>WOAB01000736.1:7200000-8400000 GCA_027886185.1 Rheum nobile | reverse complement strand
CTAAACCCCTATTCCTTAAATCCTAAATCCCTAAACCCTAAAACCCTAAGCATAATGTATAGTTAATAGTTATTAACCCGTCACCCTTTACGTTTATTTATTTTTACTTGGTCTTTGAGGTTCATATATAACAAGCACATGTTCATATATGTGTAACATGCACATTTTCATGTTTGAAACTCTTTTTACTTGGTCTTTGAGGTTCATATATAACGTGCACACGTTCATATATTTGTTCTATAAGGTTCATATGTAACATGCACATGTTCGTATGTTTGAAATTCTTTTTAGTTGGTCGTTGTGTGTCGATGTTCATATCTAATAACGTCAAAGTTCATATGTAACATGCACATGTTTATATACTAATTCTATGATGTTCATAAACTAGAGGTTTATATGTTGTGTGTGGATGTTCATATATTGTCACTTAATGTTTATATATGATAATGTCTCCTATCTTCCAGATTTAATTTAAAACAATTAAAATATTTTTAATTCACGAAATTAAGAAAAAAGTGAAAAAAATGAAAAACAAAAATTACAAAGGAGTGTTGAACCCATGACCTCATGGTACTCTCCTCACTCCACTACCAGTTGGCCATGAGGCTTTAGTGTTTTATTAAGAACAAAATTAAAATAAACTCACGCGTACCAGAGAGAGATCCGCGCATCCAGAACAAACGGCTATGATTGCTTCACAAATTGTACCAAAAGTCACGGTTATACGCGAACCCAAATCTTGGTTATATAGTATGATTTAACAATATCCGTAATGCTAAATACGACCAATAACTTTTCGCTAAAAAAACTACGACCTGAAATAACTTAAAGTTTTACAATACCCGTAATGCAACTGCATCCGTAATGCTAAATCTTGGTTATACCTTAAATAACTTAAAGTTTTACCTTGGAAGTATCTTTTCAGCTATTACGGATGTAGTTGCATGTTTGTTGTGGTCATGTCGATAACGCAATCCACAACTATGGGTTCCATCAAACTTCCGAACCAAAAAAACCACTTTCTTTCTTTACTAAGACACGACATCCAAATGCATGCTTTGTCGACACACCCTACTGAATATGTTGTTTTGTCAGACTTTTTCACAAAAAGTTGAAAACAATCCTGCAAAGCCATTGCAGTTAATGCATCTTTCAACTCCTTCTTGGTATCAAAAATATCTCCAACCTTTATTTTATTATCAGCCACATGCTTTACTTCTTGATCTTTGAATTTGGCCCATTCATCATCCTCATCCATTGATTGGTAATACCTCTCTTCAATCATATCTACATTATTCACAAAATCGGAATCCATATCCTGTTCGACAATACCTTCACGGCTTGAGTGTCCATCCCTGCATTGTCACCAAGGTTTATATTTTCAACGCCTGAGTGGCCTTCACCGCCCGAGTGTCCATCCCCTTCATTGTCACCAAGGTTTAAATTTTCATTTGTTTCTTCATCGTCGACAATTACAACCAGGTCACGACCCTTGTGCTTTGTTGCAGACACAAGTATTTCATCATCGTCGGCAATTACAACCATGTCACGACCCGTATGCTTTGATACATGCACAAGTACTTCTTCATCGTCGTTGCTTGGTGACCCCTTTTGCTTGGTTAGAGACACAACAACTTTTTTGTCGTCGCTGCTTAGTGAGACAACGTCTGCTAGGGTTGATTTTTTGCAAAACCATTTTCTTACAGAATCCCTCTTCCTTTTCCGGTCATAGTCGTTACATATCTTGTCGCCCTTCCAAGCAGTTCCCCTTGCATCATGCAGAACATCATCATGCATTATATCATCCATGATCCTGTCACCCATGGTTTTTTTACCTTTCACCAGCAAAGTTCGGACAAGAGGTTGTGTATGTGTCACCAATGTGGGTGCACTTAACGGTACATAGATTTCATGCGCCTTATCTTTACAAGGTTTCTCCTAAAAAAACTCCCAAAATAAGTTATTTTCACCCTTTAATACCAAGCTTGTATAAAGGGCTATCAATCCGATCCCATCTTTACAAGATTTCAGATTAAGAAAACATGAATGCATCAAAATCATCGTCGTCAGTAAGATCAAAATGTGGTAAATTTGCACTATGTGATGATATGTAAATCAACTTCAGTTCAAACATATCATCATCAATAGCCAGCTTTTCGGAGATTTTTCTCCTTATCTCTTCAAATACCGTTGTATCTGAGATAGAATTTCGTTGGCCTTTCTCGAGCCTTCTTAAGCCCAAGTTTCAGCAACAAACTTCCATTCCCCACCACTAATCAAATACATCATGAACCTCGTTCGACCTAAGGACAATGAACTGCAAAGATACATGTACGAAATGGCATTTTCAACTCTGAAAAAATAACAACTTATCCATGGTGTGATTCGCTTCTTCTAAAGAAGAAACTTCCTATTTTTTTTGGAGGGGTGTGTGCGTAGCAAAGGTGTGGCAGGATTGTTTTTGGGTACAGAAAGATGAATGACGATTAATGATGTATGGCAGGATTAAAGAAGAAGAAAGAAGATGAATGTAGATGAATGAAGTGGTGACACAAATTTTTAGGATGTGGAACAATTAAAGATCTTTTAGGAAGATAACAAGTACGTTATCTGATAGTACGATTTACATTTTATTATTGTTTAACCCAAAATCCAAAGGTTATTAACTTTTTTTTTGTGTGGGGGGTGGGGGGATTTTTTGAAGAAAAAATTGGAGTGATGGATGTGATTGATATGAAATTTCATTTCAAGGTTGTATTTCTTTTATCTTTTCATTGTACTTTTCATTTTTAATTCTTTTTGATTTTTTCACCATTTTATTTTGGTTTTTAATTTTGTTTTCTTATTTTTTTAACCTTTATTTTTTGGGAAATAAATACGTTTTCCAACTTTTTCTAACTAAAAGAAAAGTTAAATCAAAATTCCAAATGCCAATTTGCATCCATCACTCCAATTTTTTGAAGGAAAAATTGGAGTGATGGATGTGATTGATATGAAATTTCATTTCAATGTTGTATTTCTTTTACTTTTCCATTGTACTTCTCATTTTTAATTCTTTTTGATTTTTTCACCATTTTATTTTGGTTTTTAATTTTCTTTTCTTATTTTTTTAACCTTTATTTTTTGGGAAATAAACACGTTTTCCAACTTTTTCTAACTAAAAGAAAAGTTAAATCAAAATTCCAAATGCCAATTTGGACATTCTTGCAAAATTAAAAGCAACAAGCTAAAATTTGCTAAATCCAACTTTTATATTTTTACTAAAAGGCCTAAAATTATATGTAAGGTTGTTTCCTATTAGCCTAACTATATTTTCATTATTTAGATTCATCATCCTTTACCTCATATGGAAAATAAAAAAAAAAATATATTCTTAATATATATATTTCATCATTTAGATGTCGTTAATAATATATTAACCGTATTTTGTAAAGTTAAATTCAAATCAAATATATTATAAAGTACCACAGTTCCCATTTAGATCGTTAATTAATAGTATATTAACCGTATTTATTGAGTGATTTTTAAATTAATTTTTTCGTTAAGATATCTTCTTGGATTTGAACAAAAAAGTTATAAAAAAGAAAAGATATCATTAGAACTAATGATCGTCTTTCTTCAATCTATATAGGCTCTTACTATTCGGCGCATAGGCAATTTTGCCTTTCAGCGCATAGGCTCGCACGTAACGTGGGAATATGCTTCTCACGTTACGCGCGGAAGCAGACCCTTTCAAGCTCCACATGTTACGTGTGAGACAGCTCCTAACGTAACGTGTGGGACAGCTCCACACGTAACGTGTGGAATGAATCTGGCTTTAAAAGCCAGATTTCTCCCATTCGAAGCAATTACCCTAAAACGCAGCCCGAGCTCCCTTCTTCCCTTCGCGCATAACGCGTCTCGTGGATCTCCTCGTTACAAAGCAACGAACTCCGCACGTTACGTTGAATCAAGATCTTTGAAATGTTAGTTAGTAGAAATTGTTGTTTGGTTATTTTTTGTTAATTTTGAAGTTTTTTGTTAGATCTATGTTGTGTAGATGTTTTTGATGGTAGATCTATGTTGTGTAGATGTTTTTGATGGTAGATCTATGTTGTGTAGATGTTTTTGATGTTGTTGTTGATTTTTTTTTTAATTTTAAAGTATTTTTTGTATGAAATGGTGAAAGTTGGTTAGATTTGAATAAAATGGTGTTGAGGATTTATGTTGAATTTTTGTGAAAATATGCAAATGGAAGTGATAGTATTGGTAGATTTGTTAAAATAGTGTGATTTTTGTTGAATTTATTGTATTATTTGATGAAAAAAAATTCTCGCCGGAATCTGGAAATTGCGTCGGAGAAGACGACAGAATGTCGCCGCCGACAGTTGGAAACTGCAAATTCACACGTAACGTGTGAATGTGTCTCACACGTTACGTGTGGAGCCAATTCACACGTAACGTGTGAATTTGCATTTTTGTTCTGGCTTGCCATTGTTTCCGGCGACATTTCGGCGACTCTCCGACGTAGTATTTATCCAGAATACAGAATATATTATTTTGATTAAAATGTGTGGATATATAACCGCAAATGGAGCCTGGTGAAAGAACCGCACGTAGGAGGCGCCGCAACCTTGTCCGCGAACAGTCGTTTAGGACTGAAGAAGAGGTGAACAGGACGGAGAGAAGGCAACGGAGGGATGATGAGACTGGAGCCTATCCGACTGGAGCCGATAGCAGTAGTGGGGTTACGAGCATGATTTTCGCTCAGAGTTTAATGGCGGTGCCTTTGTTTCCTGGAGATAGGGCAGATTCTGATCAAATCTGGACTCCCAGATTTGATCAATTGTGAAGAACTTTGAATAATCAACAGAGACAAAAACATCCTCTTCTGGTGGTACACTAAACTGAGGCTGTGTGTGTAGGGATGGAAAGCAAAATTGTGGGGTAGCATGAGATAAAGATGTTTCTGGAGGCAGAACACTATAGTCAAACGATCCAAGTGAGAAGGATGGTATCTGATCTGGTGTTTTACACTCAGATGGTGTGTTCCATTTCGACAGCGGTTGATGAGGTATTTCCCAAACAGAAATTGTGTTTTGTGGGGTGCTCCAGTCATCGAGGGAAATATTGTTTAACCCCTCGTACAAATAATAGTTCGCATGCATACACATGGAATCATCTCATCAAGTAGTGAACTAATTATCAACTGTGAAACCATAATTCTCTTTAAGAAAGCATATTCTGCTAAATGGCACGGTTTGTGCACTAAACCGTGCCATTTTACAGAAGGGACATAAACAGCCAGATACTGGTTGTGTTTCACACGTTACGTGTGAAACAGCTCCACACGTAACGTGTGAAACATCACCACACGTAACGTGTGAACCCTAAACCATCTGGCACATGTTCCACACGTTACGTGTGGAGATGTTTCACACTTAACGTGTGGAACATCCCCACACATAACGTGTTAAACTGTTCTTCAATGTAACGAACATCTCGTTTTCTTACACATGTATCCCTCAAAATGTATTAGATTAAATGAGAATTGTCAAGTTCAAAACTTATAAAATCTAGCATGTGAAACTTGTCCTAAACAACAAATATTATGTTTAGTTTTCTAAAACCTAAACAACTATAGCTCAAAACTTTGAACATGTCCAAAACAAAAAATGAGAACTTTAACTTTAAATAACGGAAATTACCTCATTCGGATGTGGATCCTCTTCGACATTGTTGTTCCAATAATCATTGTTGTTCATGTTGTCCATTTTTTTTACAAAAAATGAGAGTGTAAAACACAAATTTTTTATTGTTTGAAATGAAGTATTAAGCTCGAAATTGTGGTTAGCCGGTGAAGATGAAGAAGAGGGGTCCATTAATTCAGTTAGGTGGGGACAAGACGGGTAATTCAATGTGTTTTACAACAGACGAAACCACACGTTACGTGTGGAATTCTTCCACACGTAACGTGTGGGCCTCTAATACACGTTACGTGTGGAATTCTTCCACATATAACGTGTTGCTTCTTTTCCCCTTAAGGGTTTAGGTTTAGGGTTTAGGGGTTAGGATCGGAGTTTACTATTTAGGGTTTTAGAATTTAGTATTTAGTATTTATGATTTAAGGTTTATGGTTTAGGGTTAAGGTTTAGGGTTAGGGTTTAGGGTTAGGGTTTAGTATAAAATGACTACATCTGTATACAGCTATATACTACAGTTGGTTATTAGCTGTCAATCAGATTTCTTCTTTTTGAGGCTGGTTATTAGCTGTCAAACATATTGCCTTTTCACTATATAAGAAGCATTAGGGTTGTTTGTTCACTACAACAATTCCAACACAAGCGGCGCTTGAAAATACATTTTTGGGTAAGCATCTTCTTCTAATTTCTATCGATTTATTAATCCTAATTTTTTATATTAATGGATTCATGATATTTGTAGGAAACCAAACACTACAACAAATAATGGCATCTTCATCCAAACCATCAACAAATGCAGATAGGCTATGCTATTGTAATTTGAAAGCTGTTGTCCGAAGTTGGGATTTACAGTGGAACTACGGAAGGAGGTATTGGGGATGCCCAGAACTGGGGTGTTGTTTTAGGGAGTGGATTGATCCAATCTACGAGGATAGGGCACATGCGGTTATTCGACAACAATGGCAGGAAAAACAAGATATTGTTAAGGAGAATCAAGATCTTGTAAAGCAAAATCAAGATCTTCTTAAAGATTTTGATAACATTCGTAGGTATAATCTCAAACTACTAAATGGTATACATCGTAGGTGATTAATGTCGTATCTTTTGTGTAATGTTGTTCATGTACTATCAACCTTTGTAGGGAGCAAGCAAATTTAGCAAATCAGAGATATCATATGAAGCGAACGTTTACCAGAGACTATCCTAATTTCTTCAAACGCTAAAGCAACGAACCATATATGTTCTCTTATTTTTTCTAAGTTTATGATCAACTTGTATTCTTTCATGTATTGTGTGCTCAATGTGGTTGTGTAGTCAACCAGCGTAATGAACAATTTGTTTTATCTTCTAGGTTGATTATTTTGTATTGTTTTTTTTATAAAGATTAGATAAAAGTTAGGCAATAAAATATGGGTAACCCTCCCCTAATGCCTATTTAGAAATAATAGTATGATTCATACATAACATTATAACATGATTCATACACAACTTTGAAACACTAGTGGAAAAAAATCCTTATAGAGGCGGGCCTTTGGACACTTATTGAGGCGAACACCGTTCGCTTCAACTAAGGGGGCTGCAACAAGTAGGGACACTTTTTGAGGCGAGCATTTTACGCCTCTAAAAGGACCTTATTGAGGCGGGCCTCCGAAGCCCGCCTCAACAAGTCCCTCACTTTGGCGCCAAAATG
Source organism: Rheum nobile (assembly GCA_027886185.1). Classification (NCBI taxonomy): domain Eukaryota; kingdom Viridiplantae; phylum Streptophyta; class Magnoliopsida; order Caryophyllales; family Polygonaceae; genus Rheum; species Rheum nobile. The sequence continues at coordinate 8,392,629 of WOAB01000736.1, read as the reverse complement.
AGGGACTTGTTGAGGCGGGCTTCGGAGGCCCGCCTCAATAAGTAAACACTTGTTGAGGTGGGCCTCTATAGGCTCGCCTCAACAAGTCAGCGCTATATACTTATAGAGGCGGGCATATACAAGCCCGCCTCAACAAGTAGACGCTGACTCGGCCCAGAACTCGGCCGAGTCAGCGTGTATGTACTTATAGAGGCGGACATACAAGTCCGCCTCTATAAGTCCCTTCTTTTGCGCTTCTTTTGGATGTTTTTTGGATTTATGATGCACCATACACACATTGAAGAATAGGTTTCTGATTTTATTCACAGAATAATATACAACAAACAACAGATTTTATCAGAGTACATTCAGGTTCTCAACAACAGTTTACATGACAAGTAAAAACAAGTTCAATCCGATAATAAATACTTCGATGTAAAATACTGTGCCCATTGCTCATGAACAACATCCATTTCTTCATAAGTATACGATGTCTTCCTTTTAGGATATAGCTTCATAAAAAAACACAGAAATTATTGAGAAAAAACACAAATACTATCAATATATAGTTAGTTAAGTTACATACCTTATCTAGTCGGTCATTAGAGTCATAGAGTCCCGTGACTATATCTAACATGAACTTCATGACATAATAGCCACACTCGGTTCCGCCGCTTTATTGAGCACACTAATTACACAACATAAGGGGGCTGTCTTAGATACAAGGCCTTTGATTATAAATAAACAAACCTAAAGCGTATAAAATGCTATATGTACCTCTATATTGCAGACTCTCAACGTCTTACGTTTTCCTATTAATTTCTCGCACTTCCCACCTTGATACTTATACACTTGAAATGCCCTAGAAAGTCAACATAATATACTCATAAAACTGATATTGTTAATATTCCAAAAAAAACTAATTCGTAAGCAAAATAACTTACAAATTCATGATTCCAGATGCATCAGTCGTTCTGTTGCCTTGACCTTTTAGAGAATCGAAAAGATAGACCTATGCTCTAAATAGGTCTATCACGTACATAATCCAATGATTACTGCATCATTTAAAAGTAAATTGATAAATATTAATGATTGCTTAAAATACTAATTATATAGGAAACTTATTGAAAACACTTACTCTTGATTATATGGGAGCAAAACCAATTTGGCAATGTTAGAATCTTTAATCGTATTCTTAGTAGTTTCAGCATTGAACACACGTTGCAAGTAATCTGCTGGAACAGTTGGATCGGCCCTGATTCTAGTGCTTGACACCATCTCAAGACAAATGAACCCAATTCGAGAATTTTCAAATGCATATATGTGATTGTCCAATAAATACCTGCACATTTAAAGGTATTTGATTAAACGATTATGAATGGTAATGTAAAAATGATTAAATAAAAAACGATTAAGAATTCATGCAATTCATTAAACATGTATTTATGCGGGGTAGCATGCATAGAGCAACCAGAATCTAAAATCCAGCAATTAGAATCATGTCTAGAATCAAGCATGAGCAACTCACATGAATAAGAAGCACCAGATTCACACACATTAGTAACATCAGATTTCTGCTCATCATCAGATTTCTTTTTCTTGCAATCTTTAATAAAATGGCCATCTTTACCACAATAGAAACACTTTCTATCCTTAGTATCAGTTTAGCCTTTTTTCCAGTTTTGGGTTTCCCCTCAGCATGCAAGACAGAATTCTCAGGTTTAACATCAACTTTGTTTTCAGTTTTAGTCTTAAACACCTTTAACACTTCATTTTTCTGAGTTATAGCCTCATCAATTTTAACAACAGTGATGGTGTCATTACCAAACTGAATCACATCTTTCAGAATGTCAAACTGAGCAGGCAAGGAATTCAATAACAGAACAACTTGGTGAGTTTCAGCAATCTTATCATTACACCTTTCCAAATCTTGGGTCATTCTCAGAACTTTATCAAAGTTATCATTCAAAGTCAGATTCACATCCATCTTAAATGTAAATAATCTGCACAGTAATGATATTCTAGAAGGCAAGGATTTAGTCAAGTATAACGCTTCTAAAGCATTCCATAAAGTTTTAGTAGTAGTAAACTTTACCACTTGACGAGCCACATCACCCGCAAGCCTTATTATAATTTCTGAGTGGGCTTGCTCATCAAGTTCCATCTTTCTAGCTGCTGAGGTCTCCGAGAGGTAGTCACCTTTTACAGCTCTATAGCACTTCTCCTTGATGAGTATAGCCTTCATCTTGACTTGCCACATTGCAAAGTCAGTCGTACCATCAAATGGTGTAATTTTCATCATGTTTTCTGTCATCACCTACCAAACACACAAGTCAGTAAATGAAGCTAGAAAATTGATAACCACAGATTAGGACACAAAAGTCCAAGAATCACACACACAGAAATCAGTTCTCAAGAACACAATATCAAGAACCAATCAAGTACAACACCAGAGGTTGCACTTCAACACACTTCAGGTTCAAAGAATCAAAAAATCAAGAACTCAAGACAACACAATTCCAAGTTCAAAGAAACACAATTCCAGAACTCAGACAACACAAGACCGTACAGTTCAGTCCAAATCTGAAAACAGATGCAAGAACACACGAAAAGCAAGATTTCCAGGTTCACAAGATCTAAAAATCAGAATCAAGTAAAGAACTCAGTATCACAGTTTTCAGCAGTGAATAAGCAGGAATCAGACAAATGCACAAGAGCAGCGGAAGCTAAACAAGATCGAGCAAGGACAAACCCTAGGAAACTCTTCTAACCGCAGAAAACACAATTTCCAGATCATAAAAGCACAAGGAATATAGTCAAAGCTCTGATACCAATCTGTGAATCTAATATATTCGATTCAAGCAAATTCAAGCAAAACAGAAACGAAACAAAAACAGAAAGAACACCAAGAATTGGTAACGCGGTTCGGTTACCCTACATCCGCGGGATCTAAAAAAGGGAGATCCACCCAATCCACTAAGCATTCAAAGCCTTAATCGTTCGTTTACAAGAGCACACTCAAGAGAGCAAAACACCCTAAAGAAATCCGAAGCACACAATAACAAGGAAGCACAAGAACAAGGATCGAAAGAAAACACCCCTGTGAAGCACCGCAGAAATCGTTTCTGCACTCCAATAGACCACGCCACCGCAAGGGACACCACGACGAACACGGCTCCGACGAACACCACCGAGTCACCACCGGACTTGGAATCATCACCGCCCTTTGTCTTCTCGAGCTTCTCTTTCCGATCGACTCCCTTCGAGCACTCTCCCAGCCCAGCCTTCTCCTTTCTCTGAAAACGGCACAAACCTTAGAGCAGAAAATGAAGGCGCGCACAGCTGTTTTTTTTTTTAATTAGGGTTGAGCTTATAGAGGCGGACCTAACACGCCCGCCTCTATAAGTATTACGACTCGACCGAGTAATGGTCTAATAGAGGCGGGCCTTACATGCCCGCCTCTATTGGACATACTTGTTGAGGCGGGCTTTAAGAGGCCCGCCTCAACAAGCTTTAATTGAGGCGGGCTACTTGGCCCGCCTCAATTAGTTAGCATTAGAGGCGGGCCTTACCTTGGCCCGCCTCTAATACTTTAGCGAGAAATGTTTTTTCGGATACTTGTTGAGGCGTATATTAATTTGCCCGCCTCAAAAGATGTTTTTGAGGCGTATAAATTAATTATCCGCCTCAAAAACCAAAAAAAGTGATTGCCTAAGTCGTTGTTGAGGCGTTTTGAACTATATACGCCTCTAAAAGGGAGCCTCAAAAAGTGTTGTTTCCACTAGTGAAACACAAATAAATACTAAAAATAAACAATAATATGATTCATACACAACATTATAATATACCAAAAACACCACACGTAACGTGTCAATCAGCTCCACACGTAACGTTCAGCGCATAACTACACGTAATGTGTGGATGCTAACCACACGTAACGTGTGGAGCCTAACCACACGTAACGTGTGGAGCCTAACCACACGTAACGTGTAGAGCCTATGCGCTGAAAGACAACTTTCCCTATGCGTCGAAAAGTAACCGAGTCTATATATCTACGTCTTCTTTAGAGGAGCATCATCACATAGTTTCTCTCCTTTCATCACCACTAGCTTTCATGAAGTTTAATATCTAGCTATGATATATCTCTAAGATTTGGGTTCCCGTGCGAAATGCCCTTCTCGTGCGAAATGCAAAGCGATCTTGGCCGTACATTTTTTTTTTGTCAACAATTTTTATTTTTTGTTCGTCCCCTGATCATTTTGGAATAACCTATATAGAAGGTTCACCAATAAGCTCTTACCGTTCATTTATTTGTATACTGAAGTTCACACATAAGCTCTAAATGTGCAAAGACATGTGTTTGCATATGAACATGTTATATATGAACTTGACGGCATATAATAATAAACATTTAGTACTTATATGTGAACGTCAATAATTGTCTATTCCAGAACGATCAAAGACAAAAAAAAAACTCTTAACGTCCCCTGATCATTCTGGAATAACCTATATATAAGGTTCACAAATAATCTCTTAATGTTCACTTATTTGTGCACTGAAGTTCACAAATAAGCACTAAATGTGCAAATACATGTGTTTGAACATGAACATATTATATGTGAACCTTACGGTATAGAAAAATGAACATGTAGTACTTATATGTGAACGTCAATAATTGTCTATTCCAAACCGATCAGAGACAAAAAAATATAATAAAAAAAGGTTGTTGGCCGAAAAAAAAGGGTCTGCCGTATTTACGGTTATGTCACCACGTCACTATTCACTCTTTTTCACCCCTTTTAATCTCAGCCCTCCATCTCCTTGATCCAATGGCCCATAATATTTCGCATGTTGTACCATAAAGACCAAATGTATGGGAAACTCGCTCATATTTCTAATCAACCTTGACTTTTTGTATAGTGATATAATATTTATAATGTTTTAATCCAAATTTACATTTGATATTTTTTAAGAAAAATAATGGACAAGCATGTACATCCATTATCTTCATCAACGTAACTCGAGCTCAAGATTGACATGCACTACTAAAAATATATGCTCACAATTTTTTTATTTTTCTCTTTAGTACTTACACATACATATATACATTCTTAAACCCTAATTTATATTTTAATTTCTTAAACCATCTCTTATTGCAATTTTACTTACATAAATTTATATACCAATCATTTTATGTGTAGTTCCTTTATTTCCCAATATTACTATCACCAACCATCATTAGTGATTCTTGTTCACAATGTATGTATGCATGTAAAAAATCTATCATTTTTATTTCGTAATATCTGTATATTATGTTTTGATGTATTTCTTTTGTTCATGATTCCTTTTTTCTTTTCATATATTACTAGCACATTCATACATATTGTACCTTTGTACCCTACTCATAATGTGATTCATCTATGTTTTGATCTTATAGCATCTCTTGATTGCAATTTTGCTAGCTAACATAAATCTTATTTTGTGTTTGGCGAATTAATGTCATTCCATTCTAATCTGAAAAATATTATCACGAAAGAACAATGAAGTATATAATACATATGATTTGATATAGGTTATGGTTGGATTTGGGCAATTTCCTAATCAAATTCGGGTTGATTTTTAGAAATATTAAAGTGTGTAGTGGACTTGACGAGAAGCAAAATTGGATTGAAGAGTTACTTCGTCAAATAGTCCTTCTAGAAGAGATATGACATGGAGTCGGTGTGATCGCATAAAATACGATCTATACCCCTTTCAAAAGTTATGTATATTCTCCTTACAATTGCTTGAATCTCAATCTATGTAAACCCAAATCATTGTTTAGGATTTTGTTGTTATGTCACATCACTAAGTAATCAATTTTTTTTGTTTACTTATGATATATAGAGAGAGGAACGCTCCGGTAAAACGAGAGTTATGGTAAAACGAAAGTATTAATCTGGAGCGTTGGATTGATGGTGATGGATGATTGGATGATTAGGCCTTACAATAGATATGGTAGAGGTGTAACCATCAAATCTACTCTAATAAAGCAATTATTTAATTTTTTAATTAGAAAAATATAATAAATGAGGTTGTTAGATGAGAGAGAAAACACAATATTTTCTCTTTCCTAAAACGCTGCAACCCGATTGATAGTAAAAAAAACAATAGTTGATATTCATTCAAAATATTATGATATTCACGTACTTTTTAAATCGATATTCATTAAAACAGTATCGATATTCAGAGTTTAATTCGCACATGATGATTATCAGTTATAGAAATTAGGCGATATTCATACAAACTGTATTGATATTCGTGTGTTAATTTCAATCTTTTGGAATCGATTCATGATTTTTGAAACTTTTTCTTTGTATTTGGTGAATCGCATATCCAATTTTGAATAACCTAGTTGATTGTAAACTGATTATGATGAGATGATATTCATGTACAACGCATACATATTCATGAACCATAATAGCGATATTCATTCAATATTTTATGATATTCACGTACTTTGTACGCATAGTCAATATTTTATGATGGAATGATATTCATGTATCGAGTACAAATATTCAAGAACAATAATATCGATATTCGATATTCACGTTATGTGTACGCATATTCATATCGCTTTAGGCGATATTCATATAAACTGTACTGATATTCATATAATAAGCAACAAACTTTACACAACAGTTTAGCACCCAAGTACAAACTCATCTTCACTGCTTGAATCATCACTATCACTATCATCTTCAATCTTCTCATAATCAAGTAGGAATTGTAATGCAACTTTCATGATTCTACAAACATTCAAAATTACCATGTAAGAGGAAATTCATCTAGAAAAATATGAAATCATAGGCAAATAAAAGAAACTTACTTTGATGAAGAGTGGAAACATGTCTCCTACGGGGACAGATCCCACACCGGCGCGGTACCAGGTCTTCATCTAGAAAAATATGAAATCATAGGCAAATAAAAGATAAGGTTCTACAAACATTCAAAATTATCATCTTCAATCTTCTCATAATCATAGGCAAATAAAAGAAACTTACTTTTTCTCCACAATTACCTTCCGATTCATTAGAAGTCGTTCAGAAGCTCCGGCGCGGTACCAGGTCTCCTACGGGGACAGATCCCACACCGTCGGCGAATTCGCCACGGAAACGCTGGCCTCTTCGTCGGTGCGGTTAATCGAGTCGCGATCGGGTGCAGACATGACACCGAGGTACTCTTCGTCGGCGCTGCCGGTCTGTAAGGCCTCGAGGCGGCCCGTTGTCGCTCACTTCTCAGATCAAAGCGACTTCGTTCTCGTACTGCTTGGTGGATCGCGATTCGCGTAGATCCTCCACTCCGTCGGCGGCCATCGGCTCTCGATCTCGCCTTCGCTCTTCCAGGCCGGCCAGTCCGACGGCGGAGGAGTCATCATCGACTCGGGAACCGTTGTGACTCGTCTTTCTACTCAGGCTCTTCCAGGCCGGTCAGTCCGACGACGGTGGCGCTGTTCGAACGGAAAGAGAGCGGTAGAGTAAATGAGAGTTCGGTGGGAGTACTGATGTTAGTGGAGTAAACGAGAGAGACGGTTTTTAAAAAGAAAGGTGAAGAAGATTTGGGTAAAAAAATCCCTAAAATTATGGGAAGAATAAATAATTTGGTGTATATGCAGTTCATTATATTAATTTACATCCTTTTAGTTTTAATCTAGGCCATTATTTTAATTCTAATCAAATCACTCTCATTTATACTTCTGTTTTACCCTAAGAAGCTGTTTCACCAGATCTAGAATATATATATATATATATAGATTTAGGCTCTAGTGAAACAGGGTGTTAGGGTAAAACGAGTGTATTAATCTAAAATATTGGATGATGATTTAATGAATGGACTAAATTGAATCATAAGAGTTGCAAAAAATTTAAAATGGAACACATGTATCTAATTAAATCACAATTATTATTTTGTGGGATTTACTTTCCCTCAAAATCACATATGTGATTCTCTCTCCCAAAAAAAAAATGATGCTTTTTCTCCAAAAAAAATGTTGCTTTCTCTCCTCTCAAAAATTGTCCTCAACCTCCATTGAAGTTCATCGTGAAGCTTAAAGTTCCTAAGTAACGTTGTCTCCCTTGAATCATCTTCGTCAACAATTTTCAACATTTGTGTAGGTTTGTCGTCTTCCCAAAATAGGTATTCATCTTCAAACTTGGATCTTCGCCATTACATTTTAGGTTTTTGATGTTGATTTTTTTGTTTAAATTCGATTGTCTTCTCCATCATCTCTCCTCCCTTCTCCATCGATCATACGAGATTCTGCAATATTCAATTTTAGGTTTTTGATGTTGACTTTTTTGTTTAAATTCGATTTGCATGTGTGGCTTGTTTGATTTATTCATGAATTAGGTTTTTCAAAGTTGTTTCGAATAATCAGCGTTAGATGCGTATGGTTGTAGTCGAGATGAACATTGTTTCATGCGTGAATCCTCGTACCTCGAGTACTGTTGTGATATTCAAAATTGATTGTTCAATATTCCTGTTGTTAGTGTAGATATTCATGTGTGTATTTCATCTCTTTATAAGTATCGTCAACGTATTTAAGTTCTGTTTGATATTCACGCTTCATATGTTGATATGCAAAAAGGTATTCATATATGTGATATGCAGCTATATGGGTATGATATTCACGCTTCATGTGTTGATATGCAAAATAAATATTGAGTTTTTAATGACCTATGCATTGATACTCACTCACTCTTTTATATGATATTCATGTTTTGATGTATTAATTGTTATTCATGTTTAGGTTTCATGTCCTTAGCTTCTTATATTCAAGTTTGCCTACAAGAAGGTCGGATGATGAATCTCCACAAATTGTTCAACAAACTGAAGTTGATAATGTAACTGAGCTAATTGGGAACACTGAATCTCCACAAGCTATTGAGAACACTGAAGTTGGGGATGGGTCTCCACATGTTACAACCACTCGACCGATGAATAAACGCATGAAGCTCATGGCTGGTTGTGAAAGGGATAAGACCAACCGTTAGATGTGGTCTTACGTTTGCTCGTACTGTTAGATGTGGTATTACATTTGCCCATACTGTTAGATGTGTTATTGAATCCTTCCCTTATGCACACAAATATTTGATTTTAATAGGATATGAGCGGCAGAACCACTTTCTATACAATGTATGTGATATTCACTTGTCTGTGTATGATATGCACACTTCTTTTTATGTTATGCAAAATGTATGTTGAGATATTCATGAACTTATCTAAGTGCGATCCTAATATGAGAATTTAAAAGCATGATGAATATCACTTAGCGAACAATGAATATCAATACCAACGAAGTGCATATCCATTCAACAACGCACTCAGTATATAAGATAATGAATATCAATGCAACACGAAGCACATGAATATCATATAAAAGAGTGAATATTCAAGACAATATGATGAATATCATTTATAGTATCATGTATATTCATGAATATCATTATAGTGGCTTGAATATGCCTTAACGATTCTTGAATATCATCAGTAGTTTATTGTATATCATTTCGCAAGTATCATGTATATTCATGAATATCATTACAATGGCTTGAATATGCCTTAACGATTCTTGAATATCATCAGTAGTTTCTTGTATATCATTTTGCAAGTATCATTACAGTGGCTTGAGTATGCCTTAACAATTCCTGAATAACGGTTATAGTACAATGCATATCAGTTTCCGAATATCTCTTCTCTTCTCTCACGTGAGATTGCAATCATAACAAAACCACAATTCTTTCCTTTTTTGAATATCATCATAGTGGTATGAAGATTTGGGATGCAGATTCCTGTCTTCTCTCTCCAATCTTAGTGTAAATCTTCCCTTTTTTGATTTTATTAATTAGAAAAATTCCCCAACTACCATTGTGATATTCACTCCCATGCATGTTACATGCCCTACTACACCCCAATATCTCTATTTAAATCCATCCGCCCATCACCTTTAATCTGGCGCTCCAAGATTGTCCACTCGTTTTACCACAAGACTCGTTTTACCTAATCCGTTGCCTCAGGTGAAATGGGGTTCCTAATTTTTTGGAATTTGCTTTTATCCCCCAACTTCCCATATTTCACTTTTGGAGGTTACCTTTCTAAAATTACAGCTCCTAAATCTGGTCCCCAAAATCGCCTCCATTGAAGATCGTTTGTGAAGCTTAAAGTCGTCTCTCCTTGAAGTCGCCTTCTCCCAAATTTCGTCTCCCTAAAATCGTCTTCCCAAAGTCGTTGTGAAGCTTGAAGTCGTCGACTCAATTGAAAAAGTTGAAAAGTGCGACGCTAAAATTCCTCTACGAATCCACTCAAACCCATAAGGTTTTTTCTTTTACTACTAGTACTTTAATTTTTTGTCTTTTTCTTTTTGAATTTTGAGTCGTGATTGAACATCTTATATCACGATGGATTTCTTAGGCTTAATCTCCTTTCATGTCCTTTTGATTTCTTTCTTCAAGTTATTGTGTTTTCCATAGCATCTTTTTTCTTCAGATTTATTTGCATTAACGTACTTATTCCAAATTTCAGCAATGCTATTTGAATAGTGATGCTAAAGGCTTTGACCAGGAAGGTTCACTTATAGATCCACTTGTTAGTTTCATTTGAACATGGAGTTAGTAAATTTGACAATCTAATAGGATATGAATTGTTATATTATGTAATTGACTATGAATTGGGCATTGAGCTTGTCTTGCCCTCTTTCCAATTTAGCATTCCAATGTTTGCTCTAACTGTCAATTAAAATGCTCTTTTTCAATCGATTTTTGTAGTTTTGTTTTGAGATTTGATGGATTTTGGATTCTAGGGTTTAATTGAGATTTGATTGATTTTTGTTTACGGATTTGAGAGTCACAATTTCTTTTTCGATATGGGAATTATATTCATTTGTATGTTTTGATATGGGTTCGATTTGTGTATGTGATATTCATTTGTATGGGCTCGATATTCACGTTTCATGTGTTGATATGCACAAGATAGTCATATATGTGATATGCAACTGTATGGATATGATATTCACGCTTCTTGTATTGAAATGCAAAATAAATATTGAGTTTTACCGATTTGATTGATTTTCGTTTATGAATTTGAGGGTCATAATTTTTGTTTGATATGGGTATGATATTCATTTGTATGTTTTGATATGGGTATGGATTTGTGTATGTGATATTCATTTGTATGAGTTTGATATTCACGATTCATGTGTTGATATGCAAAAGATAGTCATATATGTGATATGCGTTTGGCCATCGGTTTAGGGGTGGTAGCTAGTCGAGAATAGGAGTTTGGTGCCTAGCTTTCCCCAAAGAGTTCTCCAAAAATGACCCACAAACTTAGAATCCCTGTCACTAACAATGGTACACGGGACTCCATGAAGACGCACCACATGCTCAAAGAATAAATCAACAATCTCACTAGCACTATGGGTGGTCTTACAAGCTATAAAATGTGCCATCTTAGAAAATCTATTTACGACCACAAAAATAGAGTCTTTACCTCGTCTAGAGAGGGGCAAACCCATGATGAAATCCATAGACAAATCTTCCCAAGGGGCACTCGAAATGGGCAAAGGAGTGTAGAGGCCGTGAGGACTAGACTTAGCTTTGGCTCTCTGACAAGTCACACAACTCCTACAAAACCTAGTCACTTGGTGGGTCATGTTAGGCCAAAAGAAATATTCTCTCAGCACGTCTAAGGTCTTCCTAATCCCAAAGTGTCCATGACTCGCGTGTGCTTCCTCAATCAATAGGAGCCTAATGGAAGATCTAGGAATGCATAGACGACTAGCCTTATACAAATAACCCTCAGAAAGGTAAAACATCTCAAACTCACGCGATCTCAGGCAGTGCTCAAGAATAGGGGCAAAGAAAGGGTCACTAACATATAAATCTTTAATCAAAGCAAAACCCAAAATCTTAGTTTGCACTTGAGTCAAGAGAACATATGATCATTGCTATTTTGTAGTGCATATCTGGGGGTTATTACCAGGTTTGAGGCGCCATTGGATGGATTTAGAGCATAATCGTGGATTATGGAGTTAGAGTAGAGAAGTGAAGAAATCATGGGATTTATAGAGGTTTGAAGTGTATTGAAGAGTAGAAGAACAATGTTCTGAATGCAAATGGTTCGTTCTCTCTACTCAGATGTCCAAATGAAGTGATTCTAATTCGAGGAGTTAGATATTGAAGTCTACTGCAAGTTCTCAAAATATGAGCGCAATCCGAGTTGGGAATCAAACGTTATGGCGTTTTTATAGAAGTGTCACAGAAGCTAAAGAAGACACCGTCACCGCCGCCCCGCGGTGGAACTGGACGCCCCGCGGTGGATGATGCGGTACTGGCCCGCCATCAGATGGTTCAGTAAGAGGCTGAGTCAACCAAGACCATGGCGTCCTCCCTGGAGTAGTACTTAGCTCAATTTATTATATATTTCTATATTATTAGTTATTTCCAATTTTAGTATGTTTCCCGTTTTAGTATTTCTAATTCAGTCATTTCTATTTCGGGCGTGTGCCAACTCTTGTAGAGTGGGCCGGCCCATTTAGCTAGAATTAGGCCCAAGCCCATTAGGGTTTTTGGGTGATCTATTTGCCTTTAAAAGGCTCTCTTGTACTTCATTTTTATTATGTTGAAATTAATCCAAGCCTTGTAGTTGAGTTTTACTCCTCCCATTGGTATCAACGTCATCTGTTCTGGTTACAAATCAAACACAATTTATCCCTAATCAATCCAAACACAACCAGTTGGCGACCCATGTGAACTCCTCGATCTAGATCCGTGCGCGAGATGAATCGAGCCCCACTCGATTCGTATCAACTGGTATCAGAGCCCGGACCCGTGAACCCGCTCGGAACCCATGCCCGAGCCCTAGTCGAACCCACTCCATGGCCTACTTCTTTGAACCCGACGAGTGGGAAATCGACGACCCTTGGTTCGGTGGCATGGACCCATACGATGCGCCCCCGGGTTGGATCCCGCCGCTTCGCCTCCATGGACCACCGCCACCACGCCCACGACCACACATGTACCAGCCGCGACCCCGGTCCGAGGCGGACCCGGGTTGGATCCCGCCACTTCGCCTTTATGCACCCGAGCCCCCGCGCCGACGCGTCTACCGCGACATGGCACCGGATTGGTCGGCCCCTCCTCGACTCCAACCACAAGCCTATGCGCCGAAACGACGACCCGCTACCCCCGAGATCACACCCGCGCAGCGCGAGATCCGGTCCCTAAAGCGGCCGGTGGCTCGACTCCGAGCCGAGTTGGTCGCCTCATCGCGGCCCACTGTCGTGCCCTCTAGACCGAGTTCCAGCACCAGAGAACAACTTGGCCTCGGCGACTCGGAAACTCAACCGAGTTCCTACATCAGAGAACAACTCGGCCACCTCACAACACCAACTCGGCCGAGTCAGCAAAGCCACAAAAAAGTCGAGCCTAACTCGGCCCAGAACTCGGTCAAGTTCTGGACCGAGTCAGGGGCTGCTCCGTCTCCACCGACCCCCTGCAAACCCGTCGTGGAGCCCGCCATCACACATCCGGACCCGATCTTCATCGACCCCACACCGGCACCCGCTCCCGCGATGGAACCGACTGCAGATGCGCCCACTGAGGAGGCCATTACCGTGGCGTTGCCGGTTTTCAGCGAACCCACACCGGTGCCCGCTGCCGAACCTTCCCCGACTCGAAGTGAGCCCACTACCGTGCCCAATGCAGCGGCTCCCCCCCTCCTCAGCGCGCCCGCGATGGTGCCCGTTTCCCCCAAGTCTGCACCTGCGCCCGACGTCGATCCTGCTCTAGGACCCGAGCCTTACTTGCTCATCTTTGAGGTCCCCAGACCCGGATCCAAGCCCGACGTCATTTTTTGCTGACCAACAAGCGCCGACTCCCCCTTGCCCCACCAAGCTCGAAGCGGGGACGCTTCGATTCTAAGGGAGGGAGAATGATGCGGTACTGGCCCGCCATCAGATGGTTCAGTAAGAGGCTGAGTCAACCAAGACCATGGCGTCCTCCCTGGAGTAGTACTTAGCTCAGTTTATTATATATTTCTATATTATTAGTTATTTCCAGTTTTAGTATGTTTCCCGTTTTAGTATTTCTAATTCAGTCATTTCTATTTCGGGCGTGTGCCAACTCTTATAGAGTGGGCCGGCCCATTTAGCTAGAATTAGGCCCAAGCCCATTAGGGCTTTTGGGTGATCTATTTGCCTTTAAAAGGCTCTCTTGTACTTCATTTTTATTACGTTGAAATTAATCCAAGCCTTGTAGTTGAGTTTTACTCCTCCCCTTGGCATCAACGTCATCTGTTCTTGTTACAAATCAAACACAATTTATCCCTAATCAATCCAAACACAACCAGTTGGTGACCCAGGTGAACTCCTCGATCTAGATCCGTGCGCGAGACGAATCGAGCCCCACTCGATTCGTATCAGTGGACACCCCGCGGTGTAACTAGACGCCCCGCGCCAGAAGCCACCGCGACCCGGCGGTGGATCTCAGAGAAGGAACTGACGCCCCGCGGTGGAAGCCGCCGCCCGCGGTGGACTTGTTAACGCCTCGCGGCCAGTGAGATATTATTTCCTATTTTGCAATTTCGGATTTTCTAGTTCTATTATCTTGTTTCCTTTATTATTTTTTAGGTCAAGTTTATTTCGTTAGCCTATTTAAGATCTTTTCCAGGTCTTAGATAAGATTCTCGTTTTTCATTCTACCTCTAGGGTTTTAACCCATGGAGAACTAAACACGTTTGTTTCGCTAGACGATTGAAGCATTGCAATGGATTGGTTGTGAGATTTCTATTCCTTGTTCTATATCTTATTAAGTTGGTTTAATTCTCTTGAGCATATTGTCTATTGGTTTGTGTTGATTTATCTAGAGTAGCTAACTAGGTTTATCGATATTTATCATAGTGCTAGGATTTGCATATAGCGGAATGCGAGTGCATATCTAGTAGCAAACACAATTGTTACATATAGTGGAATACGAGTGTGCAATTGTGAGAGAGAGTTATTTGCATGTTAAGTAGTAAGGTTTTCTTCTATTTGCATGATCCTATATCCTTGTTTGAATGCTATTGCTTTATTGATAGTAAGGTTTTCTTCTATTGATATTGTGGTAAGTACTATCAACAACTGTCTGAATTGGTAGTTAATTACGATCAGGATGGGAACGACTATAAGATTGTGAAAAAAAACTTGGAACAATAGTTATCAGTGATCAACCAGTTTTATCTATAGTGTGGATATTTGTCTAGTGGATTACTTCCACACATCATACTTATTCTTTCTCTAAAGCTTGCATCCTTGTTACTCTGTGATCATACTAAAACCCCTCCTGTTACTTGTCGGTTACACGTCTTTTGCATACTAATCAACACTCAGAAAGATCACTTCCTCCCTGTGGGATTCGACCCTTGCTTGCCTCTACTACTTGTTTAGGTTTGTTAGGTTTTATTTTGACCGGGTTTAGGACGACTAAAAACCCGTCCGTCAAATTGGCGCCGTTGCCGAGGAGGCAAGATTTGATTTTTCTGTGTGTTTGTTTGTGTGCGTGTTACTTTAGTGTGGACCTATCTTACGATCCACACCCGTGCTACTGACTTTTTTTTTTTTGATACAGATATGGATTTCTGGGGTGAGCCGCGATATGACCCATACTCCTACGCATACAATCCAGGGTAGAGAGATCACCTCAATTCGAGTTATGGATACCAGCAATACCCTCCATATGGTTATGACTACCAGGAGTTCTAACCGGATCCACAATCGTTCTACCAACAGGGTACTCCACGAAAGTATAATCCGGTCTATGAGCATAGCCCGCCAGTATCCAATCCAAGTTCCTCCATGTCAACTGAAGATATGCTCCAAACTTTGAATAAACATTTCAGCACTAGTGTTCAAACTAGGGAGTCAAGCATCAAGAACTTGGAAAAACAGATGGAGCAAATGGTTCAAGCAGTAAGCAAAACATAGACCATGATGAAACTGCTATCGCACCCAGTAGTACACCAGGAGGAGAATGTCTTTTCAATGACCATACGGAGTACTAAAGAACTGCTTGTCGCCCCCTTAGCTGAAAGGGAACAACAAATTTGTGAGACGGGAGCAGAATATAGTGAGATGTCTGCATAGGAGAACCCGAGACCGCGGGAGGTGTACCTCGACCGCGACCTACCCACATTGGAGGTGGGCCTTCCAGACGATATTATGGACCGCGAGGTGCTTTCTGAAGAAGAGTATTTTTTGAGCCTGGAGGATTTCAACGACAATGAGGAGGAGAGCCGTGACCGCGGAAATACTCCCGAGACGCCCGTTCCCCTCAAAAACACCCATGCAGCCCCCGATCCTCTCGAGGTTGCGTATGATGAATATGTGCATCTAGACTCCTTCCCACTTGTCTCGCTGTACCCCGTTACACCCTTCCCTGAGGCTCTGAAGGACACCCAAAAGGTGGAGAACGACAAATGCTTATTCGACACCTTCAGTAGCTGCAAGGCAACCATCCCTTTGGTCCATTTAGCAAACAGCGCCACATGCTACACAGAACTTTTAAGGGCGCTGGGTAAAATAAAAAAGAAACCGAAGGGGAAGCACAAGAAGGCGGCCTTGGTACAAATGGCGGATTTCTACACGCTGGATACGGGGCATGACAAACATGCATCCCTTGAGATGCTGGGTAGACCGTTTCTGAAAATGGCAAGTGCGTTCATGGATATGCACAACGGTCCACCCATCATGGAGTGTAGGAGAAGGGGGAAAAAAACTCAACATGGAGCACCCAAAGAGGCACCCCCCCTGATCCAGGCCCCAGGAGTTTGGTTGTTGTGAGCAACCCGAGTTGAGAAGATTGAGTACGATGTCAAGCCATGACAATAACTAAGGCGCTATCCGGGAGGCAACCCGAGGTATGTTTTTCTTTTATTATTCTTCTTTCTTTGTTTTTGCATTTTCTTTAGTGTGTTTTTGCTTTGTTTTTGTTTTTGTTTTTTGTTTCCGACTAACCTGCAGGGAAGAGACCCATGCCTATTGAAGAAGGTGTTTACCACCAATGTAAGTCTTCTTTTCCCTGCACTAATAAACTCTCCGAAAAAACCTTAAACGGGGAGCAAAAAAAAAAAAAAAGTTATGCCGAAGGCCAGCTGTCCAGAGTTCCCCATGGAGATGGTGCGCATCATGTTGTCAAGGAGGATACACTTGCCCCACACATTATTTGACAACGATGATGGCCCTATAATTGACAGTTGGGAGGAGGAACACTAGAGCCCACACCATGATTACATCTGGGCTCCACTATGTGTTCCTAGAAGGCCGTGCAATCCTACTATCATTGTTTTACCACTACTCACCAAAGTGGTTCCCTTTGATTGCACGGTAGAAGAAGATGATGACGTGATGAAGACACCCGCCCAACACCAGAGACCTGGGCATTTATTGAGAAGACCGCCAGCGACACCTTCAGTGTCCAAGCAGCTTGGCGATGTTTGTGAGTTATTTTTTTTTGCTTTTCCCTGTGCTTCTATTCTCTTGTCTTTCATTCCATTGAGGACAATGCAATGTTTAAGCATGTGGGAGGGTTTTATACTTTCTATGTCGTTGAGGAGATGAAAAAAATAAAAAGAGCCAAAAATTTGAAAAAAAGGCTAAAATTGAAATCCTGGGATAGGTCGAAAACCCGAAAGGGCGGCCTAGGTAATAAGCAGGTGGCTTGGACCATCATTAGGCTGGGGTAATAATTGGTCAAGAGTGATGTGAGCATATGTGAGCCCATCTATTGAAAAATGAAATGAGTGGCTTGGTGAAAACCCGAAAGGGCACCTTGGCAAAATGAGTGAAAATAAGAAGAGTGAATTTTAGGAATCCTCATTTTTCCTGACATGGCGACATAAGAAGAGGTGATATAAGGAGGATTCGGGTAGGTCACTCTGGGAGGTGTAAGAAGATAGATGGGAGATAGGATTAGATTATATTCACTCTATGGTGTTTGGGATAAGCTTGGGTGAAGTACTCTGCTTTCCTTTTGGCTTGATTGTGTGAGGTGTTGAGATTTTTGATTTGATGTTGTAGTTTATTGTGCTAGGCTTATATTGTATTGGCTGCCTGGAGTTTATTGTTGGGTATGACTCTTGGAGATTGAGTTTTCTATGCTTCCTGAAACCTTGGGGATTGATTGGAGGAGTAGGTTGACTTTAGCTTACTCGAGGACGAGCAAGGTTTAAGCATGGGGGATTTGATCAGTGCTATTTTGTAGTGCATATCTGGGGGTTATTACCAGGTTTAAGGCGCCATTTGGATGGATTTAGAGCACAATCGTGGATTATGGAGTTAGAGTGGAGAAGTGAAGAAATCATGAGATTTATAGAGGTTTGAAGTGTATTGAAGAGTAGAAGAACAATGTGCTGAATTCAAATGGTTCGTTCACTCGACTCAGATGTCAAAATGAAGTGATTCCAATTCGAGGAGTTAGATCTTGAGGTCTACTGCAAGTACTCAAAATATGAGCGCAATCCGAGTTGGGAATCAAAAGTTATGGTATTTTTATGGAAGTGTCGCAGAAGCTGAAGAAGACACCGTCACCGCCGCCCCGCGGTGGAACTGGCCGCCCCGCGGTGGACACCCCGCGGTGTAACTAGACGCCCCGCGCCAGAAGCCACCGCGACCCGGCGGTGGATCTCAGAGAAGGAACTGACGCCCCACGGTGAAAGCCGCCGCCCCGCGGTGGACTTGTTAACGCCTCGCGGCCAGCGAGATATTATTTTTTAGGTCAAGTTTATTTCGTTAGCCTATTTAAGATCTTTTCCAGGTCTTAGATAAGACTCTCGTTTTTCATTCTACCTCTAGGGTTTTAACCCATGGAGAACTAAACACGTTTGTTTCGCTAGACGATTGAAGCATTGCAATGGATTAGTTGTGAGATTTTTATTCCTTGTTCTATATCTTATTAAGTTGGTTTAATTCTCTTGAGCATATTGTCTATTGGTTTGTGTTGATTTATCTAGAGTAGCTAACTAGGTTTATCGATATTTATCATAGTGCTAGGATTTGCATATAGTGGAATGCGAGTGCATATCTAGTAGCAAACACAATTGTTACATATAGTGGAATACGAGTGTGCAGTTGTGAGAGAGAGTTATTTGCATGTTAAGTAGTAAGATTTTCTTCTATTTGCATGTATCCTATATCCTTGTTTGAATGCTATTGCTTTATTGATAGTAAGGTTTTCTTCTATTGATATTGTGGTAAGTACTATCAACAACTGTCTGAATTAGTAGTTAATTACGATCAGGATGGGAACGACTATAAGATTGTGAAAAGAACTTGGAATAATAGTTATCAGTGATCAACCAGTTTTATCTACAGTGTGGATATTTGTCTAGTGGAATACTTTCACACATCATACTTATTCTTTCTCTAAAGCTTGCATCCTTGTTACTCTGCGATCATACTAAAAACCCCCTTGTTACTTGTCGGTTACACGTCTTTTGCATGCTAATCAACACTCAGAAAGATCACTTCCTCCCTATGGGATTCGACCCTTGCTTGCCTCTACTACTTGTTTAGGTTTGTTAGGTTTTATTTTGATCGGGTTTAGGATGACTAAAAACCCATCCGTCAACATACCTGCGGGACAGCGCGTCAGCAACGAGGTTATCTTTCCCTTTTTTGTGAACAACGACATAAGGGAATGTCTCCAAAAACTCCACCCATCGAGCATGGCGGCGATTGAGGTGAGCTTGGCTCTTCAAGTAGCTCAACGCGGCATGATCACTGTGGATGACAAACTCACGCGGCCAGAGGTAGTGTTGCCAAGTCTTCAGCACGCGTACTAAGGCATAAAGCTATTTGTCGTAGGTGGGGTAATTGAGAGTGACTCCTGTGAGCTTCTCACTAAAGTAGGCAATTGGCCTCTTTTCTTGGTGTAGCACACCACCAATGCCTATGTCAGAGGCATCACACTCTACTTCGAAGTGTTTGGTGAAATCTGGAAGCTGGAGCAATGGCGCTTGGCATAATGCGGTCTTCAAGGCAGAGAAGGCGCGTGCATGGGAATCCTACCACAAAACTGTGCTTCCTTTCTCGGTGAGCTCGTGAAGTGGCGCGGCAATGGAGGAAAAGTCGTGTACAAAACGCCGATAAAAGCCCGCGAGACCTAGAAAGCTTCGTACTTGTGTCGGAGTTGTAGGCGTGGGCCAGTCCCTGATGGCCGCGATCTTTTCCTCGTCAATGCGTAAACCATCGCTACTAACAATGTAGCCCAGAAAGTTGGTGGACGCGGAGCAAAAGGAACACTTAGCCAGATTGGCGAATAGGTGCTCTTGGCGAAGACACTCTGATAGTGCCGGAAACCGGTGTCGTTTTCCTGTCAAAATAATCCCAATTCACCTACTAAAGAGTATAGTAAGTAAGTCAGGGTCGATCACATAGGGAGTCGGTTATCTTTATGCAATAACGTGTGACTAACAAGTAACAGGGGGTTGTTTGGAATAATCGCAATGTAACCAAAGATGTAATTACTGACAAGAAACAAAATATAATGAGGGAAAGTATTCCACCAGACAAATATCCACACCACAATGCAATCGGTTGATCACTGAAAACTATCTTTCCAAATTCTTTTACTATCTTATTATTGTTCCCACCCTGATCGTGAATACTATCGATTCTCACAGTTGTCGATAGACTTATTACGGTGCCAATGATAAAGTACAACTGATTCTCACAGTTGTCAGCGTACTCTAGCACCAATACAGCAATAGCAATGCACACAAGGATATAGGATACATGCAAGTAGAAAGACGTACAAGTACTCACTCCCCTACTTAACATGCAATTGATTCTCACACACAATTGTACGCTCGGAACCCCTATACGCACAATTGTGTTTGCCACTAGATATGCACTCGGAACCCCTATATGCAATCCTAGCAATATGATAGATGCCGAAAAACCTAGTTAGCTACGCTAGAAGAATCAACATAAATCAATAGACAGTTCAAACAAGAGAATCAATCCAACTTAATAAGATATAGAACAAGGCATAGAAATCTCACAACCAATTCATTGTAGTGCTTCAATTGTCTAGCGAAATAAAAGTGTTTAGCTATCCATTGTTCAAAAACCTAGAAATTGTATTGTTAAAAAGAGAGAGAGAGACTCTTTCTACGAACTATTAAAAAGATCTTAAATAGGTTCTCAGAAGTTTAACCTAGCAAACAAAATAAGGAAATAAAATATACTAAAGTAATAATGTCTAAAATAGGAATATTAATAAAACACGTCAACCGCGCGGTCTTCACTCCCACCGCGAGGCGGTGGCTTCTTCTCTGAGCCCTTCTCTGAGGATCTTCGCCGGGTCGCGGTGGCAGTGGCGCGGGGCGGCACTGGCCAACCTCTTCATCCTTCATCTGCTCCCAAGTACTACCAAGTGAGGTAGCTTTCTCCTTTAGTTTTGAGCAGACTTCTCCATCAATCCTCTATCTTCTTCACTAAGCTGTAAAACCTTCATATCTGTACTTCTTCAACTCTTCTCCTGGATTACAGACTTAGCCTCTTCTTATACCAAAACTCCATCTAAAACGTGTCAATAGTCGCTAGTTAAGGTGCACTAAATTGCACCTATCAAATATCCCCACACTTAGACCTTTACTCGTCCCGAGTAAATCAGCTCAAACATACTCCTCTATATCAAATAGCAAGGCCTCAGGAAGTGTGACAACATAGGATACTAACGACTACAACCGCTCAACAATCAGCCCTCAAACAACCAAAACGAATAATGCGAGAGAACTCTAATCCTAACTCATGTCTAGCTCCTTATTGCTCCAAAGTGGCCTACCCGAACTCCTTATACCGACTCTTCTTATGACGCCTCGCCAATAGGTAAAGAGAAATCCTAGAATCACTCTTTTTCTTTTCCGCTCATCTTGCCAAGGCGCCCTTTCGGGTTTTCACCAAGCCACTCATTTTATTTTACTAGACGTCTCACATGTTCTCACATCACTCCAGTCCACTTTTGCCCTGGTCTATACCAGTCGGACTACCTGCTTCTTGCCTGAGCCGCCCTTGCGGGTTTTCAGCTCATCCCAGGATTTTGATTGCCTTTTCAAATTTTTTGTGGTTTTTTTTTTTTTTTGAATATCGAAAATGCAAGTACGAAATGCATGAAATAAATCTGTACACTAGCTATGATAGACAATGAGTCTAAATCCCTCCCCACACTTGAAATACACATTGTCCTCAATGTAGAGACGAAGACAAAGAAATAGGGAAGAGAGAAAATAAACTCACTGGAAAGGTGGACACTACGGATGGCGCGACAGAGGTCGGTGCCTCCTAAAGTACTGCTCCTGAATAAAAACCTCGGCTACACTCAGCTGGTCGATGATGTCCCATGTAATCTCGGCCTGTATGGCCTGCAACCGAGCCAATATCGCATCGTTCACAGCCTCCTGACGCTGCGTGAAAGCATCAAAATGGACGAACATCTCATCCCAGGAGAACTCAAGGGGCGGTGCAGAAGTGGAGGCCACGTCGAGAGCAGGTGAATCGACATCCATGGTCATGGGCAAAGCAGCCTGTGGCTCAGTCTCCGCGTCTGAAGGGATAATCTCAGCGTCGGAAGGGATGTACCAACCAGTGAAATATCTCGGATAAGCTAAAGGACGAGGGAGACGTAAAAGATGACTGCCATAAGAGCACCACATATACTGCCCCGGAGATCCGCTCAACATACCACATTGCCGCAAATAAGGGATATCATAGCGAATAGGGAAGAGCGGCTGCGGCATAGTATCCAACGAAATCCTGGCCGAGCAATCAAGGTAATCAACCCTCCCTGAACAATATCTTGCGCAGCGCCCTCGCGGATCTGCTGCAGCCCATACAGCCAAATCACAACCCATCCAAGAATCAAGAAATAGCTCTCAGTGTAACGCTCCCAAGAAACTCTCTCCCAAAGGGCGATTTCCGGCGACTTGCTCTTCCGTCTCCGGCGGTGCTCCGGCAAGGTTGCTCCTCACGAGCTCCTTGTCCCACGTTCATGGTGGTAGCCTCTCGCACCACCACCGAACCGGAGCCCCTCCCCCTCTCGTTTCTTGGCCGGCGTTCTCTCCCTCTCCGGTGTTCGGTCTCTTCTTTCCGGCGCTTGTTCCCCCTCTCCCCGACGCTTTGTGCTCTTTCCTCTTGGCCCTCCGGTGTGGCTCCTTTCTTTGGTTTGTTGTTCCCTTGCTCCTCCTCCTTTGGTCTTCCGGTTGGTGCTCTCTTCTCCCCCGGTGCTTGGTTGCTTTGGTTTTGAGCCCGGCTCTCCCTCCCCTCTCGTTGTCCTCTTCCTTGGCCGCCGGCGTTTTGCTGGCCTTTTGGCTTCGGTGCCCCCATGGGGAAGAAAAAGAAGTCCCCTTCCCATGGTGCTAGAGACCCAAGCAAATACAAGATCGACTCGGCGGTGGTTGACATGCCCGCCGCCCTTGCCGGCAAAGTTGATGGAAAGAAGAAGAAGGTGAAGGTTGCCCCCTTGGCGGCCGTGCTTGGTGGTGTTGTCATGCCCCCGGTGGTGGTTGGTGAAGTTATCGGCCTTGATGTTGAAGAAGTTGTTGAAAATGGGAAAGATTTGCTTTCCGAAGGTGATTCCGATGGTGGTGCGGTCTTTCCGGCGGCCCCCGGCAGCACGCCGCCGTGCCCGACGCCTGTGGTTGGTGTTGCTCAGCCCGCCGCTGCTCTGGCCGGTGCCAACGGTCTCTTGGGCCCTAATGGCTTGGCTAGTTCCGAGACGGCCGGATGCTCCCCCCTTGGTGATTCCTATGCAACATTAATTGCTCCCCCTAATCCCAAGGTTGGCATGCCCCCCTTTGCCATCAATGGTGCCTCGGCCAATGCCCTCCCCAACGGCTCTTTGGCCGTTAATGTTGCCTCGGCATCCCTCCATGTCAACGGCTCCTTGCTTGGCATTAATGGCCAATTTGCTCCTAGCGCCGCCTTGCCGGAATCTGCCGCCACCGTGGCCGTGGCACCCTCCGCCGCCTGCCTCCCCGGCACCGGACATGTTGGCTCGAGCAAATCCGCTCCTAAGTCCTACGCCGCCGTGGCTTCGGCCCCTGCCGCCGCCAATCTTCCCGGCGCCGTCGCTCCCCGGCAAAACGCTTGGGCCTCCGGCTCTAAGAAAGTTTTTATGAACTCCGGGCTTGGCGGGAAGCTCACATTCACGGCGCCGACCTCCAAGCGTGTGGCCATCAAGGTGGCCGAGGCCCTCCCTATGCATTCGGTTTGGGGTTGGTCTCTTCTTGGTCAATATGTTGGCTTCCAACCCGGGCACTTCTTGATTGTCGACTTGATGAAGTCGTGGGGTGTCAAAGCTCGATATCGTGTGGAAGAAGGATGGATGATCTTCCAAATCGAATCGGAAGAGGATCAAGACAAGGTTCTCAAAGGAGGCCCTTACTTTATCTATGGCAAGCCGTTGATCCTTAAGCACATCCCGAAAAAGTTTGCCTTCAACCGCCGTGACATTGCCACCATCCCGCTTTGGGTACGTATCTTCGGCCTTTCTAAGATTTTTTGGACTTCGGAAGTGCTTGGCCGAATTGCTTCTCACGTGGGAAAGCCTCTCTTCATGGATCCCGTGACCGATAGTAGGAAGAGAGGCTCGTATGCCCGGGTGTTAGTGGAAATAAATTTTGCCGAGGATATTGTTAGGGAAGTGTCGCTTGATTTTGATGATGGGGACTCGGTGGAGTGCACATTCCTTGTTGAAAATGAGCCATTGTATTGCAAGGGGTGTTGCTCCTTTGGACATGATGATGCCGGATGTTCATTCAAGGAAAAGAAGGTCGCCGTGGGAGCTAAAGCCAAAAGGGCTCCTAAGGCGCCTAAGGGCAATGCCAAGATTGATGTCAAGGCTTTGGAGGACAATGCTGTTGGCGCGTCGGAGGCCAAGGCCGTGGATGCCGAGGAGATTGCCAATGTGGGGGGTGCTGTGCTGGCCAAGGCATCGGATGCCATGCCCTTGGTGGCCGGGGTGAATGCCCAAGAGAAGAGTGCCGCGGTTGCCACGGCCACGGATGATGGTGACAACGCTAGTGAGGAGGAAGACAAGGCCTCGGCTGACTTGGCTTCGGATTCCGTTGATGTGTATGTATCCTCTAATGAAAGTGTTAGTGAATCCTTCAGGGCCTATTGTGATGATGTGGAGTCCCCTAGTGGTGATGATTCTTCGGAAGATGGTGATGACCGTGAGGAGGTGGTAGCTCCCTTCATCCCGGTGGTGTCTAGATCCCATAAGAAGAAGTCCAAGGTGGTGGAGGATAGGCCCGTGGTGCTCGGCCTCCAAGCCCACTCCAAATGGCCAAAGGATCCGGCCCCCACCCGTACTTCTAGGAGAACCCGGGGACACAACAAGAAGGTGTCCTCATGAAGGTCCTCGCATGGAACATTCAAGGGCTTGGCCAAGCCCGGAAACAAAATGGCTTGTTCGGTGCGATTCGTGACTTTGAGGCTAAGGTATGTGGCATCTTTGAAACTAAATGTGCTAGGGTTGATATTCGGTCTTTGGTGCATCGGGTGGCCCCGGGATGGGAGTTTTCTTCTAATTTTCATCTTGATGCTCGTGGTCGTATTCTTGTCTTGTGGGATTCTAACTTTGTTGATGTTGAGGTTGTCGGTATGTCTTTGCAACATATTGGTTGTCTTCTTACTTGTAAGACTTCCGGGGTGAAGTATGGCATTTGCTTTGTTTATGGGCTGCATTGTGTTGTGGCGCGCCGTTTGATTTGGGGGCATGTTGATGAGTTATTTGAGGCATTCGATTTGCCGTGGCTTGTCTTGGGCGACTTCAATAGTGTCATGGCTGATGAGGAGAGGATTAATGGGGAGCCGGTTACTATGTACGAGTGCAAGGATATGGTGGATGCTTGCCGGCGTCATGGGCTTGTGGACTCGCCTTACTCGAGTAGCAATCCTTTCACTTGGACCAACAACACCGTTTGGAGCAAAATCGATCGTGTCTTGGTAAACCCTTCTTGGCTTAATTCTGATTTTTATTGTCACTCTCACTATCCGGATATGTGGCACCTTTCGGACCACAAGCCGGGAATTGTGTCCTTGCACAGGGTTCCCGAAAATGGTAGGAAGTACTTCAAGTTTTTCAACATGTGGGCCAGGCATCCCAAGTTCATGGAGGTTATCCGGAAGGGGTGGGTGTCTCATCACCGTGGCACTTACCAATTCCGGCTTGCCAAACTCCTCCATGGGTTGAAGGTGCCGTTGAAGATTCTCAACAAGTTGGAGTTTAGCCATATCTCTTCGAGGGCGTCCGAGGCCAACCTTGTTGTTTCTCGTGCCCTTGAGGATCTCCGGCTGAATCCCGACTCCCCGAAGGCTAGGCGGTTGGTGGAGGATTCCAAGATCAAGGCCAAGAGATTGAATGATGCGGAGGCGAGCTTCCTTGGGCAACAAGCTAAAGCCAAGTACGTGTTAAAGAGTGATCGTTGCACCAAGTACTTTCACTCTTTGATGCGTGCTAATGGGCGTCGCAACATCATTCCCTTCATCATCAAAAGTGATGGGAGCCGCTCTACGTCCATGGTGGAGGTGGCAGAGGAGTTCGAGGGCTTCTTCAAAGGCTTATTTGGCGAGGAGGTGCCAGTGGCCTTGCCGGTGCCGAGTGATTTTTCTCACGGCCCTCGGCTGTCCGAGGAGGTGGGTGCTTCTCTTGTAATGGCCGTGTCCAATACGGAGATCAAGGCGGCTCTCTGGTCCATGGGTGATGACAAGTCGCCCGGCCCCGATGGTTTTACCGCCAAGTTCTTCAAGGCATCTTGGGACTCCACCGGTCCCGAGGTGTGTGCGGCGGTCAAGGAGTTCTTCATCAATGGCAAGCTTCTTCGACAATTCAACCACACCATTATCTCTCTCATCCCTAAGGTTGACGCTCCGGCTCGGGTTGAGCACTACCGCCCCATCGCTTGTTGCTCCGTGATCTACAAGATTATCACGAAGATCATGACGCTCCGGCTCGGCAAGCACCTCGGTTCCCTCATCGATCCGGCCCAAAACGCCTTTGTGGAGGGTCGGTTGATGTCGGACAATATATTCCTTGTCCAAGAGCTCTTGAGGAAGTACGCTGTGAGGAGAGAGACCCGGAGGTGTTTCTTGAATGTGGACCTTGCTAAAGCCTATGACACGGTCTCTTGGGACTTCCTTCGGTTTGCCCTTGTCCAACTTGGCATCCCTCCGAAGTTCGTGGCTTGGGTTATGGAGTGTGTCTCCACGGCTTCCTACTCCATCAAGATCAACAAGGGCTTACATGGCTTCTTTCCGGGCAAGCGTGGCCTAAGACAAGGTGACCCCCTATATCCTCTTCTTTTCGTGATTTGCTTGGAGCTTCTCTCCCGTTTGATCAAGAAAGAGACTTCTAGAGATGCTTTCCATTACCATCAACATTGTGAGAGCCTTCGGCTCTCTCACCTCATGTTTGCCGATGATGTGGTCCTCTTTTGCCGTGGGGATATTGGTTCGGTCAAGGTGCTTGTGGGATGTTTGGAGAGGTTCAAGGTGTTATCCGGCTTGTCCGTGAATGTGGGGAAGTCTTCCATTTTTCTTGCCTCGGTGCCGGACCATGAGCGTGAGCCCATTATTGCCGCCACCGGGTTCAAGGTGGGCGTTTTCCCCTTCCGTTACTTGGGTATTCCCATCAGCCCTCACGGCCTTCGGATCATGGACTACAAGCCTCTTCTTGACAAGTTCAGTGGCCACCTCAATGCTTGGGCCAAGAAGAGTATCTCTTTTGCCGGGAGGAGGGAGTTGATCGCTTCGGTGCTTCAAGGGTGTGCGGGGTTTTGGCTCTCTATTTTACCTATCCCCCTTGGTGTCCGTACTAGCTTGATTGCCATATGCCATGGTTTTCTTTGGAAGCGGCCTCGCGTTAGATGGGTTGATATTTGCGTTCCGAGGAAGGAAGGGGGCCTTGGTCTCTTGGATATTGAGGTTTGGAATGAGTGCTTTATGTTGAAGCACTTTTGGCACATTCTTGACATGCGTGATAGCCTTTGGGTGAGATGGATTCATCATAGATATCTTGGTGTGGTTTCCCCCCTCACATGGGAGCCTCACAAGCGGGACTCGCCTTTGATCAAGGCCATGATTCGTGCTAGGGATTTGGTTGTGAGACTTGATGGCCGTGAGGATAGCATCGAGGAGACCCTCTTGGCTTGGTGCTCGGAGGGGAAGTTTAGGGTTGCTTTGGCTTACGAGGTTCTTCGGGATAGACGGCCGGTTGTGCGTTGGGCCAAGGAGGTGTGGTCCAAGCATAATACCCCGAAGCACATGTTCATCCTTTGGCTTGCCACCCTTGGGAAGCTTTCTACATATGATAGGCTCTTGTTCCTTGATATTGAGCCGGGTTGTCGGTTATGTGGCGCGGTGTTGGAGACCCATGAGCACTTGTTCTTTGAGTGCCCGTATGCTAGTTCTATTTGGCGTGAGATCCGGGTGGGATTCTTGATTCCCGCGACGGTTTCCTCGATTCGGCGTGCTTTGAGTTGGCTTCGGCGTTGTGCCCGTGGTCGTGATTGCCTTGCCCGGGCTCGTGTATTTGCTCTCTCGGCGACGGTCTACTTCTTATGGCATGCCCAGAATGCTTGCATCTTTGATGCGAACCTCGTCCCCCGTGAGGTTGTGTCTCGCCTGATTCTTACTCATGTTTTCCGCTTACTTCATGATAGATTTCCTCATTGTATGGTTGCCTCTTTGTAGCTCGATCTTCTTGTTGTTGTGTTGTGTGGTATGGGGGGCTTGCATGCTCTTCCATGGGCACTCTTTCAGGTTTTCCGGGGTTGTTGGTGTAGTTTGGCTGGCCTGCGTGCCTTTCCAGTTGCGCCTTTGTCGGCTTTGTGTGGAAGGCTTGCATGTCTCTCCGCGTTTGCCTGTTTTTGTTGCTTTTGTTTTGTTTGGCCTGGATTTTGTTGATGGGGTTGCAGGGGTGCTCTTTTTCCTCTATGTCTGTTTTTTCCCTTGGGGTTTTCCAACATAGAGGTTTTAATGAGGCCCGGGGTAGTTCTTACCCTGCTCTTATAGCTGCAGCCCTGGCCTTGGGGTTTTATTCTCTGTTGCTCGCTTTGGCATAGTCTGGTAGGCCTGCGTGCTTGTCCAGTTGTGCTTGTTCTTTGTATCGCTTCTTCTTCCCTCTTTGTAGGGACTTATTTATCGAATTTACCATTACACCAAAAAAAAAAAATCACAACCCATCCAGGGGTCACCTCATCTAATGGATCAATCATCGCGGAGAAAAGACCAAGATGTTTCAGGGGAACCTTTCCCTCCTCCACACACCCACAAAATGTCCTAAGCAGCACAGTGTATACCAAGCGGAGGCAGGGATGGACAATCTTGTCACTGGTCTCCTTCTTCTTTTGATATTCAGGCATACCCGATGCACTGATCCAAAATTCCTTCATGGCCGCCTTGTCGGGACCATGTCTCCACCCACCAGTAGACGGTCTCGAAACACCTAGCAACGCCCTAACTTCCTCGATAGGAAAACCATAACTCCGACCCTCATACTTGAAGGTGATACCCGCAATGAATTTATGCTCCTTGCCGTTAACGACACGACGCGTGTAGCTCTTAGTCATGGTGGCGATAAATTGGCAGCAAAGTTCAGGGAATACGGTGGCACATTTGTCTAGGAAGCCCCCCAATCCCAACTTGTCCAGACATTGCTGAGTCATGTCGAGCAAACCCAACTCAGCGAGTGATCCCTTATCAAAGAAATGAGTCGGCTGTACATGTCTAGCCGACACCACATCGTATATTTTCAACTCCTCCTCAGTCATCCCAACTTTCCTAGCCCTCGACATTGAGTAAGAAATGAAGTTATTGAGACAAAAGGCTAGGCAAAGGGCACTTACAATCGGCCGAAGACAGACTACGAGGGTCACCGCGGGGCGGCGATGATTTCTGAGCACAGCAGCCGGGCCGCGGCGATGTTGACGCGAGGTGGCGAATGTTCACCTTCGTCTCCAAATTCAAAAATCTGGCTCGCGCGAGGCGGCGATACTACGCCGCGAGGCGGTCACCGTGCGATTCCTCCTCAAACACCACCAAACCACCGGAAGAGCACCCAATTTGGTACTGATCACACCAACAAGCAAAAGGTCACCCCCCTTCAACTATGAACCACCACAGGGGGGTCGGAAATCGCCACAAAGGAAGGTCTGGGTAGAGAAGAAACAAGGTTGGGTTAAGGGCTTCCACTACCAAGGTGAGGGGAGAGGCCGATTTCGGTGGAGAGGGTTGTGGGCTAAGGTTTTAGAGATCGTGGAATAGGGCACGGCGGAGAGAGAGACGGGGAAGAAAAAGGGGATTAGGATTTGGCGGGAGAGCTAATGGGGTAATAAGTGAAGAAGGGAGGTACCGAGCCGCGGTTTTCAACTGACACCGTCAATTCCTTCGTATCCAACTCAAGAAATAAAAATATTACTCACCCGTTTAAGGTTTTTTTGGGGCCCTTTATTTCTTGTTTTTTTTAGAGTAGAGAAATTATACCAGAGATCCACCGCGGGGCGGTGAATTCCACCGCGGGGCGGTGAATTCCACCGCGGGGCGGTGAATTCCACCGCTGGGCGGTGAGAGTCGTCGCGGGGCGGTGGGTTACGCTGAGTACCACGTCTCTTCTCGGATTTACTTTCGTACCTGAAATGTGAGTAACAGGCGAACGAAACAAAGCAAAAATAAACTACGAAAATAATCTAGGGAAAAGAAAAGAAAAGAACTAACCCGGGTTGCCTCCCGGACAACGCCTTGGTTAACGTCGTTGGCTCGACGTGGGTTGTGGCTCATCCTGCTTCAGTGTCAGGGTGTTCGAGGAGTAGTGTCTCGTCCTGGTTTGGATCGAACCCCTCGTGGTAAGGCTTGCATCTGTGGCCGTTCACCTTGAAGGTGGTGCCGATCTTGGGATTAATCAGGCCTATGGCTCCATGGGGGATGCACCTCAGCGATTTCATACGGGCCTGACCACTTGGATTTCAGCTTTCCAGCAAAGAGCTTGAGCCGAGATTGGAATAGAAGAACTTTATCTCCTGGCTTGAAATCCTTTCGCAAAATATGCTTGTCATGCCACTGCTTGGTCTTCGCCTTGTAGTTAACTGAGTTCTCGTAGGCGTCAAGGCGTAATTCCTCCAGTTCTTGCATTTGTAGCTTGCGGAGTTCGCCTGCTTCATCCAGTTGCAAGTTGCATTTCTTTATTGCCCACCACGCCTTATGTTCAAGTTCGACGGGGAGGTGACAAGCTTTTCCAAATACCAGCCGAAACGGAGACATCCCTATCGGAGTTTTGAAAGCTGTACGGTATGCCCACAACGCATCATTGAGCTTGATGCTCCAATCCCTCCGGTTGGCTGCTACTGTCTTCTCCAGTATAGCCTTAATCACTCTATTGGAGTTCTCGGCCTGCCCATTAGTCTGAGGATGGTAGGCCGTGGAGATTCTCTGAGTGACGTGATACTTCTTCAGCAGGACAGTCACTGTCTTGTTGCAGAAATGGGTTCCCCTGTCACTAATTAAAGCTTTGGGTATTCCAAATCTTGAGAAAATGTTCTCTTTGAGGAAACCTACCACAACTTTAGAATCATCAGTCCTGGTGGCCTTCGCTTCCACCCACTTGGAAACGTAGTCCACCGCAAGTAATATATAAAGATTCCCATGAGAGTTAGGAAAGGGTCCCATAAAATCCATGCCCCAAACATCAAATACCTCACAGAAGATCAATGATGATTGCGGCATTTCATTCCTTCTGGTGATGTTGCCAACCCGTTGGCATCGGTCGCAGGATTTACAAAAAATGTAAGCATCCCTAAAGAGGTGTGGCCAATAAAATCCTACTTCCAATACTTTCCTAGCAGTCCTATTTGCTCCAAAATGACCCCCACATGCTTCAGAATGACAAAAGTTAAGGACGGATTGTACCTCATTGTCTGGGAGACATCGGCGGATTACCTGATCGACGCAATGCTTCCATAGGTAGGGATCGTCCCAAACATAGTGGTGAGCTTCTCTACGCACCTTTGCTTTCTGGGCTCTGGTGTAGTCTGGGGGAAATTCCTCTCGAACCAGATAGTTGACTATGTCTGCATACCATGGTATGTAACACTGGATTCTGAAGAGGTCCATGGCTATATGAAAAGGAGAGTCAGAAATATCTCCAGGGCAAAGTGTGATTCCAGAGATGTGACCGCGGGGCGGTGATGTCTCTGGGGGTCACGGTGAGCTTTCCTAGTTCTCAAGTAATCCAACCGCCGGGTCGCGGCCGTCATCGCCGCGGGGCGGTGGTATCTCCAACTTCATACTGGCTACAACTCGCCGGGTCGCGGTGGTGGTGACCGCGGGGCGGTGAGTGTTCTCTGAGCTGCCCTCGAGTGTAAAAAGTGTGTCATCTGGGAATGTGCCATGTATGAGGCTCTACTCTCCGGGTTTATCTTCCTCATGGACGAGCCTACTCAGGTGATCCGCTACGAGGTTCTCTGCTCCCTTCTTATCACAGATTTCCACATCAAATTCAGTGAGAAGGAGAACCCATCAGAGTAATCTTGGCTTTGCTTCTTTCTTCGTCATCAGGTAACGAAGAGCTGCGTGATCTGTGTAGATAATCACCTTGACTCCCAAGAGGTATTGCCTAAACTTTTCCAAGGTAAAGACAACTGCCAGCATTTCTTTCTCAGTGGTGGAGTAGTTCCTCTGGGCTCCATTCAGAGTCATGGAGGCGTAATGAATCACGTGGGATGCCCGTCCCACTTTCTGTCCTAGAACTGCTCCAACTGCATAATCGCTGGCGTCACACATGATCTCAAATGGGCGAGACCAGTCAGGTGCCTGAATAATGGGTGCACTTGTCAGGCGTTCTCTCAGGCAATCAAATGCGTTCTTGCATTCATCCGTGAATACGTAGGTCACTTCCTTCTTCAAGAGCTCGCATAGGGGTGAAGAAATTTTTGAGAAATCCTTGATAAATCTTCGGTAGAAACCTGCATGACCTAAAAAGGAACGTACTTCACGCACATTAGTAGGATAAGGCAGAGACTGAATTACATCAATCTTTGCCTTATCGACCTCAATACCCCTAGCAGAGACAATATGACCCATGACTATCCCCTGTTCCACCATGAAATGACACTTTTCATAATTTAAAACCAAATTGGTTTCAACACATCTTGTAAGTACAAGTGCCAAATGGTCTAAACATGAATCAAAGCTAGTTCCATGTACCGTAAAGTCATCCATAAAGACCTCAATGAATTTCTCAACATAGTCAGAGAAGATACTAACCATACATCGTTGAAATGTACCGGGTGCGTTACACAATCCGAATGGCATTCTGCGGTATGCAAAAGTGCCAAAGGGACATGTAAAAGTGGTTTTCTCTTGGTCCTCTGGTGCGATGGCTACCTGGAAGTATCCTGAATATCCGTCGAGAAAACAATAGTAGGGCCGCCCAGCAAGGCGTTCTAGCATTTGATCAATAAAGGGCAGGGGAAAGTGGTCTTTCCGAGTTACCGCATTCAGCTTACGGTAATCGATGCACACCCTCCATCCTGTGGTGGTCCTGGTGGGAACTAAATCTCCGTGTTGATTCTCCACTATGGTAATTCCTCCTTTCTTAGGGACAACCTGAGTTGGACTTACCCATTGGCTGTCCGAAATAGGGAAGATCATATCAGCCTTGAGGAGTTTAAGCACCTCTTTCTTTACCACTTCCATCATTGGAGGGTTCAGCCTTCTCTGTGGCTGCCTAGACGGTTTAGCTCCGTCCTCGAGCAGAATCCGATGCATACAAGTGGAGGGGCTTATCCCTTTTATGTCTGCAATGGTCCATCCAATTGCGGTTTTGTGCTCCCTGAGCATGTCCAATAGCTTCATTTCTTGATCTGCAGAAAGCGTACTAGACACAATGATTGGCAAAGTGTCTTTGGCTCCAAGAAAAGCGTATTTGAGATGGTCCGGCAGCGGCTTCAATTCGATCTCTGGAGATGGTCCTGGTGGGAACTAAATCTCCGTGTTGATTCTCCACTATGGTAATTCCTCCTTTCTTAGGGACAACCTGGGTTGGACTTACCCATTGGCTGTCCGAAATAGGGAAGATCATATCAGCCTTGAGGAGTTTAAGCACCTCTTTCTTTACCACTTCCATCATTGGAGGGTTCAGCCTTCTCTGTGGCTGCCTAGACGGTTTAGCTCCGTCCTCGAGCAGAATCCGATGCATACAAGTGGAGGGGCTTATCCCTTTTATGTCTGCAATGGTCCATCCAATTGCGGTTTTGTGCTCCCTGAGCACGTCCAACAACTTCATTTCTTGATCTGTAGAAAGCGTACTAGACACAATGACTGGCAAAGTGTCTTTGGCTCCAAGAAAAGCGTATTTGAGATGGTCCGGCAGCGGCTTCAATTCGATCTCTGGAGCCTGTTCAACAGAAGGAACGAGCCTTTCGCTCGGGCTTAGTAAGATGGGGCCAATGCCCAAAGGATCTATAGAATACTTACCATGAGTATCCAGCTGAGCGATGGCTTCCTGCATGTTAGAGGGTAAAGAGTATTCCTCATAGGACGCATCCAAATTATTTTCAACAATAGACATCAACTCATCAGAACCAGAAATATCAAAGACATCCTGTGCAATAGAATCGATCACATCAATGGAACACAAAGAATGGTCTTCCTTGGGGTATTTCATGGCTTCATAAATATTATATTCCACCTTCTCCCCATCAAATTCCATAGAAAGTGTCCCACTTTGCAAATCAAGTTTGGTCTTAGCAGTTTTCAAAAATGGCCTACCTAACAGTATAGGAGTTGCCTTTGTATCTGTTTCCATATCTAAGACATAAAAATCTACAGGGAATATCAATTTATCGACCATAACAAGGACATCTTCTATTACTCCCCTAGGGTAGACACTAGACCTATCAGCTAATTGAATTACAATACCTGTTTCCTGCAGAGGTCCAAGTCCAAGGGATTCATAGAGAGAATAGGGCAGCACATTAATGGAGGTACCAAAGTCGAGCATAGCTTTTTCAAATTTAGTGTCTCCGATAATACAAGGAATGCTCCACATACCTAGGTCTCCGCACTTCTTTGGCATGCGCCTCTGAAATACAGCAGATACGCTTTCGCTGACCTTGACCTTTTCCTTTCCCTTCAGCTTCTGGTTTCTTTTTACAGTGCACAGCTCCTTTAGAAACTTAGCGTACCTTGGTACACTCTTGACGAGTTTGAGGAGTGGGATGTTCACCTCACACTTACTGAAAGTGTCAAAGAGATCCTTGTCATCAATGACTCTCCTTTCCTTGAGTGCCTCTGGGAATGGGGCAGGTGGTTTCTCAGATCCAAGGGGAGGAAAGTTGGGACGAACATAGGGATCCTCCTCCTCGTCAGGGAAATCTGTGAGTTCTGGGCTCTCACCGCGCGGCGGTGAGTGGGGACCGCGGGGCGGTGAGTTCAACGCGGGGCGGTGTGGATCACCGCGGGGCGGTGGTGATGGCGTAGGATTACTGGGAGCTGTCACCAGGTCGCGGTGAGAATCGCGGCGGGGCGGTGACAATGGCTCATTGGCAATATCGATCTCAGCGTTATCGTCCTCTTCAGCAGTAAGAGCGACTTGTAATTCCTTGCCACTCCGTAGGGTTACTGCATGTGAAGTTTCTTTCCTGGACTCTTTTCTCAACCCAGCAACCTCATCGACTAGGCTGCTCACGGACTCCTTTATGCTCTTTATGTCAACCGCAGTCTCGCGCACATGCGTTGTAAAATGCATTGTTAGGGCATTGAGCATTGCTTCGGTTG
The DNA here is from genome assembly GCA_027886185.1 of Rheum nobile. Lineage (NCBI taxonomy): Eukaryota > Viridiplantae > Streptophyta > Magnoliopsida > Caryophyllales > Polygonaceae > Rheum > Rheum nobile. Next base: position 8,356,802 of record WOAB01000736.1, on the reverse strand, counting down.
AAGAGGGGTTGCTGGCAGTTGGTGGGTCATCAAAGCAAGGTTATTGCGTTATAACAGGCCCGTAGCCTTCAGCAGCATGAACTTCAGCAATAGTGGTATCCTGTAGTTGCTTACCTATCCCCACAATGACTTCCTTCAAAGAAGCAATTTCTTGCGATACATGTGACTCGCTGGAGATAATAGCACTCACTAATCTGGTCCTTGGGGGTTCATTAAAATCCCTTGTACCTTCAGCCATATCGTGAAGTGTGGTCATGGCGACATCGGGAGTCATATTTAGGATACTACCACCACATGTAGCATCAATCATTCTTCGTTCATCGTCCATCAGCCCGTTGTAAATATAGAGCACCAGAGATTTCTTATCAAAACCATGGAACGGGCAACTAGTGTAGAGTCGCTCGAACCGCTCATAATAGTCATAGAGGGTCTCATCCTCACCTTGTTCGATGCTGGTGATTTCCCTTTTCAAGGCGTTTGCCATCTGAGCTGGAAAATAGCGTGCAAGGAAGACCTTATGCATCTTAGTACAGGAATCTATGCTCCCTCCAGGTAGATGATAATACCAGTCTTCAGCCTCGTCTTTAAGAGTGAACCCGACGGCTCTCATTTTAAGTTGTTCCTCAGTGACATCGGCTGGCTTAATGCTCATAAGGATGTTGTGGAATTTGTTCAAATGAAGAATGGGATCCTCTCCACTTCGTCCATAAAATCTTGGGAGTAACCGTATTACTCCTGATCTGAGCTCAAAAGTTACCCCATCAGCAAGGGGTGGAATGATTACAGCCAATGACTGCTGTATCAAGGTTGGTTCCGTCAATTGTCGGAGTGTCTGAGCCATTCGTACCTGTCTCTGTATGAACTTCAACAAGTAGCGAATCAGAAGCAAAAGTGTGGATCGTAAGATAGATCCACACGGCAGTCAATCACAAATAATCACAAACAGAAAATTTGACTCCCCGGCAACGGCGCCAAATTTGACAGTGCCGGAAACCGGTGTCGTTTTCCTGTCAAAATAATCCCAATTCACCTACTAAAGAGTATAGTAAGTAAGTCAGGGTCGATCCCACAAGGAGTCAGTTATCTGTATGCAATAACGTGTGACTAACAAGTAACAGGGGGTTGTTTGGAATAATCGCAATGTAACCAAAGATGTAATTACTGACAAGAAACGAAATATAATGAGGGAAAGTATTCCACCAGACAAATATCCACACCACAATGCAATCGGTTGATCACTGAAAACTATCTTTCCAAATTCTTTTACTACCTTATTATTGTTCCCACCCTGATCGTGAATACTATCGATTCTCACAGTTGTCGATAGACTTATTACGGTGCCAATGATAAAGTACAACTGATTCTCACAGTTGTCAGCGTACTCTAGCACCAATACAGCAATAGCAATGCACACAAGGATATAGGATACATGCAAGTAGAAAGACATACAAGTACTCACTCCCCTACTTAACATGCAATTGATTCTCACACACAATTGTACGCTCGGAACCCCTATACGCACAATTGTGTTTGCCACTAGATATGCACTCGGAACCCCTATATGCAATCCTAGCAATATGATAGATGCCGAAAAACCTAGTTAGCTACGCTAGAAGAATCAACATAAATCAATAGACAGTTCAAACAAGAGAATCAATCCAACTTAATAAGATATAGAACAAGGCATATAAATCTCATAACCAATTCATTGTAGTGCTTCAATTGTCTAGCGAAACAAAAGTGTTTAGCTATCCATTGTTCAAAAACCTAGAAATTGTATTGTTAAAAAGAGAGAGAGACTCTTTCTACGAACTATTAAAAAGATCTTAAATAGGTTCTCAGAAGTTTAACCTAGCAAACAAAATAAGGAAATAAAATATACTAAAGTAATAATGTCTAAAATAGGAATATTAATAAAACACGTCAACCGCGCGATCTTCACTCCCACCGCGAGGCGGTAATGCTCCACCGCGAGGCGGTGGCTTCTTCTATGAGCCCTTCTCTGAGGATCTTCGCCGGGTCACGGTGGCAGTGGCGCGGGGCGGCACTGGCCAGCCTCTTCATCCTTCATCTGCTCCCAAGTACTACCAAGTGAGGTAGCTTTCTCCTTTAGTTTTGAGCAGACTTCTCCATCAATCCTCTATCTTCTTCACTAAGCTGTAAAACCTTCATATCTGTACTTCTTCAACTCTTCTCCTGGATTACAGACTTAGCCTCTTCTTATACCAAAACTCCATCTAAAACGTGTCAATAGTCGCTAGTTAAGGTGCACTAAATTGCACCTATCACACTCTAACACTTGTCGAAGGTGATTGGCATGGTCTTCGAGGCTCCGGGAATACACAAGTATGTCATCGAAATAAACGACAACAAACTTGCCAAGGAAAGATCTCAACACGTGGTTCATCACGCGCATGACTGTGCTGGGCGCGTTCGTGAGCCCAAAGGGCATAACAAGCCACTCGTAGAGCCCATACTTGGTTTTGAATGCCATCTTCCATTCATCACCTTCTTTCATTCTGATCTGGTGATAACCACTCTTCAAATCAATCTTGGAGAAGAGTGTCGCGCCATGAAGTTCATCAAGCATATCATCAAGGCGGAGAATAGGGTGCCTATACTTGATTGTGATCTGGTTTATGGCACGGCAATCAACACATATTCTCCATGTGCCATCTTTCTTGGGCACAAGGATCACAAGCACAACACAAGGGGAAAGAGATTCCCTTACGTACCCGCGATCTAACAACTCTTGGACTTGGCGCTATAGTTCTTTGGTCTCTTCTGGACCAGCTCTATAAGCAGCGTGGTTGGGCAAAGAAGCACCTGGAACAAGATCAATTTGGTGCTCAATGCCTCTCAGGGGAGGTAATCCTTACGGCAACTCATCTGGGAATACGTCTTGGAACGCGGCAAGCAACTTCGCGATCGATGATGGTAAGACCGCGTTCTTCGACGATTCTGGTATGCACGGGGTTGGCACAAGTAGAAAACATGGTGCTTTGCCAGTGACACATGCAGTGAGGTCACTGGGCCTTGCCAAAAGAACGCGTTGCTCACAGGTTCCTTGCAAAGGACGCGCTGGGGGCAACGAATGATGTGGGGCACTTGGTGTCCCAGTTGTGGCGTTGTGCTTCTTCGTGCTAGCGCTTGAAGGAGATGAAGTGTGACCAGATTGGGGCGTAGTGGATGCGGTCTCTATGGCTTTCTGGCGATCGAGTTCGACCTGGTCCTGCAAGATCTCATGGGGAGACATTGGATGCAAAGTGACGCGCTTCCCGTGGTAATTGAACATATAAGTGTTCAAATACCCGTCATGGAGCACGCGCCTGTCAAATTGCCATGGGCGCCCAAGAAAAATATGGGTGGCGTCCATTGAAATGACATCACAAAGAATAGAATCACAGTATTGGCCTATAGAAAAAGAAATTAAACATTGGCGAGATACTATATTACCTGGACTAGAAGAAATCCATTGGAGGGCATAAGGTTATGGATGAGGCGTCGTAGGCAATTTAAAGTGGTTGATAACCTTCTCATTCACAATATTTGCACAAGATCCGCCATCAATAATAACACTTAAGGAAGCTGTTTGGACTAGAGCCCTTGTATGGAACAAGTTCTCTCGTTGATCGCTTAAGTTGGCTTCTTTGACGGTGAGGAGACGATGCGTCACCAAGCTCAATGGTGTGCCCGCATGCAGAGACGTGGGGTCGCAGTCATACGCGTCTTCATCCTCCTCAGCATTGTCTTTAGGGATCGCGTCAAGGGTGGCCTCCTCGTCCTCACAAGACTCGTAGCTGGCAGCGGCTGTAGAGAACAACACTTTGCGAGCATTGGGACAATCTTTCTTGTAGTGGCCTCTTCCACCACATTTGTAACACTCAATATCACATGCGCGATCATTGTGCATTGGCGCCTGTCTTGGCGCGTTCTGTCGCTGCGTGGTGGCCGGTGGCGCGGTCTTCACTTTGGGGTCTTGGCTAGACGCGGATGTGGTAGAGGCACTAGGGCGAACATTAGTAGAAGGTAAACCACTAGAGTTAGAAGAATACCTTTGTTGGCCACTGGAATATGTGTAAGACCGCCGATGAGATAATTGGGCATGAATTTGCATCGCCGTGTGGGTGAGTGTGTTCATGTCTTTGATGGGAAAAATCTTGAGTTGATCACGGATGTTAGTGTTCAAGCTACTCAAGAATTTGGTCCTCAGAGTAGATGGTGCAACAGAGATGTTGGCCTTGTAATACATGTCTTCAAGCTTGGAAAAGAACTCGAGTGGAGTCATCGATCCCTGGCGAGCCATGGCAATGTCCAATCTCATTTGATTCTGGTAGTCAGGAGGCACGTATTTCCTGGTCATTACGTAGACTAATTGATGCCATTCAGTGACTCGTGCTCTATGGCGTCGAACGCAGTCATCTTCGAACCTATGCCACCACACGCGGGCGACTCCTCGGAAGTTAAGCGTCACGGCGTCAACATGGTCCGCAGGTGGCACACGATTATAGAGAAGAGTATACTCTGTAGCCTGCACCCATTCAAGAAACAAAGAGGGGTTGTATTCACCATGAAAATGCTCGATTTTTACCTTGACATGGGGTCGCTGGTATCGAGGCTGTTATGGGGCTGGGTTGAACGCGTTGTGTGGGGGCAGCGTCATAAAGAGGGTTGTTAATGGCGCGCAATCCATGTGGTCTATCGCATCCAACGTGGTGTCTATCGCGTTGTTCGTGATCTTCGCGGACAAAGTCATCCCTGGGCGCATAGGCGTCATCGCGTTGACGTCTTCGTGGTTGGGGATCATAGTTGTCGTGTCGATTGTCTCGCTGTTGAACATCGCGGTGCTCGCCGCCAATGTCAGGAACGCGTTCTCCTCTGGGTTGGAGATGCGGCGAAGGTATCCAATCTGAAGGGTGATCCTGCAACTCAATGGGATCTCCAAGAGGTAGATGGAAAAAATTTGGATTGACCATACCTGAGTCCTCGTTCTCTTCGTCATCATACTCGTCAAAGTTGTCTTGGACATTGGGTGTAATCGACGTGCATCCATCGTCATAACGCGGTGTCCGGACACTTTGGTGTCATAGATGATCGCGTACATCATGGCTGCGTTGCTGAGTAGGGGGTGTCCTCAAAGGATCAACGCGGGGGGTAGCTCCACGATCGCGTCGGCTGTGTCTTCTTGGTGTCACGTCGGCTTGGGCAGCTTGACGACGTCGGCCATCGCGTGGTATAGAGGCTTGTACATGGCGCTGTGTTCTCCGATAGGCATACCTGTCATCAAAATTGTAAGGTTCAGAGTACTCACCTCGATCATCCTCGGCGTCGTGGTCGTAGTCGGAGCCGTCGTCGAAGCCAGCAGGTGAGGCTCTAGGGACATAGCGGTCCGCGTGGGAAACGAAGCCTTGGTGACTCTCGATGACACTCTGCATTCTGTTGAGTTATGGTTAATGTTGAGACATCGAATGCAGTTTGCCTTTGCCTTTGTCGGCTCTCGTCTTCGATGGACCCGCGTCAGTAGCTCCAAGTGGAGGCGGCGCGTCCATAGCACTTGGAGGGGTAGGAGTCGGCACGATGGGTGCCACTGGTGGTTGGGCTTTCAAAGTCGCAATCTCTTGTCTTAGAGCCTGGATCAAGGTTTGATCTTCGGACAATTCCATGATTGGATTGCGTTGCTGGTCTTGTGGTGGTTGGCCTTGAGGTAGAACCAACTGTGGGGGTTGATCTCGGGTTGTTGTGTCGACTTTGCGGTCGTCTTGACTGGATCCAATCTGCATCGTGCCTATAACAAGACGGCCAGACATGGGAGTAAAAATGAACCAAAAGACAACAAAGAACAACAACCAAGCAAATCACTAATCAAGGCACAAAGTTCACATAGGTAGGGCTTGTTTGGGCTTGCCGTGAGGGCGGTTTGGCTGGCACAAGAGTTGGTGTATCAAGCAAGTTGCAATCAAACAAACAAGAACAAATTGAAACCCTAAAACAAACGTAAACAAAGCAACCGAGTAGTAAGAAATCACCTTCTAGGAAGCTTACCTAGACGGTGGAGAGATATAGAAGATGAGCTTAGACCTGGTGAGGGAGTTAGGGTTGCCTTATTTTGGCTTTACCTAACTTTGGAAACTTTTTTTTTTTGAATATCTTTTTGATATCTTTTTTTTTTAATATCCGAGACCTTATCTTTTGATCTTTTCGGATTTTGCAAAAGTAAATTAAAGAAAAAAAATCTAAGTAACAAGAATATCACAAGTGTGATTGTAGAGATAGGAGAGAGAAGATAAGATTTGATGATATCTTATTAGGAAATTGGTAAACTCAACTAAAAAGAAAATCAAGCAAACAAGGAAACTCTATCCACGCATGAAATAAGGAAACAAAATAATCTAGCATGCAAGATAACAAAATTACCTAACACACCAAAACTTGGGAAGGAAGAAAAACAAATTCGGCCAAGGTGTGACCTTGTAGAAACCGAAGGGTCAGCAAAGATGGAAAATTTCTGGTTTTTCGTGATCTTTTTCTCGCGATATAGTACGAAAGCAGAGATGTGGGTCAAGAAAAATTGTGAACAAAATTGAAACTTGAGTTCGTGACTTACAAGACTGCTGGGCTCTGATGCCAGTTGATGTGTCCTTGTCTCCTGTGACAAGCCGAATTGTCAAAGGTGATGCCTTTGGATCTAGTCCTGGTTGGGAAGTCACGTCTGAACATCACAGTGGTGAAGATCGCGATCGGGCGAACGCAATGATGGTGGTTGTTGATGCCGACGACTGGGAAGAGGTGGCGACAACGCGGGCTTGGTGGCGATGGAAGCGTTTTGATGGAAAGATGGATAGCGAAGGCGGAAGCGGTTTGGTGAGGGATATAAGACTTGAAGAGACAAGTCTCTTGGGTGTCGTAGCGTCGACTGTAGATGAAGGAGATGCGAAGATAGATTGGCTTGAGAGATCAAGCGTTTGCCATAGCATCGACGGCGGAGGGAATGGGGATGAGAGGGATATGGGTGACGTCCGATCAAGGGAAGGAGGAATTAACACTCGACTTAAAACCTTGAACTTTAACTTTGAACGTGTGAAATAAAGAGTACAAAGTAGGGTATAAATAGGGAAGGGATCTCGACCAAGACCTAATGGGCTTGGGTCGAAACGGGCCTAAGGGCTAGCCCATGCAAGCATGCAAAAGGCACAAACCCTAAAAGATAAAAGGAAATTATCTTAAACACTATAAATAAGGAAACTATCTAAACAAGATGGAAATACCAAATATAGATAATGTCTTAAAAAGAACGCGTGAAACTCATGGACGCGTTGAAGGCTTTGAAGAGATCATCGCGTGAGACGACGAAGTGTCAAAGTCTTCAGAAGAACGCATTCTTTCACAGTCTTCAGAACTTCTGATGGTGGCGAGGACGACGAGCCTTGGATTGGTCTCTGGGCTTCCTTGGCTGGCGGCCGCGCGTGCAATAAGTGACGCGACGGCGGCGGCGATGGCCTTGGACCTAGACCTTGTTACTGGGCCCTTTGAGCGTAGGCTCATGGCTTCTTCCTCGTCTTGGGCCGTCATGGGAGGCATGGTCACATCAAATAGTTACCAGTCCAACTCGGCCTGGCAACCCTTACTATCGAACGCACGAGAAACTATCAAGATTTAGAACAATAGTAGCATGGAGCATATGAATTAACCAGGATACATGCAACACCGATTTTTCGCAGCATTTAACACATAATCAATTCTCTCTCATAATAAACTAGTCCAACTAGTCCTAGAATATCATGGTTGGTACAAAAGATAAGGGATTTCAACTCGAAATATCCAAACCATAGCAATAGACAATTACTAATATCAACTAGGTGATCAATCCAGTCAAATCAATAAGAATCAATAGGAATAAGCTCAAGAGAAAAGATATAATCCAAAGGAATAGGAAATAGAGTTATAACCTCACAATCATATATCAAACGAAGGCTTCAATTGTCGGACTAAGCAAATGGTGCTTAGTTCTTCATAGTCGTGAAACAATAAAACTCAAAGGGAAAATAAAACGTAGAACAAGAGATTTGCCAAAGTGGCTGCTAGGAAATTAGGTTAAATAACCTAATACCAAAACCTAATGCTAAAAAGATAACAAGTTTAATCTTAAAAGGAAATAAACAAATGAAATCGGAATAAAGAAAAATAAAGAAAAGGGAAATAATATAAAGTGAACTTCAGACGAAATCCTCCGCGCGGCTCGCTGATTTCCGCGACCGCGGAAGAATTTCCGCGACCGCGGAAGAATTTCCGCGATCGCGGAAAATACCCTGATGCTCTCGAATTAATCGCGACCAAAGCTTGCTCAACCGCGACCAACCCTTGCTCAACTGCGACCAGCCCTTGCTCAACCGCGATCGTGGATTACGTTCTGCAGTTCTTCTTTGTCACAGCTCGTGGTCTTCTTCCGTGGTCTCCTCTCCATCTTCAATAAGTCTTCGTTTAGCTTCTCCATACCACTAAAGTTGCACTTCTTTTTCTCAACTACATACTCCACAATAACGCTCTAAACACCTCCAAATGGTACCTAAAACTCCGGTAACAACTCCTAGTTAAACCCTACAAAGTAGCACTGATCAACATGCGAGGTCATCACAAGATCAAATATCATCAATATTTTCAAAGAATCATAGAAAAGATCAAATCTAGTCAAAGAGAGGGAACTAATGAGAGCAACCGGAACTACTAGTTTAGGGAAATCATGCCTAGGAGTAACCTTAGGGTCTCAAACGGTTCCTGATTCAATGCTTTGGTGAATATATCGGCAATTTGATCCTCAGTCCTACAGTGTTCTAGCAAAATGTTCCCTTTTTCAACGTGATCACGCAAGAAATGATGCCTAATATCTATATCATGTCTTCTGTAGACATGATATAGATATTAGGCATCATTCTGAGTCATGGTGGTCATGTTCTATGCAAGGGCATTTATCATGTCTTCTGTAGACATAGATGAACTCGAACTCTGCCCCTGAGGTCTAGTATCATACGGTGGTCTGAATGGTTGTTGTTGTTGACCTCCAGGTTGCTGAAATTGCTGATGCCGCTAGAGATGGCTCGCGGTTCGGTGGAATCGGAAAAAACCGGAACAAGAACCAACTCGAACCGAAACCGGATAAACCTCCTATATCCGGTTTCGGTTCCGGTTTGATAAAACCCAAAACCGGAGAACCGGAGGTTCGAACCGGGTAAACCTCTGGTTCCGAACCGGATAAACCTTCGGTTCTCAAGTTATATATATGTATATATTTTCTATTATTATTTTTCTGTTAATTTATTTTATAAGTCAAATTTAGTTAAATTTTAAGTTTAAGTCTTAAAGTATAAATCTTTTAAGTTTAAAGAAACATTCACTTTATCATTGTTTAAAAAAAGTAATGGCTTTTATATTTTTTACAAAAATAAATGTTTATTCATTTTTTTATATAAAAAAGTGTGTTTTTTTCCGGTTCTAGAACCGAAACCGGAACCGGACGGAACCGAAACCTCCGGTTTCATATTAATTCGGTTCTAGTTTGCATTTTTCCGGTTTTGGAACCGGAGGTTCCGGAACCGAAAACCCCCGGTTCTGGAACCGTGCCATCTCTAGCTGCCGCTGATTGAACTGTTGGTTCCCATATCTCGGATTGAGGTGATCTCTCCACCCAGGATTGTAGGTATCGGAGTATGGGTCATATCTTGGTCTAGGAGGTCCGAACCCTTCCATAGCAATCACTTCAGCTACAGGCTCTTGCAGTTGTGGGCACGCATCAGTAGGGTGCAGCGTGTCATAACAGATGCCACAGGCCTTAACTTGTTACGGGGTACCTTTCATCATCTCCTTTAACTCATTCACGTCAGATTGCAGTGAAGATGATGGATGGGAGGCAGCTGCTTTGGCTGCTTGAAAGCTTGCTCTCTTGCTGAATTGCCTTGAGCCTTCAGATAGCTCAGAAAACATCTCAAATGCTACAGCTGCAGTTTTGTTCATAATGTTACCGCCACAAGCTGCGTTTACCATTCTATGCTCATAATCAAGAAGCCCTCCATACAGATATAGAACGAGGTCTTGGTCAGAATAACCATGGTATGGACAACTTGATATTAACCTCTTGAATCTCTCATAGTACTCATACAAAGTTTCAGTTGCATGTTGTTCAATGTTGCTGATATTCCTCTTTAGGCTATTGAGCTTTGTTGCAGGAAAGTACTTTTTCCAAAAAGGCTTTCTTCATCTTTTCCCATGTATCAATGCGTCCTGGAGCTAGATAGTAGAACCAGTCATTGGCCGAATCCTTCAGAGAGAAGGGAAAGGCCCTCAGCTTGATTTGGTCTTCTGTCATACCCCTTGGCTTCATACTGGTACAGACAGCGTGAAACTCAGATAAGTGCTTGTTGGGGTCTTCGCCATTCATCCCATGGAAGTGGGGTAGCAAGTGAATCAATCCAGACTTTAACTCAAAATTGACTCCATCATCCAACTCAGGAAATTGCACAACAAGCGGTTGCTGCTCTAGATTCGGTGCAGTTAACTACCTCAAAGTCTGTTGTTCAATCATCTCAAGTTGCTCACGAACGGTTCTACGGTTCCTGGAAAGTGTTCGCTCAATTTATGTATCAAGATCTAAGATTAGAGAATTAGTAGCACGGGTGTGGACCATAAGACAGGTCCACACAACAGTTGGTAAACAATCACACACAAACACAAAAAGAATAAAACTTAGACTCCCCGGCAACGTTGCCAAATTTGATAGGCGTTTAGTCGTGTATACCTAACAAATAACCTTAAAAACTTAACTAATGTAGTCGGTAAGTAAGGATCGATCCCACAAAGAGCCAAGTTATTCTTCCTGTATGCAGAAATTGTATACCAATAGTAACAAATGGGGGTTTTGATGATTGTAACAAGTAACAATAAAAACGAGTGAAAAGAGTTTGTAAACAATGGATGTGAAATAGCTCAGCTAGACAGATATCCACACTTCAGTTTGATTGGTTGATCCTTGATTATCTCCAGTTCCTTAGACCAGTTAATGTTCCTATTCCTTTTCTTAAGTTATTAACAGGACAACCAGACCCTGAGAATACTAACTATCAAATAACCAGGAAACTATCCAGATTCAATTTAACAGCAGTAGTAAGTTCAGGAATTTCAGCAGATACATGCACACAAGGTTATTAAAATCGAGATTTTAGGATCGGATCACGGAAGGCCCTGCGGATCGGATCGTAAAATCGTAAGATTTTATAAACTTATTAAAAATAATATATTATAAATATAAAAAATAAAATAAAAAATTCAAGAATTTAGGTAAGATAAATGGAAGTTTCCTAAAATAAAATGAAACATTACATGACCAAAAGTTCAGAATTCATACATAATAGACAGGATCTTAAGATTATATAACCATAAAGACATGATCTTAAGCCGATTTTACATAATTTTAATACGATTTTACTTTAAATAACCATAAAGACAAGATCATAAGATCTTAAGATCCTACGATTTTAAGCCGATTTTACAAGATTTTAATACGATTTTACACGATTTTAATACGATTTTACACGATTTTGACCACAAAGACAGGATCTTAAGATTTTATAAGGGTCGTAAGATCCTACGATTTTAAGCCAATTTTATACGATTTTACACGATTCTAATACGATTTTACTATTTTTCGATTTTATAGCCCGATCCGGATCAGACCCCTCCTACTGGATCGTAAAATCTCACGATTTTACGATCCAGATCTCGATTTTAATAACAATGCATGCACATAAAACAACCAGTTTTACTTAGCATGCAATCAATTCTCTTCTACAATAAACTATTCCAACCAGTTCTAGAATATCGTAGTTGCTACTCTGAATTAGGTATTTCAACCAGAAACAACCTTTTCTGGTTGAAATACCTGGCTCTAAAAAGGAAGCAGAGTACTTCCCCCAAGCTAGTATAATCAGTAAAACTCAAAGGGATGAAGCACAAGATAATCGATAACATTCAAAGGAATAAAATAAGAGTTATAATCTCACAACCAATTCAAACGAAGGCTTCAATCGTCTGACTAAGCAAAGGAAACTTAGTTCTTCATGGTCTTGCAAAAACTCCAAAAAACCCTAAAATGTCGTTCTGAAAATATGCTAAAATGAATGATAATGATAACTAGGTCTGCCCTAATGCTAAATATCCCAATAATAAAAACTTAGAAAAGAAGTCTAAACGTAATAATAAAAATAATAATTAAGGTAATAAGATAATAAAACGCTGAATCTTCAATCCGCGTCAGCCGGCCCGAAACCGCGACCAGGCCCGCGACCTCAGCCAAGACCCACGATCGCGGTTCAGTCTTTGTTGCTCCGGTCTTCACTTGATCTTTAGAGGCTCCAATCTGCTATAATTTCTTGATTTTCTTCACTTCTCTTGGCCTCTCCCTAATCACAGAATAGTCCCTGAAACTACCCTAATCATCTCCCATAATGTGCTAACAAGTCCTAGTTACGCTATACAAAGTAAAGCGTATCAAGTTCCCCTATGCTCAGACCTTGCTCGTCCTTGAGTAAGCTAATGAAAACATACTCCTATACCATGAAATCCAAAGGTCTACAGACAACATACAAGAATCTGAACCCATCGACTATAACACACCATCATCAACAATCCAACACCTGGCTCTAAAAAGGAAGCAGAGTACTTCCCCCAAGCTAAACCCGAACACCATAGAGTGAATGTGAACATCTAATCCTAGCTCCAATCTATCCCTTATTGTCCTATTCGGTTCGGTTTGGTAAAAAAACCGAAATAACCGATTCACTATTTAAGCTCTCGGCTCCTAAATTTCTTTTACCATTACCAAATCATTTTAGGTGTAATTTTTTTTGGGAATTTGGAAGTCAAACTTGGAATAACTTCGGAGTTATTTCTTTTGGGAAATTGGAATTACATAGTAAAGTGCTACATGTTCCACTGTTCCTGGTCTTATAAATATTAATCTCCTAAATGAGTATTACATCAAAAAGCATTGAAATGACAAAAAAAAAATCAACATCTGAAATAGCCCATGAACCAGTACTAAACGGCTAAAGTAAGTTAAGTAATAGTAGCAAAAATGAGAACAGAAGACAAAAATCCTTTGGGTCACAAAACTCTTCTGATGATGCCGGATACATCATACATGTCCATCTCTAGGCATAATATCATTCTATACATTACATATTGTGGTATGACTCCCATGGCAAGCAAAATGATAGAGAAATTACAATCAAATGACATTACATTGAGCTTCATTTTCAAAAATACATGAAAAGAAGTTAAAGAACAACAGAAGAAAAAAAGTGAATCTCACAGAACAAGAAGGAGATGGGGGAGGCGGGTGGTGGGTTGGTTGCATTGCCGCCGGTGCGGCTGCTGATACTCTTGGCACAGGTGGGATTCTTGCAAATCAGCAGCCCACTAAACTACACGGTCCAAATGTTGTTGTTTTTTTAAAATCGGTTTAACCGAACCGAACCGGAAATAAACCGAACCGAACCGAAATTCAAAAATACTTGAACCGAACCGAATAATATCGGTTCGGTTAAAATTTTCGGTTTAACCGAACCGTGCTCAGCCCTATTTGACTCTAAATTAGGACATGTTTGCGGCTGTGACTCATACGGGCTATATCACAATGGAGTAAGCCTTCACCGAGATTTTGAGGCACCCTAGAGTCCTGCAACGACTGCAGCAAGAAGCGTGAGAAATCGCGGGCGACAATGAGAATGTAACGGAAGACGACTTAGACAAAATGACCTACTTGAAAGCCGTTATCAAGGAAAACTTCCGTCTCCACCCTCCGTTTCCTCTACTCCTCCCCCGAGAATGCATTAAAGACGTCAAGCTCAATGGATACGTGCTGGGAAGATCATGAGAGTTTCGTTCCAGAGAGGTTCTTGGACTCGACCGTGGATTATAGAGGGCAGGATTTTGAGTTTGATCCCATTTGGAGCGGGTAGAAGAGGCTGCCCTGGGATATCGTTTGCCATGGCCGCGATTGAGCTCGTGTTGGCGAATCTCATCCACCAGTTTGATTGGGTGGTGCCTGTTGGAATGGAAAGGGAGAGTTTAGGCCTCAATGAGGCGCCGTCTTTCACCCCGTACAAGGAAACTCCTCTCATTGTGGTTGCTACTGCAAGGAGAATCAATTAGTACGCTCATTGTGGCACCAAGGATATATATTTATTAATTACTTGATGAATATCGACTTTAAAGTGGTACTACACTTCAAATCCTATTCAAATTCGCGTTGTGTCCGAATTTATAGCTTTTTATGAAAAAGTTTTCTAGTGGCAATATGTCTGTGTATTTGATGTTTGTAGTAATCTAATAATGATGATGGAAAAGCTAAAAGATAATAGCTTCGTTTTTTCTCCTTGTGGTTTTTTTTTTGGTAAGTACGTGGTTAAAATTAGACTGCTTTTTTAAGGAATGTTCAACCTAAATTATCCTTTCGAATAAATATAAGAAAAGTCTTCAACATAGGGTGAAGGGTCTCAACACTGTTATAGTTATTAACAGACCTAAGAGACGAGAGTCTCAATTTCACTTTCCTGAGAAGCCATAAAGTTTGTGTTGGATCGTTAGACTTACGTCTGAGGGAACAAAAGCTTTGTTCCCACAGAAGATGCAGCGGATTAAAAACAGCAAGAAAGATAACGAACGAACTCACGATGTATAGTGGAAACCCTGATTAGCAAAACTAGCTTCTCAAGGAAAAACCACTACCTTCAAGCTTCCGCTTGAGAGGATTTTGAAGCGTGTACTTGTCTTATTGATTTCTTGTTCGATTACACTTGTATCCTGGACTTCGACCTCTAAATAACCAGCTAGACTCGAAGACTCTTGTACAACGATGAATCGAACTCAACCCTCAAAGACTTACACACACCTCACTTCTTTTCTTTCTCTTTTTCGTTCTCTCTGTTTTCCGGCATCGTGGTTACTTAGAAATGAATCCATACTTCTAATAAATACAACACGGCAAAACCCTAATTGTAACAAGATAAGATCTTTCCAAATAAGGTTATAAGAAGATAGGATTTGCTGGAGGAATATTATCCCAACCATCTATATTAATCAAGGAAGGAATTCCCGAAATTAATATAATCGGATGAGATATGATTCTTCTCTCTCCAATTCACTTATCTAAGGAAAGATTCCCTAAGATAAGGAATCGGGCTTCTCTCTCCAAATCTTCTCCAACGGCTAGATCCTTCCAGCCGAAGTCTTCAATCCTTGACCGCGTGATTCTTCTTTGATTTGTTTCCATAATTGTCACGTTGGATTTCTTCTTTCCATCCGCAGCTTCGATCTCGTTCGTCGCTTCAGTTCCTTGTTGGGTAACAAAGCACATGAACAGAGCTTTGTTCCTCCCCGCGATCCTTTGCTGCAATGGTTCTCTGAGACAACTGTCTTTGTTCCTCAAACACTTAGTACCCAGATTAGTTGAATCTTTGTCACTTATCAAAACCTAAGGAATTCAACAAATTCCCCCTTTTTGATGGTGACAAACATCCTTGACAATAAAGCATACACAAACGAGATAAAGACAGTTGTATGGGGAAAGGTTCTCCACACAAGACCATAATAGTTCCCCCTCAACACAGCAACATATGAAACCATGTATTGTTCCCCCTCAACCAAAGCTACCTGTCATTTTCCCCCTTTTGGCATCATCAAAAGCATAAGTAAAGAGTGAGAGAGAAAAAGACCACAGCAAGATAAGCAACATTCCCATTTGCATTAGATTGAACCGCACAAACCTAAACTGCATGTAAGTACAACAACAAGGTGAGCAAGAATAACATACATGATCACCATGCCAGTTAATGCAAACACATGAAGCAGAAGAAAAGAAGTTTGAAGAGTAAGGGATAGATGTGCTAGGGAACAAAAGAGGGATTGGTCAGCCAGAGAAAGACGAATTAAGTACCACTGGGGCTAGCAGCTAGAGTTGAAGTATGAATAGCAATGGAGTCCATCTTCTGTTCCCACTCAGAGTTTGTACTTCCTCATTTGCATCAGCTTCCATAACAGGCTCATCAAATAGAGGAAATAAGTCTTGGTCTCTTTTTTCTTTTTTTTTTGGAACAGGAACACCACAGCCTCCTGCTTTCCTCATTTAGCCAAAGAACACAACCAGGAAGATACTTTCAGAAAGACCATGTAGCAGATGCAATCCAAAACCCTAAAGGCTCACACGACCGTGAGCATAGCAGCCTTCACACCATCATACCATACCTGTCAAAATTATCCATAAACCACAGAGGCGACCATTCGTATTCTCGACTTTCCGAAAAAGTAGAAGAGTGTGATACGGGGGTAATATTACCAGAGAGGGTACAAAGAACATCACACATAAATATATACGAGAATTTTTAATAATGTTTATCATGAATGAGAGGCTCCCAGATGTGGATGATTAGAGGGGCTCATAGGGAGCATCAAGCATGATGGCTAAGGTAAGTTGTAGAATCAACAATCATTTGGGCTTATGATGGGGGAACTGAGCATCAAGTTGACTCTTTTGGGCTGAAAGAAGGCTGAATCATGTATAGCCAAGATAGCATGGATGATCATGCATGAAAATTTGCACATAAGTGAAGTATTAGCATGAGTATAAACAAGTTGTCCAACTAATGAGTAAGAAAATGGATGCAGATCAGGACATGATGATTAACCTTGCACACTTTACCAAGTAATTTAACCAATCATCGAGGGAACAGAACAAATAGACATTTAGTTTAGAGAGATCATACCTAGTTCCATACGGAACTGTTCGAAGGGTTCCCTGTTTAGAGCATTGGTGAAGATGTCGGCAATTTGATCCTTAGTTCCACAGAAGTCCATTGTCACCAACCCTTTCTCCACACAGTCACGTAAGAAGTGGTGTCTTATCTCGATGTGCTTGGTACGTGAGTGTTGCACCAGATTCTTGGAGATATTTATGGCACTGGTATTGTCACAGAGAATGGGAATAGAGTTAAGAAGAATACCATAGTCACTGAGTTGTTGTTTAAGCCATAGGAGTTGTGTGCAACAAGCAGCGGCGGCTATGTATTCAGCTTCTGCAGTGGATAGAGCGACGGAGTTCTGCTTCTTTGACTCCCAGGAAACTAAACACGGCCCAAGGAACTGAGCCATTCCTGATGTTGATTTTCTATCCACTTTGTTCCCTGCGAAGTCAGCATCTGTGTATCCGACTAGATGATAAGCACTACTTTGTAGGGCTTAACTAAGAGTTATTAGAGGTTTTATTGGTGCCATTCGGGTAGATTTAGACACATTCTTGTGTATGGCGTTTGGAGGCAAAGTTGGTCTTTTTGGAGGTGTTTGAGCTACTTTGGAGATCATGAAGACACTGAGGAAGGAAGCCATCAAGAGAAGACGCCAAGGAGTGAAGAGGAGACGGGTTGATGCAAGGCAAAGGACAAGAATGTCGAGCATTAACCGCGATCGCGGGCATGGGTGCCGCGATCGTGGGCCTCGGAGCATGTCGACAGTTTTCTGCGGGCGCGGAGAGATTGAAGGGCGCGGAGCCACATGGGCCGCGATCAAGGTCCACCACCCGCGATCGCGGGTCTGACACGGCAGGAGCTCGGACTTATTCCAAATTATCTTTTTAGTTTTATTTTCTCTTTTTCTTATTTCTATTTCAGTTATTTTTCTTAATGGGCTAGGTCATTTGTTAGGGCCCTATAAATACTCTCCTTATGCATTAGGGTTAGAGTTCCACTCTTTAGAGACAAGTTCTAGTTTTTTGCAATTTCAATTCATCGTTGTTTATTTCTTTTGAATTTTCTACCATGACTATGAGGAGCTAAGCCTCTTTGGCTTAGTCCGGTAATGGAAGCATGAGTTCGTTCATCTGGTTGTGAGGTTTTGTTCCTATCTATCTATCCTATTGAGTTATATCTTTTCTCTGAGCAAATTCATATTTGAATGTTTGTTGGTTTATCTAGACTGATCACCTAGGTTTATTGCTTTCATTCTTATTGCTAATACTAGGGAACTGTTGGGCTAACGCTCTAGTATAAGTAGCAAGCATTGATTGTTATCTGCATCTGTGGATTATATCTATGTGGGAATTGATTACATGGTAAATGCATCTGAGCGAGCGTTTTGTGTATCCTGGTTAATTCTTATATGCATTGCTGCCTTTGGGTTGAACCTTTAGTGGTACTAGGGTTATTCATTAGTAAGGGTTCTTTGTGGAAGGTTTCCCTCTGAATTTACATAAGATCGGGACAGGAATAACCGAATAGGAAGATAGGACTTAATCAATGAACAACCTTTGAATGACTTATGTGGACATTACTTGGCTAAGTGTTTTTCTCTCTTGATATTTCATCCATTCTACTTTGTTTTGTTTGCAAACAACCAACCATAAAACCCCCTTTGTGACATTGCATGCTACCACCATTGGTTCCTTCCTTCTCTGTGGGATCGACCCTGACTTACTTACTATACTTTGTTTAGTGAGGATTTTAGGATTTACTTTTGATTAGGGGTACGACGACTACCCTCCGTCACTAGATCGAGGCTTCCTCCCCTTGGATACCACAGACATAGATCATCTGTTCCCTTCAAGTATCTCAGAATCCTCTTCACTGCTTTGAGATGTGTTTCTTTGGGATCGGCCTGAAAACGAGCACAAAGACATACACTATACATAATATCAGGTCTACTAGCAGTGAGATAGAGAAGCGAACCTATGATTCCTCGGTAGAGAGATGGATCAATTCCCTGTTCATGTTCGTCTTTTCCCATTGGGTTGTTTGGAGAGATGGGAGTGGTGAAGGGTTTTGCGTCAGACATTCCAAACTTTTTGACACATTCCCTTAGATACTTCTGTTGATGCACTTTGGTTCCCTCATCCCCCTGAGAGACTTGAAGACCTAAGAAGAACTTGAGTTCTCCAACCATGCTCATCTCGAATTCACTGCCATCAGCTTAGAGAATTTCCGAACCATTTTATCATCTGTAGAGCCAAAGATGATATCATCCACGTAGACTTGTACCACCAGAATATGCTTCCCTTCCTTCAGAAGGAACAATGTCTTGTCGACCTTTCCACGAACGTATTCGTGCGTCAGAAAGAACTATGAGAGCCTTTCATACCAGGCCCTCGGGGCTTGCTTGAGACCGTACAAAGCTTTGTCTAGAATATAGACATGGTCGGGTTGGGTGGTGTCCTCAAAGCCGGGAATTTTCTCCACATAGACTTCCTCCTTGAGAACTCCATTCAAGAAGGCGGTCTTGACATCCATCTGTTGCAGCTTGAATCCATGGAAAGAGGAATAGGCAATTAGGAGTCTTATTGCTTCTAACCTGGCAACTGGAGTAAAGGTCTCATCATAGTCGATGCCTTCCTGCTGGTTGTAACCTTTCACCACCAGCCTTGATTTGTTCCTTGTGACTTGACCTTGATCATCCAGCTTGTTCCTGAACACCCATTTGGTTCCTATCACTGTTCTGTTCCTTGGACGAGGAACTAACCGCCAAACCTTATTCCTTTCGAACTGATGAAGTTCTTCTTGCATGGCGTTTATCCAGTCAGGATCCTTCAATGCTTCTCCTACGGTTTTAGGTTCTTATAAAGAGAGAAAAACATTGAAAGCACAAAAGTTATGTAGGGAGGAGCGAGTGCTTTGAGGTGCTCCCTTTCTATAGTCTGTGACGATTAGTTTGACTGGATGAGCCCACTTTTATTGGTAGTTTGGAACTTGGAGATTGTTGACGTCGAACTCCTCTGAATTAGCGTTGCTAGTGTTTGAGCTTTCACCAACAATTTCATCAGTATTAGGACTGACATCTCCAGTTCTGTTAGCAGTAGAGTTGTCCTCAGAGGGCTCTGCTATGCCATGACTTGGGCTCTGTTCCCCCTGAGGTACCTGAGGTGTTTCTGGTGGGTGAGCATTTTCTTCATTTCCATCTGAGTTGGCGGAGTTGGGGGTTATCGGTGTTGAAGGATCATTCTGAGTTTCTTGATCTTGAGAGGTCTCATCACCGACATTGCTTTCTACAAGCTGAAAGAAATCATCTTCGGATAGCTCGGTATTGGAGGGAACACTGCCTGATTGTTCATGCACATTGTTACCAGCCATAACTGATTCATCAAACACTACATGAATGTTTTCCTCTACCTTTCTGGTTCTCTTGTTGAATACTTTGTAAGCCTTGGTTTACTGAGAGTATCCTACAAAAGTTTCTTCATCACTCCTGGGATCGAACTTCCCAAGAGAATCTTTCCCGTTGTTGTGGACGAAGCACTTGCAACCAAATGTGCGCAAATGAGACACATTAGGTTTCCTTCCCTTAAGAAGCTCATAGGCAGTTTTGTTCAGGTGAGGACGAATGGTTGCTCTATTCAGAACGTAACAAGCAGCATTCAGAGCTTTGGCCCAGAAACTCCTAGGAAGACCACTTGAGATGAGGAGGGTACGCGTCATGTCTTCTAGAGTCATGTTCTTCCTTTCCACAACCCTGTTTTGCTGTGGGGTCCTGGGAGCAGAGAAGTTGTGGTTAATACCCCTGTTCCTACAGAGGGATAGAAACTAAGAGTTCTCGAATTCTGTTCCATGAT
Source organism: Rheum nobile (assembly GCA_027886185.1). Classification (NCBI taxonomy): domain Eukaryota; kingdom Viridiplantae; phylum Streptophyta; class Magnoliopsida; order Caryophyllales; family Polygonaceae; genus Rheum; species Rheum nobile. The sequence continues at coordinate 8,336,167 of WOAB01000736.1, read as the reverse complement.
CAGTGCGAATAGACCCCAAGGAATGTCTAGTGCTCCTTTCGGCTGCCTTAAGCCAAGACTCAAACTCAGCGAACACTTCATCCTTTGATGAGATAAATAGAGTCCATGTGTACCTGGAATAGTCATCAACAATAACAAAGACATATGCATTTCTCTCATGGCTCTTCGTGCGCATTGGACCATAAAGATCCATGTGGACTAATTCCAGAGGACGAGTAGTACCTACATCCATTTTTTACTTGAAAGAGGATCTGACTTGTTTTCCTTTGATGCATGCATCACACACATCATTTCTCATAGCTTCAACCTTAGGGAGACCGTTCACCAGCTCTTGTCTGTGAAGTTTGGAAAGGAGTTGAAGGCTAGCATGTCCAAAGCGTTTGTGCCATAAGTCTGTTGTCCCAGCAATAGACGACAGACAAAGGTCCTTGTCAGGGATGAAAGCAGGGTCGACCTTGTAAACGTTGTTGTCGCAGATCCCTTTGGGTAAGATTTTCCCTGTACTTAGACACTCAACATGACAATCATCGGTGGTAAAGACTATTCTATTTTTTCTGTTTTATCATAGTTGAGCCACACTAAACAGGTCAAATTTGAGATTATTCACTAGATTTACGTTATTCACATTGATGTGTTTAGAGAGTCTTACTTTACCGATACCACAAACCTCACCCTTACTTTTGTTTCCAAAAGTTATCGATGCCCCTGAGGCTGGCTGAAGAGAGGTGAACCACTCACTGTTCCCTGTCATGTGACTTGAGCACGCACTGTCAAGGTGCCAAGAGCCTCTCCTTGCTTCCTCCTCGGATTTATGAGCACCATCTTCTGATATGTTGTGATCTTTTGAGCTCATCAAATAGATATCCTTTGAGAGAGGAGATACTTCATCATCTGAGTTGTAGTCACCCCACTTCGCACCATTTGCTTGTTCCTCTTTCCGGGTCTGAGGAGAACATGCCGCTTTATTGAGGCAGTTTTTGGCGAAGTGTCCGTTGTCATAATAGTGGAAGCAGACAACCTCCTTCATGTCATTGTGAACCATGACCGAACCCTTAATGCCTTTGTTTCGAGACCATATCTTCTTCATGGCTTGAGTGATGAGAACCACATCTACATCACCTTCTCGAGAGTCTCCATCCAAGGCATTTCCTGACGACATCTTTCCTACAAAATATGTAACTAAAAACGAACAATCTAGAGCACCGGACTCTGATACCAATTGTTGGATCGTTAGAGTTACATCTGAGGGAACAAAAGCTTTGTTCCCACAGAAGATGCAGCGGATTAAAAACAGCAAGAAAGATAACGAACGAACTCATGATGTATAGTGGAAACCCTGATTAGCAAAACTAGCTTCTCAAGAAAAAATCACTACCTTCAAGCTTCCGCTTGAGAGGATTTTGAAGTGTGTACTTGTCTTATTGATTTCTTGTTCGATTACACTTGTATCCTGGACTTCGACCTCTAAACAACCAGCTAGACTCGAAGACTCTTCTACAACGATGAATCGAACTCAACCCTCAAAGACTTACACACACCTCACTTCTTTTCTTTCTCTTTTTCGTTCTCTCCGGCGTCGTGGTTACTTAGAAATGAATCCATACTTCTAATAAATACAACACGGCAAAACCCTAATTGTAACAAGATAAGATCTTTCCAAATAAGGTTATAAGAAGATAGGATTTGCTGGAGGAATAATATCCCAACCGTCTATTATCATCAAGGAAGGAATTCCCAAAATTAATATAATCGGATGAGATATGATTATTCTCTCTCCAATTCACTTATCTAAGGAAAGATTCCCAAAGATAAGGAATCAGGCTTCTCTCTCCAAATCTTCTCCAACGGCTAGATCCTTCCAGTCGAAGTCTTCAATCCTTGATCGCGTGATTCTTCTTTGATTTGTTTCCATAATTGTCACGCTGGATTTCTTCTTTCCATCCGCAGCTTCGATCTCGTTCGTCGCTTCAGTTCCTTGCTGGGTAACAAAGCACATGAACAGAGCTTTGTTCCTCCCCGCGATCCTTTGCTGCAATGGTTCCCTGAGACAACTGTCTTTGTTCCTCAAACACTTAGTACCCAGATTAGTTGAATGTTTGTCACTTATCAAAACCTAAGGAATTCAACAGTTTGCAGCTTCATTAGCTGTGCGGTAGCAGTTTTGTATTTTCACTTCTTCAAAATAAGAAAATAACCTTCTAGTATCTCTAATAATCATGCCAATCTCCCAAGGGATTGTAGGGATTTTAGATGCGTAAAGCGGAATTTCATAAAACGATTTTCTAACATCTAACCAAGGATCTCATGCATAAACCAAATAGATCATAGATAGGAAGAATCAAATACCTTTTGATGCATGTTTCTATCTGCTGGAATGGAGAGAATAGAGCCTCACGTATGACTCCTCTATTTGGTCCACCCGAGCTTGGATCTGGATCGCTTGGGACTCGGTTGCTAGAGTGAGGATCGAAGGCGAACGGGGAAGGGAGAGCAAGGTGGGGTGCGGCAGCCTTGTGCAAATGTTGGATTAGGGTTTTCTCTTAGAAAGCCCTCCTTTTATAATACCAGGTATAGATATCTTATTTCCTAAATAAATATATCTTTTGATTATTAATAATAACAACACTTTATTATTAACAAGCCTTATATCCCAAGTTATATCTTATATAACTTTATATTATATACTTTATATAATATGTCTCCTAATAAACTAATCCAGTCCAAACTCTAAGGGTGTGACCTCGTAGGACCCGGTAATAATAGCAATAGACTTTATGACATACTTTATAACATATAGTCTATAAATCACAGTTGGCTTCTAGCAAAGCACTATGACTACCTAAAATCACCGGATTAAATATCTCCATAAACGGTCTCACTTCATAATCAGTAATTGCACTTTTGATTAAAGGACACAATTCCTTCAATCTCTCACTTGTCCTTAAAACAAGTGTGCAATGTTAAAATTCCTTTGTCACAAAGTGTCTTATCTGACTATATGATGAAACTCATCTTTACCGCCAAATACGTTTCTTGAACTCTTAAGATCAAACTGTCAGTACGGATGATTACTAATAATCCATCCGAGCATGGCCATGCGTTTTCACGGTTCTCTCTCTTCAAGTGGCCGAGACACCAATCCTTTCCAAATGTATCGTTGTATACATGGAATATGAGGACATATTCAATCTTGTAAGACTACAGCTCCCACTCAACTTTTGGCAATCCCAATCACTGCCTTTATAACTGCTTGTTACGGTCAGCGTTTGACAGCGTCAAAGACATACCAGCAGTCAAATGATAACTATATCATACTCATGTCTAAGGAACTCACTAATCATGAATAATCCTAGAACTCCGCAGTAACGTCCCGAGGAATCCTAAGATCGGTCTGTCCGATGCGTATCGATATACACATCTATGTAATCGATTAGACATCTCCATGTCCCTATAACACATGAAACTCGGTGTTATCAATCAATCTCACATATGGTCTTTTGATTAAGTCATTTGTATCCAAGTTAACAACTTAGACCATGGACTTTCTAACAATTTTATAATTTCAGTTCACTTAATGGGGTTTCATTCACCAAAACAGTTTTGATGAGCCCATTTGATAACTATTAAATTGTTTGGATACTTTATCTAATCCCAAGCAATGATTAAATAATAATATGAAACTCATATATAAGTCAAGCATAAATGTCTGTGATAACAATAAACAAGGTTTATCATAAAACAAACAATGTCTCAAGAGAACTCTCTAAGGTGCTTGAGTCCTTTGGCCCGAGTGTGACTGTCATGCTTGGGCCTAGACATGGGCTTGGTCAAAAGGATCTACAATATTGTCGTCTGTGTGCACTTTGCACATCTTCACATCTCCACTATCAACATAATATCTGATCATGTGGTACTTCCATAGAACATGTCTGGATTTGGAACTCTTCCAGCTGACGGCTCCTCCATTCAGAATGAAGACATATCCAGCACGGGATTCAAAATCATCTCTGTCTGTCTGAAACTTGACTCAGTATAGCCCTTGACGACCAGCTCGTCATCACCTCCAAATATCAAGAGATCATCCCTAGTCCTTCGTAAGTACTTCAGGATGTTCTTGGCTACACACCAATGTGCATCACCCGGGTTTGATTGGTACCCGCTACACATACTCAAAGCATATGCAACATTTGGGCGAGTACAAGTCATTGCATACATGATGGATCCAATGGCTGAGGCATAGGGAATCTTGTTCATCCTTTCAGTCTCACCAGGTGTCTTAGAACACTGGCTCTTGCTGAGATATAAGTCATGCTGCATAGGCAGGAACCCTTTCTTAGAGTTCATCATATTGAATCTATCAAGGACCTTATCTACATAAGTTCCCTTATTTAGACCAATGTCTCTTAGATCTATCTCTATAGATCTTAATGCATGGTATGTACTCAGCCTCTTCCAAGTCATTCATTGAGAAATACTTCTTAAGTCATTCCTTAACTGTTTCCAGCATAGGAATATCATTCCCAATGAGTAATATGCCATCCACATATAGAACTAAGAAGGCCACTTTGCTCCCACTAAACTTCTTGTAGACACAGGGCTCTTCTTCGCATCTGATGAAGTCAAACTTTTTGACCACTTCATCAAACCAAAGATTCCAACTCCTGGATGCTTGCTTAAGTCCATAAATGGACTTCTTAAGCTTGCATATTCTCCTAGGATTTTCTGGATCCTCAAAACCTTCTGGTTGTATCATGTATACATCCTCTTCTAAATACCCATTTAGAAAAGCGGTCTTGACATCCATTTGCCAAATCTCATAATCATGATAAGCGGCAATCGCTAGGAGTATCCTAATGGACCTGATCATAACGACCGTTGTGAACGTTTCATCATAGTCAGTACCATGAACCTGTCTAAATCCTTTGGCAACTAGTCTTGCCTTATAGACAGAAACGTTTCCATCCTTGTCTGTCTTGATCTTACAGACCCATTTGCATCCAATGGGTTTTACCCCATCAGGCAAATCTATCAAGTCCAATACTTAATTTTCAGACATGGATTCCATTTCGGATTTCATGGCTACCAACCATTTCTCGGAGTCGTGGTCCGTCATCACTTGCTTATAGGTCGCAGGCTCGCCGTTCTCTAAAGGTAGAACGTCAATGCTAGCAGTCAAGACATAATCTTCATAACGTCTAGGCTGCTATCTTAGCCTGTCTGATCTCCAAAGTGGTCCAACAATAGGAGTGACTTCAGCTGCTGGGTTGACCACATCTGTAGGCGGGACCTCAGGTGCTTCATCAACTTGAGGAATTGCATCTTGAATCTGGGCGGTTTCCCTTTGAGAAGGTAAGCCTCCAAAGTCAAGTTCCTCAGTGACATCATCTATGTCCTCGTGTTGTTGGGTTTGTTGCTCAGCTTGAATCTCATCAAGCTGAACATTTCTCTCACTTGGCTTCTTGGAAAATAAATCATTTTCCAAAAAGACACTACCCCGAGCAACAAACACTTTGTTCTCAACGGGATTATAGAATTAATATCCCCTTGTTTCCTTGGGGTAACCTATAAAGAAGCATTTGTCTGATTTGGGTGCTAGCTTATCAGATAGTAAACGCTTTACATTAGCCTCGCATCCCCAGACTTTCAGAAATGACAAGCTAGGAACATTTCCATACCATATCTGATGTGGTGTCTTGTCAACTGATCGTGACGGAGTCCTGTTTAGTGTGAACGCAGTAGTGGTGAGGGCATATCCCCAAAAAGATGTGGGAAGATCAGCAAAACTCATCATTGAGCGGACCATGTCTAACAATGCCACAACTTCTGAAGTGATGGTCGAATTCTTGGCTCAGGTATTCTCCCCATCGATCTGATCGGAGTGTCTTTATCTTCTCACATGTTTCAAATGATTCTAAATCAAATGACTTTAGGCTACCAACTGTTTGGAGTTCCTTCATGCGTTTGATTTTAATGTGACCCAAGCGACAATGCCATAGATTGGCTTCACTTATATCATTCGACTTTTGCCTCTATATATCAACGTTATAAATTTCAGATTTGATATCCAGTATGTATAGTCCACTACTACTCACATGGGCTCGAGCATAGAAAATGTCATTCTTATAAAGGAACAAATAATTCTTAATGACAAAATCATAACCCTCAAGGTTCAAAACTAAAATTGAAATCGAATACTTAGTAATAGAAGGAACAAAATAACAATTATAAAGTTCTAAAACTAAGCCAGAAGGTAGAGGTAGACTATAATTTTAAATGGCAAGTGCAACAACCCTTGCTTCATTTCCAACGCGCAGATCTATCTCATCCTTTTGCAACCGTCTCCTATTTGTTGGTCCCTGCACATTCGAAATAATGTGAGAACCACATTCGGTATCTAATACCCGAGAATGAGACTTGGTTGATAAGATTTCAGTAACGTAAATACCTGAAGTGGAGACTGTTCCCCTCTTCTTGTCTTCCAGGTACTTGGGGCAGTTTCTCTTCCAATGCCCCTTAGCCTTGTAGTAGAAGCAGTCGTGCTTAGCAACCACTTTCACCTTAGGGGTGTTCCCCTTGGGTTGGACAACTTGCTTGCCCTTCCCTTGGTGTTGTTGCTTCTTCTGGGGCCCTTTCTTAAACATTTCCCATTGACCATTAGAACTTCCTTCAAAGGGTCAACCACGACGTTTTGCTCAGCTGTTTTGAGCATCACGTGTAGCTCATTGAGAGTCTTGCTCATGGCTCCCATGTGATACATCTTTCTAAAGTGGGCAAATCCATCATGTAGGGAGTATAAGATCATATCTGTAGCTGTCTCAACATTGTAAGGGTTACCCAGTCGAGTCATCTTGTCAAACAAGCCTATCATGTTGTAAACATGTGGCCCAACGGGTTTCCCTTTCTCGAGCTTGCACTGCAATATGGACTTGAGGGTCAAGTACCGCTCAATCCTGGCTTGCTCCTTGAAGATATCTCTAAGATTCTTCATAATGGTATGGGCATCCTTATCTTCAAACCTTTGTTGAAGAGAAGGTTCCATAGCAGCCAGCATCAGGCAAGTGACGTTCATTGCCCGTTCGCATATTGTCTTGTGACGTGTCTTGTCCTCATCAGATGAGGTGGAAGTCAGCTCTGGGATGGGGGTTTCAAGGACATCCTCTTGTCCCTCAGACCTGGTAATGATTCTCAGATTCCTTTCCCAATCAAGGAAATTTGTGTCGTTCAATCGGTTTTTCTCAACAATTGAGCGGAGAGTGAATTTGAGGTGTTCAGAAGACATAGTAACTACAAAATGGAATAAAACATGCAGATAAATTATGCTTGACATGCAGATAAATTATGCTTGACATGCAAGAACTTAAAATTTAGACAAGCTATAAACAGTAAGTTATTGCACATTCTACTCAAATAAATTGTCCCTTGTGAGTAAAATGATTCCAAGATCCTATCTTAGATGAAACTCGAGCATACTAAGGCACTTCCCCAAGTCTCATGTAATCAAGGTACGTAAACCCGTTACTAATTATAACACCTTATAATTCTTGGTTGATAGCCACATCTTATGTAAGACTCATCCTTATGCCTCAAGATCCAAAACCGAGCCTTTTGGTCTCTTGTTGAGTGTAACCATACCTTGTTGTGTGTAACCATACCAAGGCAGCATGCCCCTATTAGACATACCCGCACTATCCCAAGGTCAAGGAAGGACACCTCGCTAGGGCGAAAACTATCCAACGAATCCCAAGGGCCTTATGGTTATGATATGGAAAGGCATTATCTCAATATTCTGGTAAGGGACTTAAGCATGCAATGGTTGTTTATTTACTAGTGAACAAAATAGCATAAACAAACAAGCAAGCATGCAAAGTGGGTAATAATAAAGCATTCAAGTAATGCAGTAATTAAATGTGATCCTAGTATGGCCCCTAAAAACCAAAATTAAAGATCTAATCTTCATGGGTCTTGTTACTCCTGGATCTCCATCCTTAGTACCCTTTCATGGATCTCCATCCTTTGGTCTTCTTAGGATCTTCTTCTTCTTGTCTTACATATAATTGGAATAAACTCTCTTGCATAAATTTAAATTACAAAAATACATAACGATACGCAGATCGTGTACAAGAAAACATAACGATGCGCAGATCATATTTATCTATCCTATTGTGGGCCATACTAGTCACCGCATGCAATAATATCATAATAAAATATTCATGCAATTATAATATCACATATTATATAGACAATGATTAAACAATTTAAAAACATCCAATATTAAATTAATCATCTGATGATAAAATAATATTATACCATTATCTTGATTCAAATAAAATTAATATATAGCATTAATCATAATTAATCATTAAATTGCAATATTGGATAAGATATGCATAAATTAAAGCAAGATATCAAATATTCTAATTTAAGTAAGTGGGAATATTTCCTAACAACTTTTAGGAAGATATAATTTAGACAATATCATATATTATCTAATTTGTCAACCAAGATCTTATCTACTTCATTTTTAGGACAATCCTTTATTGTAAAATTTACCCAAAGCGAGCCATGTGGACCATGTCAGACCGTGAATCGGTCCAACGCGAGCCACTTGCCTAGCCTGTCGAGCCCTCGGATGGCTTCACCCGAACCGAACCCAGTTCAGTTTGCGAGCCAGGCGAGTCCAAGCCGGTTCGGTCAAACCGAAACAGACCATGGATTGCTCGAACCCGTTCGGTCTTACCGAACCCTATGTGTCTGGTTCATGTCGATTCAAGCGTGGGTTGGTTCGGCCCTGTTTGGTTCGGTCAAATACCAAGCCGATCCGGTCGAGTCACCAAAGTCAAAAAACCAGCCGAGCCCAGAACACGTAACCGCGCCCGCGGAAACTTCCAAGCCCAGATCCGCGACTGCGGAAAAATGCGCAAATTTTTTTATTTATTTTTTCGGCAACCAGATCCGCGACCGCGGACTTTTTTCTGGAGCAGTTGTTCGATCTGAATCGAACGCGGCAAAAGTCATAACTTTATTCATGGGTAAATTTACAACTTTTTATGTAGAACAATTTTACATGCATATTCAAATTGAAAGTTCTAAACTTTGTTAATCCAATCGATCAAAATCTAAATTTTTAATCATGCAAATTTAATCTACATATCAATTTTCCATCTAATTGAATCAAGATAATCATGAACATGCATCAAAATTTAAAAACTTTAAATTTGATCTAATCAATTTATGCAAGAGGCAAAGGATACCACTGTAGGGATTTTAGATGCGTAAAGAGAAATTTCAGGAAACGATTTCCTAACATCTAACCAAGGATCTCATGCATAAATCAAATAGATCATAGATATGAAGAATCAAATACATTTTTGATGCGTGTTTCTATCTGCTGGAATGGAGGGAATAGAGCCTCACGTGTGACTCCTCTATTTGGTCCACCTGAGCTTGGATCTGGATCGCCTGGGACTCGGTTGCTAGAGCGAGGATCGAAGGCGAACGGGGAAGGGAGAGCAAGGAGGGGTGCGGCAGCCTTGTGCAAATGTTGGATTAGGGTTTTCTCTTAGAAAGCCCTCCTTTTATAATACCAGGTGTAGATATCTTATTTCCTAAATAAGTATATCTTTTATTATTAATAATACCACTTTATTATTAACAAGCCTTATCTCCCAAGTTATATCTTATATAACTTTATATTATATACTTTATATGAGTGCGGTTCCGGTGCGGAGCACTCTTCCCGTGCGGACGTGCGGACATGCACTATAGGGCCTTATTTGTGCACTTTTGGGCCTTATTTGTGCACTTTTGCAAAAAAATTGAAAAATGCTTGGAAAAAAATTTGAAAAAGAAAATTTTTTTTTATTTTTTTTGAAAAAGTGCACAAATAAGACGTTAAAGTGCACAAATAAGACCCAAAAGTGCATGCTCCGCACGTCCGCACGGGAAGAGTGCTCCGCATATGATCCAAACTCTACTTTATATAATATGTCTCCTAATAAACTGATCTAGTCCAAACTCTAAGGGTGTGATCTCGTAGGACCCGGTAATAATAGCAATAGACTTTATGACATACTTTATAACATATAGTCTATAAATCATAGTTGGCTTCTAGCAAAGCACTATGACTACCTAAAATCACCGGATTAAATATTTCTATAAACGGTCTCACTTCATAATCAGTAATTGCACCTTTGATTAAAGGACACAATTCCTTCAGGGGTGTCCCAGATACCTTATACTGCATTAATGACAGTGTGGTTGTCCTCATTTAATTGTAATCTTCTTGATGACAAGCCGATGAGCCTAAGCCACACCTACCCACTTAATATTGGTTATGCCTGTAGAATAGAAGCTGGCATGATCTTTATACTATCTATTAAGATAATATTACTATCCCTATCCCCAATAATATAACCTATTTTCGAATCACCATTTTTACTTTTTGAGCCGTCAAAATTTATTTTTAAGTGATCTCTTACAAGTTTTGACCAAGCTATAAGTCTACTCTTGTTACCTAGTTTGCTTACCTTGTTTTCTAATTCAACATTTTTAAAGATTCTATATGAAGCTATAGTAGGATCACAATTGGGAAGATCATGTGTTGCATTTCGAAATATTATCGCATTTCTATAGTTTCATATATGCCACTAGGCAAAACTGTAAGTTCAAATTTAGTACTGGCTCCTCTGTTATAAGATAGATTATCATTAAAATTGTCACCTATTGTTATAGTATTTACATTTTCGTTGAGTGCTTTTTTGGTTTCATCCAAAATCCTTTTAGTGTAGGCACAGTTAAAAAAAATGGTTCCTATCCTCATTTGAAGCTTTACATAAGACGCATTGTGTAGGGACTCTATTATAATATCTATTAAGTCTTTCTTTGGTGGGTAGAGAGTCAAAGCAGGCTTTCCAAAGAAAATGTTTGATCTTGGGAGGGATGTTTAACTGCCAAATCCAACCCAAGTTTCTGTTATTGTTTTCAAGATTATGGTTTTGGAGCGACCACGCTACTGATTTTACTGAATATTTCCCATTTGGTGAAGGTTCCCAAACTAATTGATCCTCAAAATTGTGGATCGGAATCTGGACTTCTTTTATTTTCTCTACTACGTGTCTAGGAAAAAAATTGGAGTGCCTAGTCTCATTCCATTCATTATTTTCAAAGATAAAATATGATACTTTTAATGGAGGGTTGTCTGTTTTCATGATCTGATTTATGCTAGTGCTATAGACCCACATGTCATTCCATAAATCTATTGATTTGCCATTGCCCAGTTTCCATCTTAATTGTTTTTGGAATTCCGTTCTAAGACTAAGAAGTTTCGAGAATTGCCATGAGAAATTTCTAGGGTTTATTTCAAAGATATTATCTTCCTTGGTATACTTTTCCTTGATAATTCGTACCTATGCATTATTTGGTTCCGTAATTAATCTCCATAGAAGTCTCATCTGTAAAGATTTGTTATTTACTTCTGTTGTACAAAAACCTAGGCCACCATTCTTTTTAGGGGTACATATTCGATCCCAACTGATGAGAGGGTGATAATCTGCTGAGTCCATTTTATTCTAGAATAATCCTTTATTTAATTTATCTATTTCTTCCAGAATTCCTTTGGGGAGCAGGAAACTTTGCATAAGGAAATTTACTTTTGAAATGAAATTAGCTTGGATTAAGACACTTTTGTGTGCTTGAGATAGGGAATTGACCTTCCATTTAGAGAGTTGTTTTTTAAGTGAACTTATTGTGGGTGGTAATAATGACAAAGAACTATGAAGTTAAGCATGTTGGGAAGTCTTCGTATTGGCATGGGCTGTCACTTTTAAGGTATCGGGCCTTACATGATGTTTGTTACTATAAAAACTCAAGGAATTCAACACAATACTACTTTGCACGTTCTTGTCTATGTGGATGATCTTATTGTGGGTGGTAATGATTCTCATTCTATTGCTCGGTTCAAGGCCCATTTCAGCTCTTGTTTTCATTTGAAGGATCTCGGTCCTTTGAAATATTTTCTTGGAATAGAAATTGCCCACAATCCGTCTTGTCTATTTCTATTCAAACGAAAATACACTCTGGATATATTGACCGAGGCGGGTCTTCTTGTATCCAAGCCGTGTTTATTCTGATGGAACAACAACATCAGCTAGCCACCACAAACAGTCTATCATTTGAGTTTTGGGACAGATATCGCCGACTTGTTGGTCGCCTTATTTATATCACCATTACTCATCTAGAATTGTCCTATGCAGTGCAGAAATTGGCTTAGTTCATGCTGCAATCCAAGTCTTTCATTACTATAGACGTATCCAGGTCAAGGGCTCCTTCTTTTGGCCACGAGTTCATTGCATCTCATTGCGTTATGTGATTCGGATTGGGCCTCGTCTCCTCTCACACGATGCTCGATTATTGGCTGCTTCATTAAGCTCAATAATTCTTTGATATCATGGAAAACCAAAAAGCATCTGACCGTATCCCACTCTTCTGTTGAAGAAGAGTATCGATCGATGGCTTCCACATGTTGTGAGTTGATATAGTTGAAGTCTCTCCTCTGGTCTCTTGGTGTCCATCAGAATTCTCCTATGCGACTTTACCAGTGACAGCCAGACCACACTCCATATTGCAACTAATCCAGTATTTTACGAATGCATAAAGCATAATGAAATTGATTGTCACCTAGTTCTAGATTAAGTGCAAGCTGGCAATGTCGCAACCAGCTATGTTCCTTCGGTCTAGCAGCCAGCCCATCTCTTCACAAAGACATTCGAGAAAGTCCAGTTCAATCTTCTTTTGGGCAAGTTGGCAATATTGATGCTCATACTCCAACTTGAGGGGGAATATTACGATATTATCTTCTAGATACTATCTTGTAAGATATTATATTATCTTTTATCCTTTCTTAGTGTACATATTTTCTTAGTTAGGATAGCTATCTTAGTAAAAAAGATAAACTTGTGTCTTTGTATCTATATATACCTGATTCAATCAATGAAATCAAACAAGGAAAATTGTTTCGATATCTCTTGTCTCTCTAAAATTTACAGAAAGCCGTGGTGGTCAGTGATGGACGACGACCACATTTGAAATCATTGTTTCACCTTTCTTCTTGGGTGCATGTAGATCAACAATGGAGGAGGAAAGATGAGTTAGGTTTGGCTCAAATCGATGGTGGGAGGTCAAGTATGAAAGGAATGAAAATTGGGAGTATAGTCCGTTCTAGGAGTGGATAATTCCCATAGTTTTACCTCAACCAAACACAAATGGATTTTGTTTATTCTTATTCCCATTCATTACCAAACACGTCCTAAGTGTTTTTTTACTAGTTTTATGAAAATAGAAAAAAAAAAACTCTTTGATACAAATAATACAATTAGGAAAAACATTATACATTAGTTGCTGACTTGCTGCAATACAATTATGAAAAACAATATACTCACCGCTACAGAACCAATTTTGGGGTTGCAGATGCGTTTCGTAAAGCTATTGTTACCAAAGCATTGCACTCTATTCTGGCACCTATACTGTTACTTCCACTTTTCCACTGCATAACTTTGTCACACTCTTAAGTTTGATGTAATACTAGAACTAGCTTGGTCACACTATAAAATATCATTGCACTCCATTTTGCAGACTAATTCTTGGGAATGGGAGGCATCAGTTATATTTATGTATGATGATGCAACTTGTTTTATTTATTTTTGATACAATGACCTTCTCGGGCACTAGTGGATTCTTGGAGATGGTACAAGAAGAAGAGGAAGTTTCTTGTGTACAGTAACACCAGGCGATTCCGTCATGTCCAAAGACTCGCCCGTTACACCCTCTGGCAATGACCAGTTGAATCGGTGCAGGAGGTTGGCCATGGCGAGCTCGCTATTGGCCGATGCGAATGCCATTCCTGGACACATCCTTCTTCCTGCTCCGAACGGGGTGAATTGCAAATCGTGTCCTTTGTAGTCTATTCCAGAATTCAGAAACCTCTCAGGGTAGAAAGTTTCTGGGTCTTCCCAGTATCTTGGGCTTCTGCTAATAGCCCAAACGTTGACAACAACTCGTGTCCCGGAGCAGATGTCGTAGCCATTGATCTTTATATCTTCGGTGGACTCGTGAGGAATCATGAGTGGACCCGGAGAGTGCAACCGTAAACTCTCCTTGAGCACTGCTCTCAAGTAGCTCATATTCTCCAAGTCCTCCTCGCTTACAATCTCTTTGTCTCCGGTGGTTCTCCACACCTCCTTCTGCAGTTCTTGCATCACTCTTGGATTCCTCAACAACTCTGCCATTGTCCATTCTAAATGTACGGCAGTCGTGTCGGATGCAGCTGCAAATATATCCTACATGATTTTGCAAAAAAATACATAAAACATATATATATATATATATATATATATATATATATATATCATTGTTCGTGTATAGTATAGTCAAGAACATAAATTAAATACACATGATACTGCTCTTACCAGTATGAGACCTTTGATACTCTCCCTATCAAGGAGCGGATATTCGCTCCTCTCATCTCTCTGAACTTCTAGTAAGACATCCACAAAATCCTTGGTTGTATGCAGCTCGCTTTCTCCTCCATCTCCATTCTTTTCTCTAGCACGATTCGAATGGTCTTCCAAGATTCTCTCTAGAAAGAGATCAAATGTGCTTGTAACACTGTTAACCTTAGCATCAACCCCATTAATCTTATTGATCCAACCCAACCAGCTTATGAAATCTCCAACATAGTAACCTCCTAATAGCTCCATGAACCCATCCAACATCTTTGTGAAATCGAAATCACGACCTTCCTCTCCTCTATACTTCTTTCCGAAAGCCGCCCTACTCGTCAAGTCGATGCTTAGTGACATGAACATATCACTCAAATTCACCACTCTTTGCCCACCTCTTAGTGACATGAGGATATCCTTTATCATCAAACCAACTTCTTCTTCGCGCACCTCTCGGTAGGACCCAACTTTCTTGTTGCTTAGCAGTTGTAGCATACATATTCTTCTCATTTGCCTCCAATATTCGCCGTAAGGTGACGAAACCATGTCCTTTCCGTTGCCAAGAACTCTTCTAAAGATCTTCATGTTAGGCCTCCCCGCGAATACAACGTCATGGATTTTCAAAACCCGCGAAGCTAGTTCCGCGGATGAGATAACGATGGTTGGCTTACTTCCGAGGTGAAGTAACATAAGGTCTCCGTACTTTTGAGATAACGTTTGAAGAGATCGAAAAGGTAACGAGCCTAGTTGGTGTAGGTTTCCGATGATCGGAAGCCTTGGTGGTGAAGGCGGCAGGTTTTTCTTGGGAGTTAGATTGGATGGTATCCATCTGTAGATGAAGAACAGAAAAAGCAGGATAGGAAGGAGCGAGAAAGGATGCAACAATTGAAAGATTGATCTTTCTTGAAGGATTTGAGCAATAATGGTGGCCATTTTTATTTTGAGTTTGGAGGGTGTTTCTAAATCTTGATTTGGTTATGTTGAATTTGCAGGGTTATCTCATTCATTTGGTTATATAATATCGGGATCAGGTGCGAACGGGACGCCCAGGAAGCGATTACAGCCGTCTATCCAACCGCCTTTATTTGATTATAATTTAGGGCCCGTTTGGTACGATTCCGATGGGAACGAGGAATCGGAATCGTTCATTCCAATATTTCTGTTTGATTAGGTAAAAGTTAAAAATCGTTTTCATTGTTTGGAATGACTCATTCCAAATTTTATGAAGACCTTCATTCCTCTCAAAAATCTAGGATATTGTCCATTCTCACATAAAAAAAAAAACATCGTTCTTTTTAAAGTCATATCTATTGTCTCCTTCCTGCCTCCTTCCTACCTCATTCGTTGCTAGCGAAAAGCACCAGTAGCCAGCAGAACTCTTCTCGTCGTCGTCCTTTGTCGGTTGGTCGACGTCTACCATCATCTTCTTTCCCTCTCTAATCTGACCCAAGGTATTTCAGATTTCCAATTTTTTTTGAGTCCTCTCTTGAATTTGGGTGAAATTATTAGATCTACATCCTTGTTAAAAACATGGAAGTGGATTAGATCTATATCCGACCCAACGTAGATTTGAGTTTGTTTATACATATAATTTCAATTTTCATTAGTTTTGTTTAGCAATGATTTAGGGTATAATAGATATACTCTTTTTTCATGTAGAAATTGAAAAATCAGTATAAATAAAGTTCTATGTTCATGGCTCTTATTATTATATTAGAAATTAGAGATTGAGTTTATAGAATAAACTACTGTTATAAAGCATATATATATATAGTTGTGAAACATGATAATCAAATATATAATATTTAGTTTTACATATAAAGCATATTTATATATAGTTGTGAAAACATGAAAATCAAATTTATAATATAAAACATGATTTAATTTCTAATATCAGATTCCAAATAACATTTTTTTAAGAATGGTTCATTCCGACTACATACCAAATAACAAATTTACAGGAATGGTTCATTCCGATAGCATACCAAACACCAAGCTACATGAATGATTTATTTTGATTCCTGATTTCATTCCGATTCCTGATTCCAGTCCGATTCCAGACAGCATACCAAACGTGGCCTTAAGGGAGCTACCTATCATAACATTCATTTTACTAGGGGTGTTCAAAATCGGCCCGGACCGGACCGGAAAAGACCGGACCGGTGAAATTCTGGTCCGGTCTCTGGTCCAAGGTTTTCCCTTAATCCGGTTTCGGTCCGGTCCAAACCCGGAAAAAATCCGGTCCGGACCGATGGACCGGATTTTTTTTAATTTATATTTTTTTTTGAGGTTTATATGTATTTTTTATAGATATTTTTTTTAATTTAATAAGTTAGGAGTATATATGTTTTATAGATATTTTTTTTAGATTTTAAATAAGAATTTAATTATTTTTTTTTTAAATAAAGTCCGATCCAATCCGGTTTTAGACCGGACCGGACCTATTCGGTCCGGTCTCCGATCCACCATTTTCAAAAAATCCGGTCCGAATGAACACCCCTACATTTTACCATCTATCACATCCTTTTACATGTTAATTTACTACTAAACTGCCCATATAAGTTAAATATTAACTGAAACCCCAAATGACCAAATTTGTAAAACTCTTCTGTATTGACTTCTCCACAACTTGATTAATTTTCTCCTCCCCATGTCGTAGGTGGCACTGGATCTCCAAGCTACCCGTCCTTGAAGAAATCGGTTGTCGGTTCTGTGACATTCCTGCCGTCTCCTTTCTAGAGCCCGATCATCATAAAAATCAACATAATTAAGTGAGAAATTAGGTTGAATCGATTCATGAGAAATTGGTTTCTTATTATAGATGAATTTATGATAAATTAGGTTTTTGATTTATGAGAAATTGAGGGACAATTGGGACTTGTAAGTCGTTACAATAGTGATTGAGAGCATGATGAGGACATATACGACGTTAATTTTGTTGAATCCGGGGTGGACGGGCAATTTCAACCTTAAATGTTGTTGGTGAAATGATGACCACCATAGCGAAGTAGCTCCAAGCATTCGTGATATTGGAAAAACTGATGTAAATAAGTGAGAAACAAGGATAGCCTTAGCAAGAATTTAACAAGAAAAGTTGTATCGGAGTTGCACTCTGTCAATGTAAAGCCGCTAGGATATGGATGTGAAGATGGAGGTGCTATAAACTGAAGAAATCTTAAGAAACCTTAAGATGCTGTTGTATTATTGTTAATTGAGTGCTTACAAAATGCTGCACTAGCAGCTACTTATTCTGCAAAGAAGAAGAAAGAAAGAGCCGTTGGCTCTCATGAGTACAGGAAACAAATAAAACTTATTAGCCTAGTAAAATGCAGAGTAACTAAGGAGAATAGAAAAAAGGGATGTGTTTAATATATGTGGGCTTGGTGTTTCCAATGATGTTAAATGAGAAAATGAATTAATATTCCAATACTCCCCCTCAAGTAGAGTGTAGGTTGATGACACTCAACTTGGGTAAAAGTGACTTGAAAAGGCTTGGTCCGAGGGGCTTGGTAAAAAGGTCGGCGGGTTGCTCCTTGGATCGAACATGAGAGGTCCGAATGTGTCCTTGTTGAACCTTTTCCCGTATAACATGACAATCAATCTCAATATGTTTAGTGCGTTCATGGAAGACGGGGTTGGAAGCTATGTGGATGGCAGACTTGTTGTCGCAAAATAAGGTGGCAGCTTGCGGGTGGGGTACTCGAAGGTCGTTGAGGAGAGTACGTAGCCATGTGAGTTCACAGCAAGCAAAAGCCATGGAGCGATATTCAGCTTCCGCGCTAGATCGAGAGACGGTGTCTTGCTTCTTCGTTTTCCATGAGATAGGGGCACCGCCAAGGAAAACAATATAACCGGTGGTGGATCGCCTTGTGTCTCGGCATCGAGCCCAATCTGCGTCGCAATAGGCAGTCAGGTGAAGGCGGCCAGCCGAGGGCAAGAAAATACCTTGACCCGGGGATCCTTTGATGTAGCGAAGCACTTGGTGAGCAGCATCTAGGTGAGGTTGATGGGGGGAAGCCATAAATTGGCTAAGGATGTGCACAACGTAGACGAGGTCGGGGCGAGTGATGGTGAGGTAGATGAGGCGACCCACCAATCTTCGATAGATAGAGGGATCTAGGAGAGCTTCACCATCGGCTGCTCCGAGAGCCAAGTTCTGATCGAGAGGGACAGTAGCCGATTTGGCCCCGAGGAATCCGGTGTCGTCGAGTATCTCAAGGGCATACTTGCGTTGGCATAGAGCAATGCCTTACTTTGATCGAGCAACTTCTAGGCCAAGAAAATACTTGAGGGGTCCCATATCCTTGAGCTTGAACTTGGTTGCAAGGAAAAGCTTGATGTCCTCGATAACCTGCAGGTTAGTACCAGTAATAATAACATCATCGACATAAACAAGTAGGGCCGTGAATGTACCTCCATGTTGGCGAATGAACAAGGAATAGTCAGCCCAAGAATGATGAAATCCAGCTTGCGTGAGCACACTAGTGAGCTTAATGAACCATTGTCGAGATGCTTGTTTAAGTCCATACAAGGACTTTTTGAGTTTGCAAACTCTAGTCTCACCTTTAGTGTGAAAACCCGGGGGCAAACGCATGTATACGTCTTCCATTAAATCCCCGTTGAGAAAGGCGTTGTTGATGTCAAGTTGGTGCAAGGTCCAACCATGGATGGCGGCCATGCTAAGGAGAACGCGGACGGTCGTTAACTTGGCCACGGGAGCGAAGGTCTCGCGATAGTCGATGCCTTCAATTTGGGTGTATCCTTTGGCAACGAGTCGGGCCTTGTATCGCTCAACGGATCCATCGGGTTTATACTTGATTTTGTACACCCACTTACAACCAATGAGACGTTTGTCGGGCGGTAGCGGAACAAGGTTCCATGTGTGGTTGTCTTCGAGTGCTTGGACTTCTTTGAACATGGCTTCTCGCCATACAACGGAACGGTTGGCCTGCGTAAAGGTTCTTGGTTCCGTCTCAAGCATAATGTTAGAAGCAAAGTGTCTATAGGAAGGAGAAAGCTT
The DNA here is from genome assembly GCA_027886185.1 of Rheum nobile. Taxonomy (NCBI): domain Eukaryota; kingdom Viridiplantae; phylum Streptophyta; class Magnoliopsida; order Caryophyllales; family Polygonaceae; genus Rheum; species Rheum nobile. Next base: position 8,316,652 of record WOAB01000736.1, on the reverse strand, counting down.
ATCGTAAGATAATACATGAGCAAGGGGAGATGGCTTACCTGAGGAGATGTGGTGAGAGGAAAACAATGTAGGGGAGGAACGAGAGGGTAGAGTGGCTTCAATGTGGAAATCACGTAGGAGGGTGGATGGTCGTGTTGTGCGAGAGATATGTCGTCGGTTGAACGCGGAAGGTTGTGAGGGCATTGGGTTAGGTAATGGGGGTGAAGGCAGTGAGGATTGTGGTGTTATAGATGGGGGTAGTGTTGTGGAGTCGTTGGTGGGCAGTGGGTCCTGGGGGGGTATAGGTGAAGTAGGAGTTAGGGGAACTAAGGGGGTAGTGGACGTAGTTGTAGGTTGTGGTGGAGTGGGATGTGGGGTTGGAAGCGGAGTGGTGGGTATAGGTGTGGTAGGTAGAGACAATGGATCATTGTATATGGTTGAGATGGGGTTAGGCGTTGGAAGGGGAAAATCGGTGGATGGCATCGGGTCACAAGTATGTTTTGAAAACGGGAACTCGGTTTCATGAAAAACAACATCGCGGGAGATTAAAGTTTTCTTGCTGTTGAGGTTGTAAACTTTGTAACCCTTTGTACCCGGCGGGTAACCAATGAAAATACACTCGACGGATCGAGCATCAAATTTGCTCGGACGTAGAGGGTGCGTCGATGCAAAGCATCGACAACCAAAAATGCGCAAATGAGTATAAATAGGTGGTTTGTGAAAAAGGATTTCAAAGGGCGTTTTGTTTTCCAAATGGCGACTTGGCAAACGGTTTATTAAATAGGTAGCGGTAAGAATGGCATCACCCCAAAACATTTTAGGTAGGTGAGATTGAAAAAGAAGCGCACGAGCAACATTCAACAGATGATGGTGTTTACAATCGGCGACACCGTTTTGTTGGGGTGTGTTGATGCAACTGTTTGATGTAAAATCCCTTGAGAAGAGTAAAACTCGTGACATTTAAATTCGGGACCATTATCACTACGAATAATTTTGATGCATTTAGAAAATTGATTTTCGATGAGTCGAATAAATTGAATAACGAGAGGGCGTGCCTCGGCTTTGCTTTTCATAAGAAAAATCCAAGTAAACTTAGAGTGATCATCCACAATAGTGAGAAAATATCGAGCTCCACTTAAACAAGGTACGTGGTAGCCTCCCCAAATATCCATGTGAATAAGATCAAAACAAGATGAACTAGTAGTAGTATGGAGCAGAAAACGATTACGAGTTTGTTTAGCTAGAGGGCAAATTGAACAAGTGTTGTCAACAACATTTTTATTCTTAAAAAACGGAATTAAGGAAGATACTTGAGGGGACGGATGACCGACTCGTTGATGCCATAAAGAGTCCGATGCGGAGACGTTGCAAAGGGTGGTAGGTGGTGTTTAGGAAAAACAAGCCATCTTTCTCATATCCCATCCCAATCGTCTTCCCCATGCGTAGGTCCTGAATAATGTGATAGGTGTCATTTCATGCACCTTAACTAGTGATTATTGACACAATTTAGATGAAGTTTTGGTGTAGAATTAGGCTAAGTCTGTAATCCAGGGGAAGAGTTGAAGCAATACATATATGAAGGTTTTACAGCTTAGTGAAGAGGATAGAAGATGAAGGATGAAGAAGCTGGCCAATACCGCCCCGCGCCAGAAGTCACCGCGGCCCGGCGGTGATCCTCAGAGAAGTGCAACGCGTCAGATGCCACCGCCTCGCGGTGGAAGAGAAGATTGCGCGGCCAGCGTGTCATTTGTTTCTATTTTAGTATATGTGGATTTTATGTCTTATTATATTTTATTTCTTTTTTTTGTTTGCTAGGTTAACTTTCTAAGAACCTATATAAGATCTCTTTTGTTAATTTAGAAAGGAGTTCGGTCCTCTCTCTTTTGTCTATTCAACTTCTAGGTTTTTGAACAATGGATAGCTAAACACTTTTGTTTCGCTAGACAATTGAAGCACGACAATGAATTGGTTGTGAAATTTCTATTCCGTGTTCTATATCTTATTAAGTTGGATTGATTCTCTTGGTTAAATTGTCTATTGATTTATGTTGATTCTTCTAGCGTAGCTAACTAGGTTTTTCGACATCTATCATATTGCTAGGATTGCATATAGGGGTTCTGAGTGCATATCTAGTGGTAAACACAATTGTGCGTATAGGAGTTCCGAGCGTACAATTGTGAGTGAGAATCAGTTGCATGTGAGTAGGGGAGTGAGTACTTGTACGTCTTTCTACTTGCATGTATCCTATATCCTTGTGTGCATTGCTATTGTTGTGTTAGTGCTAAAGTACACCGACAACTGTGAGAATCGGAAGTATTTTATCATTGGCATAGTAATAAGTCTATCGATAACTGTGAGAATCGATAGTATTCATGATCAGGATGGGAACAATTATAAGATAGTAAAAGAACTTGGAAAGATAGTTTTCAGTGATCAACCTATTGCATTTGTGGTGTGGATATTTGTCTGGTGGAATATTTTCCCTCATTATATCTCTTCTTCTGTTATTACTTGCATCTTTGGTTATCCCGCGATTATTCCAAAACCCCCTCTGTTACTTGTTAGTCACACGTTATTGCATATAGATAACCGACTCCCTGTGGGATCGACCCTGACTTGCTTGCTATACTCTTTAGTAGGTGAGTTAGGATTTCTTTGACAGGAAAACGACACCGGTTTCCGGCCTTGTCAAATTTGGCGCCGTTGTCGGGGAGTCAAATACTCTGTTTGTGATTATTTGTGATTGACTGCGGTGTGGATCTATTTTACGATCCGCACCTTTGCTACTGATTCGCTACTTGTTGAAGTTCATACAGAGACATGTACGAATGGCTCAGACACTCCGACAATTGACTGCACCAGATCTGATACAGCAGCCTTTGGCTGTAATCATTCCACCCCTTGCAGATGGTGTAACATTTGAGCTCAGAACATGAGTGATACGATTACTCCCAAGATATTATGGATGAAGTGGAGAGGACCCCATTCTTCATTTGAATAAATTCCACAACGTCATTATGAGCATCAAACCAGCCAACGTCACTGAGGATCAGATTAAAATGAGAGCCTTCGGGTTCACTCTTAAAGACGATGCTGAAGACTGGTATTATCATCTGCCTGGCGGAAGCATAGATTCATGGGCTAAGCTGCATAAGGGTTTCCTCGCACGCTATTTTCCAACCAAGATGGCAAACGCCTTAAAACGGGAAATTACCAGCATTGAACAAGGTGAGGAAGAGACCCTCTATGACTATTGTGAACGGTTCGAGCGACTCTGCGCTAGTTGCCCGTTCCATGGTTTTGATAAGAAATCTCTGGTGCTCTATGTTTACAACGGGCTGATGGATGATGAAAGAAGAATTATTGATGCTACATGTGGTGGTAGTATCCTGAATATGACCCCTGACGCAGCCATGACCAAACTTCGTGATATGGCTGAGGGTACAAGGGATTTTGATGAACCCCCCCCCCCTAAGGACCAGATTAGTTGGTGTTGTCATCTCCAACGATTCACATGTATCTAAAGAAATTGCCTCTTTGAAGGAGGTCATTGTGGGGATGGGCAAGCAAGAAGAGCCTCAACAGCACGCTGGCTGTGGAATTTGCGCCGGTCCATTTCACAACACCAACGCCTGCCCCCAACTACAGGATACCACTATTGCTGAAGTGTACGCTGTTGAAGGTTACGGGCCTGTTAAACCTCAATATGATCAACAGCCACCGCAACAACCTTGCTTTGATGATCCACCAACTACTAGTAGCTCCTCTTCAACCGAAGAAATGCTCAAGGCCCTAACAATGCACTTTACAACGCATGTGCAAACTACTGAGGCCAACATTAAGAGCATAAAGGAGGCCGTGTTCCAATTATCCGATGAGGTTGCTGGATGGAGAAAAGAGGGCATAAAAGAGGCTTCAAACGTAGTAACCCTACGAAGTGGCAAGGAATTACAAGTCGCCCCTACGGTTGAAAAGGATGACAATGCTGAAATCAAAATTGACAATGAGCCAACGTCACCGCCCCGCGGCGACTCCTACCGCGCCTCGGCGGTAGCCCCCAGTAATCCTACACCATTGCCACCGCCCCGCGGTGATCCATATCGCCCCGCGGTGATCCATACCGCCCCGCGGTGAGTCCACCGCCTCGCGGTGAAAGCCCAGAGCTCGTAGATTTACCTGAGGAAGAAGAGGATCCCTATGTACATCCCAACTTCCCTCCCCTTGGATCTGAGAAGCCACATGCCCCCTTCCCGGAGGCACTAAAGGAAAGGAGAGTCATTGATGACAAGGATCTCTTCGACACTTTCAGTAAGTGTGAGGTGAACATCCCACTCCTCAAGCTCGTCAAGAGTGTACCGAGGTACGCTAAGTTTCTAAAGGAGCTGTGCACTATAAAAAGAAACCAGAAGCTGAAGGGCAAGGAAAAAGTCAAGGTTAGCGAACGCGTATCTGCTGTATTCCAGAGGCGTATGCCAAAGAAGTGCGGAGACCCAGGTATGTGGAGCATTCCTTGTATTATTGGAGACACTAAGTTTGAAAAAGCTATGCTTGATCTTGGTGCCTCGATTAATGTGTTACCCTATTCTCTCTACGAATCTCTTGGACTTGGACCTCTACAGGAAACATGAATTGTAATTCAATTGGATGATAGGTCTAGTGTCTACCCTAGGGGAGTAATAGAGGATGTCCTTATTATGGTTGATAAATTGATATTCCCTGCAGATTTTTATGTCTTAGATATGGAAACAGATACGAAGGAAACTCCTATACTGTTAGGTAGGCCATTTTTAAAAACTGCTAAGACTAAACTTGATTTGCAAAGTGGGATACTTTCGATGGAATTTGACGGGGAGAAGGTGGAATATAACATTTATGAAGCCATGAAACACCCCGCTGAAGACCATTCTCTATGCTCCATTGATGTGATCGATTCTATTGCACAGGATGTCTTTGATATTTCTGGTCCTGATGAGTTGATGACCATTGTTGAAAATAATTTGGACTTGTCCTATGAGGAATACTCTTTACCCTCTAACATGCAGGAAGTCATTGCTCAGCTGGATGCCCATGGTAAGTACTCTGCAGATCCTTTAGGCGTTGGCCCCATTTTACTAAGCCCGAGCGAAAGGCTCGTTCCTTCTGTTGAACAGGCTCCCGAGATCGAATTGAAGCCGTTGCCAGACCATCTCAAGTACGCTTTTCTTGGAGCCAACGACACCCTGCCAGTCATTGTGTCTAGCAAGCGATTGGATGGACCATTGCAGACATAAAAGGGATAAGTCCCTCGACTTGTATGCATCAGATTCTACTTGAAGACGGAGCTAGACCATCCAGGCAGCCACAGAGAAGGCTCAATCCTCCGATGATGGAAGTGGTGAAGAAAGAAGTGCTAAAACTCCTCAAGGCTGATATGATCTTCCCTATTTCGGATAGCCAATGGGTAAGTCCAACCCAGGTGGTCCCTAAGAAAGGAGGTATTACTATAGTGGAGAATCAACAAGGAGAGTTAGTTCCCACCAGGACCACCACAGGATAGAGAGTATGCATCGATTACCGTAAGCTGAATGCGGTAACTCGGAAAGACCATTTCCCCCTTCCCTTTATTGATCAAATGCTAGAACGCCTTGCTGGGCGCCCCTACTATTGTTTTCTCGACGGATATTCAGGATACTTCCAGGTGGCCATTGCGCCAGAAGACCAAGAGAAAACCACTTTTACATGTCCCTTTGGCACCTTTGCATACCGCAAAATGCCATTCGGATTGTGTAACGCACCCGGTACATTTCAACGATGTATGGTTAGTATCTTCTCTGAATATGTTGAGAAATTCATTGAGGTATTTATGGATGACTTTACAGTGCATGGGACTAGCTTTGATTCATGTTTAACCCATTTGGCCCTCGTACTAAAACGATGTGTTGATACCAATTTGGTTTTAAATTATGAAAAGTGTCATTTTATGGTAGAACAGGGGATAGTACTGGGTCATATTGTCTCTGCTAGGGGTATTGAGGTCGATAAGGCGAAGATTGATGTAATTCAGTCTTTGCCTTATCCTACTAATGTGCGTGAAGTGCATTCCTTTTTAGGTCATGCAGGTTTCTACTGAAGATTTATCAAGGACCTCTCAAAAATCTCTTCACCCCTATGCGAGCTACTGAATAAGGAAGTGACCTACGCATTCACTGATGAGTGTAAGAAAGTGTTTGATTGCCTGAGAGAACGTCTGACAAGTGCACCTATCATTCAGGCACCTGACTGGTCTCGCCCATTTGAGATCATGTGTGACGCCAGCGATTATGCAGTTGGAGCGGTTCTAGGACAAAAAGTGGGACGGGCATCCCATGTGATTCACTATGCCTCCATGACTCTGAATGGAGCCCAGAGGAACTACTCCACCACTGAGAAGGAAATGTTGGCGGTTGTCTTTGCCTTGGAAAAGTTCAGGCAATATATTTTGGGAGTCAAGGTGATTATCTACACAGATCATGCTGCTCTTCGTTACCTGATGACGAAGAAAGAAGCAAAGCCAAGACTAATCCGATGGGTTCTCCTTCTCACTGAATTTGATGTGGAGATCCGTGATAAGAAGGGAGCAGAGAACCTAGTAGCAGATCACCTGAGTAGGCTCGTCCATGAGGAAGATAAGCCCGGAAAACAGAGCCCCATTCATGGCACCTTCCCAGATGACACACTTTTTATAATCGAGGGAAGTTCAGAAAACAAACACCGCCACGCGGTCCCCACCGCCGCAACCCGGCGAGTCGTAGCCAATATGAAGTTGGAGATGTCACCGCCCCGCGGTGGTGACCACCGCGACCCGGCGATAGATTTACTTGAGAACCAGGAAGGCTCACCGCGACCCGCAGCGATAGCACCGCCCCGCGGTCACATCTCTGGAGTCACACTTTGCTCTGGAGACACCTGTGACCCTCCCTCTCACATAGCCATGGACGTCTTCGGAATCCGTTCTTTCAGACCTTGGTACGCAGATATCGTCAACTATCTGGTTCGAGAGGAAATACCCTCAGATTACACCAGAGCTCAAAAGGAGAAGATACGGAGAGAAGCTCGCCACTATGTGTGGGATGATCCTTACCTGTGGAAGCATTGTGTCGATCAGGTAGTGTGCTGATGCCTCCCAGACAATGAGGTATAATCTGTCCTTAACTTTTGTCACTCTGAAGCATGTGGGGGTCATTTTGGAGCAAATAGGACTGCTAGGAAAGTATTGGAGGCAGGATTTTATTGGCCACACATCTTTAGGGATGCCTATGCATTCTGCAAATCCTGCGATCGATGCCAATGGGTTGGAAACATCACCAGAAGGAATGAAATGCCGCAATCATCATTAATCTTTTGTGAGGTCTTTGATGTTTGGGGCATGTATTTTATGGGACCATTTTCTAGCTCTCATGGGAATCTATATATATTGCTTGCGGTGGACTACGTTTCCAAGTGGGTGGAAGCGAAGGCCACCAGGACTGATGATTCTAAAGTTGTGGCAGGTTTTCTCAAGGAAAATATGTTCTCAAGATTTGGAATACCCAAAGCTTTAATTAGTGATAGGGGAACCCATTTCTGCAACAAGACATTGACTGCCCTACTGAAGAAGTATCACGTCACCCAGAAAATCTCTATGGCCTACCATCCTCAAACTAATGGGCAGGCCGAGAACTCCAACAGAGTGATTAAATCTATACTGGAGAAAACAGTAGCAGCTAATCGGAGGGATTGGAGCACCAAGCTCAATGATGCGCTGTGGGCGTACCGTAAAGCTTTCAAGACTCCGATAGGAATGTCCCCTTTCCGGCTGGTATTTGGAAAAGCTTGCCACCTCCCCGTAGAGCTTGAGCATAAAGCGTGGTGGGCAATAAAGAAATGCAACATGCAACTGGATGAAGTGGGGGATTTCCGTAAGCTGTAGCTGCAAGAACTGGAGGAATTGCGCCTTGAAGCCTATGAGAACTCTATTAACTACAAGGCGAAGACCAAGCAGTGGCATGACAAGCATATTCTGCGAAAGGATTTTAAGCCAGGAGATAAGGTCCTCCTATTTCAATCCCGACTCAAGCTCTTTGCTGGGAAACTGAGGTCTAAATAGACGGGTCCTTATGAAGTTGCTGAAGTTCACCCCCACGGTGCCATCGGACTGACAAACCCCAAGACAGGCAACATCTTCAAAGTGAATGGCCACAGGCTGAAACCCTATTATGAAGGCTTCGATCCAACCCATGTTGATGCAATAAGTTTCGAAAGCCCTGAAGCTGAAACAGGGTGAGCCACAGCCTACGTCGAGCCAACGACGTTAACCAAAGCGCTGTCCGGGAGGCAACCCGGGTTAGTTATTGGATATTTTCTTTTCATTAGATTATTTTCGTGGTTTATTTTTGCTTTGTTTCGTCCACCTGTTACTCACATTTCAGGTACGAAAGTAAATCCGAGAAGAGACGTGGTACCTAGCTCGTCCCACCGCCCCGCGGTGGATCTCACCACCCCGCGGTGGAGGTCTGGTATGATTTCTCAACTCAAGAAAAAAAAATGAGAAATAAAGGGCCCCGAAAAAACCTTAAACGGGTGAGTAATGTTTTTATTTATTGAGTTGGATACGAAGGATTTGACGGTGTCAGTTGGATCGCCCCGCGGTCCGGTACCTACTTTTACACTTATCACCCCATAAACTCTCCCGCCAAACCCTAATCCCCTTTTTCGTTCTCTCCCCCGTCTCTCTCTGCCGCACCCCCATTCCAAGATCTCCAAACCTTAACCCAAAGCTTTACCCGCCCCAATCTCCCTTGTTCCTAGCCTTGGTAGTGGCAACCTTTAACCCATCTTTGATCTCCTCTATCCAAAACCTCCCTTTGTAACGATTTCCGAACTTCCCCGTGGTGGTTAGTAGTTGAAGGGGGTGACATTTTGTTCTGGTGGTGTGATCGGTGCAATCTGGGTGTTCTTCCGGTTGTTCGGTGGTGTTAGAGGAGGAATCGAACAATCTCGCCGCCTCGCGTTGCAGTCTCGCCGCCTCGCGCAAATCGGATTTTGAATTTGGAGAAGAAGGTGAACAGTCGCCGCCCCGCGTCCACTTCGCCGCGGCCCGGCTACTACGCTCAGTAATCATCACCGCCCCGCGGTGACACTCTTGTTCATTCTTCAGCGGGTTGTCAGTCTTCTTTGCCTAGTTCTTTTGATTCGAGTGCCTATTTCCTTATACAATGTCGAGAGCTAGGAAGGTTGGGATGACCGAGGAGGAGTGTAAGGTGTATGATGTGGTGTCAGCGAGACACGTACAGCTGACTCGTTTCTTTGATAGGGGAGCGCTAGCTAAGTTGGGTTTGTTAGAAATGACTCAATAATGTCTGGACAGGATGGGATTGGGGGGCTTCCTAGACAAATGCACCCCCGCGTTCCCTGAACTCTGCTACCAGTTTATATCCACTTTGTCTCGAAACCACACGCGACGAATCATTGATGGTATGGAGCAGAAACTCCTAGCGGGAATCACCTTCAAATATGAGGGTCAGAGTTATGGTATTCCTATAGAGAAAATTCGGGAGCTGTTGGGTGTGTCGAAACCAGCTACTGAGAAGTGGAGGCAGGGTCCCGACAAGGCGGACATTAAGGAATTCTGGACCACCGCAACGGGAATGGCTGAATATCAAAAGAGGAAGGAGAATAGTAACAAGATTGTCCACCCCTGCTTCCGCTTGGTCTACAATGTGTTGCTTCAGACATTTTGTGGGTGTATGGAGGAGAGAAAGGTTTCTCTGAAGCGCCTTGGTCTTTTCTCCCCAATGATTGATCCTTTGGATTAGGTGACCCCTGGATGGGTTGTCATATGGCTGCATGAGCTGAAGCAGATTCGCGAGGGTGCCGCACGAGACATTGTTCAGGGTGGACTGATCACCTTGGTTGCTGCGGCCAGGATTTCGATGGACACCATTCCTCAGCCGCTCATGCCTATTCGCTACGACATTCCATATCTGCGACGGTGTGGTATGCTGACCATATCTCAGGGGCAGTATCTGTGGTGCTCCTACGGAGGTCACCTGTTGCGCCTCCCTCATCCTTTGGCCTACCCGCGAGATTTCACAAGCTGGTACATCCCGTCTGACGCTGAGATTATTCCTTCCGACGATGAGACTGATCCGCCGGCTGCTATTCCCATGATTATGGATGTCGATCCCCCTGCTTCTAACGTTGCCTCCACATCTGCATCGCCTTCTGAGTTTTCTTGGGACGAGATGTTCATCCGTTTTGATGCCTTCACGCTGCGTCATGAGGCTGCGAACAAGGCGACGCTGGCTCGGCTGCGGACTATACAGGCTGACATTGCATGCGATATCACGGACCAGCTGAGTGTAGCTGAGGCCTTCATGCAGGAGCAGTACTTTGGGCGGCATCCACCTCCATCGAGCTTTCCACCGTATCCACCTTTCCAGTGAGTCTTTGTTCTTTTCTCCCTATTTTGTTTTGTTTTCGTCTTTACATTGAGGACAATGTGTGTTTCAAGTGTGGGGAGGGATTTCAACTCACTGTTTATCATAGCTAGTGTACAGATTTTATTCTTGCATTTCGTATTTCTATTCTAAAAAAAAAAGCCAAAAATATTTGAAAAGGCAATCAAAATCCTGGGATGAGCCGAAAACCCGCAAGGGCGGCTCAGGTAAAAAGCAGGTAGTCCGACTGGTATAGACCAGGGTAAAAGTGGACTGGAGTGATGTGAGCACATGTGAGACGTCTAGTAAAATGAAATGAATGGCTTGGTGAAAACCCGAACGGGCACCTTGGCAAGATGAGGGAAAAAGAAGAAGAGCGATTCTAGGATTTCTCTCCACCTTTTGGCGAGGCATCATAAGAAGAGGCGGTATAAGGATTTCGGGTAGGTCACTTTGGAGCAATAATAAGCTAGACAGGAGTTAGGAATAGATTCATCTCGCATCATGTGTTTTGGTTGTCTAGGGCTGATTGTTGAGCTGTTGTAGTCATTGGTATCATCTGTTGTCACACTTCCTGAGGCCTTGATATTTGATGAGTGGAGTATGATTGATTTGATCTACTCGGGACGAGTAAAGGTCTAAGTATGGGGATATTTGATAGGTGTCATTTCATGCACCTTAACTAGTGATTATTGACACAATTTAGATGAAATTTTGGTGTAGAATTAGGCTAAGTCTGTAATCCAGGGGAAGAGTTGAAGCAGGTTTTACAGCTTAGTGAAGAGGATAGAAGATGAAGGATGAAGAAGCTGGCCAATACCGCCCCGCGCCAGAAGTCACCGCGGCCCGGCGGTGATCCTCAGAGAAGTGCAACGCGCCAGATGCCACCGCCTCGCGATGGAAGAGAAGATTGTGTGGCCAGCGTGTCATTTGTTTATATTTTAGTATATGTGGATTTTATGTCTTATTATATTTTATTTCTTTTTTTTTGTTTGCTAGGTTAACTTTCTAAGAACCTATATAAGATCTCTTTTGTTAATTTAGAAAGGAGTTCGGTCCTCTCTCTTTTGTCTATTCAACTTCTAGGTTTTTGAACAATGGATAGCTAAACACTTTTGTTTCGCTAGACAATTGAAGCACGACAATGAATTGGTTGTGAGATTTTTATTCCGTGTTCTATATCTTATTAAGTTGGATTGATTCTCTTGGTTAAATTGTCTATTGATTTATGTTGATTCTTCTAGCGTAGCTAACTAGGTTTTTTGACATTGCTAGGATTGCATATAGGGGTTCCGAGTGCATATCTAGTGGTAAACACAATTGTGCGTATAGGAGTTCCGAGCGTATAATTGTGAGTGAGAATCAGTTGCATGTGAGTAGGGGAGTGAGTACTTGTACGTCTTTCTACTTGCATGTATCATATATCCTTGTGTGCATTGCTATTGTTGTGTTAGTGCTAAAGTACACCGACAACTGTGAGAATCGGAGGTATTTTATCATTGGCATAGTAATAAGTCTATCGACAACTGTGAGAATCGATAGTATTCATGATCAGGATGGGAACAATTATAAGATAGTAAAAGAACTTGGAAAGATAGTTTTTAGTGATCAACCTATTGCATTTGTGGTGTGGATATTTGTCTGGTGGAATACTTTCCCTCATTATATCTCTTCTTCTGTTATTACTTGCATCTTTGGTTATCCTGCGATTATTCCAAACCCCCCCTGTTACTTGTTAGTCACACGTTATTGCATATAGATAACCGACTCCCTGTGGGATCGACCCTGACTTGCTTGCTATACTCTTTAGTAGGTGAATTAGGATTTCTTTGACAGGAAAACGACACCGGTTTCCGGCCTTGTCATAATGCATAAATTTTTCAAGAATATAGTGTCATAAAAAGTGTCATGAAGCAGTTTGCTAATTGAAATCAAATTTACTGTAAAATCAGGGACACAAAGCACATGATTAAGTGTAAGATTAGACATGAAAGATATTGAACCAATGTGAGATACTTTGTATGATTTTCCATCAGGAAGATGCACAAAATGATTAGTTGCAACCATGTAAGAGTCAAGGAATTTTGTAGTGTAAGTAATATGGTCGCTAGCCCCTCTATCAAGTATCCATGAAGTACAAACTAAAGAATTCGAATGTGTATGGAGGTTACCTGAAAAATGGGAGAAGGCGGAGGGGTTACCAACATTCTGTGCAGTGGAGGTATATATAGATTTGTTTGGCTGCTGTCCGGCAGTGTTTTGCTGCTGCTGTTGGTGAACGGAGGGGGACTGCTGCAGCCTACTGAGAAGACTGATAACCTGGTGGTATTCAGCAGAGGAGAGGGACACACCGCCTGGTTCGTTGAGCAAGGCGAGAGCAGTGGACTGCAGCCCAGCATCAGCGTGGTTAACGGGGATGCCCGGATGCCCTGCTGCGATAGCCTTCTTCTTCTTCCTACAGTAGTCGATAGTGTGTCCTTTGTTGTTGCAAAAAGAGCACTTAAGATGGGCTCGACAATGCCGTGTATAATGGTTGGACATATTGCACTTGTCACAGTGTTTAGGTGCTCCAAGAGGCAGCTCTTCCTTGCCACGTTGGACAGCAAAGGCGGCACTAGCACCAGATGGAAGAGACGGAGTATGAGAGATCTTCGCTTGTTGCTCTTGACGGAGCACCATCGAGAAAGCTTTGTTGGGCTCGGGAAATGGGTCCAAACCGATAATGTGGCTACGGACATGCTCGAAATCAGTGTTAAGCCCCACTAAAAACTGCATTGTCTTCTGATTTGTAATGAAAAGTTTGATTTCTGCCCCAGTAGTGCACGAGCAGGGAGGGAGCCCAGCCAAGGCGTCTTTCTCGTCCCATAAGGCCTTCAACTTGGTAAAGTATGCACTGACTGAATCGGGACCTTGAATGCAGTCATGAATGGCCTTTTCGACATTGAAAAGAGATACAATATTGGATTGAGAAAACCGTTCAAGGAGTTCGATCCAAATACATCGAGCATGCTTGCATTGGATGACACTTTTAGATATCTCCTTGGACATGGATCCGAGGAGCCAAGTTTTGACTAGAACATCGCATCGATCCCATTGAAGCTCCTCGTTCAGGTTGTCCTTAGGGCGAGGCAGAGATCCAGTGACGAAGCCAGATTTGGTCTTGATGGTGAGGGCCACCATCATAGACTCTTGCCAAGTGTTGAAATTGTCTTCCACCAATTGTTGCGACACCAAGACAGCGCCCGGTTGATCGGAGTGGTGGAGAAAGAGTGGATGGTTGGAATCCTTCCATGGCTCGGTTGTTTGTGTTTCCGGCATGGAGAAAGTTTGCAAGATTGATGTGTTAAAGAGTAGAAAAAACTGATACCATGAAGAAATCTTAAGAAACCTTAAGATGCTGTTGTATTATTGTTAATTGAGTGCTTACAAAATGTTGCACTAACAGCTACTTATTCTGCAAAGAAGAAGAAAGAAAGAGCCGTTGGCTCTCATGAGTACAGGGAACAAACAAAACTTATTAGCCTAGTAAAATGCAGAGTAATTAAGGAGAATAGGAAAAAGGGATGTGTTTAATATATGTGGGCTTGGTGTTTCCAATGATGTTAAATGAGAAAAGGAATTAATATTCCAATATAAATAAAGGGTATAATTGGAAAAAATACAAAACAGTGTTGTAAACTAGAAGGAGGTGTGAATGTGTGATGATGGGCAACTATGTATTTCAATTTTTTTTCTTTAATAAGTCGTAAAAGTCGGGTGGCTCAACTGGTAGTGGGGTGTGGTGAGTAGTAGCTTTGAGATTTTGGGTTCAACTCCCTCAACAAAACTCCCTTGTTTTTTTTTTGGTTTTTTTTTCACTTTTTTTTAATTACGTAAATCATAAATATTTATAAATTTTTTAAATAAATCTGTAAGAAATGAGACATTATCATATATGAACAATAAAATAAATATATATATAAACATCAATACACAACATATGCAATTATAGTTTATGAACCTCAAAGAATTAATATATGAACATGTGTATGTTACCATGAACCTTGACGTTATCGATCATATGTGAACATCAACATACAACGACCTAATAAAAAGAATTTAAAATATACGAACATGTGTATGTTACATATGAATCTTAAAGAACTAGTATATGAACGTGTACATGATACATATGAACCTCAAAGACCAAGTAAAAATATTTTTAAACATGAATATGTGCATGTTACACATGAACTTTATAGAACTAATATATGAACATGTGCATATAACATATATATGAACCTCAAACACCACGTAAAAAGAAACAAAACGTAAAGGGTGATGGTTAATTACTATACACTATGCTTAATGTTCACAATTAACACAATAGAAGTTCACACTTGATATTCCCAATGAACCTCTAGTATAAAGTGTGATTGTACATCTCTAGTTCACTTTAGTTTGTAAATTTTTAGTACAAATTGTATGAACATCTAGTATTAATATATTAACCTTATAGTATAAATAAATAAAAATCTAGTGTTTATATGTGAACGTAAAGATAACAATTTAGATCGATTAGGAAAATAAATAATAATTGTGGGCCGAAAAAAAATACCTTTATGATATTTACCAAAATATCGTTATGCCACTTAATCTCACTCATTCATTCCTCTTGATTCAAGTACTTACAATACTTTTTATTTTACTAGACAAATATATGAGAACCTGATCCATCTTGTTATATATATTCGTGACACTGAAGTCTCAAGAGGTTTTTCTCTGTTTCTGTATAAATTGCTTTCCCACTTTTAATTAAGGGTTTATTTGTTTTTTTTTTGTGTGGGAAATTAAGGATTTATTTGTTAGAGGAGGTTATAAACATTTTTTTTGTTTCTAATGTATTTTTCATATAAAAGTAGTTTTTTAAATTTGAATTTTATGAAATATAGAGATTTGTGTAATGTTAAAAATATATTTTTTTATAAATAAAGTGTTGGCCTAATAACGCCTAAATTCTCGTACATAACATGTCCAAAATTTCATTTCCCTGGTGTAGAAATCTGACTCGTATATACATGCCTTATATTTTTGGTATTTAATAAATTTTGTTATTTTCCGTCGGTAGGTACTTGATTCCAATTAGTCATGCATCAGCCCGTTCAATCAGAATGACTACCTTTACACTCAGCGTAAACGTACAACTCTACTGTATGTAAAGATGAACCTTCAGCAAAATTAACTTTTTCGAAAGCGGCATTTTCCTTACACCGTTTCCAAATGCATTAAAATATCAAATGTGGTGGGCACCACGGTCGACCATGCTACTGCTATAAAATACTAAATTATGAATAGGGTGTGTTTATCCACCCCCACATCAAAATTAACTTTTTTTTTTTTTCTATTCTCTCATAATTTAGTTGAACTTTGGTGTACTGCTGTTTGGGCTTTATGGGGCAACAGGTATGCTAGGATTTATGGCGAAAATGTTAAGGATCCTCTTCAGCTAATTCAGTTTGTTCACCATCAGCGGTCTCCTCCCTCCTTTTTTTCTAGTAGGCAGCTCAGTTTTCTCCTCGTGGAGCATGATCCTATAATTTATGCTCAGTCGGTTACTAACAGTTGTAGTTTATTTTGTGATGCTAGTCTATTCTGGACATGTACTGGTGCCCTTGGTTTTATTATGCTTAATGTCAATGGGTCCTTGATAGTATTAGGGAGTAAGTTTTCAAAACCTAGTACTATCATTGACACATTGGAAGCTGATGCTATCCTTTGGGGCCTTCAGGTTGCTGAGTAATATGGGATTCGAAAGGTATAGGTTTTTTCTGACTGTATGAATGTTGTCCATGCTTGTGTTTCATCATCTTCTGCACGTACTTCTACAGGCCTGATTGTTCAGCTAATCAAGATTTTGCAGAGGCGTTTGGATGTTTGTGTTATTAATTTTTGTCATAGGAAATGTAATTTTGTAGCTCACTCTGCTGTGGTGTATGGCTTGTCGTTGTCTGCCGGTGATTGTGTTTTATTTTCACATGTTTCTCAAATGCCAAGTTCCTTGACAAATATTGTCTTTTCTATGGGTTATTAATATATAAGGTGTTTTCATCAATAATAAAAATATTTTTTTAATCACTAATTTATCGTTTTATTATAGTTTAAAATTAATTTCTTAACATGGACAGTCCATAGTTCACACAAAAAAAAAAAAACTGGAAAAAAGACTCTAAGTATTATACATATTTTATTAGGGAGTTTCAAAAATATACCACATCATAAAATAAGAAATTAGTCTCCTCATTCCTCTTTTCCATATCTCCTTCATCCACTTATCCATTAGAGCCCTAGCGCAGCCACCCCGCATCGCCACACCACCGCAGTCACCCCGGACCGCTGGACTGTTGCCCGCTCGTCGTCTTCATCGTGCCGCTCCCATCCCGCTCTCCTCTTCGTGTCGCCCTCTTGTTAGCCAAACGTATGTACGAACTGAAATCCAAGTACTGAATTCCACGAAAATTGTGTACGTATATGTCCAATTTCGTGTAGAATATTCAATCCCAAGTAGGAAAATTTGTAGATCCAATTTCGTGTAGATCTTCTATTATTCAATCCAACTTTGTTTATGTGTTAACCTACACGAAAACTAACTTTGTACTAGACTACACGAAATTATGTGTTAGTCTACATGAAATTATATAGTCACTTACATGAAACTAATATAATAGCCTATATGAACTTATATAATCACTTATACGAAACTTATATAATAGCATACACGGAATATGTAGAAGTCTACACGAACTTATATACTTGCTTACACAAAACTTATATAATAGCATACACGGATATTATGTACTAACCAACACGAACTTATATAGTCACTTATACGAAACTTATATAATAGCATATACGAAATCATGTAGAAGCCTACGCAGACTTATATAAATGTTATTTAATAACATACATGGATATCATATAGTAACCTACACAAACTTTTATAGTTGCTTATACGAATGTTATTTAATAGCATACATGGATATTATGTAGTAACCTACACGACTTTTATAGTCGCTTACACGAATTTATATAATAGCATACACAAAATTATGTAGAAGCCTACGTGGACTTATATAGTAGCCTACACAGATGTTATTTAATAACATACATACATGGATATTATGTAGTAACCTACACGAACTTTTATAGTCGCTTACACGAATGTTATTTAATAGCACACATGGATATTATGTAGTAAACTACACGAACTTGTATAGTCTTACACTAATTTATATAATAGCATACACGAAATTATATAGTAGCCTACACGATTATTATTTAGAGAACTACACGATCTTATATAGTAGCTTACATGAAACTTATATAATAGCATATACAAATATTATGTAGAAGCCTACACAAACTTAAATAGTAGATTACACGAAACTTATAATAGCATACACGAAAATTTTGTAATAAGCTACACGAATATTATGTAGAAACCTACACGAAATTTTGGTTACACGAAAGAATTTATCCCATATCAACTTACACGAAAATTCGGTTACACTCGTTTAGTTTACATGAATTTCCCCAAATCAACTTACATGAAATTTTTGTTTACACCAATTTAATTTACACGAATTTTCCCCAAATCAACTTACACGGAATTTTATTTACACTAATTTTATTTACACGAATTTATACAGTGAGGGGAGATGTTTACTTGTGCAATGCTACAGGAACAACAAACCTAAGTTGAATTTTTGTTCTTCCATACACTCATATTTACTTGCAAAACTTCGTATAATTTGTTACTAGTATAATCTAGCCCTAAGGAATTGAAGTTTTATGTTAGTATTCTTCCGGATAGGTGAACTGGAGCAGAGCATCGACGAACTTAGAGAAGAAATAGGTGTAGAGAACTATGGATGCAAATGTGTACGAATATGAAGCACGAGCGGAAAAGCAACGGAGGACGACTGACGAAGGTGGTTGGCCGTGGAGTTGTAGAGACGGCATTGGAGGGGTGGAGAAGATGGTGAGAATGGATGGTTGTGTAACCCAAACAATGAGAAAAAAGTTTTGCAATTAGGTAAATTAGATTAAGGGTAATTAAGTCATTAAAAAATAAATAAATAATTTTAAAAAAATATTAAGAAAATGGTATACTTTTGGAAGAGGGTTATGAAAAGGAGATTATTGGAAGATTTTTCTCAAAAAAACTGTATGAACAATTGATATCTAGTACATGAAAATCTATTATATTGATGGCACATGATAAAATGAAGTTGAATATATAAAATGATATACTCTTCCATTATTGGACACTCCATAGAGACCACTGTCATGGCATTCAATACAAATAAAGTCTGGAACCTCATCAAGGAAGTATTACTATTATCCTCCTGAGAAGAAAGTGTATGGGTTTGCTTAGTTAACCTCTTGTTATAGTCTTACTACTGAAAGATTTAAAATGTATGAAACATTAACCTATTTGTTGAATATTGTCGAAAGACACGATGAGCTCACAACACAAACAAACATGATGAGCTCACAACACAAACAAACATTATGATCTCACTCCTGAACTGGACAATTCATAATGATCTTATGGAACCATTTTTTAACAATACCAGAACCTACCAACTTACTAGTAAAGCTTACCAGATGCTCTTTTTTTTTGAATGAAAGGTAATAAATTTCATTCAGGGTAAGTAAAATTTACAAAAGTCTAGGCAGTCCTAGATATTACAAGGAAGATCTCCTAATCCTAACTCGTTCAAGCCATTTTCTAGTCTCTCGATTGTCTTTTTTCCATCTAGATAGGACACAATTCCTAACATGATTGATTATCATCATTGAACAATCTATGGAATTGATGCTTCTCTGTTGAAATACACTCGAATTCCTGCATTTCCAAATGTGATAAATGGTTGCAGTGATGCAGTAGATCCAGAAGGAGAATTTGATGTTGCTCTTTCCCTTGATTCTTTGGATGCATTCAATCCATTCGTGTATGTCACCATGGCGCCGTCCAATTTTCGCCCATGTCAAAACTCTGTGAAGGACGTCCTTGTAGAATCTGCACTGGAACCAGATATGCTCCTGCGTTTCAAGTTCACAACTGCACAACACGCATGTATCATCCTGGACAATGCCCATGCCTTTAAGTTTGCCTTTAGTAAGTGCACCCCCTTTGATTATCATCCAGCAAATGAAAGAAGTTCTTGGGGTGTTAAGGCTGCCCCAGATCCATTTGTTCTAGTTTGCTATAGGTGTTGTGGTCCTAAGAGCATCATACAAAGATTTACTGTCATACATGCCTCTGTTGGTCATGATAACTGGGATTTGTTCTTCTCTGTTGACCCTTTCCAGAATTTCATCCTGCATATTCAGAAGAGATCTCCATAAAGCACTATCAATGTCTTTCCTTTCAACAGTCCAGAAGCATCCGCTCCTAAGAAGATTTGTTCTTGCCCATGAATTCCATATTGAATTGGAATCATGAAGAAGATCATAAATCAATTCTGAGAATGTTGCTTTATTCCACGAAAGAATCTCCTTAAGGCCAACTCCTCCTTATTCTCGCGGTCAGCAGACCTCTTTCCAGGCAATAGGTGCTTTTCTGCCTTCATTGCACCCACTCCATAGAAAGTTTTGCATTGAAGCAGTGATCACTTTGTTTATCTTCTTCGGTATGACAAAGACTTTGTACCAGTAATTTTTTATACCAAAGAGGACAACATTGACAAGTTGTGATCTCCCTGTATAGGACAAATGTCTAGAAGCCCGTGAATTGACTTTGGAAGTGATTCTTGACAGCATGAGCTTGTAATCTTCAATAATTGCTTTTTTGCTGCATAAGGGAACTCTCAGATAAGTCATTGGAAGGTCACCCTTGACTATCTGTAGCATATATGTGATCTGGTTTTCAGTAGTAGTGTCCACCCCAACAAAGAAGACCTTTGATTTGTTACTGTTGATAGAGTGGCCCTATTTGTAGACTTCACTGATGATGTGTTGGACTTCTTTCATAAAGACAGAATGCTGAAAGAAGTAGGATGCTCAACCATTGCTCTCATATCTAAAGTTGATCAACCGAACACTGTCAATGACTACAGACCGATTGCCTGTTGTACAGTAATTTACAAAACAATTACTAAGTTGATTGTGTCCAGATTGCAAGCAGTGTTACCCAACATAGTTGATCAAGCACAAGGTGCCTTTATCAAGGGGAGATCCATAAGGCACAATATCGTTGTATGTCAAGATCTGATCAAAGGTTACTCTGGAAAGTATACAAGTCCACGGTGTGCTATTAAGATTGATCTTCGAAAGGCCTATGACACGGTCAATTAGACATTTCTCTTCCAAGTTTTACATGGGTTTGGATTGCATACTAGGATGATTACTTGGATTAAGCAATGCATCACCAGCAGTTCCTTCGAAATCAACTTTGATGGTGAACTCACAGAATTCTTTCCAGGCAAAAGGGGTCTACGGCAAGGAGACCCGTTAGCTCCATATCTTTTCGTCCTTGTGATGGAATATATGAGCAGATCCTTTAAGCAAATGAGCAGACTCAGAGAATTCAAATTTCATCCTCGATGTGCTAGAGTGGGAATCACTCATTTATGCTTTGCAGATGACTTATTCATCTTTGCTCATAGAAATCTGATCACTCTTACCAGATGCTTATACTTACTTTAAAACGCAAGGTTTCTCTTGTCTATAATCAAATCATGTTTTTGGGACAAAATTACTCTATTATGAACTTGGACACGACTGAAATGGGAACCATAACTATTGCCTAAATGAATGTTAATTATCTTTGTACGCTGATACTTAATTCTAGTGGATTAGCTTGGCATATTAACATCCCAGTTTCCTATATTCTAAAGCATAACAAGCAGGAAAAAAACCATTATATATACTATGTGCGCAATAGGTTCAAGACCAAATGTAAAAATGTCACTTGTAAAATGGAGTTTGTATCCATTATTTCTTCAAACACTCGACTACATGCCTTTATTGGTAATGAGAAAATAATACCAGAACTAGACCATTTTAATATTTGTTTCCCATGAAGATTACGACCTAGAATTGCAGAGGATTGAGAAGGAAGAACTTATGGGTCAATATTGACTCTTTCTGTAAAATTGAACACATACAACTCCTAGCCTTACTAGAAATGAGAACAAAAAATAACCAAATGAACGTATTTGGAGGAAGGCGGGATTTGATAAATTTACTTCTCTCATTCCAGAGGTTTTTCAAGAGGTCTTTGCGTTATGTGGAAAAAATTCCAACTTGTGAATGAAACACTAGAACTTGACCAAATAGATACCAGATTTGTTACTCTAAAATACACTAATGATATCGCTCAAAATACATTAATGATCATTTGTGCCTATGCTCCGCCTAAAGTGGCTGCAAAAAATGAATTCTAGAACGATATTAATAATTTCATCTCTAACTGTCAATTCCCGTGTATTCTTATGGGAGATCTTATCGAAATACTAGATTCTACAGAAAAAACTAGGGGTTCTAATCCACCCTCAAATAGACTAACTAGATTATTACATATTAAAAAATTCTTGTGACCTAATTGACTTACCAACCCAAGGAAGCCCATTCACCTGGAGAAGAAACTGTATTGAAATTAACATTACCTATGAAAAATTAGACAGAGCTCTATTCACCATGATTACATTCAATGGTATCCAACTTTGTTTACAAAAACCCATGCATTCACATCTTCAGATCATTGCCCGATCACTATTGATCTGACTGCAAACATAACATTCAAAAATCAACCATTTAAATAAGAGAAAATATGGATGACTAGAAAGGATTTCAAAAAAGTTGTCAAACATGCTTGGAGGGTTCAATATCATAGCTTCCGTATGTGTGATATGACAAAGAAAACTCAATTGCTCAAGAAAAAAGCTAAAGAATGGAATAAAACCACCTTTGGTAATATCTTCACATAGCTAAGCAAAATCGAGGTAGAACTAACAAATATCCAAACAACTATCAGTAGTACCCCAAACCAACTACTAGCTAAAAAACAGACCAGATTAATAGCAAAGAAAGAAAAAATCTTCAATTCCAAAAAATTTACTGGAACCAACGTGCAAAACGAAACATGTTAAATTAAGTTACTCTAATACCAGTTGATTTCACAAAATAGCCATATGAAGTAGAAACATGAAAATAATTAAAGAAATACGCACACAAGCAGGAACCACAATCATAGGTGAAGAGAACATCAGAAATGAGATAAGGAACGGCTTTATCAAGCGATTCAAGAGCTCTTCAATCACTCACACTAATCTTTCCGAACAATTACGACTGATACATACGGAAATTAGTGAATTGGACAACATAACAAAACTAGTTACGAATGATGAAATTAAAAAAGCGACTTTTGCAATTGGCCAAAACAAATCACCGGGCCCTGATGGGATTTTGGCTGAATTCTACCAAAAATATTGGGATATTGTTGGCCCCTCGGTCATCAAAGCCGTTAAAAAGTATTTTTCCTCTCTAGGAAACTGCTAAAGCAGTAAACCACACTTTTATTACACTAATACCAAAATGTGACAGCCCAAATTCAATAAATCACTACAAACCAATTAGTTTATGCTCTACAATTTATGAGATTATCTCTAAAATAATCTCAGAAAGATTAAAATGAACCATGGAAAAATTAATCCACCCGCTCCAGGATGCAATTATTGCAAATCATTAAATCCATGATAATATTTTCATTGCCCATGAAAATTTCCATTCATTCAAATCGAGGAATGGAACAAAAGGACACATCGCAATAAAACTTGACATGAAAAAAACCTATGACCGTATTGAATGGGACTTCATTATCCAAGTGCTTCGAAAGTTTGGCTTTTGCGATACTTTCATCATCTGGATTAAGGAATGCATCTCAACGATCTATTTCTCGGTACTTGTTAATAACAGGCCAACGGACATGGTCAAGCCGGAAAGGGGTCTTCGCCAAGGAGACTTGCTATCCCCATTCCTATTCATCCTAGGATCGGAAATTCTTGCAAGAAAGCTACAATACGCGACAAACAAACCCAGGAAACCTATAGGTTTCCAAATAACACGAAATGGTACTAGAATCCCCTTTTTAGCCTTCGTAGATGACTTAATGATCTTTGCCAATGCTAACCACATAAGCTGTAGTGAAATTAAAGAGATTATTGATGACTATTGCCTCATCTCTGGACAGAAAGTTAACTTTCATAAATATGCTTTCCAAGTTACAAAAAAGGTTCCAACTCAACAAAATACTCTGTTACAAGGAATTTTAACAATTACAAACCCACATGTATAGAAAAATATCTCGGATGCCCGATCATTAATGAAAGAACAAATGCAAGTACATTCAAAGACATTATCTCAAGCTGTAATTCTCAAATGAGTAAATGGAAAGCAAATACACTCTCCCAAGCTGGACGAACTACACTTATCCAAACAAATCTTGCAGCGAGACCAAATTTCCTTATGCAAAGTTTTATGCCACCCACATGTGTACACACCAAACTAGACAAAATCAACATAACTTTTTTTTTTCTGGAATAAAGATATTTCCTACAAACCGCTTATTGGATGTGATAAAATCTGTAAACCAAAACAACAAGGAGGACTAGGGCTTATGAAGACAAAATATATAAACCATGCTCTACAGTATAAATTAATCTAGAAGATCATGGTTGAACCATCAAACTACTGGGTGAAAGATTATCTCTGAAAAATATCTACAAAATCAACACATTCTAAACTATGAAAAAAGGGAATTGCTCATGACAATGGTCAAACCTTCTAAAATTACGTACTGATTTCACCAAAGGTCTAATATGGCAAGTCGGCAATGGAAATACAATCCGTTTCTGGAAAGACAAATGGCTCTCAAATGAAACTTTATGGAATTCATCCAGGAACAACTCACAAGTGAGCACTGAATCAAAAGTAGCGGAATTCTTGAACCCAAACAGAACATGGAACATTGATAAACTAAATTTTGTATTACCTCCTGATTTAGTGTCAATTATCTATGGGATCCCACTTCCTTTGGGCAATATTGAGGATAAGATGTATTGGCAATCTAGTAAAAATAGATGGTTTACCACTAGCTCGGCAATGGATCTGATTAACAAAATTAAGAACTACATTACTTATGACTCCTCCTGGATATGGGAAATTGACACATACCCCAAATATAAAAACTTCATTCTAAAGATTATTAAAAATGGTCTACCAACAAAAGAAATATATTGGCAGTCTATTTTTTTTCATTTTGAGTTAATATGATTGATATTTCATATTTTTGAATATTATATATATTAAATAATATATTTATAATATAACATTTCAACATATCACTTTTAAGGCTAGAATTTTGTTATAAACACATATTTATGTTTAACTAATATTGTGACTTATAATTTTTAATGTTAAAATATTGACATAATTTGAATATTTTATTTTGATATAATATACTTTATTGAAAATACACGATAAATGATAGTGGAATACGTACGACTTCAGCAAAAATATCTCGTGTATGAAAATAATTACATGATTAAAAATAAAAGGATAACTATACGAGAATAAGTATGAGTAAAATATAATATATTTATACAAGTTATATAATTAATAAAATGCTGAATATTTTTCTTTTAAATAACAAATTTCTGTTATTTCAATCTTCAATTTATAAAATTCTTAAACAATATCAATAAATCTTTTTCTTCTTAAAACTATTTAAATATAACATAATTTAAGTTAAATTTATATAATTGTTGATGATTTTATAAATTTAAGTTCGTGTACTGATAGTGCAGTAGTATGTGGTAAAACTTTTAGCTGAATGGTTGTTGGCTAGTGATAAGATATAGATATACTACACAAGTGAAGAGATAATCCAATTAGTTGTTCCTTACATTTTTTTATTAAATGAATGCATGGCACCAGTGTCATCTCCAGTCCTTGTCAATTCTGGTCCCTTATGAGTTGCTTTCTGCAATAACTAAGGTTAAGGTTTATTTGTCTAATTTATTTATATATAATCAATTTAAATTTAAGTATTTATTTTTAATAAATATATTTTGCTTGAGAAATATTTTTGAAAATAATAACATGATTTATCCTCACTTCTCTATTTGGATTTTTAATAGACAATTTGCTTTAAAAATATATTTTTTTGACACGTCTTCTAAAGTGTCATAACTCCATTTAAAACAAAACACCATTATAATTAGAAGTGTATTTATAAAGATAAAAACAAACAAATCCCAAATAACTCTGCATAAGAAGTGAGATACGTAAAATGTAGGACCATTCCCAGAATTATTATTTGCTAAAGCTAATTTTGTGGTTGTGTAATAGGCTACCCCGTCATATTGATATGCTAGTCCCATCATATATAATTGCATTTGATACAGGCGTGATAGGAAGTAACATGACAAACCAAAACAATACATAAAATCCATGAATCTAACATTGCTCTCGAGCTACGAAGCTGGATCGGGTGAACGTCTGTAGAATCGAATCGAATGTGTTAGTATAATGAACAGTGTATTGGAATATAGTAACAGATAATAGAGTAATAATAGTAACATTTCTTAAAGAGAAAAACTCAATCAATCAACTAGTTGATTGGGAAAAATCTCTACACCTAGGTTTTACTCTAGTATGATTTCAAATGTCTACTTGTGTTATTAATATTGGAATTACAATCGAGCAAGTGTTATCTCAATCTAGTTTATTCCTAGATATCTCGACTTCTACGTGTAACATTCATAACAACACCTTAGATACCAAAAACCCTATCAAGTACTCAACTTACCAAACTTTCGTACTTGCAAGTGTTTATTCTCTTTCTTCTTCTTCTCCGAATGCTCTAGCTCTGGAAATGCTCGTGGCTGCATTGCGTTACAATGATGGTCACTTCTTCCCGTATATATAGTCTCCAAAATACTCAATTGATTTACCCTAGTTTCACTTAAGGAAATCAAATAAAATATTCATAAACTATCTTTACACAATCTTTTCAAACAACTAAATCTTCAACAAACTTGTTCCTTGCGGCCCAAGACGCCTTCGAAGATCTCTTTCCAAAATTAGAAGATTCGACATGGCTAACAGCGTGCGCGTCTTATCGTTCCTTGACGTTGTTCCCTTGTATTTTCCTTCTCATCCACGCGCTTCTCAACTTCTTAATTTGCGCATGCGTGTTGTTCCATTGTTGACTTCGATGTTCCTTGCATATTCTGTTTTGATTCTCCACATGTTTTCATCGTTCCTTTTCTTTCGAATTGTTCCTGAAACTCATTGTCACAATAAAACCATCAAGTGTAATGAGATTTATCATCATCAAAACTAGAGGGAACATCATCGTTCCAACAACGTCGTTTCCCCTGTTGGAAATTTAGGACTGTTATAGCAGAATTTTCTACCACGAAAATAACGAAACTGGAGATAATAGATCTCCTTGGAACTCTATCAGGAACTAGATCTACAAGGAAAACAATCAAAAGGTGGGCTTTTCTCCCCTGGAGGACCCTCCGACACTCAAGTCGGAAAAAAAAATCGATTGTAGAAAATTCCACCCTTGGTGGCTAGAGTTTTCTTAAACGAGAAGAGAATGAAAAAATATGGGAATATGGGGATTAAATACCTCCTTCCTTTAGTCAAAGTCCAACCCAAGCTTCTTAATGGGTTTATCTTTAATTACCCATCATCTTTTTTCATTAAAAGATAATTAATAATATTATTTTATGGGTAAGTAAATTACCTCCTCATTTGCCCCTCGGGTCTTTTGAGTCCAGTTGGGCTTAAAGGATCCGAAATCGCTTTAACCCTTGGCCCACATCTGGGGCTATCTTGCTTGACCAGTATTCAGGGCTCGGTGCACCCCTTGGTGCAAGCTCGGGTCAATCGGGGTTCGAACGGAAGGTCGAATACATAACGGGTCCAACCTTGAGGTTTAGAGCACGGGTCAGGCAAGCAGGTGCACAGCCCGGGTGCAGGTTTGTGCAAATGTAGATGCATAGATTACTCTTTCGTAGAGGAGACCACACGGTCCGTGCTCTCTGGCACGCGGTCCGTGCATTGCCGTTATTCTTACAGAGACCAACACACGACCCCAGCGCACGGCCGATGCATTTTGGTTGTAGAAGGGACCGCAAGGTCCGTGCACTCCAATGCACGGTCCCTGCACTTTCGCGTTTTTCTTCTAGAGGCGACCACACGGTCCGTGCGACTTCTGCTTATTCGGATTGTGGCCCTTTGTTGGTTTCTCAAAGCGATTTCCTGGCTCTATTAGGATTATCTTTTAAGATCATATATCTTATATAAGGAAATATTGTTATCTTATCTACATTATCTTACTGATCCTCCAAGTAGATTGAATATCTTGTATTTATGGTAATTCTATCTCTATTAGGATTATTCATGGATTCATATATAAGGAGGGTATCCAACTCTTGTAAAACAACACATCTAGCTACCGATCAATGCAATACAATTCTTACAAAAAGCTTACTTTTCTCCCCAATCGTGTAATCCGTGGCCTTATACTCCACAATCAAAGCGGATCGCGTCTTGATACAAAATCTGCCAGAAACAGAAAGCATCGGCATATCCTATACATTACTTGTGCCCTACGCTTCCAAGCCAACCTCCCATTTTAGTTTAGGGGCAATTGTGTCCAAACTTCAAGTTATCTTATCAACAAAACCCCTACTCCACTACTTTAACACAAAACCTCATACAAAATTCTCTATCGCTAACCACGTGCCTATACCCATCTTCGTACAATGGGATGCTTGTGCTACACCTCTCAAATTTTTCGTCACTCTAACAAGTTTAAGCTCGTGCCAGAAAATGTGTTTCCCTTAGCTTTCCTATAGGCTAAAAAGGGTGGTGAGTCGTTGACCTTGAAACCCATGACCAATTTACCTCTCGTGATTTCGTCTTCTACTAGACTACATTCCTCTATGCCAAACCGTCTTCGCTTGTTTCCACGTCCCCTCCGGATCCTACACCAGACCCATCCACATATGACGACTCATCAGACGTCACCTGCCCACCGCCACCGCATCTTTTCGCAGCTGATGCTTCTTCAGATCTTGTTGTTATCCACGGCCAATGACACTCCTCTGTTTCGGTCGAGCCCTTGTTTTCCTTCACCAGCCCCGCACCGAGTGAAAGACGCCATAACACTCGTCCTCGGGTGCCCTCGGTGAAGTTACTTGACTGTGCTTGTCACATTGTTCGTCTGAAGTATTCTCGATCACATCCTTCATTTAGTTTCACAGCGTTGTCTAGTAAGTCCTATCCCATAGATGACTATCTAAGTTATACTCGTTTTTTGCCTGCTCATGTTTCTTTTCTAGCTACTGTCACGGCTACTCCCGAGCCCAAATCTTTTTCCGAAGCACTACGTAGTCCCCATTGGCACCAAGCCATGAAAGCTGATATTGATGCCCTTCAACGAAATAGGACTTGGACTCTTGTTCATTTTCTTGCAGGGAAGCGTTCCATTGGTTATAAATGGGTTTTTCGGGTCATATACGACTCTAATGGTACCATCGAAAGGTAAAAAGCACGGATGGTTGTGCTTGGGAACAATTAGCATGCATGTGTCGATTACAAATAAACTTTGCTCTTGTTGCCAAAATGGTGGTTGTTTGTGTTTTCCTTGCAGTTGTTGTTGTTCGTGGTTGGGAGCTTCACCAAATGGATGATCATAATGAATTCTTTCATGGTGATTTGGATTAAGAGGTTTACATGAAGCCTCCTCCAGGTTTTTTGGCACCGTTCCATGGGAAGGTCTGTTGTCTCAATCGCTTCGTTTATGGTCTCCGTCAGGCACCCATTTATTGGTTTACTAAGCTAGTTGCAACACTGCGTCGTTTCGACTTTGTTCAATCTCTTGCATACTAGTTCTTATTTTCGTATTCACGAGCTTGTGTTTTCTTGCATGTTCTTTTGTATGTTAATGACTTGATTATTGCTAGAAGACGAAGATGGAACATACTGTTTCTGGATCGTCTGCTAAAGATGAATATCGGGCCATCGCTAGCGCTTATTGCGAGCTCCTATGGTTAAAGGCCTTGTTGCACTCCTTTGGGGTTATCCATAGTGCCCCAATGCAACTTTTTTGAGATAGCTAGACAACTCTTCATATTGCGGCCAATCCAATTTTTAATTTACTTACTAAGTATATTGAAGTGGATTGCCATGTCATTCGAGATGTCCACTTGGTCGAAACTTCTGCGACAACACATATCCATACACACTTCCAGCCAGCCGATCTCCTTACCAAGGCCCTCGGTTCACAGCAGTTTCATCACTTAGTGGACAAGTTTGGCATTTGTGATCCCCATGTTTCAACTTGAGGGTGAGTATTGAGATATAATTATGTATATTTTATCTTTTGAATATATAGATCCTTTGTTATATTATGTATTTTTGTATATATATACCTTTTAGTTAATGATAAAATTTATTGATCTTTTATTTTCACATATACACCTTTATCACCAATCTCCAAGGATAGAACGTAAGTCTACTAATTGTCGTTGAAAATGTATTGATCTTCTCATTTTAGCAAGTTTGAACTGCTTCACATTTTGTTGTCTTTTGGGCAAATGCAAGACAAAGTGACTTCAACATGAGAAATTGTTAAAAGCATATTATTCAAATTTTAGAGCAAGGAAGTACAATACGAAACAATCGCAAGATGGAAGCAGTTTTTATTTTCTTATAAATTACAAATAACATACTAGAATACTCTTTTGATGAAGCATCTAGTTGATTCGCGTTGATGGAACAGCAACAAGAGGAGTTTTCTTGTGCATAGTAATGCCATGAGATTCTGTCATGTCCAGTGACTCATCTCCAACTCCATCTGGCAATGACCAATCAAAGCGGTGCACAAGATTTGCTACTGTAAACTCAATGCTGGCTATAGAAAGTGCCATTCCTGGGCAAATTCTTCTACCCGATCCAAAAGGGATGAACTCGAAATCTTGTCCTTTGAAGTCTATAGAAGAGTTCAGAAACCTCTCAGGATAGAAACTCTCAGGATCCTCCCAATATCTTGGGTTTCTGCTAATTGCCCATACATTGACAATCACTTGTGTGCTTGCAGGAATATCATATCCGTTGATTGTGGTGTCTTTGCTGGATTCATGTGGGATCATCAGGGGGCCTGGAGAATGCAACCTTAGAGTCTCCTTGATTACTGCTTTCAAGTAACTCGTATTCTCCAAGTCATCTTCGGTTACAGTCTCTTTGTCGTTGGAGACTCTTGACACTTCCTTCTTCAGCTCTTGCAAGACTCTAGGATTCCTCAACAACTCAGACATAATCCATTCTAAAACTACAGCAATTGAATCTGTTCCACCCGCAAATATGTCCTGCACACATTGTCATATACATAGATCATTACGAATCGAGGAGTCATTTAAAAGCGTGAGGTTGTGTTCCGTTTGCTAATAATAGACACTACAAAAAAATGGCCAAATAGCCATGAAAACAGATACAGATTTTGTCACAATTTAGCCACGAAATTCGTTGCCGAAAGTCACAAAACGGCACAAATCTGACAATGGTGTCTAAAAGTCCTGTGGCTAAAGGTAGCTACGAAAGTATAGTGACTACCTGTCACGATTATTGGACACAGAACTCTTAGTGACAATTAACCACAGCCTATTTGAGACTGATTTAGTGACTATTGGCCATGTTTATCTATGGCCATATTCGTGACTAACATAAACTAATATATAAATTTAATACATCAACTTATAAAGATATATGTTTTTCTAATTTAATCAGTATGAAATAATATTGATGATTATATTTATTTTATTGAATAATCTCAGTTCTTAATAGTTTTTTTTATTTTTTGTTTTAGTTTTCTTTTTAATTTAGGACTCGATTAAAAGAAAGGTAAATGATATTAAAAAAAGATCTGATAAAATATAATTTACAGAATAAGAAATAAATTGAATTTATTCCAATGGATAATAACATAAAAATATTACAATCTAGATCTCGGAAGCTAAAATGAGCAATTACAGTTCTAACAAAGGAGCATTCACCAAAAATATACAGATCCAAAAATTAATCAAATCCTGTACACTCCCCTCTCCACTTCTAATACAATTTAACCCATTCAAAAAAATTAATCAAATCTTTATGAAGTTGAACCATTAATGGTCGACAACATTGTATATAGTAGGTCGGGGACGGTTCAACTGGGATCGGCGATCTCGGCAGCGGGAATCGTCGGCGATCTCAGCGGTAGGATTAATCGATGGCAAGCATATCCAGGCGGCGGAAATCAACGAGCAGATCCGGGCGAGCACGACGGCGTTGTCATCAAGGGTGGTCGTAGGTGCGTGTTCTTCTGTTGGGTGTCGTCGACAGACTTCTTTCCAGGAATACATGGAGGAGTGAAGTACATGGGAGGAAGATTGAGAGAATCTGAGAGATGAAATTGATATTGAGAAAGGAGGCAGATAGAGATTTTTGGTAAGGGAAAGTGCTAAGAGAGAGTGTTTAGGCAAATAATCACCGGTGGTTATTATTGATGAGCATAAAGGTATATATACATGTGTACACGTATGGAAAGATATAAACCTAGGAATAATTACAATATTATAATAATATCTTCCTAATACTCTCCCTCAAGTTGGAGCATGGAGATCCGTAATGCCCAACTTGACCGATATATATTGAAAACGTTGTTTGCCTAATGCTTTTGTGAAGATATCGGCCGGCTGCTCATCAGTAGATATGTGTGACGTGGAGATGTCACCAGCAAGAATCATGTCTCGAACAAAATGACAGTCGATCTCTATATGCTTCGTACGCTCATGAAAGACGGGGTTAGCAGAGATATGTAAGGCAGACTGACTGTCACTGTAGAGACGCATAGGAAGTGGAACCTCAACACCGAGAGATAGCAACAATGATTTGATCCATTTGAGTTCAGCGCAAACGGCAGCCATAGAGCGGTATTCAGCTTCAGCCGAAGACCTGGAAACAGTTGCTTGCTTTTTCGTCTTCCAAGATATAGGTGAGCCGCCAAACTGTATGAAGAAGCCAGTAATGGAACGACGAGTAGTGGGGCAAGCCGCCCAATCAGAATCACAAAACGCCTTGATGGACAAGTCGCTAGAAGCCGGCAGAAAGATACCCTGACCTGGATTATGCTTCAAATAATGTAGAACACGAAGCGCAGCTTGCCAGTGAGCTGCCTTCGGACCTTGCAAGAACTGAGCAAGTATATGAATAGAATAGCATAATTCAGGGCGAGTAATGCTGAGATAAATGAGTCGACCAACGAGGCAACGATACCTCTCTGGATCATCAAAGAGCGGACTATCAATAGAGCCGAGGCGGTGATTCAGCTCCATAGGGAAGTCAGCAGGCTTACCACCTAAAAGCCCGGCCTCAGAGAGTATGTCAAGGGCGTACTTACGCTGAGTAAGGAAGATGCCAGACGAGCTGCGAGAAATCTCAATTCCAAGAAAGTACTTGAGGGTTCCAAGATCCTTCATATGAAAGCAGGAGCTAAGATAAGTCTTGAAAGTTCTAATCGCCTTAGAATCACTTCCAGCGATAATCAAATCATCGACATAGACCAGCACTTGCAAAACAAAGCCAGAACGACTCAGAGTAAACAAAGAATAATCAGCATAGCTTTGTTTAAAACCGAAAGCACGCAGAGCAGCAGCCAATTTGGAGAACCAATTACGCGGTGCTTGACGAAGGCCGTAGAGCGACTTCTTGAGTCGATAGACCTGTCCAGGCGAAGCGCCTGATAGACCCTGTGGAACTCGCATATAGACTTCTTCACTAAGATCACCATGAAGAAAAGCATTATGAACATCCATCTGATGGAGCTCGTAACCCTTGGCAGCAGCAACAGATAATAGAGTACGAATAGTGGTCATCTTGGCAACAGGGGCGAAGGTTTCGGTGTAATCCATACCCTCGACCTGACGGTTACCAAGAGCAACAAGACGCGCTTTATAGCGCTCAATCTCACCAGTGGACTTGTACTTAATCCGGAAAACCCACTTGCAGCCAATCGGTTTCTTGGAGGGCGGAAGACGAGTCAGCTCCCAAGTACCATTACGGGCAAGAGCATCAAGTTCGCTCTGCATAGCATCGCGCCAGTGCGCGTGAAGAGCAGCTTCTTTGTACGAAGTTGGCTCAACCTGTGCAGTGATAGCAGACAAAAAACCAACATGCGAAGCGGAAAACTTATCATAGTTAACATAGTCATGAATAGGAAAGAGACAACCTGAGGAAAGTGACGGAGAAGGCGGGGAGGGCGATGAAGTGGGGGGTTTTACGGCTTGAACAGTACTACAGACATAGTCCTGAAGACGTACGTTGGGAAGGCGAGTGCGCGTGCTCTGACGAAGAGGGGTAGTCGTAGATGACTCAGATGCAGGTGGTATGGGAGCAGGTGACGCACTCCCCCTGTCCGGTACCGTAGGAGAGAGACGAAGGGAGTCATCGTAACAAGCCGGAGATGAATCCGATGAGGAGGCAACAGACAATTGCGGATCCGATGTAGGGGACGAGCTAAAAGGAAAAGTGTCCTCATAAAATGTGACATCGCGGGAAGTGAAGAACTGAGAGTTGTCCAAGTCATATAAGCGCCAGCCACGCTTGTCAGAAGGGTACCCGAGAAACACGCATCGGCGACCACGAGCCGCAAATTTATCTAGTGACCTCGGCTGCTGAGAGGCATAGCACAGACAACCAAAGACCCGAAGATCAGAGTAGGAGACAGGACATCCCGAAATAACCTCAAATGGAGATTTGCCGTCAAGCAATGGCGTCGGGGTGTGGTTGATCAGATAGGCAGCGGTCATGACACAATCACCCCAAAAAGAGAGGGGCAAGTGCGCTTGAAATCGAAGAGTGCGCTCCATATTGAGAAGATGGCGATGCTTACGCTCGACACGGCCATTCTGCTGAGGTGTATACACGCAGGATGTCTCAAATAATATACCACGGTCTTTGAAAAAGGACCGCAGAGGCAAGAACTCCGTGCCATTGTCAGCACGAACACGACGGACGGTAGTCTGAAACTGAGTTTGCACCATTGCAAAGTAAGAGTTACAAGAGCAGCAACCTGAGTCTTACTACTAAACAAAAATACCCAAACATCACGAGAAAAATCATCGACCACTGTTAAGAAATAAGAATCACCCGTAGTAGACGGAGTGCTATATGGCCCCCAAACATCAAGATGAATTAATTCAAATAGCGTCTTGGCTTTAGTATTGCTAAGAGAAAAAGAACAACGAGTTTGCTTGCCTCTATGACAGGCATCACAAGGTAATAAGCGATCTACGTATGCTTTACTCAAATCTAAACTAGAAATAGAAGCTAGTATTGAAGATGCAGGATGACCAAGACGACAGTGCCAAAGAGAAGCTGAAGCAGAGACGGACTGAGCAGACGACGCAACTGCCGGTAGCCGAGATGTCGCAGCCAGTAAACCCCTCCACTTTCTTCACCCACGCCAATCACTGTCCTCGAAGTTATTTCTTGTATGACACAAAACCGATCAGTAAGTATAGCAAGCGTGCGCAGAGCACGGTTAAGTTTGGCAAAGGAAATCAAATTACAGCCCAGTGTAGGTATAAATAGCACATGCGGAAGACAGAGGGAACCAAAAGAGACCGAGCCGGCCTGCGTCGCTGTAGTAACATCACCGTCGGGCAAGACAATAGAAACAGGTGGAATAGGGTGTACACCAGATAAACTAGAGCGATCTCCTGTCATATGAAACGAGGCACCCATATCCAAAATCCAAGGAAGAGAATGATTACCGGTACCCGTAGACGACGGCGCGGACGACGGAGCTAAGGTACGAAACATGTTAAGAACCGACGTCCATTGGTCATTGGAGAGGGACGCACCAAAAGACTGGCGATCAAGCTCGGAAGGAGCGGTGGACGAACCAGCAGCAGGCGGGACTTGAGCCGAATTGGCCTGCCCAGAAGCGCGACCTTGACCGCGACCTGCCGAAGAAGAACCGCGACCACGGTTTGCAGCATTAGCCTCACGTTTTTCCTTGAGCCAATCAGGAATCCCGTGAATTTTAAAACAAGTCGGTTCGTCATGACCGGTACGACCACAGTGAGTACAAGTCAGCGACTTTCGATTGACCGGAGCGCCAGTCGACGAAGAAAATGGAAGACGCACAGCAAGGGCCATGGAATCCGGCTTGGCGTCGCGGGAAACAACCACTGAACGATGGCTTTCCTCCTACAGTACGAGTGCATACACTCGGTTGATGTCGGGTAGGGGCGTTTGAGCCATAATACTTGAACGAAGTGTTCCATAGGTGGCATCATCAAGCCCTAGAAGGAAGTAATAGAGCATATCTTCATCGCGCTGAGCCGTGACATGCTCGGATAGACGACACTTGCAAGCACCACAAGTACACGCCTTTGTGGGAGAATAGGCAAGGATGTCGTCCCACAACTTGGTGAAGGCAGCAAAATAGGCGTCGACGGTCTGGCCGTTTTGACGACAGTTTGTAAGAGCGGAGAGCAGACGAAGTTTACGAGGGCCGTTACCGACGTCGAATCGATTTCGGAGATGATCCCAAAGGACCTTAACGGAATCGAAGTACTTGATAGACGTCCGAAGAGACGGATCGATCGACTTGTGAATCCAACCCACAAGCATCGAGTTCACCATGTTCCAATCGTCAACAGCGGAGCCCGTCGTGGGTTTAGGAATAGAACCATCGATAAACCCTAGTTTGCGGCGAGCCCGGAACGAGCTCGTCATGGCTTGGGCCCATTCGAGATAGTTGTCACTTTTCAACGTGACCGAGCATATATTCAACCCCGGATGATCCGACGGGTGAAGGTAATAGGGGGAGGCGAAGTCCGACATCGGTGGTTTGTCCGTCATGATGGAAGACAGACGGCGCCGGAAAGAACAACGGCGCTAGAAAGGGAAATAGGTAACGGCGGCGGCCGTGTAGGGTTAGGGCTGAAAAAAAATTGAAGGACCGAAGTATAGGCTCTGATACCATGCTAAGAGAGAGTGTTTAGGCAAATAATCACCGATGGTTATTATTGATGAGCATAAAGGTATATATACATGTGTACACGTATGGAAAGATATAAACCTAGGAATAATTACAATATTATAATAATATCTTCCTAATAGAAAGGAGGCAGAGAGATCGATTAGGGTGGGAGGAGAGAGAGGTTCATTTTGTTATAATACAGGAGGGTGGATGTGTGGCTCAGATTTTAGTTTATGTTGAAATAGACGGATAAGATGTATGGAGTTGTGGATTGATTGATGCTTTTCCTTGAATCTGATTGGTTGTTGTTTAGTTGACACGGATTACTCTTTGGGCCTTTCGATCTATACTTGAATCAATGATTCCGATTAAATTTTATTTCCAGCTTTTTCTTGGTCAAAAAATCTTATTTTTAGCTTATACATTATTTTAAAAAAATTGTATCACGTTTTTAAATGTAAACTATACTCTAATTAATTGAGAAAAATAATATCTTTAAAAACTTTTATATAAAAATGATACAGAATCATTAAACCAAAATTTTACAAACATCATATAGTATATGTAGTCTTTTAATTATATGTGTTGGCACATTTTTTATACATACCTATAAAACATGTTATATATATACTATTACTTGTTGAAGTCTATTAAATTTAATAATTATTTTTTAACTATTTATAATAATCTGAATAATATGATATTATATTAATCTAAAATAAATTGACAAATAATTTTATATATTTTATATCCATTTAAGATGTAAGGTTCTTAAATAAACTCATAAGTTTTTATAAAGTCTTAGAATTGTAATACCTTATCATAAGTTTTTATAAAGTCTTAGAAAGGGTGCAGAGAATTTAATTTCAGGAAACTAATAGTTCAGAACTATTAGTTTCCTGAGATTAAATTCTCTGCACCCTTTATATGCTCATTTTGTGTACCCTATAGGCTAAATTTGTTTATTATATACCCTAAAACCTAAAATATTAACCATAAATCGTAAAACATAAATCCTAAAATATAACCCCTATACCCTAAATCCTATGCCATAAACTTTAAAATTCTGACCCTTAAACTATAAATCCTAAATCTTAAACTATAAACCCTAAATATTAATTATTAAGCATAATTTAAAATTTAAAATATAAAATAAATAAATAAAACTTAAAGAGTGCAAAAAAATTTGATGCGTGATCTCCAATTGTTACGTACGTGTAAATAATGAGTTATATGTACTACATGATTCTTACCAATAAAAGACCTTTGATACTCTCTCTGTCAAGGAACGCATCATGATGTGTATCATCTCTCTGAACTTCAAGCAGGACATCCACGAAGTCCTGGTTTTTCCCTCCGCCTCCATTTTTGTTTGTAGCAGCAATTGAATGATCATGCAATATTTTTTCTAGAAAATGATCAAATTTTCTAGTAACGTTGTTGACCATAGCATCAACACCGCTAATCTTATCAATCCAACCCAACCAACTTACGTAATCTCCAATAAAGAAACCTCCCAATAGCTTGACATGTGCATCCAACATCTTGATAGAATCATCATCCTCTCCTCTGTACTTCTTACCAAAAGCCACCCTACATGTCAAATCATTGCTTAGTGACATGAACATATCCCGAAGATTCACCTCTTTTAGCCCTTGGATATTGTTTATCATCAAATCCACTTCTTCTCTCCGGACCTTCTCGTAGGACCGAACTTTCTTGCTGCTTAGGAGATGAAGCATGCATATGCTCCTCATGTGCCTCCAGTGTTCACCATACGGCGACGAAACCACGTCCTTTCCATTGCCAAGAAGCCTCCTAATAGTACTCAAGTAAGGCCTACTCGCAAAGATAAGGTCGTGGGTTTTCAAAACCTGAGAAGCCACTTCTGCAGAGGAAACAACGATAGTTGGCTTACTTCCCAAGTATAGTAACATGAGGTCCCCATATTTTTCTGATAAGGTTTGAAGGGAGCGAAAGGGCAATGATCCTAGTTGATGCAGGTTTCCGATGATTGGAAGCCTAGGTGGTGAAGGGGGCAAGTTTTTCTTGGGACTAAATTTGGGTAATATCCATCTATAGATGAAGAGGAGAAGAATTAGGGGAGGAAGGAGTGAGAAAGGATGCAATATGTGAGAGATTAGCATTTCTTGAAATATTGAAATAATGTTGGCGGGCATATTTGATTCTTTGGTTATCTGAATATTCATCATGATCATGTTCCTGTAACTTGCTCGTTATTTATATTGCTAATTGATTGGGTTTTCTCTTGTCCTTCTTGAACTCCCTTAGATGAAATATCATTCACGTGTGACATGAAAACTGAAAATGAGTGGAAGGTACCATGTGATAAAATGTGTATGGGTCCAAAGATATTCTCAATATCTAAAATATTTTGGTTTATTCTCGATAGATTTTTCTATTGTCCTTCATGAATACTTGTGGTTCAAACATGAAACCTTAAAATTAGTGCAAGCTACCATGTGGTAAGAATATGCGTATTGGTCAAGAGCGACTCACAATCAACACATTTTTGTTCTCTTCTCTCTCTTTTATTCCAATGAGAAATCAATCACTTTCATTACTGAGTACGTCCTTCTTGTATCTATATTTATAGGCCCTTACTTTTTAACGTACGCATACCCGAAATTGCCTTTCAGCGCATAGACTAGCCACGTTACGTGAGGAGAGGCTCCACACGTAACGTGTGAAACGGCTCCCCACGTAACGTGAGGAAATGCTCCACACGTTACGTGGGGAGCCTTCCCAACTTTAAAAGCCAAGTTTCTTCTTCTTCCTCCTCCTCTACCCTAAACCGCCGCTTCCCTAAAAAAATGTCTCCCTTCCCACGTTACGCATCTAGATAGTCTTCTCGTTATGAATCAACAAGATCCGCACGTTACGTAGATCCATATCCTTGAAAGGTTAGTAACATCTCATATCTTGTTAATTTTGTTAT
This sequence comes from Rheum nobile, assembly GCA_027886185.1. Taxonomy (NCBI): domain Eukaryota; kingdom Viridiplantae; phylum Streptophyta; class Magnoliopsida; order Caryophyllales; family Polygonaceae; genus Rheum; species Rheum nobile. Next base: position 8,277,186 of record WOAB01000736.1, on the reverse strand, counting down.
TTAATTTTGAAGTTTTTTTATGGTTATTGTAGATCGATATTGTTTTAGCGTTTTTGTATTTGTTGTTTTTGTGTAATTTTGAAGTAGTTATTTTGTAAAAAATTGTACAAATTTGATAGATTTGTATGAAAGGGTGTTTAGGATTTATGTTGAATTTTCATGAATTGGTGCAAATTTTTTAGTTAGATTTGTATGAATTAGTGGTATTTTAGTTAGATTTGTATAACTTAGTGGTATTTTATTTAGATTTGTTAAATTAGTGTGATTTTTTAGGATTTTTTGGAAAATTTTGAGCAATATAATGTTTCCGGAAATCGCACAATTCGCCGGGAAGTCGTCGGAGTAGTCACTGGAATGTCGCCGGAGAAGACTCCGGAGGCCTGGAAATGATCATTACACGCGTAACGTGTGGAGGCCTTCCACACGTTATGTGTGGTCATTCTCTACACGATACATGTGGTCTGTCAATTTCCAGGCCTCCGGCGTCTTCTCCGGTGACATTTCAGCGACTACTCCGACGACTTTCCGGCGAAATTTGCAGATTTTGGCCAGACTGTTTTTGTTCTTGCATTTGATGGTTAATTTTGAAGTATTTATTTTGTATGAAATTGTAGAAATTTGATAGATTTGTATGAAAGGGTGTACACAGCATTTTGTTGGATTTGTATGAAATAGGCAAATGCAAGTGGTAGTTTTGTTGGATTTGTTTAAGAACTGTATCAGAATTGGATTATGTATTTTAGGTATACTCATAATTGCATTTTTTGAGATAAAATGATTTATTGTTGTAGATGGAGCATGGTGAGAGAACGAGACGTAGAACCAGACGAAACCTCGTCCGGGACGCTTCGTTTCGGACTGAGGAGGAGGTAACCCATAGGGTTGCGGGCGGTACTCAGGATGCTGGAGGATACGGGCAGGCGGACAATTTTGACCCCCCTGTGTTCCCGTTTGTGCCATCGTCATCGTTTCTTGTGGCGGGTGGCCCTGTGGACTCGGACCCGCAGTTGTACCCACAGTACAACGTGAGCCCGCTCCATGGTTATTCTGATACGATCGATCAGAATAACTATTATGGCCCTCAATTTAGTCCGTCGTCCCAGCAGAGCCATTACCGTCATGAGAGCCCGACGTCCCATCAGAGCCCTCACCTCCATCAGAGTCCGCTGTCTGATAGCTCTCACCTCCATCAGAGCCCTTACATCCATCATCACATCCCCGTATATTATCAAGGCGGTGTAGATGATCAGATGGGGTACAACCCATGGGAGAGCTCGGGGCTCAACCCGAACGCACCTGGTCCTATGGTAAGTAGCCTTAATATATGAAAATATGAGTGTATGATAAAAATGTAATTACTTATCATTTGTTAAAAAAAATGTAGGACGAGGATAGTCAGACTTGGGCTCCAAGAGGTCAACCTGATTATGCGGACGAGGAGCCACAAGAAGCCACCTCTTCGCATGCAAGACCTCCCCCAACGAAGAAAAAGGGGAGATATGACCCTAAGTTATAGGTTAGAGTCTATGGAGGTCCGGAGATTCCCGAACTTCTGAAGGGTTTTGCCAATCACGTGGCATACACCCATTATCAGCGCATTGTAAGTTGCATGGAAAACCTTATTCTTGTAATTTCACATTTTAATGTAAATATGTCAAATCGATTGCTTACACTGGTTTAAAAATGCAAATATTTATAGCATGTGCCACCGTTGAGGTTTCAGCAATGAGGCAAACAGACACGCGCATGGCGGGGTGATCTGGCATCTAGATCAGGCTTGTGTCATATTCCGGATGTGATACATGAGCATGTGCACGAGCCGCTGATTGGTGCGTTCGTTGAGCGCTGGCAACCTGAGACCAACTCGTTCCATATGCCATGGGGAGAGATGACCATAACTCTCCATGACGTATTGTTGATCCTTGGGCTAAGCATCAATGGAAAAGACTTAGCACCTCCACAGGGTTGGCATGAGCGATTGACTGTGACTGATTTGAAGAAGGCCATGGTGGCTGAGGCACAAGAATTCTTTGAGTTGCCTGCTAAGAAGGTGACATATGGTACCGTAACTGCTGATACGTTCAGGAAGCATTGCAAAGAGCTGAATGACGAGAAGTGTGCGTCTGGGTACTTGTTGTACTTGTTGGGCTCTTGTCTCTTTCCGGACAAGTCCCAACACAAATTACCACTCTACTATACTGGATTTGTGGATGATCACTCGTGCACCAAGGATTATGCATGGGGTGCTGGTGTTCTTGCCCACGTGTACCGCAGCTTGGGCGAGTGCACCAGAAAAGATGCGAGATTGATGTCCACGTGCTACACTCTGATTCATGTATTTTTTTTTAAATTATAAAAACTATTGTATTTACCAATTTTTATTGCTGTAAATGTAATTATTTAATAACATGGATTGCTTACGAAAATTGCCTTTCAGGCGTGGATATACCAATATTTTACCATGTTCAGACCTGTAGAGAGTAGACACTAGGACTCTGATCATGCGGTTCCCTACGCTCGTAGATGAGACCTTTCAGTGAAACCCAACCCAATGCGAAACTACAGATCGGAGCCGGATATGATGACTGTGGACATGGTAAGTGCATATACTTATGTTTAGGTTGATTGGATGCCGTTCGGTACGATTGATAGGTATGTTTAGGTTGACTTTGATTTTTAATTATTTTGCAACCAATTATGTTTAGGTTGACTAGAAGCCATACGATACGATTGACTTTAGCGATGCGAGCTTCGCTCCATCACGCTTCCATGGAGTTATATCGTGTCTTTGGATAACTGAGCCGTACATGCCAGACCGTGTGGCGAGACAGTTTGGCCGTGTACATTAGATTCCACGAGCGCCTATAGTGCCTACAAGGGCTTGGAGAGGAGCAAAGATCAGCAGCTACACGGTGGAGTACGACATAGCTCGATTTGCATGGGATGCGCAGAATGTACATTCCATGACCCTAGATGCGATGGGCCCTCCAATCCAGCAAGGCCATGACTGCATGACTGTAGCGCGGATTACATGGGCTGGTACCGCCCACGTCCACATCCATTAGTCAACCCCCCTACCATTGAAGACGCGACACATGTATGAAATTGACTAATTTGTAGGTTGTTTAATGTTCGGTTAACTCTATCTATATTTATTATACATATCAACGTTTTTGTGTTGTGTGCATGCCTTTGAAAATTGCTACAACGATCTTGAGCCACATCGCAACCACGAATGTGAAGATGTAGCATAGTCGCTATGCCGGTCATTGGAGCGAATGTATCCCTTCCTTTCCAATTACTGAGGAAGTTGTGAAGACTATTTCATGATTAAACTTATTTCATTTTATGGATTTCATTGAAATTTGGATTATGGCAACAATGAATGTTATAAATTTGGATTAAGATGTCTTCATTTTGTATTCACGTGAAGCTAACGGAACTAGATGACGTAATTATGTGTAAACCGCCATCACGATAAACAGTAGATCATACAGATAGGTTCAATTTTTCTTATTTTCCACAAGTTTCAATTTTACAGAAGGCAAAGAAACCGACATAAGTCACATTCTGGTAAAGCTAGGGTTGATCACCGGTCCAAACCCCGACCGGATCGGACCGACCCGGACCGGACCCGGAAACACCAAAATTGGTGGACCGGAAATATCCGAACCGGACCGGTCCGGTCCTATTTGGACCGGTTTTGCATTTTTATTAAATTTAAATATAATTTAATCAAATTAAACATGAAAAAGCCCTCAAATTTAAATATAATTTACCCTAAATCCTAAACCCTAAAACCTAAACCTTAAAACCTCAAAACCTCAAAAATCTTAATTTTTTTTTAAAAAAAAAACCCGGGTCGAACCGGACCGGACCCTGAATTTTGAAATTCCCTGGACCGGAGACCGGACCGGTTAGGCCCGATCCGGTCTGGTCCAATTCGGTCCGGTCCGGTCCAAATTTCCGAGCTGGACCGGATTTTGCTCAACCCTAGGTAAAGCGCACGGTTTGTGACAAACTGTGCGCTTAACCGTGCCATTTCATAGAAGGAGCAAAAACAGCCAGAACTAAGCTGAATTCAACACGTAACGTGTGGTGACCTACCACACGTAACGTGTGGAGACCGACCACACGTAACGTGTGGTTTCAAGTGATTTCTGGCGGCTTATGTGCCTTCTGTAAAATGGCACGGGTCTTGGCACGTTTTGTGATTTGTCACAAACCGTGCCAGGACCAGAATGTTATTTCAGGCAGTTTTTGTGGCTTCTGTAAAATGTGTCTTGGTATTTCACCAACAGCTCATAAATACAACGAACATGTTGACAAGGCCGGAAACCGGTGTCGTTTTCCTGTCAAAGAAATCCTAATTCACCTACTAAAGAGTATAGCAAGCAAGTCAGGGTCGATCCCACAGAGAGTCGGTTATCTATATGCAAAAGACGTATGACTGACAAGTAACAAGGGGGGGTTTTTGTGTGATCTCAGAGTAACAATGATTCAAGCTTTAAGGAAAGAATAAATATGATGAGGGGAAATATTCCACTAGACAAATATCCACACTGCAGATGAAACAGGTTGATCACTGATAACTATTGTTCCAAGTTCTTTTCACAATCTTATAGTTGTTCTCATCCTGATCTTAATTAACTACCAATTCAGACAGTTGTTGATAGTACTTACCACAATATCAATAGAAGAAAACCTTACTATCAATAAAGCAATAGCATTCAAACAAGGATATAGGATACATGCAAATAGAAGAAAACCTTACTACTTAACATGCAAATAACTCTCTCTCACAATTGCACACTCGTATTCCACTATATGTAACAAGTGTGTTTGCTACTAGATATGCACTCGCATTCCGCTATTTGCAAATCCTAGCACTATGATAAATATCGATAAACCTAGTTAGTAACTCTATATAAATCAACACAAACCAATATACAACATGCTCAAGAAAATTAAACCAACTCAATAAGATATAGAACAAGGAATAGAAATCTCACAACCAATCCATTGCAATGCTTCAATCGTCTAGCAAAACAAGTGTGTTTAGTTCTCCATTCGTTCAAAACCTAGATCTAGAATGAATAGTGAGAGAGAACGTCCCCATCTAAAAATTGGAAAAACTCTTAAATAGGTTCAGGAAAGATAAACTAAACCTAGCAAACAAAATAACGGAAATAAAATAATAGAAAAAAGGAATATCCGAAAATACTGAAATCGGTAACAAATAAACGCTGGCCGCGAGGCGTCTACATCCACCGCGGGGAGGTGAGTTCCACCGCGGGACGCGGTGCCTTCTCTGAGATCCACCGCCGGGTCGCGGTCATCCCACCGCGGGGCGGTGACGGTGTCTTCTTCAGCTTCTGCGACACTTCCGTAAAAACGCTATAACTTTTGATTCTCAACTCGGATTGCGCTCATATTTTGAGGACTTGCAGTAGACTTCAAGATCTAACTCCTCGAATTGGAATAACTTCATTTGGACATCTAAGTAGAGAGAACGAACCATTTGAACTCAGCACATTGTTCTTCTACTCTTCAATACACTTCAAACCTCTATAAATCCCATGATTTCTTCACTTCTCCACTCCAACTCCATAATCCATGATTGTGATCTAAATCCATCCAAATGGCGCCTCAAACCTGGTAATAACCCCCAGATATGCACTACAAAATAGCACCGATCAAATCCCCCATGCTTAAACCTTGCTCGTCCTCGAGTAAGCTAAAGTCAACCTACTCCTCCAATCAAATCCCATGGTTTCAGGAAGCATAGAAAACTCAACCTCCAAGAATCATACCAAACAATAAACTCCAAGCAACCATACAAAATAAGTCCAGCACAATAAACTACAACATCCAATCAAAAATCTCAATACCCCACACAATCAAGCCAAAAGGAAAGTAGAGTACTTCCCCCAAGCTTATCCCGAACACCAAAGAGTGAATAAAAATCTAATCCTATCTCCCATCTATCTTCTTATCTCTCCAGAGTGACCTACCCGAATCCTCCTTATAACTCCTTTTCTTATGACGCATCGCCAAGAATAATGAGAAATCCTAAAATCACTCTTCTTCTTTTCGCTCATTTTGCCAAGGCGCCCTTTCAGGTTTTCACCAAGCCACTCATTTCATTTTCCAATAGATGTACTCACATAAGCTCACTTCACTCTTGACCACATATTACCCCAGCCTAATGCTGGTCCAAGCCACCTGCTTATTACCTAGGCCGCCCTTTCGGGTTTTTGACCTATCCCAGGATTTTCATATATGCCTTTTATCAAATTTTTGGCTTTTTTTTTCTTTATATTCATCTCATCAACGACATAGCAAGTATAAAACCCTCCCCCATGCTTAAATATTGCATTGTCCGCAATGTAATGAAAGACAAAAAGAATAAAGCACAGGGAAGACAAAGAATGGACTCACAAACGTCGCTGAGTTGGCTTGGACACTTTCGTTGTTGCTGGCGGTCTTCACTATATGCATGGGTCTCTGGTGTTGTGCGGGTCTTCCAAATCAACTCCTACCATGCAACCAAATGGAACCACTGTGGTGAGAAGTGGCAATGTAAGGGAACGGGGTTGCATGGCCTTCAAAAATGGGCCCAAATGTCATCGTGGTTGGGCCCTGGTGTTCCTCCTCTCCAACTGTCGATTGTAGGGCTATCATCGTTGTCAAATCAAGTGTAGGGCAGTGTATCCTCCTTGACAACATGATGCGCACCATCTTCGTGGGGAACGCTGGACAGATCGGTAAAACTTTTTTTTTTTTGTACTCCCCGTTTAAGGTTTTTTCGGGGAATGACTTAGTGCAGGGAAAGAAAACTTACAATGGTGGGGAAAACACCTTCTTCAATAGGCATGAGTTTCTTCCCTGCAGGTTAGTCGGAAACAAAAACAAAAACAAAACAAAAACAAAGCAAAAACACACTAAAGAAAAGCAAAAACAAATAAAGAAAAACAAGAAAAGAAGAGCATACCTCGGGTTGCCTCCCGGATAGCGCCTTAGTTATTGTCATGGCTTGACATCCTGCTCAGTCTCAACTTGGGTTGCTCACAACAACCAAACTCCTGGGGCCTGGATCAGGGGGGTGCCTCTTTGGGTGCTCCATGTTGAGCATTGCCCCCATGCTCTTGTACTTCATGGTAGATGGACCTTTGTGCATATCTATGAACGCACTTGCCATTTTCAGAAACTGTATGCCCAGCATCTCAGGGGCTACATGTTTATCCTGCCCCGTATCCAGCATATAAAAATCCGCCATTTGTGTCAAGGCCTCCTTCTTGTGCTTCCCCTTTGGTTTATTTTTGATCTTACCCAGCGCCCTTAAAAGTTCTGTGTAGCATGGGGCGCTGTTTGCTAAATGGGCCAAAGGGATGGTTGCCTTGCAGCTACTGGAGGTGTCGAAGAGATCCTTGTCGTCGATTATCATCCCCTCCTTTAGTGCCTCTGGAAAGGGGACAGGGAGCTTTTCAGAACCAAGAGGAGGAAAATTTGGACGAACAAAGGGGTCCGCTTCTTCGTCATGATCAATATCTGGGCTTTCACCGCAGGGCGGTGGATTCACCGCGGGGCGGTGTTCTTGGCCGCGGGGCGGCGGTGTTAACTCAGGACAACTGGGAGTTTCCGCCGGGTCGCGGTAGGTGTCGCCGCGGGGAGGTAGGATTTGCTCATCTTCAATTTCAGCTCTGTCGTCCTTTTCAGCAGTAGGAGCGACTTGCAATTTCTTGCCACTTCGGAGGGTCACAATATTTACACTTTGTTGCGAGGCCCTTTTGTCCAACCTAGTGACCACATCTGTTAACTGACCCACTTGCTTTTCCATGCTTTTGATGCTTGCCTCAGTTGTTTGCACATGAGTTGTGAAGTGCATTGTTAAGGCCTTGAGCAAGTCTTCAATTGAAGGGGAGTTACTAGCTTGGGGTGCAACTGGTAGCTCATCAAAGTGAGGTCGTGGTGGTTGTTGTAGCTGTTGTTGATCATGTCGAGGTCTAATAGGTCCGTAACCTCCAGCAGTGTATACTTCAGCAGTAGTGGCATCCTGAAGTTGGGGACAAACATTGGTGTTGTGAAATGGATCAACGCAAATTCCACAAGCATTGTGATGTTGAGGTGCTTCTTGTTTACCCATCTTCGCAATAATGTCTTTCAATGAAGCAATTTCTTGCAATAAATGTGCATCATTGGAGCTGACAGCATTAACTCCTCTGGTCTTTGGGGCTTCATCAAAATCCCTTGTGCTTTCAGACATATCATGAAGTTTAATCATGGCTGCATCAGGGGTCATATTCAAGATACTACCACCACAAGTAGCATCTATGATTCTTCTTTCATCATCCAGCAGCCCATTGTAGACATAGAGTACTAGAGCTTTCTTGTCAAAACCATGGAATGGGCAACTAGAACAAAGTCGTTTGAACCGCTCACAATAGTCATAAAGGTTCTCCTCCTCTCCTTGTTCAATACTGGCAATTGCCCTTTTCAAGGCATTCGCCATCTTGGTTGGGAAATATCGTGCGAGGAATGCCTTATGTAGCTTAGCCCATGAATCTATGCTTCCGCCAGGCAGATGATAGTACCAGTCCTCAGCATCGTCCTTAAGAGTGAACCCGAAGGCTCTCATTTTAATTTGATCCTCAGTGACGTTGGCTGGTTTAATGCTCATAATGACGTTGTGGAATTTACCCAAGTGTTGGATGGGGTCCTCTCCACTTCGCCTATGGTATCTTGGGAGCAACCGTATCACTCATGTTCTGAGGTCAAATGTCACACCAACCGCAAGGGGTGGAATGATTACAGCCAATGGCTGCTGTATTAGATCTGGCGCAGTCAGCTATCGGAGTGTCTGTGCCATTCGTACCTGTTTCTGTATCAACTTCAACAAGTAGCGAATCAGTAGCAAAGGTGCGGACCGTAAGATAGATCCACACCGCAATCAATCACAAATAATCACAAACAGAGTATTTGACTCCCCGGCAACGGCGCCAAATTTGACAAGGCCGGAAACCGGTGTTATTTTCCTGTCAAAGAAATCCTAATTCACCTACTAAAGAGTATAGCAAGCAAGTCAGGGTCGATCCCACAGGGAGTCGGTTATCTGTATGCAAAAGACGTATGATTGACAAGTAACAAGGGGGGGTTTTTGTGTGATCTCAGAGTAACAATGATTCAAGCTTTAAGGAAAGAATAAATATGATGAGGGGAAATATTCCACTAGACAAATATCCACACTGCAGATGAAACAGGTTGATCACTGATAACTATTGTTCCAAGTTCTTTTCACAATCTTATAGTTGTTCTCATCCTGATCTTAATTAACTACCAATTCAGACAGTTATTGATAGTACTTACCACAATATCAATAGAAGAAAACCTTACTATCAATAAAGCAATAGCATTCAAACAAGGATATAGGATACATGCAAATAGAAGAAAACCTTACTACTTAACATGCAAATAACTCTCTCTCACAATTGCACACTCGTATTCCACTATATGTAACAATTGTGTTTGCTACTAGATATGCACACGCATTCCGCTATATGCAAATCCTAGCACTATGATAAATATCGATAAACCTAGTTAGCAACTCTATATAAATCAACACAAACCAATAGACAACATGCTCAAGAGAATTAAACCAACTCAATAAGATATAGAACAAGGAATAGAAATCTCACAACCAATCCATTGCAATGCTTCAATCGTCTAGCGAAACAAGTGTGTTTAGTTCTCCATTCGTTCAAAACCTAGATCTAGAATGAATAGTGAGAGAGAACGTCCCCATCTAAAAATTGAAAAAACTCTTAAATAGGTTCAGGAAAGATAAACTAAACCTAGCAAACAAAATAACGGAAATAAAATAATAGAAAAAAGGAATATCCGAAAATACTGAAATCGGAAACAAATAAACGCTGGCCGCGAGGCGTCTACATCCACCGCGGGGCGGTGAGTTCCACCGCAGGGCGCGGTGCCTTCTCTGAGATCCACCGCCGGGTCGCGGTCATCCCACTGCGGGGCGGTGACGGTGTCTTCTTCAACTTCTGCAATACTTCCGTAAAAACGCTATAACTTTTGATTCCCAACTCGGATTGCGCTCATATTTTGAGAAATTGAAGTAGACTTCAAGATCTAACTCCTCGAATTGGAATCACTTCATTTGGACATCTGAGTAGAGAGAACGAACCATTTGAACTCAGAACATTGTTCTTCTACTCTTCAATACACTTCAAACCTCTATAAATCCCATGATTTCTTCACTTCTCCACTCCAACTCCATAATCCACGATTGTGCTCTAAATCCATCCAAATGGCATCTCAAACTTGGTAATAACCCCCAGATATGCACTACAAAATAGCATCGATCACATGTGTTGATCTATATCAAAGTCATTGCATTATACATATCAGTCATTACATAAAATAGTTTCAACTTTCTTCTTTGCTCTTTGTTTCTTTGGTTTGTCTGGTTGGTACTCCATCAATCGATCAAGGAATGGATCTACCAAATCACCCACATCCGGATCATGAAATCTCAACCACGGCCCGTAAAGGTACGACAATGGCGATGTTTCGGCAAGGCCAATCTACATCAAAGTCATTGCATCATACATATGGTTTAACATAAGATAGTTCAACTTATTTGATTGTATTAACGTACCGCAATGAAATGTTGCTCTTTCTGGACATGACAAATGCATATCGTCTTCAACTTCTCTGCAATCGCTTGGTTTGGTTTCACCCTCATAGGCATGTATGTCGTGCCTACACCAGCACCGACGGAAACCACGTCTCCCATGGGGCTGGCCTGTTGGGCAAAGGAAACCATGCAAGCTTCGCCTCCATTGCCTCAAGTGTCATCGTAGACATCCAAATTGGAGCGAATAGCTCATACTCTTGTTTCAACGTAGCGATCATGGTACGTCGAACAAAATCCCACTGCTCATGCCCTAAACCCAGACCATGCGCAATTGCTTGACCATGCGCAACTGCTCTGTATCCGCAGTTTCCATCACCCACTATTTCCCACCATCCTCTCACGTGTGGTTTCATACACTTGGGAAACTGGATAATATATCGCCTAGGGTTCTTGATCAACATCGTGTAACCCGAAGGCATAGGCTCCCGTGGTTGGCATGGCATGGTTGAAGCTTCCTTAGGTGCTCTTCCTTTTTGCTTCTTCGGAGGTGTTCCCTCCATCTATTGGTTAGTGTACTCCCATGTTGACGGTTGTCTTTTGGTGGGAATGTTTAGAGCTCCTTGAGGCCGACCCTTATGCCTAACTTTAGCTGGCTCTTGCAGAGTAGTCCGCTCTGGATTGTTAGTGCAGAGACAGCTCTTTGTTGAACATGTACTGGCAATGTGGGGAAGACGCTTGCAGCAAATTCTTCAAGCAACGACCTATTCACTCTACGTTCTGTGGCTTCTTCTTCTTCTTCTGTTCGTACTTCTGACAAGGTCAATTGCCTCCAGAACGGATGCAGTGAGCTAGGTTCAATTGGTTACTGGTTCATCATATTCCGTGCCATGTCATGCACGCAAGGCAAGCCATCTCTGACCCGAATCTGGCATCTGCATATAGTGTTCCAGAATGGAGCTTCGCCTTTCTTGTATTCCTCAATCAACCGAGCTAGTGCAATCGCAGAGACCTTGTAGTGTAGCTTGTAGAAAAGATGTGCATTTGTTATCAGCGTAAATCGCTTTTCTATGCTCTCATTCAAGGCCCCCCTTATCTCACTAATATGAGTGCGCAACCGTGCATCATATTGATCGAATATAGTGCAAAGGCTGCCATCATTGCTAGTGAAGAAGCATTTAAGACTGGAATGAGCCCCTTTAACCCTGTATTACAATCAAGAATCCGAAGTCAGTATGTTGTTGTAAAAGTCTAAGTTCAAATAACCAGTTAAATTAAAAAACATAATGCACAAACCTGTTAGTTGTGGTAGTTCCAAGAGTGAACACTGTATCTGTCCATACTGAGACGATTAATTCCCTATACGGGTCAAGCTAGTTTTTCTGTACGTACTGGAGACATTTTGGATATTTCCTCCAATCGAGCTGAATCTTCTTCAGTGTTACTTCATACCCTTCTATGGTTGTTTCCTTGAATAGTTTCATATAATCATTGGAAAATGTTGTGCCCCTAAACTTGTATATGACCTTCTTCCTGAAGTCTTCAATATTCTTCCTCACATGGCGCCTACACAGAAGGAATTTTGCTTCTGGAAACTGCTTCTCTAAGGCGTTCATCAATGCCTTCTCCCGATCTGTGACCAAGTATGTGGGTGCTCGTTGGACCTTGACAAACATTTTTGAAAGTTGTTATATGGCCCACCTCTAACTCTCTTCGTTCTCATGCTCCAGAAACGCCCCGACAATATTATGGTTTTTCCAAACAGATGTGATGCCGACAATTTCAAGGAAGGGCAAATCGTAACTGCACACATAATGATATGTTATGGCATGCTAATGATTACATGAACAAGTGAATAATATAATAGATATGTGTATTACTAACATGTTAGTTGCGTATGTAGAGTCCAGCAACACAATGTACAGGAATGCCTTCAGCAGCGACAACTAGTCCGGGCTTGCAAAGAAGATATCTGTTATCTTATTGGTCTCCGTATTGAATCTATGCTCCATGAAGTATCCCTTCTTGTTGCACTCATAGAAAAACTGTTGCACCAATGATCTTCCTTCCATGCCTTTTTTCCGTATCTCATGCATGATGTTGTACACTTGCTTCATCTTGGTCAAGTTTCCTGGGACGACCTGATTGTAGTAAAAATCTTTTAAGGCTTGCAATGATTAACTTTCATCATCCTAATAATCTCCTTCTCTTCAGCGTTTGGTCGCCCAGCTAATGCGTGACCATACAAATTCTCTGTTATCACATGATTATGAGTTCCATGTTGTACACTGATCTTATATGATCCCTTCGGCCCTTCTTTCAGCCTCAACATGAATGGACACCCACACTTCTTCGACTTTGTGGTGTCCCTCACTTGGTCAGCTTGTTTACGGATGTTTTGTCCATGCCTATCGCACGGTAACCAAGTCCCCCCAAGTGCTCTATACGTGGAAGGTTTATTCCTCCCCTTTATGATGCAGAACTTGTGACACATATCAATCTCCCGCGCCCACATAAATGCTTCTTGACAGGCCTAAAGTCGTATGCCTAATCAAATAAATCCTAAAGTACCTACTAAAGAGTATAGCAAGCAAGTCAGGGTCAAACCCAAGGGAATCAGGTTATCAATTCTAATGTCTTTCAAGTCACCAACTAGGAACTAGGGGGGGTTTGTATGATTTCTTAGTGACCAAGTAACAAGTAAACAAGTTCGCAAGTAAAGGTTGTGAATATGATGGGGAAAAGCGTCACACCTGACAAAGATCCACACAACAAGAGATATGGTTGATTACTGAATTCTATCAATATCAAGTTCTTATCTTTCCTTTAGTTGTTCTTATCCCGATCATAGGTAACTATTAGTTCTACCAGCCCTAATAGTACTTATTACCAAATCAAATCCGAAAACCTTCAAGACTCAATAAAGCAATAGCATTCAACCAAGGATTCAACAAGATACATGCAATAGAAACAAACCGTTACTATAAGCATGCATTTAACTCTCTCTCACGATGAACACTCGCAACCCGCTTATGTAAATCGTGTTTGCTACTAGATATGCAACCCGAACCCGGAATCACAAGTCCTAGCTATATGGATAATATCAATAAACCTAGGTGACCAGTCTAGATAAACCAATAAGATTCAATAAACATTCAAGCGCAAGAGAATTAATACAACTAGATAGGAAATCGAACAAGAGTAGAAAACTCACAACCAATCAATTGAAGGCTTCAAAACGTCAAGTGGAACAATGGAGGTTTAGTTCTCCATAGGTTTGTGAGAGTAAGACTAAGATAGGTGGCAACTAGGGTTTTTTCAAAAAGTCTTAGAAAGTACCTTAAATACTAGGGCAAATAATTCAGAAATAAAGAAAAGGAAATAACAAACTTGGAAATAAAGTTTCGGAAATAAAACAAAACGGGAAATAAAAACTCGGAAAAAAGTCTTCAGCGTGCGTGCCACCGCGGGCGCGGTGACACCCACCGCGGGGTGCGGTGGTCTTCCAGAACTTCGCGCTTTCTTCTCTGCTGGCTCACCGCGGGGTGCGGTGATGTTGCCGCGGGTGCGGTGGTACTCCAACAGCTGTGACACTTCCGTACAAACATCATAACTTTTGATTCCCAACTCGGATTGCGCTCATATTTTGAGGACTTGCAGTAGACTTCAAGATCTAACTCATCGAATTGGAATCACTCCATTTGGACATCTGAGTAAAGAGAACGAACCAATTGAATTCAGCACACTGTTCTTCTACTCTTCAATGCACTTCAAACCTCTGTAAATCTCATGATTTCTTCACTTCTCGTCTTTTCTTCCGGATTACAGAATTACCATCAAATAATATCCAAACATCACCTAAATCATGCTAATAACCACTAGATGCGCTATACAATATGTCGCATATCAAATTCCCCCATACTTAGACCTTTACTCGTCCCGAGTAAGCTAAAAACTGAACTCACTCCATCAATCATGCTCCAAGGCCTCAGGAAGTACAAGAAAATATGACACTAGTAGTTACAACACATCAACAATAAGCTCAAAGACAACCAAAACAAGTGATGCAAAACAAATCCAAACCGAACTCCATCTAATCACCTTATTCCTCCATGGTGGCCTACCCGAAACCTCCTTATAACTCCCCTTCTTATGTCACCACGCCAGGAAAAATGAGGAATCCTAAAAATCACTCTTATTCTTTTTACTCATTTTGCCAAGGCGCCCTTTCGGGTTTTCACCAAGCCACTCATTTCATTTTTCAATAGACGGGCTCACAATATACTCACATCACTCTTGACCAATTATTACCCCAGCCTAATGCTGGTCCAAGCCACCTGCTTATTACCTAGGCCTCCCTTTCGGGTTTTCGACCTATCCCAGGATTTCTATTTTAGCCTTTTTTCAAATTTTTGGCTCTTTTCATCTTTTATTCATTTTTCTCCTCAGCGACATAGCAAGTATAAAACCCTCTCCTATGCTTAAACATTGCATTGTCCTCAATGTAATGAAAGACAAAAAGAATAGAAGCACAGGGAAAAACACAAATTAACTCACAAACGTCGCCGAGTTGGCTTGGACACTTCCTTTGTTGCTGGCGGTCTTCACTATATGCACGAGTCTCTGGTATTGTGTGGGTGTCTTCAATTCATCTCTACCGTACAACCAAATAATCCACTGTGGTGAGTAGTGGTCATCAAGGAAATCAGGGCTGCACGGCCTTCAACGAACACATTGTAGAGCCCAAATATAATCGTGGGGGGGCTCTAGTGTTCCTTCTCCTCAGCTGTCAATTGTAGGGCCATCATCGTTGCCAAATAATGTGTGGGGCTAATGTCTCCTCCTTGACAACATGATGCGCACCTTTTCCATGAGGAACTCTGGACAGCTGGCCTACGGTAGAACTCTTTTTTGTTGTTGTTTTTTTTTTTTTTTAAAATCCGTTTAAGGTTTTTTCGGATTTTTTTTTTTGTTGATCCCCGTTTAAGTTTTTTTCGGGGATTTTATTTTCAGTGCAGGGCAAAAGAAGACTTACAATGGTGTGGGAAACACCTTCTTCAATTCGCATAGGGTCTCCTCCCTGCAAGTTAGTCGGAAACAAAGAAAAACAAAAACAAAGCAAGAACACACTAAAAACAAATGCAAAAACAAAGAATGAAAAACAAAGAAAGAAAAACATACCTCGGGTTGCCTCCCGGATAGCGCCTTAGTTATTGTCGTGGCTCGACATCCTACTCAGACAACCTCAACTCGGGTTGCACACAGCAACTGAACTCCTGGGATCTATATCAGGAGGATGTCTCTTTGTATACTCCATGTTGAGTTTTTTCCCCATTCTCCTACACTTCATGATGGGTGGACTGCTGTATATGCCCATGATTGCACTTGCCATCTTCAGAAATGGCCTACCCAACATCTCAGGGGCTGTATGTTTGTCCTGCCCCGTATCCAGCGTGTAGAAATCCACCATTTGTACCAAGGCCGCCTTCTTGTGCTTCCCCTTCAGTTTCTTTTTGATATTGCCCAGCGCCCTTAAAAATTCCGTGCAGCGAGGGATGCTGTTTGCCAGTGTGACCAAAGGAACGGTTTCTGCGCAGTTACTGAAGGCCTCATAGATTTCATTGATGTTCTTCAGCCTTCGAGTAACATGTAATGCCTCAGGGAAGGGTGTGACGGGGTGCAGCGCAACGAGCGGGGAGGAGTTTAGACGCACGTACTCATCATAGGCGACCTCGAGAGGGTCGGGGGCTGCCAGGGCGTTTTCGAGAGGGGCGGGCGTCGCAGGATCGTTTCCGCGGTCACGGCGCTCTTTACCGCGGTCACGGCATTCTTCCAGTTCCCAAAAATAATCGTCTTCAGAGAGCACAACTTGGTTCAAAACATCATCTGGAATGCCCATCTCCTCAGTGGGTGGACCGAGGTCGTAGTTTTCTTTTGCAGACATCCCGTTGTATTCTACATCTGTCTCGCTGATTTGCTCTTCCCTTTCAGCTAAGGGAGCGACATGCTGCTGCTCTGTACTCTGGAGGGTCATTGAAAAGACATCCTCTCTCTGGTGCACTACTGGGTGAAATAGCTATTTTGCCGACATCGTGGTCTCTATTCTGCTAATTTCTTGAGTCAAGTGCTCCATTTGATTCCCCAAATTCTGGAACCTGGAATCCATCTCTTGTTCATGTTGGATCATGCTTTGCGTAAGAGATTGAATTAAATCCTCAGTCGACATGTGGGAACTTGGATCGGACACTGGTAGTCTATGTTCATAGGCCGGATTGTACTGCCATGGAGTACCCTGTTGGTAGAACGATTATGGCTCCGGGTAGAACTCCTGGTAGTCATGACCATATGGAGGGTATTGCTGGTACCCATAACTTGAATTGGGGTGATCTCTCCACCTTGGAGTGTATGCGTAGGAGTATGGGTCATATCGTGGCTCTCCCCAGAAATCCATATCTGCATCAAAATCAAAAAAAAAAGAAAAAAAAAAATTAATAGCACGGGTGTGGACCGTAAGATAGGTCCACACGAAAGTTGGTAATAAATAAAAACACAAAAACAGAAATTTTTGATTCCCCGGCAACGGCGCCAAATTTGATAGGCCTAAAGTCGTATGCCTAATCAAAGAAATCCTAAAGTACCTACTAAAGAGTATAGCAAGCAAGTCAAGGTCGAACCCAAGGGAATCAGGTTATCAATTCTTATGTCTTTCAAGTCACCAACTAGGAACTAGGGGGGGGGGGGGGGGTGTATGATTTCTTAGTGACCAAGTAACAAGTAAACAAGTTCGCAAGTAAAGGTTGTGAATATGATGGGGAAAAGCGTCACACCTGACAAAGATCCACACAACAAGAGATATGGTTGATCACTGAATTCTATCAATCTCAAGTTCTTATCTTTCCTTTAGTTGTTCTTATCCCGATCATAGGTAACTATTAGTTCTACCAGCCCTAATAGTACTTATTACCAAATCAAATCCGAAAACCTTCAAGAATCAATAAAGCAATAGCATTCAACCAAGGATTCAACAAGATACATGCAATAGAAACAACCCATTACTATAAGCATGCAATTAACTCTCTCTAACGATGAACACTCGCAACCCGCTTATGTAAATCGTGTTTGCTACTAGATATGCAACCCGAACCCGGAATCACAAGTCCTAGCTATATGGATAATATCAATAAACCTAGGTGATCAGTCTAGATAAACCAATAAGATTCAATAAACATTCAAGCGCAAGAGAATTAATACAACTAGATAGGAAATCGAACAAGAGTAGAAAACTCACAACCAATCAATTGAAGGCTTCAAAACGTCACGTGCAACAATGGAGGTTTAGTTCTCCATAGGTTTGTGATAGTAAAACTAAGATAGGTGGCAACTAGGGTTTTTTCAAAAAGTCTTAGAAAGTACCTTAAATACTAGGGAAAATAATTCAGAAATAAAGAAAAAGAAATAACAAACTTGGAAATAAACTTTCGGAAATAAAACAAAACGGGAAATAAAAACTCGGAAAAAAGTCTTCAGCGCGCGTGCCACCGCGGGTGCGGTGACACCCACCGCGGGGTGCGGTGGTCTTCCAGAACTTCGCGCTTTCTTCTCTGCTGGCTCACCGCGGGGTGCGGTGATGTTGCCGCGGGTGCGGTGGTACTCCAGTAGCTGCGACACTTCCGTACAAATGTCATAACTTTTGATTCCCAACTCGGATTGCGCTCATATTTTGAGGACTTGCAGTAGACGTCAAGATCTAACTCCTCGAATTGGAATCACTCCATTTAGACATCTGAGTAAAGAGAACGAACCAATTGAATTCAGCACACTGTTCTTCTACTCTTCAATGCACTTCAAACCTCTGTAAATCCCATGATTTCTTCACTTCTCGTCTTTTCTTCCGGATTACAGAATTACCATCAAATAATATCCAAACATCACCTAAATCATGCTAATAACCACTAGATGCGCTATACAATATATCGCATATCACTTCTTCTCTGGACTCCCAGATTTGGTCAGTTGTGGAGAACTCTGAATAGTCAGCAGAGACGAAAATATCCTCTTTTGGTGGTACACTAAACTGAGGCTGTATGTGTAGGGATGGAAAGCAAAATTATAGGTTAGCAGAAGCCGAATTCTTAGTCTCTTCATGAGATAAAGATGCTTCTGGAGGCGGACAACTATAGTCAAACGATCCAAGTGAGAAGGATGGTATATCATATGGTGTTTTACACTCAGATGGGGTGTTCCATTCCGGAAATGGTTGATGAGGTGTTTCCCAACTAGAAAATGATTTTTGTGGGGTGCTCCAGTCATCGAGGGAAATATTGTTTAACCCCTCGTACAAATAATAATTCGCCTGTACACGGAATCTCCTCATCAAGTAGTGAACTAATTATCAACTGTGAAACCATAATTCCATTTAAGGAAGCATTCTTAGACAAGAATTTAAAGACATAGATTAAATGTGTAATAACCCACCAGAAATCACATTTTGGTAAATGGCACGGTTTGTGACAAACCGTGCATTATATTGTGCCCATTTACAGAAGGCACAAAACCGCCGGAATCTGGTTGTGGTTTCACACGTAACGTGTGGACACGCTCCCCACGTTACGTGTAAACCACCATCTGGCACATGTTCCACACGTTACGTGAGGACATGTTCCACACGTAACGTGTGGATATGCATATGGCATCACGTGTGAAACTGTTATTCAATGTAACGTAAATCCCTCAAAATCAATCATGTAAAACTTGATTTCTAATACCGAAACAACAAATATCAAGTTCAAAACTTTAAAAATCTAGCATGTGAAACTTGGTTAAACCCTAAACCCTAAACAACAAATATCATGTCTAGTTTTCTAAACCCTAAACAACTAAAGCTCAAAACTTTGAACATGTCCAAAACAAAAAATGAGAACTTTAACTTTAAATAACGGAAATTACCTCATTCGGAAGTGGATCCACTTCGACATTATTGTTCGAATAATCATTGTTGTTCATATTGTCCATTTTGTTTACAAAAATTGAGAGTGTAAAACACAATTTTTTTTGTGTTTGAAATGAAGTGTTTAGGCTCGAAATTGGGGCTTAGCCGGGGAAGATGAAGAGGGGACCATTAATTTAGTTAGGTGGGGACAAGACGGTTAATTCAATGCGTTTTACAACAGACGAAACCACACGTTACGTGTGGGAATCTTCCACACGTTACATGTGGTCGGGCATCCTCCACACGTAACGTGTGAAGTTTATTAAGGGTTTAGGGCGGTTAGGGTTTAGGATTCGGGGTTTAGGGTTAGGGTTTAGTATTTAGGGTTTTAGGGAGTGTTTTGGGTTTATGGGTTTAATATTTAGGGTTTACGGTTATGGTTTAGGGTTTAGGGTTTAGGGTTTAGAGTTTAGGATAAAAGACTCATGACTACAGCTATATACATCTATATACTACAGTTGGTTATTAGCTGTCAATCAGATTTCTCCTTTTTGAGGATGGTTATTAGCTGTCAAACACATTGCCTTTTCACTATATAAGAAGCATTAGGATTGCTACAACAATTCCAACACAAGCGGCGCTTGAAGAAACATTTTTGGGTAAGCTTCTTCTTCCAGTTTCTATCGATTTATTAACCCTAATTTTTTATATTAATGGATTCATGATATTTGTAGGGTAAACTTCTTCTTCCAGTTTCTAAACCAAACACTACAACAAATAATGACATCTTCATCCAAACCATCAACAAACGCAGATAGGCTATGCTATTGTAATTTGAAAGCCGTTGTCCGAACTTGGGATTTGCAGTGGAACTACGGAAGGAGGTATTGGGGATGCCCAGAAGTGGGGTGTCATTTCAGGGAGTGGATTGATCCAATGTATGAGGAGAGGGCACACGCGGTTATTCGACAACAATGGTAGGAAAAACAAGATCTTGTTAAGGAAAATCAAGATCTTGTTAAAGATCTTCATAACATTCGTAGGTATAACTTCAATCTACTAAATGATGTACATCGTAGGTGATTAATGTCGTATCTTTTGTGTAATGTTGTTTATGTACTATCAACCTTTGTAGGGAGCAAGCAAATTTAGCAAAGCAGAGATATCATATGAAGCGAACGTTTACCAGAGATTACCCTAGTTTCTTCAAACGCTAAAGCAATGTCATATATTTTCTCTAATTTTTTCTAAGTTTATGATCATTTTGTATTCTTTCCTGTATTGTGTGCTAAATGTGGTTGTAGTCAACCAGCGTAATGAAATATTTTTTTTGTCTTCTAGGTTGATGATCATTTTGTATTGTTCTTATAAAGATTAGAGAAAAGTTGGGCTACACAATATGGATAACCCTCCCCTAATTCCTAAAACAATAATATGGTTCATACACAACATTGAAACACAAATATTATTATGATTCATACACAATATCGTTCATACACAACATTTTTAATATTATTATGGTTCAAAAAACCAGGTTATAGCCACACGTAACGTGTGGTTATGCTTCAAACGTAACGTGTGGAGCATAACCACACGTTACGTGTGGTTAATATCCATACGTAACGTGTGGCACTATTTTTACCTCACGTAACGTGGTGAGCCATTCCACACGTTACGTGAGGACCCTATGCGCTGAAAGACAATTTTGTCTATGCGTTAAAAAGTAATCGTGTATTTGTATATTAAAGTTCACTTTTTTGAGCGTGAGAGTATTTTTAGGTTATATTACTAGTATAATGCCCGTGTAAAACACGAGATTGGTTAATAATATGACATTAAAACTCATAAAATTGTGTTTCGTGAATGATTAATTTTTTCTATAACAATGCTCATGAAATTTTTAAGGATGTTAAATTTTGATTTGTTTAACATAAATTAAATTAAATTATAAAATAAATTAATAATAATGGAGCTCGTAATGAAATTGTTAATATATCTAAATTTGATTAGATATAGTCGTTTGAAGATAAATATTTAAGATGTGTTATTCTTAGTTTTTTTTTAAATTATTGATGTGTTTATGTATAAAGATTAAAGAGGTAAATAAAGTTACAAAATGACATATCGGTACTTTTGTATAGTAGAAAAACTATTTATGAATATTATACTTTTTTTTTTTTATCGATAGTCGTATAGTTTGCTAAATAAATATTTTCAATTGTATGAATCCTTTCCTTATAGAAAAACAAATATAGAATATTGATAAATATCTAATTTTATATCAAGAGTTTTTTATATTATTGAACAATATTAAACATAATATATATACTTATGTATTTTTTTTTTAATTTCCTTGTAATTGTGATAAAGAGTTGATTTTTTCAATTTCTTCTGTGATTGTGATAAGGTGTAAGAGATCTTCTTTTTGAATATCAATAAATAGAAAGGAATATAATTCATAATTAATTAAATTAATTGTCAAATGTAATTTTTAATTATCTTCATTTTTAAATAATTAAGGCGGAACCTTTATGACATTTTTTCATCGTTAATATATATCAAGTAAAAAAGCCTTCTTGTCACTAGTATTGATAGATTATCTTATATATTTCTTAGTACGATAGATTATTATTTTTATATTTTTTATTCAATATGAAATAATAATTCATTTTGCTTGTGTTTTAAATTAAATTTATTTAATTAAATAAGTTTTATATATAATTAAACCGGACCCACTGTTATAACTTTTTTTAAAAGGATGGATGACGTGGCGGATTATGGTTGGATGAGTGACGACACATATGCGAATTGAATGTGAGGCCGACACGTATGATTTAAACATCTCCTTTAGTATATATAGATAGATTAAGGTGTTTTTTACTTTTAGTTTATTATTATATTAATGATTTAACAATATATATATTAAAATTATATCCTTTTGAGCCACTAGCTGGGCCCACAAAATCAAAGCATTATTTTGTAGATTTTTTTCTTTAAAAAAATTGTGAATAAATTAACAAATCTGAACAAAGAATATTAATTATTATTCATGTTTTATTTATTTTATAATAACTATTTAACAAAATATCTCCCTATCGTACAACTAGGATTTGTAATATGTCACTTAAATTAGAAATGTAATATGGTAATTTCGTATTGATAATAATAAAAGTTATGAAATCTATTTTATTCTTTATAAATTATTAATTTAAATTTTCATTAACTTGAGTTCAACTTTTTTGTTAAGATAATTTATGTACAAGTTATCAAATGAGTTATAATAGTATAGTGTAGAAATAAATAAATAAGTATAACCAATTAACCATGAATGTAGTTTTGGAGTTTTAAATATTATAATAAAGTATGATTAGTATGTTTATTCTATGTAGGGATAAAATAATAACTTACCCTAAGTATGTGATCTCATTAAGTATGAATGATTTAAATTATGTTAACCTTATATTAATTATAATTTAAATAAACTTATCAATATAACTTTATTATTTAAATTATGATTAACAATATGATCATTAAGATTTAAAAATGGTTAAGTTTTTAAGAAAAAGGTAATTTAAGCTTAAATCTAACCTAATTTAATTTTTCTTTCAACTAAAATTTGGGTTAAAATGTATAAATAAACTTAATATAAGTTATAAATAAGTTTGGCTAAATTTTAAATTTTTTAAAAATAAAAGAAGGGCATTTTTGCCACAACTTAAAAAGTTGGGCAAAAATGCTTAATTAAGCCAAATAACGGAGGAGACTGTAAAGGTGAGGAGCTTCTTCAACCTCCAGTCGGTGCACCTTGAGGCTCGTCCATGGAGGAATTCAAGCCCATTTTTGCTCGAAACCTTAAATCGACCCATGGGCCTTAAAGATTGATCAATCCCGAATCTAATCCCCCAAAAATCGGGATTTAGAATGACCCCAAGTAGAGTTATCAAACTTTGACCCGATCCACATTTTTTGGGTTGAGACCCGACCCGAAAAGTATTGGGTCAAAAGTGACCCGATCCATTCAATTCAAAATTTTCTGGGTTGGGTCATTGACCCGTTGGGTCATTACAAATGTATTTATATTTTATATATTAAATATTATGATACATTTTATTATTAAAATATTATATAATAATAATTTTTTCATTTATTATTTTTCGTTTCAATTAAACTATTATTTTAATATTCATTTTATAAACTTTTGACAAGGCGCTCTCGACCAGCTAGGTCGACCCGAACCCGTACCTGACCCGCAACGACCCGACCCATAATCGACCCACAAATTGTGACCCGCAATCGACCCGAATCGTAAATGACCCGACCTAGTACGCTTAAACCCGAACCCGACCCGTTTGACCCATTTGACACCTCTAACACCAAGTGATAGAACTTCTAAGTTAAAGTCGAACATCGCGGGTACTTTGCGGGAGGAGAAAAAGACGTCGCTATCAAGATCATAAAGGCGCCATGCCTTTTTACCATAAGTATACCCAAGAAAAACACAGCGACGACTATGAGAAGCAAACTTTTCTTGATCCCGGGGAATAACAGAAGCATAGCATAGGCAACCAAAAATGCGAATATGATCATGTGAGGGTGGCATACCTAATAGCAGCTCATAAGGCGTGCGAGCATCAAGGACATATGAGGGCATGCGATTGATAAAACATGCAGCAGTAAGAACACATTTGTAAGGCCCGAGGCCTTAGAAGCGCCATCCCATGCCAACCCAAAGACTTTCCAGGTGGTCACCCATCCTGGAATTACTCTCGCCCTAGCATGCTTAAAATCATAGTTCTTTGTCCTCACTTGAACCATGAAAATGAAGAGGTCTTGCTGACATGGGTAGCACTCTAATCCTTATAAAGGATTACAAACCCCGGCTATTACAATCACCCCCACCTAAACCCTCAACGACCTCGTCAAGCCCTAAAGATCGCCCTCTAGGTCGAGTGACCACCCTTCAGGCAAGCCCACTCGTAACCCAGAGTCAGATCTGATACCATTCGTAAGGTCTGAAGCCTTAGAAGCGCCAGGCCATGCAGGGGACTTCCCATGAGATCACCCTTTTTGGTACTACTCCTGCCCTAGAACGATTAACTTCATAGTTCTTTGTCCTCACTTGAACCATGAAAAGGAAGAGATCTTGTTGACATGGGTATCACTCTATTCCTTATAAAGGATTACAAACCCGGAGTGTTACAAAATTCATCCCAAAATTTAATGGGCATAGAAGCCTGAAAACACAAAGCTCGATCCACGTTGAGAAGATGACGATGCTTACGCTCGACGCGTCCACTTTGTTGCGGGGTGGAAACAAAGGATGTATCAAATAAGATGCCAGACGAATGAAAGTAATCCTTGAGTGGTAGAAACTTCGTGCCATTATCAACGCAAAACTGCTTGACACGTTGTTGCAATTGAGTTTGAACGTACGTACAGAAGTTTTGAACAAGCTTGACAACTTCCGTTTTTCATTGCATCAAGTGAGAAAGTAGAACGTCCCACATGTAGATGCAACACTATAGGGGCCTCAAACATCAACATGAACCAAATCAAACAAATTTGTTGCATTATTAGTGCTCAAAGGGAAACTATCCGAGTTTGCTTGGCCTTTAAACAGATAACAAAGTTATGAAAAGTGACTTACAAGAGGGATGACCCAATCGCTTGTTCCATAACCCTAATATGGAAGAAGCAGCATCATGAACAACTGGAGACGGACCCTGAGCCGCACACAGCCAGTAGACTCCATCCCTCTCTACACTCGTGCCAATCACAGTCCTCGAAATGTGAACCTGAATCACAATTAGCTTATCAGTAAGAGAAGCCAAACAACACAAGTCTCGATTTAGAGTAGCAAAGGAAGAAAATTTGCAACGGAATGATGGAACATATAGCATATTCGAAATTTTTATGTTTCCTAGAGTTACACTGCCGGCTTGTGAGGCAGTAGAGTGTTGGCCTTTTGGAAGCATGATTGTGGAGGGACTGATTTCATGTGGATCAATGAGCAGAGCCTGGCAGCCGGTCATGTGAAAGGAGGCCCTTGTATCCAAAATCCAAGAACAAGAATTATGACCCATTAACTTGTCGGAGGGTGAGTGATGTGACCATGGGTCCCATCAAGAGCTTCAAGAGAGCCTGGACTTCCAAGATGCCTCAAGTATTAAAGATGGAGCTCAAGTCTCATCAAGGAGAGCCAAAGCCAAGCCAAAGCAAGGCATTGGCCAAGACAAGGCCAAGGCGCCGGGTTCGTCGGGCACAAGCGTCACCAAGGCCTACGTCCAAGATGACAAGGCAATCCCTGGTGCCATCACAAGGTCTAGGGCTAGGCGAGGATGTCCAAGAGCTAGGCACGGACGAGGAGCAAGAGGAGCCACGCCAAGAGCTAGGCCAAGAGGAGAGCACAACGCCTAGCGCCAAGACAAGACGGCCGAGCGTGAAGAACCAAGGCGGCGCCGGCGACCCTATGCCCGGAGCCATCACTCGGTCAATGGCTCGCCACCTCCTCCAGGACCTCAAGAAGGGGTTGGCGTGCCAAGGGCCCCTAAGCCACGCCCGAGCCGACTTCTACACAAGTCTCCAAACCGGCGCCGAGAACACCGGCGCTTGCGGCCCGTGAAGAATCAAGCAAGGCGCCGAGCCATCCTGGACCACTTGGCTAGGCGCAATGAGTGTCGTGGGTTGGCACATGGACCATGCCACCTCATGCCAGGCCCATGGCATGGGAGTATTTTATTTATTAAATAATGGCCCAACTTAAGACTTTCCTTTTATGGCCACGTTTTTAGTATTTCTTGTTAGTAGGCCAAGTTCCGTATTTTTGTTATTTTTGTTGGCACTTTATGACAATATGTAGGAACTATATACGTGCCTTCCAATGCCTGAAAAGGCACGCAAGATTAAAACGAATTTGCCTTGTCAAAACTCTCTCTCTTTCTTCTTTGCTTCCTTGCGTCAAATTTCTAAGTGTTGCCGAGTGAGTCCATCTCGCCAACTCTTCTTCTTTCTCAACCAAGTCTGCGTCGATTCTTCCCTTCCCTTGAAGAACTAGTTGTGAGCCATCATTTTCACGCCAACAACCAACATCCACAACAATCATCTCGCTGAAGTCCTTCCCGGAACTCTCAGCGACACCTCAGTAAAAGCACCATAACTTTCGTTTCCGTGATCCAATTGCGCTCAAATTTCGAGGACAGAAACTAGACTTCATTATCTAACTACTGCCGCTTGAATCATTCAATTTGGAGTTCGGATCAAGAAGAGAGACCCCATTGAAGTCAGGACAAATTCTGGAATCCTGCTGTCTTGAGTTCTTGTGTTCTGAGGCATCGACGAGCAAAGCTTGCACCGTGGCTTCACGATCCTTAGATCCCAACATTGAGGTTTTAAATTGCTGAAGAAGATCTATCATAGTCTTTCATTGACCATCAGATAGAGCAGGCTGAAGCACTTCGTGATTGACAGGATCTCGCCTCCTTTGCTCAGTCCAAGGTAAGTCCAAACTCGGGCTATGCGTCTCCAAGGTTGGTAGTGGTGCAATCCTTCACTGAAATAGGTTCTTGATGGAAATTGGTAGTCGAATGGTTGAGGGATGAAGTGGATAATTTTAGGTTGATTTTGTGGATATTTTTAGGGATAAGTATCCTATTATTTTATGCATATTACACACCACACAATGTGATCAGTGCTAATTTATAGTGCATATCTAGGGGTTATTACCAGGTTTGAGGCGCCATTTGGTTGGATTTTATGCACAATTGGAGATTATGGAGTTGGAGCAGAGAAGTGTGGTTTTGGTGGTCTGGAGGAGCTTATTGGAGACATCCAGAGGAAAGGAGTTGACCGCCTGAGGAGACGTTGAAGATCTATGAAGAAACCACAAGGAAGAGGCGAGAAGAGAAGACCGGGGCAAATTTCCGAAGAAAATGACGCTGAGGAGAGAAGGCCGCGACCGCGGTTGTCGGGCCGCGCCCGCGGACAAATTCGGGAATTAAAGGGCCACTTCGAGAGCAAACCGCGACCGCGACAAAGAGGCCGCGGCCGCGGCCATCAGTGGGAGTCAGCCCGAAGGATTTTTCCGATTTCCTTATTTTATTGTTTTCAGATTTCTTTTATTTTGTTATATTTTCTGAACCATAGTTTATTTCCTTTTTGGATGAGGTTTGTGATCTTGGGCTTTGGGTTAACTTTATTTAACCTAATTCCCACAACCTCCATTCATCATCTTCATCATCGACTTTTGTTAGAACGTTATTCAGAGTTTTTCCTTTCAAGAACAATGTTTTCCATTACTATGAGTAGCTAAGCACCCTTTGCTTAGCCCGGCATTTGAAGCTTTTTCTATGGTTTGATTGTGACGTTAATTCCCTATTCCTATTTCCTTTGGTTTATATCTTTCTTCTTGCGCTTATTCATATGGATTGTTATTGATTTGACTAGACTGATCACCTAGTTAGGTTTAGTAATATTCTATTGCTAGGGTTTGGAGTTGACCGGTCGGTGATTCCTTATCTAAAGTAGCATCCATGATTATCTAGGACTGGTAGGATTAGATTATTATGAAAGAAGATTGATTGCATGTTAATCTTTACGGGTTGTGATTATTGACATATATCCTGGTTTGATCCTATGCTCCATGTTGCTATTGTTCTAAATCTTGATTGTTTCTTGTGCGTTCAATAGTAAGTGTTGCTAGAACTGGTAGGGCTAGTAACTATATAAGAATAGGGACAGGAATAACTAAAGGAAAGGAATAGAGATGACCTAGGACCAATCTATCATAGGAAAAGTGGATCTTGCTTGGCTAAGTGATTTTCCCCATATTGATTTCACCCCTTTGATTTGTTTACTTGCTTTGTTTGATTTCTTGCTTGTTACGAAACCAACCCAAAACACCCCCTCTTGGTTACTATTGCATGCGATTACACACAATTGATTACTTCCTCCCTGTGGATTCGACCCTTGCTTACCAGACTACATTAGTTAGGTTTGTTTAGGATTATTTTGTTTAGGTGTCATGACAACGCCTATCAAATTGGCGCCGTTGCCGGGGAGGCAAGATTTGATTTTTCTGTGTGTTTGTTTGTGTGTGTGTTACTTTGGTGTGGACCTATCTTATGGTCCACACCCGTGTTACTAACTCCCCACTACTTGGTTTTGATTCAGAGATTGAGAGGACTCTTTCCCAGGGTCGCAGAGTAAATCGTGCTTTGGTTTTTGATAATCCTGCATTCGAGATGGCTGAAGAAGAACAGACGTTGAGGCAGTTGACTGCGCCTAACCTGCAACAACAACCGTTGGCTGTGCATTTTCCTGAGTTGGCAGAAGGCGTGAATTTCGAGTTGAATTCTGGGTTGATCCACTTACTCCCCCACTTCCATGGGATGAGTGGTGAGGACCCCAATAAGCATCTGGCTAAGTTTCATTCGGTGTGCAACAGTATGAAGCCGAAGAACGTAACTGAGGACCAGATCAAGCTGAGGGCCTTTCCTTTCTCGCTGAAGGATGCGGCCAATGACTGGTTCTACTACCTTAGTCCATGGAGCATTGACACGTGGGTGAAGATGAAGAAGGCCTTCCTGGAGAAATGTTTTTCGGCTACAAAACTGAATAGCCTAAAGAGAGCAATCAACAATATTGAGCAGCAGGCGAATGAGTCGCTCTATGAGTATTATGAGCGGTTCAAGAAGATGATATTCAGCTGCCCCTTCCACGGCTACTCCGACCAGGACCTCGTACTTTATTTGTACGGTGGTCTTCTTGATGAAGAAAGGAGGATGGTGAACACTGCTTGTGGAGGGAACATACTCAACAAGACCCCTGCTGTAGTTTTTGAGACTTTCTTTGAGCTATCTGAGGGCTCAAGATAGTTTAGTAGAAGGGCGGGTGCCCAATCCGTGAAAGCTGCAGAGTCTCAGCCCAATTCCACTCTTCTTGCTGAGATGGCTGAGATGAAAGAAATGATGAGGAGATGCATGATGAGGGGTAACCCGCAGCAAGTCAGATCATGTGGGATATGCTATGAAATGACGCATCCAACTGATGCATGTCCCACGCTACAGGAGCCCACTGCTGAGGTAAACGCTATAGGAGGATACGGCCCTCAGAGGCCACGATACGACCCGTACTCCAGCACCTACAATCCAGGGTGGAGAGATCACCCAAATTTGAGGTACGGGAACCAGCAGAACACTCATCAGGGGCAGGAAACCCAGAATTTTCAGTAGAGACCCCCACAGTTTCTCCAGCGTCCGCAGCAGTACCAGCAGACTGGGGGTCAACAACAATATAGACCCTATAAGCAGAGACCCCAAGGCCAGAGCTCCACTACCCTTCTGTCCAGTGACGACATGATCAATGGCCTTATACAAGCCATGACTGGCAATATGAAAGAAGTGTCAAACATTGTGACGCAGAACCAGTAGGAGGCCAAGTCCAGCATTCAAAACATGGAGAAGCAAATGGGTCAACTTTCTATGGCAGTGAGCAGGCTAGAGGCTCGTGAGTCGGGGAAACTACCATCACAAACGGTAGTCAACCCGAGAGAAAATGTGTGTGCCATGAGGCTAAGAAGTGGTGCTGAGATTGAGGCCAGAAAGGCCGCTGAGAAGGCAGTCCAGGTAACTGCAGGGAGGAAGGCCACGAAGACAAGGAGGTCAAAGGCGAAATCGGCGAGGGAGAGCAGGAACCGCGACCGCGGCCCGAAGGCCACGACCGCAGCCCGAAGGCCGCGACCGCGGCTCAGTTGCATATTTAATTTCCCCCGAAGTCGAGAGCAAACCGAGACCGCGGCCTGATCGCTGGGGAAAATCTCGAGAATTCAACGCTACCGCGACCTACAAACCACGGCCGCGGCCATACTCCTCCTTACGTAGACGATTACGTACGACCCTACTTCCCTCCTCTCTTCTCCGAGAAGCCTCCTGCACCATTCCCTGAAGCTCTAGCGGACACCAGGAGGCCAGCCAGGGATAAGGACATGTTTGACTGGGTGAGCAACTGCGAGGTAAATGTCCCTTTGTTTAAACTTTTGACTAGTATCCCTCATTGTGCTAAATTTTTGAAGGAGATCTGCACGCAAAAGAGGAAGCGCTCAGTGAAGGAGAATAAGAAGGTGGTGGTGAGCGAGAATGTATCCGCTATGCTGCAAAAGCGGATACCCAAGAAGGCGGATGATCCAGGGATGTTCACCATTCCCTGCATGATTGGAGGTACCCTGTTCGACAGGGCATTACTTGATTTGGGCGCCTCCATCAATGTGCTGCCGCTTGCTCACTACGAGTCCTTAGGAGTGGGGCCACTCGAGAAGACGGGGATTGTCATCCAACTGGCGGACAACTCGTATGTTTACCCAAAGGGAGTCCTGTAGGATGTGCTGGTAAAGGTAGACCACTTAGTGTTCCCTGCAGACTTCTTTGTCATGGACACTGGGCAAGACAAGGATTCACCTGTGATGCTGGGGAGGCCGTTCATGAACACGGCGAGCACAAAGATTGACGTGAGTAAGGGTTCGCTCACCATGGAATTTGATGGGGAGAAGGTCGGGTTCAGCATAGACGACCAGAAGAGCCACCCTCCTGATGGGGACCCCGAGCGCTCATTGGAAGTGAGCGAGCCGAGTTGAGGAGTTTTGAGTAGTATGTCATGCCATGATAATAACTAAGGCGCTGTCCGGGAGGCAACCCGAGGTATGTATTATTTCCCTTGTTTTTCTTTATTTGTTTTTGCATTTGTTTTGGTGTGTTTTGTTTTTGCTTTGTTTTTGTTTTTGTTTCCGACTAACCTGCATGGAGGAGACCCTATGCTTATTGAAGAAGGTGTTTCCCACACCATTGTAAGTCTCCTATTCCCTACACTCAATAACTCCCCGAAAAAAACCTTAAACGGGGAGAAAAAAAAACAAAAAAACAAAAACAAAAAAAGAATACCGAGCTATCCAGCGTTTCCCACGGAGATGGTGTGCATCATGTTGTCATAGAGGAAACCCTAGCCATACACTTGATTTGACAACGATGATGGCCCTATAGTCGACAGTTGAGGAGAAGGAACACTAGAGGCCCACACCACGATCATATCTGGGCCTATTTTTTGTGGTCATTGAAGGCCGTGCAACCCCGCCATACATGCTATACCACTACTCACCAAGTGGTTCCCTACTGGTTGGACGGTAATGAAGATGCTGGAATTGATGAAGACACCCGCCCAACACTGGAGACCTGGGCATATATGGAGTACACCGCCAGCGACAACGGAAGTGTCCAAGCCAACTCGGCGACATTTGTGAGCTTATTCCCTCTCTTCCCTGTGCTTTATTCTTTTTGTCTTTCATTACATTGAGGACAATGCAATGTTTAAGCACGGGGGAGGGTTTTATACTTGTTATGTCGTTGAGGAGATGAATAAAAAGAAAAAAGCCAAAAAATTTGAAAAAAGGCATACAATGAAATCCTAGGATAGGTCGAAAACCTGAAAGGGCGGCCTAGGTAATAAGCAGGTGGCTTGGACCAGTATTAGGCTGGGGTAATAATTGGTCAAGAGTGATGTGAGCATATTGTGAGCCCATCTATCGAAAAATGAAATGAGTGGCTTGGTGAAAACCCGAAAGGGCGCCTTGGCAAAATGAGTGAAAAGAAGAAGAGTGATTTATAGGATTCCTCATTTTACCTGGCGTGGTGGCATAAGAAGAGGAGTTATAAGAAGGATTCGGGTAGGTCACTCTGGAAGGTATAAGAAGATAGATGGGAGATAGGATTAGAATTTTATTCACTCTATGGTGTTTGGGATAAGCTTGGGGGAAGTATTCTGCTTTCCTTTTAGCTTGGTTGTGTGGGGTGTTGAGATTTATTGATTTGATGTTGTAGTCTATTGTGCTGTGCTTATTTGTATGGTTGCCTGGAGTTTATTGTTGGGTATGATTCTTGGAGGTTGAGTTTTCTATGCTTCCTGAAGCATTGGGGATTGATTGGAGGAGTAGGTTGACTTTAGCTTACTCGAGGACGAGCAAGGTTTAAGCATGGGGGATTTGATCAGTGCTATTGAATAGTGCATATCTAGGGGTTATTACCAGTTTGAGGCGCCATTTGGTTGGATTTTATGCACAATTAGAGATAATGGAGTTGGAGCAGAGAAGTGTGGTTTTGGTGGTCTGGAGGAGCTTATTGGAGACATCCAGAGGAAAGGAGTTGACCGCCTGAGGAGACATCGAAGATCTATGAAGAAACCACAAGGAAGAGGCAAGAAGAGAAGACCGGGGCAAATTTCTGAAGAAAATGACGCTGAGGAGAGAAGGCCGCGACCGCGGTTGTCGAGCCGTGCCCGCAGCCAAATTCGGGAATTAAAGGGCCACTTCGAGAGCAAACCGCGACTGCGGCAAAGAGGCCGCGGCCATCAACGGGAGTCAGCCCGAAGGATTTTCCGATTTCCTTATTTTATTGTTTTCAGATTTCTTTTATTTTGTTTTATTTTCTGAACCATAGTTTATTTCCTTTTTGGATGAGGTTTGTGATCTTGGGCTTTAGGTTAACTTTATTTAACCTAATTCCCACAACCTCCATTCATCATCTTCATCATCGACTTTTGTTAGAACGTTATTCAGAGTTTTTCCTTTCAAGAACAATGTTTTCCATTACTATGAGTAGCTAAGCACCCTTTGCTTAGCCCGGCATTTGAAGCTTTTTCTATGGTTTGATTGTGAGGTTAATTCCCTATTCCTATTTCCTTTGGTTTATATCTTTCTTCTTGCGCTTATTCATATGGATTGTTATTGATTTGACTAGACTGATCACCTAGTTAGGTTTAGTAATATTCTATTGCTAGGGTTTGGAGTTGACCGGTCGGTGATTCCTTATCTAAAGTAGCATCCATGTTTATCTAGGACTGGTAGGACTAGATTATTATGAAAGAAGATTGATTGCATGTTAATCTTTGCGGGTTGTGATTATTGACATGTATCCTGGTTTGATCCTATGCTCCATGCTGCTATTGTTCTAAATCTTGATTGTTTCTTGTGCGTTCAATAGTAAGTGTTGCTAGAACTGGTAGGGCTAGTAACTATATAAGAATAGGGACAAGAATAACTAAAGGAAAAGAATAGAGATGACCTAGGACCAATCTATCATAGGAAAAGTGGATCTTGCTTGGCTAAGTATTTTTCCCCATATTGATTTCACCCCTTTGATTTGTTTACTTGCTTTGTTTGATTTCTTGCTTGTTACGAAACCAACCCAAAACACCCCCCCTTGGTTACTATTGCATGCGATTACACATGATTGATTACTTCCTCCCTGTGGATTCGACCCTTGCTTACCAGACTACATTAGTTAGGTTTGTTTAGGATTATTTTGTTTAGGTGTCACAACAACGCCTATCACAATGCTAGGACAAGATCAAGCAAGTTTGAGATACAACACACTCAAATCACTCTATCAAATGCTCGATTTGACTCACGAGCAAAGGTTGATTTTTTTAGGAAAAACTCAAAGGAAAACACTAGGCTTTTTCTGGGATATCTGATTCAAAGTTGAGTGATTACTAAGGTAGGACAAGGCCCTATAAATAGGACCAAAACCGAACTCACAAAACAACTCTTCAAGTGCCATCGGCTAGTTGATGAGTTTTACATTTAATCTAAGAGATTCAACTAGGAATGACTTGAAATTTTGACACGTTATTAATAACATAATAATAAAGTCCTAATTAAAATATCAGGTAAAAGGCACGAGCCAATAGAAAGTTATCCTTCATTCTTCAAATGATTGTACCAAGAGCAAAGTCACCAATACAACTTGAACTTCTCTCGACGCTCCCTTAGTCATTAGCCCCTCCATGAGCCTGGGTTGGATTCTAGATGCTTGGGCTCGAGTGATCACACCAAGAGGTAGGTCATCGCCAATGCTTGGAAAGGATACCCTAGCATAGTCGCACACGGGTGAACATGGCCGGCATGGCTTGAGCACTTGGGCACATTCGTCGGAGCTCTTGGCTTGGATGGGTGGTAAATGACCAGGGAGGTCCATGGGCGTTGGCTTGTCTGAGGTGAAGTGGCTCGAGTGGTGTGGCACCTTGGTGGGACTTAGGCGCTGAAGAGGGTGTGCGGCAGCGAGCGACACTGAGGCATGTGAGGGAGTTGGCATTGGCTTGGAATCTCTCAAAGAAGGAAAACGCTCCTTCCTTAGATGCACCCACACAAGGTCTTCAGGCTCAAAAATAACCTCCTTGAGGCCTTTGTTGGCGTTCCACACATATTGAGCCGTCCTTTTGTCCAATTGCATCCTTGTATCTTCATGAAGTTTCTTAATTTTGGCAGCTTGATCGGCGCCTTCCTTGCTCTCACGGTCAGAAATAGCAAGACAAAAGATCAAGTAGGGTGGTGGGGTTGCTGCCATAGACAATATCAAAAGGGGCCCTCCTTGTGGCTGAATGGATGGACCGATTGTAGGCGAACTCAATGAATGCTAAGCACTCTTCCCACCTGCACAAGTTAGTCTTAAGCAAAGATCGAAGCAAATCACTAAGAGTTCGCTACCTTAGTTTTCCCATCGGTTTGTGGATGGCACGTTGTGAAAAAGAGAAGCTTGGTACCTAACTTAGACCACAAAGTCTTCCAAAAGTAGCTAATAAACATAACATCACGATCGAAGACAATAGACTTAGGCACACCATGCAGGTGCTCAACCTCATCAAAGAATAGATTAGCAACATTTCATGCATAATCGGTTTTATGGAAAGCAATGAAGGGAGCCATCTTAGAAAACCGATCCACATCAACAAAAATGTAATCCTTTCCTCTCTTAGTCCTAGGCAACCCAAAAACAAAGTTCATAAATATGTCTTCCCATGGCGCACTAGGGATTGGGAGAGAGGTGTAAAGTCCATGGGGGTTGAGCTTGGATTTGTCTTGCAAACAAGTCACACATGAAGGACAAAATTTTTCTATGTCCCTATGCATGCAAGGCCAAAATAAGTGTTCCTTAAGAGTATGCAAAGTCTTAAGCACCCCAAAATTCCGTATAAGCCCTCCACCATGTGCCTCTTGAACAAATAATCTACGAATGGGCCCACTAGAAATGCACAACCTAGTTCCCCTAAAAAGATACCCCTCATGCAAATAGTATTGATCCCCACTACCCGTAGACTTAGATGCTTCAAAATTTTCCCCAAAATCAGAATCACCAGTATACAAGTCTTTTATGAAGGCAAATCCTAACATTCTAGCATCAAGTGTGGAAAGTAGGGTATACCTCCTAGAGAGTGCATCGGCCACAATGTTGTCTTTCCCCTTTTTGTGTTTGATCACATAAGGAAAAGCCTATATAAACTCCACCCACTTGGCATGCCTCTTGTTGAGCTTACTTTGACCCTTGAGGAATTTTAGGGCTTCATGATCGGAATGTTCGAATCACAAGCTCACGAGCAAAGAGATAGTGTTTCCAAGTCTTGAGAACATGAACAAGGGCAAGCAACTCCTTGTCGTAGGTTGGGTAATTGAGCTCAGCCCCGCTGAACTTCTTGCTGAAGAAACCTATAGGACCCCCCCTTGCATCAAGACTCCATCAAGTCCAATTCCGGATGCGTCACATTCAATTTCAAAAGTTTTTGGCAAAATCCGAGAGGACAAAGAGGAGAGCATTTGTCAACTTACTCTTGAGGGTGTTGAAAGCTTCTTCTTGCGGAGTTCCCCATTGAAAGGTCACATTCTTCTTTGTAAGCTCGGTGAGAGGAGAAGCAAGTGTACTAAAGTCCTTCACGAACATTCGACGGAATCCAGCAAGCCCTAAGAAACTTCGGACTTAAATCATGGTGGTAGGAGTTAGCCATTCTCGAACTGCCTTCACCTTTTCTTCGTCCACCTTCAAGCCGTCCCTGCACACTACAAAGCTAAGAAACACCACGTGATCCGAGCAAAAATGGCATTTCTTAAAGTTTGCATACAACTTTCCCTTCTAAGAACTTCTATGACCTTTCTAATATGCTCGGCATGCTCATGAAAATTGCGGTTGTACACTAAAATATCATCAACGTATACAATCACAAATTTTCCCAAAAAGGACCTAAGCACATGATTCACGAAGTGCATGAAGATACTAGGAGCATTCGTAAGACCAAATGGCATAACCAACCATTCATACAAACCGTATTTGGTCTTGAAAGCGGTTTTCCACTCGTCTGCTTCCTTCATCCGAATCTGGTGGTATCGACTCTTTAAATCTATTTTGGAGAACACACCTGAGCCATGGAGCTCTTCAAGCATGTCATCAAGCCTCGGTATTGGATGTCGGTATTTGATGGTGATGTTGATGATAACACGACAATCCACACAAATTCTCCAAATGCCATCTTTCTTAGGCACAAGGATCACGGGAACCGCACATGGACTCAAACTCTCACGCACGTACCCTTTGTCTAGTGATGTGGCTAAAACCTACCCGCAAGTGTACAAAATCAGTTGTAGTAGTCAAGTTTCGATCCCACAGAGACAAATGTAATATCAATTGAAACTCTACCAATGAGTTAGGCCAGAAAAGATATGAAATTGGGGAAATCTATAACTAAGCTAACTAAATAAACAAATAAAAAAAGATAAAATCAATGGGATAAATGTGTCTAAGGTTAAGGATTACCGCAACAAAGCCTCTATAAATAAAATTACACTTTACCTAAATCTAGTCCAAATTATTTGAAGATAAGCTATCTAAAGTAATTTACTAACTTCTTTAGATGATAGTAAATGTGTATGTACTAAACTAACAATCGTTGTTGCACATAGATAATCTCATCCAAACCCTTTAACGCACTTAGAGTCTAGGGATAAACTAAAATAACATTCGCTGTCGTGCTCCGCTAATCCAACTCAAACCTAGAATATCTATGATAGCCTATTAATCCTCAAGAGTAATTAAGTTGCTGTCGCTCAGAAATAACACTCAGGTTTAATTCCTAGGATTCCAGTAGAACTTATCACCTCTCAGTCCCAAACCCTACCTGACCTTAGAACTAGGCATTGAGTCAAGCTTAATTGAAGACATATTTAATAGATTTAAACTAGCCAACAACATATATGAATTATTCAATAAATATGGGAGATAAGAAAACTTAATCTCAATGTAAAAATTATTCAATAAATATGGGAGATAAGAAAACTTAATCACATTAATACCAAATCTTCCAAGTACACTTCAAGCCAAAAACTCCCTCGTTAATCCTATATATGCGGCTGCTTCAAACAAAAGGAAATGAAAAACTAAAACAAAACTTAAGCAAAAACAATCCTACATCACCTCCCCCTTTCAAATTTCCAAATCCCACACAATATATACGGTGAGTTAGGTAAATGATCATTTGAAAAACCTTTTTTTAAACTAATGGACCCTTAGTAAAAATGGATCCCTCTCCCTAAACCCTACTCCCTACCTCTCCCTCCCCCCTTACACCCTAAACCCCAAAAAACAATATTTTAGAGAGAGAAAAAACAAAGAAGAGAAAGAAAAAAATAAAATAAAATAAGCTAGTAGACGGTAGAAAAAATACATAAAAACTAGTGAGAGTCTCTTTTATTAATTGAAAACTCTTAAAGGGTCAATGGGCCCAAAAACGCCCAATATATATGTCGTCCCTGCTTGGAAGTGGTCCGGGCCCACCACTTGAAGAAATTCTCGTCATTATATGCTGCATATCAGCCTCTTTTGTCTCCTTGTGTGTGAATTATGATTCACAATTGGGCTCAACTTGCTGAAAATCTACACGGCCCATTAGCATTGTTTTTGGCATTATCAAAGCATGTCCCAAACTAGTCCATTTTATATTCAAAATGCATGAAATAATAAAAACACGAGTGTAGACTCCAAATACAAAATATAACAAAATTAATTATAAAAATATAAAATATGCATGCAAAATGATCTAATCTAATATGCAACTAGACTCCTAAAATATGTATAAATTATGTGTTATCAAATTCCCCCAAACTTAAACCTTCATTGTCCTCAAGCAAGAACGTAGCTCAAAATTCCATAAGAAATACAAAGGTTGTCTCTATCCAATCAATACTCAAGCAAGTCCATGAAAACTTAAATATTTAACAATATAATCATCAAAGCATACAAATAATCATCAAAGAGACTAAGTAGGTCATCCACACTAGACCTCACTTAGGATAAAAATAAGAATCACTCTCACTCATGTGATTAGGATAAGTGTTTTTGCTCAAATCTCAAATTTGAAAACGCATCTACCATAAGCTTGCATCAGTGTCTTAAATCTCTACCACTAAGGACCTTGTACATGACATAAATCAAAAGGACTTTTATTGGGTTGTAATGGGGTCAGGTAAAAAGAAATGTATGAATACAATTTGGCCATGTAATGCTTAATCCGGGAAGGAAGAACTAACAAAGACAACACCAAACTCAGAGGATTTCTCGTACCATTCTTTTCAACAAAATGCCATTTATTCTTGTATCTTTTTTTCATTCTTTTTTCTTCTGTGTTTTTTTGTTCTTCTTTTTTTGTTCTATTGTTTTTTCAAAAAAATCCAAAACACTTCCAACAATTACACACTGTACAAATAACTCCCCCAAGCTTAAATTCTACATTGTCTCAATGTAGAAATAAAAAAAAGAGGAAAAGAAACTCACCAAATTATCAAGCATTCGGGCACTCTCACAATATACTCGAGAGGTAATTTAGAACGAGAATGGGTGGGCGTAATGGTGGTGGGTTGGTGCTGGTGTTGTGGTGTCACGAGGCGGGTTGGCTCGGGGCTGTGGATCCGGTGAGGTTGTGGTTGGGCACGGGTCGAGCGGCTGGTACGGTGGTTTGGTGGGATGTGGGTTGGTTTGGGTGGCGGGGCGCGGGGCTAGTGCAGGGCTCTGCGCGGCGGGCGGATCGGGGTGAGGTGGTACGGATCGGTGGTGGTTCGAGGATAGTCGCCGGTAGGTGTGGTTGTGTGGGGAGGAGGAGGAGGAGAGATGGAGGTCGACGGCGGGTTACAAGGAAAAGAATGGAGAAAGAAAGTAGAAGAAAGGAAGAAAAGTAAACATTTTTTTTCTATTTTTTTGAAAAGCAATTTTTTTAGGTGCAGCCCCAGACCGTGCAGTTCTCCAAAAGACTACCACCGAATTGGTTTTTTTTTCGTTTTTTGTTTTTTTAAAATAAAAGAAATAAGAATAAGAAACATACCTTGGGTTATCTCCCAAAAAGTGCTTGTTTTAGGTCGTCAGCCTGACCCTCACTAGTGTTAAGAACTCGGATCGGGCGGGTCGGTGACATCCAACTCAATCGGATCATGCTCCTTGTAAGGCTTTAGTCGAATCTTGCACACTCTCCATATGACATAGCTCAACAAAATCATTTTGAAGAACTCGGTTCAGGTAGTATGGACCGGACCATCTAGTGCTTTTGCTTTCCGGAAACATGCTCGATCTATGATGATAGATAATCACATGATTCCCTTCCTTAAACTCAACTCGATCCCGTTCAACAGGGCTTCTTTTTCTCTTTTTTCGTCTACTCTGACCCTTTATTTTTGGATTAGCCTCCACCCTTGGGTCTTGGATTTCCAATGCAGCTTGGGGTGACATAACTACATCAAGCAATTTATCAAGAGGCTTTTCTTACACCTTACAGCTGGTATTGGTGCTAGTGGT
The DNA here is from genome assembly GCA_027886185.1 of Rheum nobile. Taxonomy (NCBI): domain Eukaryota; kingdom Viridiplantae; phylum Streptophyta; class Magnoliopsida; order Caryophyllales; family Polygonaceae; genus Rheum; species Rheum nobile. The sequence goes on along the minus strand of WOAB01000736.1, from coordinate 8,236,961 downwards.
CGGGGTAGCGTTCTATGACAGCTCAAACTCATCAAGCATAGGGTCCTCCTTGGTCAGCTAGGTAGGCTCTCTTCTATCCAATTGTGGTTCTTCCCACTCTTTTGCAACCCGTTGTAAAATAGCAGTGCAATGTTCTATATAATGCACTTCAGATGGCTCTGCCTCTATATGCAACTTTGAATTAACCAACTCAGCAATTTGATCTTACAGCTTCTGATTTTGTGTGGTTAATATATCTACTTGAGTCTTCAAAGAGTCCATCGTACCTAAAACAGATGAATATTGGGTTGCTAGAGGTTTAAGCACATTTAAAACACATTCTTCAAGATAGTGAACAATCTTTTCAACTTTCCTATCATGTCTTAAAATGAAGTCATCAAGCATACGATCTTGAATGGACTTATTGGCCCAGGCTGAAGCGGTATGTGTGGTGGTGTCATCCAATTAGGATTGCAGAAATTTGAATTTCTCTCAATTATCTCTCCCAAAGTTAAATGAAAACCTGTATGATCATGATCTGCCGCTCCACAAGACTCACAGAAGAGGTTAAAAGTATTTGGGTTTGAGTACCCCAAATTAGAATTTTCAAAATCATACCTTTGAATACTTGTATTAGGTCTAAAAGAAAGAAAGGGGTGAGAATCTACCTCATACATACCTGAATTCATTTGTTCGACTCTTTCTGAATAGCCTGAAAAGAATATGGAAAAAAAATCAAAGCAAAAATAAAATAATGACCTAGACTCACCAATAGAGGTGACAACTAATATTAACAGATTGGTCCCCGGCAACGGCGCCAAAAACTTGATGTGGATAAACCCTACCCGCAAGTGTACGAGATCAGTTGTAGTAGTCAAGTGTCGATTCCACAAAGACCAATGTAATATCAATTGAAACTCTACCAATGAGTTAGGCCAGAAAATATATGAAATTAGGGAAAGCTATAATTAAGCTAACTAAATAAATAAATAAAAAAGGATAAAATCAATAGGATAAATGTGTCTAAGGTTAAGGATCAAAAGCAACAAAGCCTCTGTAAACAAAATTACACTACACCTTAATCTAGTCCAAATCATTTGAAGGTAAGCTATCTAAGGTTATTTACTAACTCCTTTCAGACGATAGTAAATGTGTCTGGACTAAACTAACAATCGTTGTCGCGTAGAGCTAATCTCATCCAAACTCTTTAACGCACTTAGAGTCTAGGGATAAACTGAAATAACATTCGTTGTCGTGCTCCGCTAATCCAACTCAAACGTAGAACATCTTTGATAGCCTATTAATCCTCAAGAGTAATTAAATTGTTGTCGCACAAATAACACTCAAGTTCAATTCCTAGGATTCCAGTAGAAGTTATCACCTCCCAGTCTCAAACCCTACCTGACTACCTATTAAAGTTATCACATTTCAGTCTCAAACCTTAATAGGATCCATTTTGCATAGGCTAATATGGGCATAAAGCATCTAGGAATGAATCAAATATTATTCCAATTCAGGTAAAGAAATAATTCTAAATACATTACATCGTCGGGATCACCTCAACCTTAGAACTAGGCATTTAGCCAAGCATAATTAAACACATATTCAATAGATTTAAACTAGCCAACAATATATATGAATTATTCAATAAATATGGAAGATAAGAAAACTTAATCTCAATATAAAAATAATTAAAGTTAACAAAGGCTAGAACATTAATACCAAATTTTCCAAGTACGCTTCAAGCCAAAAACTCCCTCGTTAAACCTAAATATGTGGCTGCTTCAAACAAAAGGAAATGAAAAACTAAAACAAAACGTAAGCAAAAACTATCCTACATCACCTCCCCCTTTCAAATCTCCAAATCCCACAATATATATGTCGTCCCTGCTTGGAAGTGGGTCGGCCCACCACTTGAAGAAATTCTCGTCATTATATGCTGCATATCAGCCTCTTTTGTCTCCTTGTGTGTGAATTATGATTCACAATTGGGTTCAACTTGCTAAAAATCTACACGGCCCATTAGCATTGTTTTTGGCATTATCAAAGCATGTCCGGAACTAGTCGATTTTATATTCAAAATGCCTGACATAATAAAAACACGAGTGTAGATTCCGAATACAAAATACAATAAAATTAATTATAAAAATATAAAATATGTATTAAAATGATCTAATCTAATATGCAACTAGACTCCTAAAATATATATAAATTAGGTGTCATTATCTAGCAACTCTTGGACTTGTTTTTGGAGCTCTTTGGTTTCAGCTGGATTGGCCCTATAGAGATGTCGGTTTGGCAAAGTCGCCCCGGGTATGAAATTTATTTGGTGCTCGATGCCTCGGATGAGAGGAAGACCACTTGGCACATCTTCTTGAAACAAGTCCTTGTACTCCTGCAAAAGGTTGGCAACAAATGAGGTAGATCAACTAATTCTTGTGAAGTAAGATCAACACATTTAGGAATGATAAGAAAGCAAACGTTACTTCCCCTTATGGCTTGATCAATCTCTTTGGCCTTAGCCAAAAGCATATGACTAGGAGTTGGTTTGTCCTTGCCAATTGCCAACTTCTTTCCCTTAGCTTTTTCCTCTTTCTCCTTGAGGAGTCTTCTTTGTTGTCTCTCAACATGATCAGCCATGATCTCATGAGGAGCCAAAGGATGGAGAGTAATCTTCTTTCCTTTCATATGAAAGGAGTACTCACTGGATACTCTTTGGTGAATCACACCTCTATCAAATTGTCATAGTCTTCCAAGCAATATGTGGCAAGCCGACATAGGCAATACATCACAAAACACATCATCCTCATATCCTCCTATGACAAACTGAATTTGGCATGTTCTTTCACTTTAAGAGGAGTAGAAGAATTAGGCCAACACAAGGTATATGGTTAATGATGAGGAATAGTTGGAATGCTAAAACGAGAAACAACCTCCTGGTCTATGATGCTACAAGATGACCCTTCTTCAATAATCATACTACATACCTTACCTTGAATAAGACATCTAGTGTGAAAGACGGTCTCACGTTGATTTGGGACCTTAGAGGCTTTGTTGGCCACCAAAGCTCTTTTGACCACAAAACACTCACCGGTGGTTACATCGACATGTAGTTACTCTTCTTCATCTTGCTCTACATTTTCCACAAGCTCATCATCAGATTCGTACTCTCCTTGTGTGCTAAGAAGAACTTGTTTCTTTGTAGGACAATCCTTGGCAAAGTGTCATCAACCAAGGCACTTAAAATACTTCAAGTCTCTCGTGCGAGACTCTCCTTCCTTCCTTTGGATTTGCTGAGGTGGGGGCACATCTCTCCTTGGTGGATAAGACTTGGTGGTGTCACCCCTCAGCTCTTGCCGTCTTGGCTGGATGCTAGCCGAGTTTGAGGGTGTTGAAGTCCAAGGTCGTGAACTCTTCTTTTGGAGATGGTGGACCACTTGATTGGTGTAGTGCAACACCTCCTCCATTGATGTGCCACTTGGGAATCATTGCATTCTCACATGTGAAGCAAGATAATCATTTAAACCCGAAATAAACTTAGAGAGGGCATACCTTTCGAGGAACCTAATCCCGGTTCTGAACATCAAGGTCTTGAGCACTTTGTAGTGCTTATCCGGAGCCCTAGGGCCTTATCTAAGCCTCTCAAGTTTCTCTTGGAATCTTTCTCCATAATCTTCGGGCACAAATCTGAACCTGAAAGCTAGCTTGAGTTCTTGCCATGCTTGAATGGGAGCATAGCCTTGGCAAGCTCTCTCTTCTTGCCACAAAGCATAGGCAAAGTCCGTGATATGGATCATAGAAATGGCCACCCTTTGAGCCTCATGGTAACCATAGAAGTCAAAAACAGCCTCGGTCTTCGACTCCCAATCCAAATACACTTCCACATTCGAAGTACCCGCAAATGGATGTACAGTGAGCTTTACACCATGATTATGTCCATGCCCTTGATGTGTCCGTGCATCTCTTGGTGTGGCCATGGTAGAGGTGGTTAGTGACGCTCTCTTAGTTGCTCCTGAGGAGGGTTGGTTGGCACATTACGTCTTGGAAAGAGAATAGGACCGGTAGGTCCTTGGTATGGCCTATGCATAGGCCTTCCTTGGGTTGGACGTGTATCTGACCTGCATGGTTAGTCCTCAAAGAAAAATCAAGAGAAGTATTAGGGTAGAAGTCATCACCCAAATCTGCATGTTCTTGCTCTTGATATGGCCGTGGAGCTCGTGAGGTGGTCGCTTCATGATAAGTGGAAGCTTGGGCAAAGGCCGAGTGAAAGGTTCCTTGGGGCTCTTGATCATGAGAGGGTGAAAGTGGTTGGTTTTCTTGGAGCCCTCCAGACCGCACACAACTAAGCTTTTGTTTAATCTTTTCATCTATGGTTCGCATGAACATGGCCTGTGCTTCGCTCATTTGGGTGCGTTGATGTTCTTGTCTCTCTCCTTGGACTTTCAATGCTTGAAGGAGTGCAACAAGGTAAGTTGGGTTCTCACCCCCGGGAGGTTTCGTTGCCACCTCCTTTCCAAGGTTCTCTCGGATTAGATCCATACTTCCTACACAAGGTTAGCAAGCACAAGACCAAACAAAACAAAAACTAAAGCAACAAGGGATACCTCTAAGTGGACCTCTCACAACACAAGAAGTCCCAAAACAAGATTATGAATCCAACCCCAAATCAGATTGCAATGCTCGCATGAATTAAGGTATGGCTAGGCTTTGTGTTTGGCAACAAAAGAGGCACCCAAATAACTAAATTAACACAACCTTGTGCACTTTTAGTTGATGCAAGTCTACTAATAAGGACATAAGAAAGTACTAATCACTTTTGTTTTACAAAAAGAATCAAGACAATATTTCAAGGTCTAAATTCAGTCTTGCTCACTTTCTTTTTCTTGTTGGGGCCGAGTGTTTCTAAGTCTGACCTCTTTTTCCTTTGTTTTTCGTCGGTTAGAGTTCTTCTATACCCAAACTCTTTTTCTAAGTGAGTCTGAATTTATCTTTTTAAGGCATAAACTGATTTATAAGGATTTGAACTTTGAGAATCACAACTTACAAGATTACAATTTAGGATAAAACCGAGTGTACTTTACTATCAACAACTTACAAGATTACAATTTAGGATAGGACATTAATGGCCGGCTACTTCAAAGGGCACAAACACTAGTGTTTAGAGTAAATTGGCCGATTAAATGAAGTGACTTTCAAGCTAGCTTTGCACTAAATGAAGACCAATTATTATTCTGGAGATTAGCACACCAAAAGATTGTCTTGAACCTTGATAAATTCGACCAACAATTCAGGGAAAATCAGAGAAGGAAACTCAAGAAAACGAGGCACTCAAAGGCAAGGAAATACGAGCAAACACAACCCGATTGATTCTAACTTCATGATCTCGTTTTAGGGTGACTTACATCGTGTTGCTCTGATACCACTTGACAAGATCTTGCCTCCTTTGCTCAGTCCAAGGTAAGTGCAATCTCGGGCTCTGCGTCTCCAAGGTTGGTAGTGGTGCAATCCTTCACCGAAAGAGGTTCTTGATGGAAATTGGTGGCCGAATGGTTGAGGGATGGAGTTGATCTTTTAAGGTTTATTTTCTGGATAGTTTTAGGGATAAGTATCCTGTTCTTTTGTGGATGTTAAGAACCACATAAGGCTAGGACAAGATCAAGTAAGTTAAAGATACAACACACTCAAATCACTCGATCAAATTCTCGATTTGACTCACGAGGAAAGGTTGAATTTATATGGAAAAATACAGAGCAAAATACTAGGCTTTTGCTGGGATATTTGATTCAAAGTTGAATGATTACAAATGTAATACCCCTCATTTTCAGTAAGGGTATTTGGGTAATTTTTCCCAACCTTCGTTCAGTAATTATTTCGCTTTCAGAGGGATTCAGATTTTCTGTAAAATCCTTGATCTCCGTAATAATTCCTTGAGTGGTATAAAATACATTCAACGTATTTTTAGGGTTTAGAATATTCGTTCGGATACGAATATATTCAACCCGGGATTTTTAGATCCAAACCATGTTTTTCCCGGGCAAAAGAGGCAAAAATGGCCTAAACCGCGACCACGGTACCGCCACTGCCATTGCGGTAAAAGACGGAAAGCAACCATCATTGCGGGTTGTCAAGTGGCAGCAACCGCGACCGCGGTATGGCCACCGTGATTGCGGTACCGCGAACCGCGACCGCGGTCGACCACCGCGACCGCGGTAAATATCCAGAGTGACAACTTTTCTTTGCATCGCCGGAATTCAACCACGTCGTTTGTTGCCGCCCAGAACGTCCCATCTTGTCGGGGTGATGCACCTCCTTGCTTGGGCTATAAAAGGAGGAGATCTGGAGTTGTGTTGGGCACTCCAAATCCCAGATCTCACTCTCAAATCTCTCTTCCATTCTCGTCGGAAAATTCAAGCTCTCCTCGGAGTTGTCGCCGGAGTTTTCAAATGAGGAGGTGGTGCTCTTAAGGTGTTCCTTTGGAGGTACAAGGAGCCTAGAAGTCGACTCCCAAGAAAATCGAGTCCAAAACGCATCGTCCCCGGTGAGAAATCTTTCTCGTAGTCGCCGGAGTTCATCGACCGCGACCGCGGTCATGACACCGCGATCGCAGCCATGACATTGTCGCCATCACTGTTGCCGCCATCGCCAGGGCTCGCGAGGCACTTGTCCCCGATGACCGCGATCACGGCGGAGCCACCACGATAGCGGGCGCCCAAGCACTTCGCGGTTGTGGCTTTTGGCGTTGTGGTTTCGATCGAGGCCTTCGTTCCTTCGATTTCATTCGTCTTTCTTTAGATTCGTATTATTTATTATCGAATCTAAATTAGGGTTGTTATGGGTCATTCCGTAGGGATCTGTAATCCGAGTTCTGTCACCATTTCGGACCAAGAAAGCCATCATCATTGAGCTTCGTCTAATCTAAGGCAAGTGGCGGTTCGCTCTTGCTTAATCATTCCATGTTCTATTAATTATCAATTGCTCTTAATTGTTAATTAAAATGGACTGAACTGTTGTTTTCGTTTGGGAACAGATTTTATAAATAATGTGATTAAAATGTGATATTATGATAGGTTGTATATATTGCTAGAAACAACGCTATTATACTTGTTGATGACCGTAACGGTTTTGTTGTGGATTTAAATGTGAACTTTAATGCTAGAATAGCACGAGTATTCGTAGGAACGATATCCCTTATAAGGATAGTCGTTTCTTTATAATTCTCTTAAGATCGTGACCCATTACTTCTTATCCATCAGTAAGGATCTGAAGTGTTAAGGCACCTTGCTAGTGCCATTTGGGTGAACATAATGCCAAGCTGTGTATTAAAGGTTCGTAGTCACTCGAAATTATAAAGGTTCGTAGTCACTCGAAATCATAAAGGTTCGTAGTTACTCGAAATAATATTAAAAGTCTTAACAATAATATATGTTTTGTAATTAAATAAGATAAGTGCAGTGATGCACATAATTAATATACCTTCAGGCGAGTAGTGCAGCTAGGTAGTAGTGCAGCTAGGAGAACTCGTCTAGACTTTGGTCAGAGTAAAGTTCTCTGTCCAATCTGAATTCGCATTATGCGGTGAGGTTGGTCGTGAACCGAAACACCAAGTCGTTTTAACGCTTGTGTGAAATTATTAACGTTCCCAAACATCCGTCACACTTTCCGTTAAGACTCAATCCCTTTGGAGTCCTCTTTCCAGTGCATATCTAAATATTAATTCATTCCGTGAAGTTCCGGTTTATATATCGTTCCTTCGGTTATTATTCGAGGAACAATGATAGTAAACGGTTACGATCACTAGAACCATTCTGTTTGCACCCTTGCTTAGTCTTTCATTAGACTAACCAACCGGGGTTTATTCCTTGCATGGTTGGCTGTTGTCATCCGTCCTATACGACACATCAGTGGTTGGTTCCCGAAGTCAAAGTAACCAGTTGCAGAAGAAGCTTACAGACGAAGATTTAAGTGTCAGTGTTTTAAATTGTTAAGTATTACTTTAATATGTATTTTTATCACCTAGCCATGTTATAGGTTGGTTCTTAAAAGTCTTCCGCTGTGTAATCTAAAAGTCTTCCGCTGTAATTTTATTTGTTGTAAAAATACTTCTCTCGTTTGATGAGAGATCTTTTAATAAAAAAGGTTGAGTTTCTTATCCAAATGTCTTCCGCTGTTTAATCTTTCATTTAATATAATCACGTATTTAAGTTTAATTGTTCCGATTAAAGCCTAGGGTGACATCGGACAACAACGTCTGAGGTCACTGGCGTGTGGCACTACCGGTATAAATCGGGGGTTTTACAGATATGGTATCAGAGCAATGGTTTTAAAATTCTTGGCCTATTGTTAGGTTTGACAAGTTTCGAAAGAATTAATTTCGAAACTATTTTCAACTATTTTCTATTAAAAAGAACTTTGCAGATTTAACTGTTGGATTTAAAAGTTTTCTTTACTCCTTGGAATTTAAAATAATGATTTAGCTATTTGAACTTCAAAGGCTATTTATAATTGGTTTATAAAATGTCGTGTTATAAGCGATTAAATTATGTTTATGGTTATAACTCTTAAAGTGTGATTTTGATCTTGGAAAGAGTTTTGTGATAATCGTATCACTAGAAACTAACTTTGTAAATAATTATTATTTTTATATATAAAAGGGTTAATAGTATAAAGTATAAAGTTTGAAAGTATAAGGCTTCATAATAAATGGTTTTCAAACTTCTACAAGTTTCGAGTGTTACTTATTCCTTAGATCCATTCTTAGGCATATTGTCTCTTCTTAGGATTAATGTCATTAAAAGTAGACATTTCTCCTAGGATACCCATTCTCAAATAAAGAGAAGAAGGTCGTTTCTGTAGTTAACAATAGAGGGTTAGTCAGACTAATGTAAAGTTATTAGTTTGGACCCTTATAATCTGTGTCATAACGTATTTGACTAAAGTGTCATAATCAAGTTGGAAAAGTTCTAAATTAACGTTATGATTCACCAACAGATGATGAACACAAAAAACACAGCCCGTGCTGGTGCAGAACCAAGTAATAACCCAAGGTTGAATCCAAGAAACGCCGCTAATCAAGAGGAGGAGCGTGAGTCTGTCTCTCACAATAACCCCGCAGGAGTTGGCCAAGCTCAGGCTAATCCGGCGGTGGTGTTGGATGCCGCAACCAAAGAAGCTATTCGTGGGTTTATCGTGGAGACGGTCAGTGACGTAATTCGGTCAATTGCACCGCAAGCACAAGGTGTTCCGATTCCTCAAGTTATTCCTGAAGTTGAGGAGCCAGTGAATCACATACCTTATGATGATGTCGTCAGAAACAGAGGAACTTACGGTCAAGCCTTGAAGGCCGTGAGCTCAATGAGGCCTGACAGCTATGACGGTACTGGATAACTGGTCAAAGTGGCGTATTGCTTTTCACATATGGAACGTCTGTTCAGGAACGTGGATTGCACTAAGACCGAGAAAGTGCACATCGCCTCCCTTCAACTCAAGGATGTGGCTAGTGAATGGTGGGAGAGCACTTGTCTAGCTGATCATCCCGAGCTGAATTGGAGCATGTTTAAAACAAAGATGATTGACCGTTTCTTTTCCCGTGCTATAAGGGAGGAGAAGCATAAGGAATTTCTGTACCCTATGACTGATGGGTTAAAGGTGACTGAGCTTGCAGCTAAGTTCAATCACTTGTTGCAATATGCTGGGCCAGAAGTGTCAAGCGAGGAGCAAAAGATCTGGTACTTCCATGGATGGATGAACCCAGAAATCAAACCTCTGATGGTGCGTCATGTGGATGTAGTAAGAATTATTACATGGTATATTGTATGGAGACAAGGTTGTGAGATGACGTCGTGATTAAGGAAATAGATTGACTCTAAGAGTAATTTTGAGGATAAAATGATTAAGAAGGCTAAGATCAGGTAGTGATGATTACGGCATATCAGTTTAGCCAAGTTTCGGGGTCGAAACTTTTTTTAAGGGGGTAGTGATGTAATACCCCTCATTTTCAGTAAGGGTATTTGGGTAATTTTTCTCAACCTTCGTTAAGTAATTATTTCACTTTCAGAGGGATTCAGATTTTCTATAAAATCCTTGATCTTCGTAATAATTCCTTGAGTGGTATAAAATACATTCGACGTATTTTCGGGGTTTAGAATATTCGTCCGGATACGAATATATTCAACCCGGGATTTTTAGATCCAAACCATGTTTTTCCCGGGCAAAAGAGGCAAAAATGGCCTAAATCACGACAACGGTACCGCCACCGCCATCGCGGTAAAAGACAGAAAGTAGCCATCATTGCGGGCTGTCAAGTGGCAGCAACCGCGACCGCGGTATGGCCACCGCGATCGCGGTACCGCGAACCGCGGTAAATATACAGAGTGACATCTTTTTTTTGCATCGCCGAAATTCAACCACGTCGTCCGTTGCCGCCCAGGACGTCCCATCTTGTCTGGGTGATGCACCTCCTTGCTTGGGCTATATTAGGAGGAGATCTGGAGTTGTGTTGGGCACTCCAAATCCCAGATCTCACTCTCAAATCTCTCTTCCATTCTCGCCGGAAAATTCAAGCTCTCGTCGGAGTTGTCGCTGGAGTTTTCAAAGGAGGAGGTGGTGCTCTTAAGGTGTTCCTTTGGAGGTACAAGGAGCCTAGAAGTCGACTCCCAAGCAAATCGAGTCAAAAACGCATCGTCCTCGGTGAGAAATCTTTCTCGTAGTCGCCGGAGTTCATCGACCGCGACCACGGTCATGACACCGCGATCGCGGCCATGACATTGTCGCCATCTCTGCTGCTGCCATCGCCAGGGCTCGCGGGGCACTTGTTCCCGACGACCGCAATCACGGCGGAGCCATCGCGATCGCGGTTGTGGCTTTTGGCGTTGTGGTTTTTGGCGTTGTGGTTTCGATCGAGGCCTTCGTTCCTTCGATTTCGTTCGTCTTTCTTTAGATTCGTACTATTTATTGTCGAATCTAACTTAGGGTTTCGTTATGGGTCATTCCGTAGGGATCTGTAATCCGAGTTCTGTCCCCGTTTCGGACCTAGAAACCCATCATCATTGAGCTTCGTCTAATCTAAGGCAAGTGGCGGTTCGCTCTTGCTTAATCATTCCATGTTCTATTAATTATCAAGTGCTCTTAATTGTTAATTAAATTGGAGTGAACTGTTGTTTTCGTTTGGGAACAGATTTTATAAATAATGTGATTAAAATGTGATATTATGATAGGTTGTATATATTGCTAGAAACAACGCTATTTAACTTGTTGATGACCGTAACGGTTTTGTTGTGGATTTAAATGTGAACTTTAATGCTAGAATAGCACGAGTATTCGTTGGAACGATATCCCTTGTAAGGATAGTTGTTTCTTTATAATTCTTTTAAGATCGTGACCCATTGCTTCTTATCCATCGGTAAGGATCTAAAGTGTTAAGGCACCTTGCTAGTGCCATTTGGGTGAACATAATGCCACCCTGTGTATTAAAGGTTCATAGTCACTCGAAATTATAAAGGTTCGTAGTCACTCGAAATCATAAAGGTTCGTAGTTACTCGAAATAATATTAAAAGTCTTAACAGTAATATACGTTTTGTAATTAAATAAGATAAGTGAAGTGATGCACATAATTAATATACCCTCAGGCGAGTAGTGTAGTTAGGAAGTAGTGTAGCTAGGAGAACTCGTCTAGACTTTGGTCAGAGTAAAGTTCTCTTTCCAATCTGAATTCGTATTATGCGGTGAGGTTGGTCGTGAACCGAAACACCAATCGTTTTAACGCTTGTGTGAAATTATTAACGTTCCCAAACATCCGTCACACTTTCCGTTAAGACTCAATCCCTTTGGAGTCCTCTTTCCAGTGCATATCTAAATATTAATTCATTCCTTGAAAGTTCTGGTTTATATATCGTTCCTTCGGTTATTATTCGAGGGACAATAATAGTAAACGGTTACGATCACTAGAACCATTCTGTTTGCACCCTTGCTTAGTCTTTCATTAGACTAACCAACCATGTTTTATTCCTTGTATGGTTGGCTGGTGTCATCCGTCCTATACGGCACATCAGTGGTTGGTTCCCGAAGTCAAAGTAACCAGTTGCAGAAGAAGCTTGCAGACGAAGATTTAAGTGTCAGTGTTTTAAGTTGTTAAGTATGACTTTAATATGTATTTTTATCACCTAGTCATGTTATAGGTTGATTCTTAAAAGTCTTCCGCTGTGTAATCTAAAAGTCTTCCGCTGTAATTTTCTTTGTTGTAAAAATACTTCTCTCGTTTGATGAGAGATCTTTTAATAAAAAGGGTTGAGTTTCTTATCCCAATGTCTTTCGCTGTTTAATCTTTCATTTAATATAATCACGTATTTAAGTTTAATTGTTCCAATTAAAGCCTAGGGTGACATCAGACAGCAATGTCTGAGGTCACTGGCGTGTGGCACTACCGGTATAAATCGGGGGTGTTACAGATATGGTATCAGAGCAATGGTTTTAAAATTCTTGGCCTATTGTTAGGTTTGAGAATTTTCGAAAGAATTAATTTCGAAACTATTTTCACCTATATTCTATTAAAAAGAACTTTGCAGATTTAACTGTTGGATTTAAAAGTTTTCTTTACTCCTTGGAATTTAAAATAATGATTTAGCTATTTGAACTTCAAAGGCTATTTATAATTGGTTTATAAAATATCGTGTTATAAGCGATTAAATTATGTTTATGGTTATAACTCTTAAAGTGTGATTTTGATCTTGGAATGAGTTTTGTGATAATCGTATCACTAGAAACTAACTTTGTAAATAATTATTATTTTTATATATAAAAGGGTTAATAGTATAAAGTATAAAATTTGAAAGTATAAGTCTTCATAATAAATGGTTTTTATATATAAAAGGGTTAAGAGACGGTCACCGACGTAATTTGGTCAATTGCACCGCAAGAACAAGGTGTTCCGATTCCTCAGGTTATTCCTGAAGTTGAGGAGCCAGTGTGATGTGACTACGTCGCATCATGAACAAGACGCAAGCCATTCAAGACATGAAGAGTCAAGCGCCGTAGCCGCCACGCCTAGGGCATCCGAGCTAGAGGCCGGCGCTCGGGTCTTTCCGGGTCGGATCACTCGAGCTCGGGCTCGAGCATTGCAAGAGGGACTCCAGGCTGGGCTAATGGCCATGGGAGCTTTGAGCTTAAGGGAAGAGAAGGCCTTTTGTGCCTTGGTGCAACAACCGAGCTTATCGTCCCAAGGAGAACGTCAGTTCTAAGAGCTCGTTCCAACGTACAAAGAACGTTCCACAGAGCCCATCAGTGCAAAGAGCTCGTTCAATGGACAGAGAGCGTCCCAAGGAGAACGTCAGTTCCAAGAGCTCGTTCCAATGGACAGAGAACATTCCAAAGAGCCCATCAGTCCAAAGAGCTCGTTCGATGGACAGAGAGCATCCCAAGGCGAACTTCAGTTCAAAGAGCTCGTTCAAGAACGTCTCAAAGAACACATCAGTCCGAAGAGCTCGTTCGACGGACAGATAGCGTCCAAAGAGAATGCTAGCTCATAAAGCTCGTTCAGCGGACAGAGACTTCCCAAAGAGAATGCTAGCTCACAAAGCTCGATCAGCGGACATAGACTTCCCAAAGAGAACGCTAGCCTACAAAGCTCGTTCAACGGACATAGACTTCCCACGGAGAACGCTAGCCCACAAAGCTCGTTCAACGGACAGCGACTTCTCAAAGAGAACGCACCTCCAAGAGCACGTTCTCTGCACTCGAATCGAGAAGCATGACGAAGAGCTTGGTCTTCGTGCTTGGCTCGTTGGCCGTCTGGGCTTGTTTTGAAGGGGCATTTATTGCCGATTTTTGTGTTGATCTTCATGACATTTTGCTACCTTAGTCTTGACTATTTGATGGTTGAACTTCAGCATTAAACACCTGAAGTGGGGCTTGTGGGGTTTGGGTATAAATAGGCCGTAGCCGTCCCTTGTTTTAGCAAGCTTGAACACGATAAAACTCTTTGTTTTTCTCTCCATTTAATCCATCGTTTTCTGCAAAATTTCTTTCTTTGTTTCCTTATCTTTAGTAGCTACAAAACCCTGGTTGTGTGTGATATCAACCTCCTCGCAAGGACTTCCTTTGGTGAGTAATATCCAAAGCAAATCCTTCGCTAGTTCTTGCAAGTCAAGGTGTGTACAATCCGACACTTGCAAGTCCATATCCCTTCACTTGAATCCGATCTCTCCACCCTCTCACTCTCTACTCCATCCGCTTCTAAACACTTCCACGACGTGCCAAATCTGCCCCCCTCAAACCTCTCTCTCACCGACGCCAAGGTTCCCTGCCGGTTGGTTGTTGTCTCGCCATTTCCTTGGCTCTAGTGGACTTTCTCGCACCGAAGGCTGCACTCTTATCCTCACCCATCATGTGGTATCAAAGCTATGCGAGGTACGTCCTAAATTTGGCTTAGAATTTCAAGTTACAATAGTTGCAAGTGAGTTCTAGCCGATTGCTTGTTGGCCTTGTGTTCCATACGATTTGTGTCTTGATCTTGGACATTTTTTCTGCAAATTTTCTGGGTTCGTTTTCAGCATATTTCTGAGTGAAGAAGAAGGTTTAATGCAGCCATAAAAGAATGGGAGTTGTGGTTTGATGAAAGGTCTTGTGCATTGATTGTTTTCGGTTCCTTGTGAACTTTTCACTTGCCCGAATTTAGTACCAACTGTGACTGACTTTTGGCTGCCTTGAACACATTACAACAGAACGTTTTGAGTCAATAAACTGAGCCTTGTATCCCCTGAACCGACCTTGCATTTTATGCACTCTTCACTAGCATGCTTGCCTAGTCTTGTGTTTAGGATACGGGAACGGTTGCCTTGTTGATTTTTGTTGCATGCTCATTGTGATTTTGCCATTACTTGTCTCGACTTGAACAAAAAAAAAAGCTCAAGAAAAACCCGGTCTAAACAGGAGAGACCATAGAAAAACGTGAGCTCAAATCGGCTTATTGTTTGCTCTTCAAAAAAAAAATATTGCTCAAGAAAAACCCGGTCTAAACAGGAGAGGCCATAGAAAAAAGTGAGCCAACATAAGAGCCAATTCAGTTTATAAGTGAAAAGAGTTTTCCAAATCAAGTGCATACTTAGTAGCTTCCTAGACATAGGTCCGGGCAAACTAGCTAGTCCTTGTTCGCCTCGCCAAACTCCGTCCTAGCCGTGACCTACATTCACTTGCACCTTGTTGTGATTTGAGTTCTAGGTCAGTTTTGGGGCTATCTTGTTTGGCTTTGTATACTGCGTCTTGTTTGGTTTCGTGATGTTGCTTTGGTGTGTGGTTGTTTACAATTGTCTAAGGATGGTGGATGATAATCAGCTCGGAAAGGACTTAGCGGCGTCTTCACCAAGGGATGTATATCCAGCCAAGGGAATCACTTTGCAAGATATTCAACAAACCTTGCTATCTTTGCAATTGTCTATCAATGCACGGTTGGAAACTTTGGAGCGCAACCATGAGAATACCGCCGAGCAATTGCACCAATTGAGTGTCAACCGTCCTCCAAGCAACGCCCATGTTGTGCCACAAGTTCCAAGAGAAGCCATTGGTTCCGCTCTCAATAAGGTGGACCATGTGCCATTCCGGGAGGAAGCGTCCTCTTCTCATGCACCGAGGGTGCCGTTGGCGTCAAAAGGGGCATATCCGGCGTACGAAGCGCCACCATTTGTAGCAACCTCGGGGGTAAATATGGTTAATGATTTTGCTACATTTCCTAATAATATTCCTATTGGTACCACTAACCTTCCAGGTTATGGAGTTGGAGGCTGTGACTCTTATGGGCGATCTCAAGCTACACCTACGCCCACCGCCAACCTATTTCCTCCACAAATGGCGATGAGGGGACCTCAAGTGCGCGCTGTTATGCGACCTTCCATGCCTCCCCAACGTTATGTTCCCCCGACCTACCATGAAGAAAGGCCCCAAGGGAGGGATCAACACCACGGTGCTAAACTCCATGTGCAATCATTTGCGGGCTCTTCCAACGGGGATGAATGCTTGGATTGGATGGCCAAAACTGAGTCCATCTTCGAGTTTTATGGGTATGATGATGCTAGGAGGGTCGCCATCGCTGCCATTCACTTCACCGACTTTGCCTATCATTGGTGGTAAGAGGACCAGGCGGAGCGGCGTCGCATGGGATATGATCCCATTAGTAATTGGCAAGAGCTCAAGGATGCTCTTTCGGAGCGTTTTGTGCCAAGGGACTACACCGAGAGAGTGCACGCCAAGCTGGAGCAAGTGCGCCAAGGAAGTCGTACTCCCGATGAGTACTTCAAGGAGCTTCGGACTCTCATCTTCCGATCCGGCCTCCGCTTTCCCGACGGGTATGTTATTTCTAAATTTGTCAATGGCTTGAATTATGATCTTCGTGCTATTGTTAACTAGCAGCATTTCGTCCGGGTACAAGTATTGAGGAGGTTCTACACTACACGAATCACGTCAACAAGAACCAACCTCAAAGGAGGCAACCGAGCTCCACCTCTCGGCCGTGGCATACCTCTACACCTAATGCCACCTCAAACCTGCCAAAGAAGCAAGAGTATAGGCGTGAGTTGCCACCCTCGCAGCCTAGGAAAGATGCTCCACCACCTCGGCCAAAGCAAGAAAACGGGGACCGAGCGAGTGACTTCAAATGCTTCAAGTGTCTTGGGTGGGGCCACTTTGCCTGGGACTGCCCTAATCAAAGGAAGGTGCTCCTCAATTCTCAAGGGGAATATGAATTTGAAGAGGAACCGGCTGAGCTAGTCGAAAAAGAGCCCGAGGAGCAAGAGGAAGAGGACGAGCTCCATGTGATGGCAGCCCAAGGGGAGTGCTTCGTCATCCAAAGAACCTTGTTCATGACGGAGAGCTCCACCACTCCAAGTCAGCGGGAGACCATCTTCCATACCCGTTGCACCATCAAGGATAAGGTATGTAGTGTCATCATCGATGGTGGATCTTGTTGCAACATTATCGATGAAGAGGTAGTTAAGCGATTCTCCCTTCCTACTTCTCCCCATCCGATGCCTTACCCTTTGTGTTGGCTTAATTCTAACTCTCCTATTCAAGTTAGGGAAAGGTGTGTTATTTCTTTTTCCATAGGTTCTTATGCGGATGAGGTTGAGTGTGACATGGTCCCGATGACCGCATGTCACCTCTTGCTTGGAAGGCCATGGCAATATGATAGGGGTGTTATCCATGATGGCGTCTCCAACGAGTACTCCTTTCACAAGAGTGGCAAGAAGGTCACCTTGTACCCCTTGACTCCTCATGAGATCATGCTTGATCATGTGGCCAAGGAGCAACGGAAAAAGCACCAAGGCCGTGAGGAGAAGAAGAGTAAGAAGCTGGCCATTGGTGGTAGCGTGGGCACTTCCAACCAACTCCTTTTGGCCAAGCCTAAGGAAGTTGTCCACGCTATCCGGGGAAGTAACACTTGTCTCCTACTCTTATATCATGATGTATATTTATCTTCTCAAGAGTTGGATGATCTTCCCTCACTTATCTCTCGTCTTTTGCAGGAATATGAGGAACTTTTTCAAGACGAGGTGCCAAGTGGTCTACCACCAATTCGTGGGAGAGAGCATCAGATCGACTTTGTCCCGGGGGCTACACTACCGAACCGTCCAGACTATAGGTCCAATCCCGAGGAGGCCAAGGAGCTTCAACATCAAGTGTAAGAGCTCCTAGACAAAGTCTATGTGCGTGAGAGCCTAAGTCCTTGCGCGGTTCCGGTAATTCTTGTCCCTAAAAAGGACGGTACATGGCGTATGTGTGTTGATTACCGAGCAATCAACAACATAACCATCAAGTACCGCCACCCCATTCCGCGGCTTGATGATATGCTCGATGAGCTCCACGATTCAAGTGTCTTTTCAAAGATTTACTTGAAAAGTGGCTATCATCAAATCCGGATGAAAGAGGGTGATGAGTGGAAGATGGCGTTTAAAACCAAATATGGGCTCTATGAATGGTTGGTTATGCCTTTCGGTCTAACCAACGCACCTAGCACCTTTATGAGGTTGATGAACCATGTCCTCCGCTCCTTTCTTGGCAAGTTTGTGGTGGTATACTTCAATGATATCCTAGTGTATAGCCAAAACTTGCAAGAGCATGTTGAGCACCTTAGGCAAGTGCTAGATGTCCTAAGGAAAGAGAGCCTATTTGCCTACTTTAAGAAATGCCTGTTTTGTTCGGATCACGTGGTGTTTCTTGGTTTTGTGGTGTGCAGGGATGGGCTGAAGGTGGATGAAGAAAAGGTCAAGGCCATTCGAGATTGGCCTACTCCCACGACCATGACACAAGTTAGGAGCTTCCTAGGGTTGACGGGCTTCTACCGGCGGTTTGTGAGGGACTTTAGCTCCTTAGCTTTGCCCCTCACCGAGCTAACTAACAAGAACGTCCTCTTCAGGTGGGAGGGACCTCAAGAAGACGCCTTTAACATCCTCAAGGCGAAGCTCACACAAGCACCTCTCCTTGTCTTGCCCGATTTCAACAAGATGTTCGAGGTTGAGTGTGATGCGTCAGACATTGGCTTGGGCGGCGTGCTTATGCAAGAAGGCAAACCCGTGGCGTATTTCAGTGAGAAATTGGGTGGGGCTGCGCTGAATTACCCTACCTATGACAAAGAATTGCTCGCCCTTGTCCGTGTTCGCAAGGTGTGGCAACACTACCTAATGCCGCGCGAGTTTGTGATCCATTCCAACCACGAGGCGCTGAAATTTCTCAAGGGACAAAGCAAGCTCAACAAGCGCCATGCCAAGTGGGTCGAGTTTATTGAATCCTTCCCTTATGTCATCAAGCATAAGAAGGGCAAGGACAACGTCATCACTGACGCCCTTTCTAGGAGGTATACACTTCCTTCCCTTCTTGATGCTAAGTTGCTTGGATTTGCTTTTATGCGTGAATTGTATGTGGATGATGCTGATTTCCATGATGTTTTTCAAGCATGTTTAGCTAAGGGAAGTAAGGACCAATTGTACTTGCATGATGGCTTTTTGTTTAAGGGTCCTAGATTGTGTGTGCCTAAGGGGTCTATTCGACATTTGCTAGTGCAAGAGGCCCACGGTGGTGGTCTCATGGGGCACTTTGGGGTAATGAAAACCTTGCATGTACTTAGGGAGCATTTATATTGGCCACGCATGCTTAAGTCCATTGAGAAATTTTGTGCTTCATGTGTGACTTGTTTGCGTGCCAAGTCTAGAGTACAACCGCATGGTTTGTACACTCCCCTTCCTATTCCACAAGTTCCTTGGGAAGACATTTCCATGGATTTTGTGTTAGGATTACCTCGATCTAAGAGGGGGAGGGACTCCATATATGTTGTGGTCGATAGGTTCTAAAAAATGGCCTATTTTATCGCATGCCACAAAACTGATGATGCATCTCATGTAGCTAGTCTTTTCTTTGATAATATTGTGAGATTGCATGGAGTCCCTAGGTCAATTGTTTCAGATCGTGATGTCAAATTTCTGAGCTATTTTTGGAAGACGCTTTGGGCCAAGTTGGGCACAAAGTTGCTCTTCTCCACCACTTGTCATCCACAAACGGATGGACAAACCGAGGTACCCTTGGTTCTCTTTTGCGCTATCTTTTGTCTACTAACTTGTGCAGGTGGGAAGAGTGTCTAGCCTTCATAGAATTTGCATACAACCGCTCGGTGCATTCGGCCACCAAGAAGACTCCTTTTGAGGTGGTTTATGGGCGCAACCCCATTACACCACTTGACTTGATGCCGTATGCAACTAAGGATAGAGAGAGCCGTGAAGGACTTGATCATGCTGCTATGATCAAGAAGCTTCACGAGGATACCCGCCTTCAATTGGAGAGGCGCACCATGCAATATGTGCGTCAAGCCAACAAGGGGCGTAAGGAGGTCATTTTTGAGCCCGACGACCTCGTATGGGTGCACTTGAAGAAGGAGCGCTTTCCGTCCCTTCGGAACTCCAAACTCAAGCCAAGGGGTGATGGTCCTTTTCAGGTTTTGGAGCGCATCAATGATAATGCATACAAGATCGAGTTACCACCAAGCTATGGCGTTCATGAGGTATTCAACATATCCGATCTTGCACCTTTCTTTCTTGACAATGATGATGAATTTCAGGATCAAGATTCATGGACGAATCCTTTTCAAGAAGGGGAGGATGATGTGACTACGTCGCATCATGAACAAGACGCAAGCCATTCAAGCCAGGAAGAGTCAAGCGCCGTCGCCGCCACGCCTAGGGCATCCGAGCTAGAGGCCGGTGCTCGGGTCTTTCCGGGTCGGATCACTCGAGCTCGGGCTCGAGCATTGCAAGGGGGACTCCAGGCTGGGCTAATGGCCATGGGAGCTCCGAGCTTAAGGGAAGAGAAGGCCTTTTGTGCCTTGGTGCAACAACCGGGCTTATCGTCCCAAAGAGAACGTCAGTTCCAAGAGCCCGTTCCAACAGACAGAGAACGTTCCACAGAGCCCATCAGTCTAAAGAGCTCGTTCGATGGACAAAGAGCGTCCCAAGGAGAACGTCAGTTCTAAGATCTTGTTCCAACGGACAGAGAACGTTCCAAAGAGCCCATCAGTCCAAAGAGCTCGTTCGATGGACAAAGAGCGTCCCAAGGCGAACTTTAGTTCA
Organism: Rheum nobile; assembly: GCA_027886185.1. Classification (NCBI taxonomy): domain Eukaryota; kingdom Viridiplantae; phylum Streptophyta; class Magnoliopsida; order Caryophyllales; family Polygonaceae; genus Rheum; species Rheum nobile. The sequence continues at coordinate 8,216,384 of WOAB01000736.1, read as the reverse complement.
AAGAGCTCGTTCAAGAACATCTCAAAGAGCACATCAGTCCAAAGAGCTCGTTCGACGGACAGATAGTGTCCAAAGAGAACGCTAGCTCACAAAGCTCGTTCAACGGACAGAGACTTCCCAAAGAGAACGCTAGCTCACAAAGCTCGTTCAGCGGACATAGACTTCCCAAAGAGAACGCTAGCCTACAAAGCTCGTTCAACGGACATAGACTTCCCACAGAGAACGCTAGCCCACAAAGCTCGTTCAACGGACAGCGACTTCCCAAAGAGAACGCACCTCCAAGAGCACGTTCTCTACACTCGAAGCATGACGAAGAGCTCGGTCTTCGTGCTTGGCTCGTTGGCCGTCTGGGCTTGTTTTGAAGGGGCATTTATTGCCTATTTTTGTGTTGATCATCATGACATTTTGCTACCTTAGTCTTGACTATTTGATGGTTGAACTTCAGCATTAAACACCTGAAGTGGGGCTTGTGGGGTTTGGGTATAAATAGGCCGTAGCCGGCCCTTGTTTTAGCAAGCTTGAACACGATAAAACTCTTTGTTTTTTTCTCCATTTAATCCATCATTTTCTGCAGAATTTCTGTGTTTGTTTCCTTATCTTTAGTAGCTACAAAGCCCAGGTTGTGTGTGATATCAACCTCCTCGCAAGGACTTCATTTGGTGAATAATATCCAAAGCAAATCCTTCGCTAGTTCTTGCAAGTCAAGGTGTGTCATATCCGACACTTGCAAGTCCATATCCCTTCACTTGAATCCGATCTCTCCACCCTCTGACTCTCCACTCCATCCGCTTTTAAACACTTCCACGATGCGCCAAATATGCCCCCCTCAAACCTCTCTCTCACCGACGCCAAGGTTCCCTGCCGGTTGGTTGTTGTCTCGCCATTTCCTTGGCTCTAGTGGACTTCCTCGCACCGAAGGCTGCACCCCGATCCTCATCCATCACAGTGAATCACGTACCTCAGGATGATGTCGTCAAAAACAGAGGAACTTACGGTCAAGCCTTGAAGGCCGTGAGCTCAATGAGGCCTGACAGCTATGACGGTACTGGAGAACCGGTCAAAGTGGCGTATTGGTTCTCACATATGGAACGTTTGTTCAGGAATGTGGATTGCACTGAGACCGAGAAAGTGCACATCGTCTCCCTTCAACTCAAGGATGTGGCTAGTGAATGGTGGGAAAACACTGGTCTAGCTGATCATCCCGAGCTGAATTGGAGCATGTTTAAAACAAAGATGACTGACCGTTTCTTTTTCCGTGCTATGAGGGAGGAGAAGCATAAGGAATTTCTGTACCCTATGACTGATGGGTTAACGGTGACTGAGCTTGCAGCTAAGTTCAATCACTTGTTGCAATATGCTGGGCCAGAAGTGTCAAGTGAGGAACAAAAGATCTGGTACTTCCATGGATGGATGAACCCAGAAATCAAACCTCTAATGGTGTGTCATGTGGATGTAGTAAGATATATTACATGGTATATTGTATGGAGACAAGGTTGTGAGATGACGTCGTGATTAAGGAAACAGATTGACTTCTCTAAGAGTAATTTCGAGGATAAAATGATTAAGAAGGCTAAGATAAGGTTGTGAGGACTACGGCATATCAGTTTAGCCAAGTTTCGGGGTTGAAACTTTTGTTAAGGGGGTAGTGATGTAATACCCCTCATTTTAAGTAAAGGTATTTGGGTAATTTTTCCAACATTCGTTCAGTAATTATTTCACTTTCAGAGGGATTCGGATTTTCTGTAAAATCCTTGATCTCTGTAATAATTTCTTGAGTGGTATAAAATACATTCGACATATTTTCGGGGTTTAGAATATTCGTTCGGATACGAATATATTCAACCCGGGATTTTTAGATCCAAACCATGTTTTTCCCGAGCAAAAGAGGCAAAAATGGCCTAAATCGCGACCACGGTACCGCCACCGCCATCGCGGTAAAAGACGGAAAGCGGCCATCATTGCGGGCTATCAAGTGGCAGCAACCGCGACCGCGGTATGGCCACCGCGATCACGGTACCGCGAACCGCGACCGCGGTCGACCACCGTGACCGCGGTAAATATCCAGAGTGACAACTTTTCTTTGCGTCATCGGAATTCAACCACGTCGTCCGTTGCCGCCCAGGACGTCCCATCTTGTCGGGGTGATGCACCTCCTTGCTTGGGCTAAATAAGGAGGAGATCTGGAGTTGTGTTGGGCAATCCAAATCCCAGATCTCACTCTCAAATCTCTCTTCCATTCTTGCCGGAAAATTCAAGCTCTCGTCGGAGTTGTCGCCGGAGTTTTCGAAGGAGGAGGTGGTGCTCTTAAGGTGTTCCTTTGGAGGTACAAGGAGCCTAGAAGTTGACTCCCAAGCAAATCGAGTCCAAAACGCGTCGTCCCCGATGAGAAATCTTTCTCGTAGTCGCCGGAGTTCATCGACCGCGACCACGGTCATGACACCGCGATCGCGGCCATGACATTGTTGCCATCGCTGCTGCCGCCATCACCAGGGCTCGCGGGGCACTTGTCCCCGACGACCGCGATCGCGGCGGAGCAACCGCGATCGCGGGCGCCCAGGCACTTCGCGGTTGTGGCTTTTGGTGTTGTGGTTTCGATCGAGGCCTTTGTTCCTTCAATTTCGTTCGTTTTTCTTTAGATTCGTACTATTTATTGTCGAATCTAACTTAGGGTTTCGTTATGGGTCATTCCGTAGGGATCTGTAATTCGAGTTCTGTCCCCTTTTCGGACCCAGAAATCCATCATCATTGAGCTTCGTCTAATCTAAGGCATGTGGCGGTTCACTCTTGCTTAATCATTCCATGTTCTATTAATTATCAATTGCTCTTAATTGTTAATTAAATTGGAGTGAACTGTTGTTTTCGTTTGGGAACAGATTTTATAAATAATGTGATTAAAATATGATATTATGATAGGTTGTATATATTGCTAGAAACAACGCTATTATACTTGTTGATGACCGTAACAGTTTTGTTGTGGATTTAAATGTGAACTTTAATGCTAGAATAACACGAGTATTCCTCCTCCGTTGCCGCCTCCTACACAACGCGTTCCACGCTATCATTACCATTCCAACGCCGTGCGACTTCCCAAACAAGATCACCGATCCTTCTCACCTAGTAGGAACGCATCAACTGGCATCAGAGCCTTTGATCTTGTAAGTCGCTTGTCAAGTCTCACTTGGTCACGATTTTTTTTTCTCCCCCATCATCCTTGCTTCCGCCATAATCACTCAATTTTTTCTTTTCTTTTCTTCCTTTCTAGTCCTTTCGGTTTCTATAAGAGAATCTCTTGGCCGAATATTTGCTTGATCCACGCGCGAAACTGGTGTGATTTGTTTTGCATGAAATCTGCGTAATTGATTGACTGATTTTCTTAATTAATTGCTTAAATTTCGCTTGCTATCTTGCCATATTTGCTCGTGTGACTGTTACAATCTGAATCAAATCTTCTCTCTCCTATCGCGCAAATCTCGCGATTTCTTTCTTAAGTTACTTCGCCGTTTATTTTTTATTTTATTTTATTTCATTCTTATCCGATCTTCATTTAAGACTAAGATATCGGATTTGAATTTCAAATTAAAAAAAAATCAAGTCGCATTTCCAAAAAAAAAGAAAATGTGACATACAAAAACAAAGAGAAGTAAAGCCAAAATAAGACAACCTTCTCCCCTCAACGGCTAGGCTCATCTTCTTCACCCCTCCACCGTCTAGTGTGACGCGTGTACGTGTGTCTTGTGTGTACGCGTCTTTACACAAGAGGTTAAGACTTCTTTCTTTTGGTTTCGTTGCTTTTGTGCTTGCATATCACACTTGCTTTCCTTGCCTATTAGCCGCCCTCAAGGCCAAAAGAATGCGCTCACCTACGTGAACACTTGCTACTTGTTGAGTGCTTACTTGTTCATTGGTTTTATATTGTCTTTGTGCGTTTTTACTCGCAATGGATGGACATATTGTTATAGGTAGCCTTATGGCACCCACTGGTGGGAATGTTCAAGGCGACAACAACAACAACCTACAACATCAAAACATCGCACAACATAAAGTGGTGCCTCTCCAACCCCCCTCAACAAGAACCAATTCTGGAGCTCTCGGAGGAACAACGCGAGATCCAGGCACTAAGGCACCGAGTTGCAGAATTCGAGGCCATGCAACGCGTTGGGATAGCTCAGCCTACACCAACCTTGCAGATACCGATGGATCCGCTAGTCGCACCGCGACAAAACGAAGCCGGGCCAAGCAAACAACGCGTTGACAAGGGCAAAGGACTGATGCCCTTAACCTCCAACTTGGAACCGCCTCTTCAACGGATCCAATCCATCATCGAAAGCCACCAAGGCTTGGTGTCGCATCGCGACAATTATGAACTGTGGCCTACACCAGCCAGGGGATCACGACGCCGACGCGAGCTTGCTTCTACACCGCTTGCCGGCCGAGCTAGACAAAAAGGACGCGACTCCGGTCTGCCGCGATGATCTAATCGCGCCCCAGCCACAGTGCCGCGTCAACATCGACATGCTCTTACACCAGTTCCATTCAATGTGGAGGACCACTTGGGCCACCAAAGTGCGAGGATGCCTCGCTATGGCTCGAATGGCTACATCTCCCACACTCCTCTCCACCAAGACGAGTTCAAGGAGTTTGATGATGAAGAAATGGAGGACTCCGGGATGATCAATCCAGGAAATTTCCACCCCTCACTTGGCGATCCAATGGGGTTGCAAGACCGCCCCGCTGATTGGATACCTCCAGCGAGGCTCCCCCAAGGCGCCAACATAGTCAACACGACCTTCTACAGACGCGGTGACATGGAGAGAAGGCAAGACATGCCTTATGATGTTTGCCGCGATGCGTTCCACCAGGGACACCAACGTCGCAGATGTGCCCAAGGGATGGAGCACCAGGCCCCGTTTGGCAATGATCGCGGCACCAGAAGGCACCAACTGGGGCATGCTCAGTTTCCACAGGGCCAAGGCCATTAATATGCCCCCTTGGACATTCCAGCGCCGCGCTTACAAAGAACGCGAGAGGCCAATGCTATATGGCTCAATCGCCATGACATTAAGGTAAAGATTGAATTCCTTTTTGGTGAATACAACCCTGCAATTTTTCTTGAATGGTTGTAGGACACAGAGTACACATTGATCTATTGCCAAGTTCCAGAGGAGGACTACGTGGCCGCCGCCACAGTCCACTTCCGAGGTGCCGCGAGGGTTTGGTGGCACTAATTTATGGATGATCGCATAAAGAGAAACTTGGTGCCTCTCACTGAATGACACCAGCTCAAATATGTGATGACACTCAAGTACGTGCCCCAAGATTATAAGAACCAAATGCGCCTGGACATTGCCATGGCAAAACAAGGTTCGCAGACCCCCCTTGAGTTCTTCTCACAACTTGAGGATATGTACTATAAGGCGTCCATTAGCGTGGCTCCCTCCACGATGAGGACGAAATTTTTGAGTGGTCTCAACACCAACATCCGAGACCAATTGGAGATCCTTCCAATCAAGGACCTGAACACGCTCACGCACACCGCGATGCAACTCCAAAATCAGATCGTGCGAAAGCGTCAAGGACCCTACCAACCCTATGGGCAAAGAAGGTATGACTCTCAAACTAGTCAAGTTCCTTCTACTAATGTGTGCGGTCCTCCCCCAGGAACCACCGCATCAAATCCCAATAGAAAAGGAAAGACCGCGGCTATACCCAACAATGATCCACGCACGCCAACACCAAAGGGTACATCAACAACCCAGGAACATGCGCGTGATATAGAATGCTACAAGTGTGGAGGCAGAGGGCACATTATGAGGAGTTGCCCAAACAACAAGAAAGTTCTCTTCTCCACAATCTCCGTGGGTTATGAATCTTTTGAGGAGGAAGACACGACGCTAGAGACCATCGACGGAGGATTCGAAGTTGACGAGGAGGCTTACACCTGTGAAGCCACCGTATTGCATGAAGGCACAACTCTGAGCCTTGTAACGCGGTGCCTCCTCACTGTCAAGGAAGCAACCCTTGGTGACCAGCGCGAGAATCTCTTCCACACCCGTTGCTTGGTCAAGACCGCGACCTTGAGCGTCATCATTGATAGAGGCAACTGCTGCAACATCATTAATGATAAGGTGGTCAATCACTTCAACCTGCCAACCACTCCTCACCCACAACCATATGGACTGCAATGGATTTCCTCGAGTTCTGGTAATACTGTAACTCGTCAATGTCTTATTTCATTTTCCATTGGTCAATATACAGACTTTGTCTTCTATGATGTCATTACCATGGATGCGACACATCTTTTGTTGGGGCGCCCATGGCAATTTGACCGGCGCGTTCTTCACGATGGCTATTTAAACACTTATGTGTTTACTTACCACGAGAAACGCATCACACTCTTACCTATGTCGCCACATGAGATCTTGCAGGACCATGTTGAGCGTGATAGACAGAAGGCAATTGAAGCCTCAAAGAACCAGACTTCCAGTAGCATGCGTTCCTCACCTGGGAACACATACGCTACCAAATACAACACGTAATTGGAAAGAACGCACTCCAAAGAAGGGTCAAAGACCACGCCGAGCAATAACACATTGAAAGGCACCTGTGAGCACATGCTGCTCTTGGTGCGGCCAAGTGACCTCACTGCCCCTTTGAGTGGCAAGGCACCCTGCTTTCTTCTAGTGCCAACGCCTTGTACCCAAGAAGCCCTTATACTGGAAGCCATGCCGAGCGAGATCTCTGAGTTGCTTGAAGAGTTCAAGGACTTGTTCCCAGAGGAGCTTCTCAACGTCCTTCCCCCTTTGTGAGGCATTGAGCACCAAATTGACTTGGTGCCTGGTGCCTCCCTTCCCAATCGAGCTGCTTATCGTGCTGGCCCAGATGAAACAAAGAAACTCCAGCGACAAGTCCAAGAACTTCTAGATCGCGGCTACGTAAGGGAATCCTTAAGCCCTAGCGCGGTCCCAGTGATCCTAGTCTAGAAGAAGGATGGCTCGTGGCGCATATGTGTGGACTGCCGCGCCATCAATCAGATCACAATAAAGTACAGGCACCCCATACCTCGCCTTGATGACATGCTCGATGAGTTGCATGGCGTGACCCTATTCACCAAGATTTACTTGAAGAGCGGATATCACCAGATTCGCATGAACGAGGGTGATGAATGGAAGACCGCATTCAAGACAAAATATGGCTCTATGAATGGCTAGTCATGCCTTTCGGCCTCACCAACGTGCCAACCACCTTCATGAGGCCCATGAACCATGTTTTGAGGGACTTTCTGGGGAAATTTGTTGTAGTTTACTTTGATGACATTTTGGTCTATTCGCGTAGTCTTGAGACTCATGTACAACACCTTAGGCTTATGTTAGAGTGCTTGAAACGCGAACAACTATATGCCAACCTTGGCAAGTGTCGATTTGCCTCCGACACTACAAACTTTGTAGGCTATGTGGTCTCCAAGGAGGGACTCCGCGTTGATGAGGAGAAAGTGAAGGCCATCAGAGATTGGACAACACCCACAATGCCAACAATGGTTAGAAGCTTCCTTGGCTTGGCTGGCTTCTACATGCGTTTTGTGCGGGACTTCAATTCCATCGCCGTGCCATTACATGAACTCACAAAGAAGGGCGCCACGCTGATTTGGAAGGAAACATACAATAATGCGTTAAAAGAAGCCCTATGCAACGCGCCACTGCTACAACTCCCCGACTTCAACAAACATTTTGAAGTGGAATGTGATGCGTCCAATGTGGGGATTGGTGGAGTGCTCCACCAAGAGAAGCGGCCTATCGCGTTCTTTAGCGAGAAGCTCACTGGGGCCACTTTGAATTACCCCACATACAACAAGGAGCTCTACACGCTTTTTCGCATACTCAAGACATGGCAGCACTACCTGTGGCCACGCGAGTTCGTCATCCACTCGGACCACGCGGCCATCAGCTATCTGAAGAGTCAGGACCATCTAAGCCGCCACCATGCTCGCTGGGTGGAATTTATGGAAACGTTTCCTTACGTTGTCGTGCATAAAAAAGGTAAGGAGAATGTGGTAGCCGACACCCTTTCTTGCAGGTATGTTCTCCTTACCCATCTTCAGTCGAAACTTCTTGGCTTCGCTTTAATTAAGGATTTATATCTGCTTGATCCTTTCTTTAAGCCCATTGTAGAACATTGCCTTAAAGACCGCGAGTTCGAAACATACTTCTTCAATGAGGGCTACCTTTACAAAGTAGGCCGCTTGTGCATTCCTAGCTCACCCATTAGGAAACTCCTCATCCAAGAAGCCCACGAAGGACGCGGTCATTTTGGGGTTACCAAAACTTTAGATGCTCTTCGCGAGCATTTCTTTTGGCCGCATATGACCACCCAGGTAACGCGCTATTGCACCAGCTATGTCACGTGTCAACGCGCCAAATCCATATCCCTTCCCTATGGTCTCTACACGCCCCTACCCATCCCCTTAGGCCCTTGGGAAGATTTGTCTATGGACTTCATCACCGGGTTACCTCTCTCTCGCCGGGGTAAGGATGCTATCTTTGTAGTTGTAGACAGGTTTTCCAAAATGGCCTATTCTATCGCGTGTAAGACCACACACCCCCAGTGAGATCGCCTCATTGTTCTTTGACCACGTGGTCCGTTTACATGGGATACCGCAAACTATAGTCAGTGATCGCGATACAAAATTTATGGGAATTTTCTAGAGAATACTTTGGGGGAAGTTGGGAACCAAACTTTTGTACTCCACTAGTTACCACCCCCAAACTGATGGTCAAACTGAGGTGACCAATCGAACCTTAGGAGCCTTGCTTAGGACCATGCTCAAAACCAACCCAAAACGTTGGGAGGACTTACTTGCTATTGTTGAGTTTTCTTACAACAGGTCCAGACACTCAGCAACAAAGCTCACACCGTTGGAAGTGGTCTACGGCAGAAACCCACTCACTCCGTTGGACCTGATGCCGCGTCCTCTGAAGGATAATGAGCACCCCAGCGCGGACAACCGCGCCGCGATGATCCAAAAGCTACATCAGAGAATGCGAGAGCAGCTGGAACACCGCGCTGATCAATACGCCAAACAACACAACCGTGGGCGCCGCCGTGTTATATTTGCCCCATGAGATTTAGTCTGGGTGCATCTTCGCAAAGGTCGTTTTCCAACTAAACGCAAATCCAAGCTGGCCCAACGCAATGATGGCCCTTTCCTTGTTGTGAAGGCCATTGGGGACAACGCATACGAGATCGCGCTGCCACCAGACTACGGTGTCCACACGACCTTCAATGTTGTAGACTTGGAGCCTTATGTGGCGCCTGAGTTCGATGATGGTGAAGCGGGGACGCTTCACAGCCAAGTGGGGGAGGGTGATGCGCCCCTGCCCACCATGAATGCCACAGAGGAAGAAGAGGCTATGAGCATTCGCTCAGAAGGGCCAGTCACAAGAGCACGCGCTAAAGCCATCGCCAACGCGATGCAATCCGTGGTTTCTCGCGTCATCGCCAGCCAAGGCACAATGGAGACCGCGTTCTCTTTGAAGCATCTTCAACCAAGCCCAGAGAACGCATTCTCTGTCTGTCTTATCTTAACAATCCAATGAACGCGTTCTTTTGAACTAAATGTAATCTTTTGAGACATTATTGTTTTTATTTGTTTTTGGGGTGTGTGTTCCACGCATGTCGCGTGGGCCAGCCCACTAATCGAGACTCGGTCCATCCGAGTCCCACGACCTAGTATAAAAGGACAACTCATTCTTCTGTAATAGGTTACGTTCATTTTAATCAAAGCTTGAGTATTGAGAACCATTTGCCTCCTCCCCTTTGATCGAACGTCAAACACTCTCTGTCTTCTCAACTTCTTCCTCCACCGCCGACGCTACGGCCTCCACTCGATCTTCATCGAGATTATCCAATCCGCTGCCGATTCTACGGCCAAAGAACTCGATCTCTTTCGAGTCATTCTCCTCCGCTGCCGCCTCCTACACAACGCGTTCCACGCTATCATTACCATTCCAACGCCGCGCGACTTCCCAAACAAGATCACCGATCCTTCTCACCTAGTAGGAACACATCAGCCTTCTGGAGCCTTAGTCGGTAAAATGCCGTGTGTAGTCGTGTCCTTTCATTTGCTTCTTCGTGGTCTATTTATGGTAGTTTCTCTTCTTGTTTCCGTTCTTCATCTTCCTTTTTATCCTCTATTAATTTCGTGCGAGATCTTTTGGATTTGCTCTTGATTGCCATCATAATCTCTGTGTTTACTATTGTTACCATTTCCACCGATCAAGTAATTAATGTCCAGGGCGGAACTTCCGGGATTCGGTCGGATCCTCAGCGTCTGAAGGGCATCCATTGCCTCTAGCTCCTTCTGGCCTTCGACTTCGTTTGGACTCTGGCCCAATTCGTTTGATCCGATCCCTTGGAGTAAGTTTGGGCCCAACAATAGCCCCAAGTTGTTTTGGGCTTCATGGCAGCTGTGAGATGGAGTCCAAGCAACTTCCATCCCAGACGATCTCCACCCTCCGATCTAGGCACGACAGGCGAGGGCTACGTGGCGATAATCCCGCTGCATGATGGGACGTCTTTGCGACTGCCGATTCCCTCCATAAATTCGAATCAAGTTTCTGATGGTTTGGCTTCATCTTCTTCCTTTGTTTTCTCACCTGGTAGGTTTTGTCAAGTCTTCTAAAAAAAATTGCTCTTCGATTCCTCTCTCTCTCTGTTCTGGAGATGGTTTCCAGTGAATCTTTTGAGTCGACTGCTACTCGCTCGAACTCGAGCAAGAACGAGGTTCCCCTCCTTTTTCCTTCTGAAGGAGGCAGACGCTCTGACGGGGACTCTATCGGAGGCGGAGTTGGAGCAGGTCCTTCAAGTCAGAGGCTTTCCTCCAGAGATGGTCGTAAGGTTTCCGTATCTAGATGAGAGAGCCGACACTCGCTACAAGGGATGCGTTTGTTTCTATGCTTACCCATTTAGGGTTGGCCATACGTTTCCATTATCCCTTCTTGTTAGGGATTTTTTAGCGACCCTGGCGCTTGCGCCGTGTCAGGTCATGCCGCAGGCGTGGCGGATCCTTAAGGTTTTATATTTGTTGAATGTTCAGTCTGGGGCTGGTTTTAATTTCGATGCCCTATGGTACACCTATTCTCTGGGGTCAAATAGTTCTTCTCGTGTCCAGTTGCGTATTCGTCCGAGTCGAAAGACCTTGGTGTTCAACTTAGATGTAAACGACCGTGGATGGGGGTCGAAGTTTTTATTCGTTGAGCATTCGTCTCTAGAGAAGGGGGGCGACTGTTCGTTTATGCTGTCGGAGTGGCGAGTTGAGAGTACGTATTCGACTTCTCTTTGCCTGTTTTATGTGTTTTAACCCTTTGCTTGACTCTTCTTTTTTGTAGTCTCTAAGGCTGAAGAGTTGGAAGAGGATGCTCAGTCAGAAGGCCTGACAAATATTATTCTTAGTATTCCTGCGTCAGAGCGGAAGTTCATAAACGTCAACCTGTTGTTGGTCTCCCCCACTACTCGGGATGTTATGTCGACTGTTTCATCGTCTCGGGTCAATTGTGAGTTTTTTGTCTGACTCATGTATTTTTAATCGTCTGCTTGTGATTTATGTTTTGTCTGTCGTGTCAGCGTCTCCGGCTGGTCGGTCGAGTGCCCGTTTGAAGGGAGTGTCTAGGAAAGGTCTGATAGAGCAAAGGTTGGTGGCAGCCAGGGCCTCGTCGAGTAAATCGATGCCGGTAGAGTCATCGCTCCTAGCCAAAGTTGGCTCAAAAAGGAAGGTAGGCGCTTCTTCATGGTGATGTGAAGGTGGTGGACACTCCGAAGAAAAAGGCGATGGCTGCTCGTGGAGTCGAGAAGATCGACGCGGTTGGTCGATCGATTGCCGATCTCTTTCACGCTCAGGATCCGACTCTGAAGTCTGAAGTTGACGACGTCTATCCCTTGGACTGTTTTGGCGAAGCAGGGTGCTCTGCGTGGAAGGTAAATTGTCTTGTCGGATCTCAAGTTTGCTCGTATTCTTTCTCATAGTCTGGTGGAACCTTGATTGTTTCGATCTTGTCTTTTTTCAGACTTTCCAGTTTCTCTTGGGGGCGTATTCTGGTGTCAAATAGATGGTCACTAAGGCCGAGGACAAGGCTGCTGTAACACCCCCAAATTTAACCCTATTTGAAAGCGCTACTGCCGATGACCCCGGACGTAAACCCCGAAGTCACCCCGGGCTTTTCCGACGACATAACTGTCTTAAACGTAGTTATAATACTAAAATCATAACTTTTATTAAACCACATGGTCGCGGAATTACACGATTCCAAAAACGACCCAATTAATCAGAATACAACAGCGGAAGACTTACAACAAAATCACCTTTTTAACACAACGGAAGACTTTTAAATACAAAACGACAAAACAAATTGTCGAAACAAAATACCGTTCATCTTCATAGTTGTTCTAGCCTTCACTGATCAGCAACATATCTGCATGTGCCGAAACGGATGGACGACACCCCCATGACGTTACAGATAAATAAAAATACAAGAGTTAGTCTAATGGATAGACTAGCAAGGGCTCATAGCATATAATTCACACAAACACATCACAAGCAGTTCCACATATCACAAATCACATCAAAAGCAGTTCCACATATCACAAATCACATCACAATCTCAAGTCACATGATTACAGCATATCTCTTATATTAGAGTTGATTCTAACAGAATATACAACCTAATATAATATCAGATTTCAATTATCTCAAATTAATTAAAAACCACTTGCCTGGAAAGACGAGCTCAAACAAAGCTTAAGAACGGGTTCCTGAATCCAAAACGGGGACATATCTGGAATAAAAATCCCTAGGAAACGACCCATGCCCAAAGCAAAACCACAACTCGGACACACATACCGCGATCGCGGCAGGTCGCGGTCGGTCACGCTTCATCAACAGTGGCAAAGCTTCGACAGCTTCCATGGCGGGGAGGGAATTTACCCGATCGATTCAAGCTTCGTCTTGCATTCGAATTGATCACAAAGCACCTCTAAGCTTCACCTAACACCTTGGCAACCTTCTCCAATCCACGAAGCCTCTCGATTCAAGCCCAAAACCGAGCTCATAGCTCGTGCATCAATGGAGAGACAGGGGAGAACATAGGAGAAAGAGAGAAGAAGAAGAGAAGAAGAAAGGGTTTGGTCTTCACCTCCTTTTATAGCACAAATCCGACACCTCCAAGGGGACAAGGGGACAAAGGCGAAGGCCACTAGCGAGCCACTTGCCTGCCCAGAAAACAGAGGAATAGAGCTACAGTAACCGCCTTCGAGGAAGACAACACTGCTCAGCAAAAGGCATTGCCGCGAGCGCGGCCGGTCGCGGTGAGTCGCGGTTGATCGCGGTCAATCGCGGTGAGTCGCGGTTTTAAGCCGACTTCGTTAATTCTTATCCGAACTCAACTTGGGTTAATTTCCTTAATCCTGGGTTAAATATATTCGTGCCACCATCTAGCACAAACATCTCAAGCAATTACCTCGCACAATTACCGTGCACAAATATCTTATATAAATACCGTGCACAAATATCTTATATAAATATCTTGCACAAATTCTTTATATAATTATCCTGTATATATTTGTGACACTCCCCAGGCCAACTAACACAGCTACCAAGCCACCCAACCACCCAACGGTGCCGGTACTGGCGCCGCCTGAGAGTCCACAATTATCCTACACGAATATCTTATATAAATATTTTACAACAATATCTTATATAATTATTTTGCAATGATATCTCATACAATTATTTTGCAACAATAATTCATACGAGTAAAGCTCAAAAATAATACTTCAAAATACCCTTAAAATTTACGGGGTGTTACATTACTACCCCCTTAATTTAAGTTTCGACCCCGAAACTTGCACTAAGCCAATGAGGAACCTACCTCAACAACAACCTTACCATCCTTAACCTCAAAAACAATCACAAAATCTTAATCCTACGTTCCTCAAAACGAATCACATACGATACAACTCCTATTTCCTCAAAAAGAGTGATACCACAAGTCTTATAACCTCAAAACATAACAAGGAAACTAGGAACTCAAGTCTAACTAGAGATGGCAAAACCACCTCGACTTCTTCCGAGTCCTTCAGAAGAGAACAGAATGCACCCCAACTACGGGTGACAAACAGAGAGTCTTAGTCTTTCTAGACACAGAAGCAACTTCCGTATCAGACTCAAGAGAAGAGGCACGACTATGAACGGTGTTACTTTTTCACTTTTGAAAATTTAGAGCCTTCGCAAATATTTCAAACAAGTGAAAATATTTCAACGAATGAAAATAATTCAAACCGGATCTGTAACATCACCAGGCCAAGCTACCCTAGCCACCAAGCCACACAGCCACCTTACATGGTGCCGGTGCCGGCACTAGTGCCGCCCGTGAGTTCACAAGAGCCGTTTGAAAACATTTTCAAACAAAACGAGTAAATGGTTCATTAAATCCCAAACCCGTTTTAAAATTTTTCGGCTCTGATACCATTTCTGTAACACCCCCAAATTTAACCCTATTTGAAAGTGCTACTGCCGATGACCCCGGACATAAACCCCGAAGTCACCCCAGGCTTTTCCGACGACATAATTGTCTTAAACGTAGTTATAATACTAAAATCATAACTTTTATTAAACCACATGGTCACGGAATTACACGATTCCAAAAACGACCCAATTAATCAGAATACAACAGCGGAAGACTTACAACAAAATCACCTTTTTAACACAGCGGAAGACTTTTAAATACAAAACGACAAAACAAATTGGCGAAACAAAACACCGTTCATCTTCATAGTCGTTCTAGCCTTCACTGATCAGCAACATATCTGCATGTGCCGAAACGGACGGACGACACCCCCATGACGTTACAGATAAATAAAAATACAAGAGTTAGTCTAATGGATAGACTAGCAAGGGCTCATAGCATATAATTCACACAAACACATCACAAGCAGTTCCACATATCACAAATCACATCAAAAGCAGTTCCACATATCACAAATCACATCACAATCTCAAGTCACATGATTACAGCACATCTCTTATATTAGCGTTGATTCTAACAGAATATACAACCTAATATAATATCAGATTTCAATTATCTCAAATTAATTAAAAACCACTTGCCTGGAAAGACGAGCTCAAACAAAGCTTAAGAACGGATTCCTTAATCCAAAACGGGGACAGATCTGGAATAAAAATCCCTAGGAAACGACCCATGCCCAAAGCCAAACCACAACTCGGACACACATACCGCGATCACGGCAGGTCGCGGTCGGTCGCGGTTCATCAACAGTGGCAAAGCTTCGACAGCTTCCATGGCGGGGAGGGAATTTACCCGATCGATTCAAGCTTCGTCTTGCATTCGAATTGATCACAAAGCACCTCTAAGCTTCACCTAACACCTTGGCAACCTTCTCCAATCCACGAAGCCTCTCGATTCAAGCCCAAAACCGAGCTCACAGCTCGTGCATCAATGGCAAGACAGGGGAGAACAGAGGAGAAAGAGAGAAGAAGAAGAGAAGAAGAAAGGGTTCGGTCTTCACCTCCTTTTATAGCACAAATCCGACACCTCCAAGGGGACAAAGGCGAAGGCCACTAGCGAGCCACTTGCCTGCCCAGAAAACAGAGGAATAGAGCTACAGTAACCGCCTTCGAGGAAGACGACACTGCTCAGCAAAAGGCATTACCGCGAGCGCGGCCGGTCGCGGTGAGTCGCGGTTGATCGCGGTGAGTCGCGGTTTTAAGCCGACTTCGTTAATTCTTATCCGAACTCAACTTGGGTTAATTTCCTTAATCACGGGTTAAATATATTCGTGCCACCATCTAGCACAAACATCTCAAGCAATTACCTCGCACAATTACCGTGCACAAATATCTTATATAAATACCGTGCACAAATATCTTATATAAATATCTTGCACAAATCCTTTATATAATTATCCTGTATATATTTGTGACACTCCCCAGGCCAACTAACACAGCTACCAAGCCACCCAACCACCCAACGGTGCCGGTGCCGGTACTGGCGCCGCCTGAAAGTCTACAATTATCCTACACGAATATCTTATATAAATATTTTACAACAATATCTTATATAATTATTTTGCAACGATATCTCATACAATTATTTTGCAACAATAACTCATACGAGTAAAGCTCAAAAATATTACTTCAAAATACCCTTAAAATTTACGGGGTGTTACATTACTACCCCCTTAATTTAAGTTTCGACCCCGAAACTTGCACTAAGCCAATGAGGAACCTACCTCAACAACAACCTTACCATCCTTAACCTCAAAAACAATCACAAAATCTTAATCCTACGTTCCTCAAAACGAATCACATACGATACAACTCCTATTTCCTCAAAAAGAGTGATACCACAAGTCTTATAACCTCAAAACATAACAAGGAAACTAGGAACTCAAGTCTAACTAGAGATGGCAAAACCACCTCGACTTCTTCCGAGTCCTTCAGAAGAGAACAGAATGCACCCCAACTACGGGTGACAAACAGAGAGTCTTAGTCTTTCTAGACACAGAAGCAACTTCCGTATCAGACTCAAGAGAAGAGGCACGACTATGAACGGTGTTACTTTTTCACTTTTGAAAATTTAGAGCCTTCGCAAATATTTCAAACAAGTGAAAATATTTCAACGAATGAAAATAATTCAAACCGGATCTGTAACATCACCAGGCCAAGCTACCCTAACCACCAAGCCACACAGCCACCTTACATGGTGCCGGTGCCGGCACTAGTGCCGCCCGTGAGTTCACAAGAGCCGTTTGAAAACATTTTCAAACAAAACGAGTAAATGGTTCATTAAATCCCAAACCCGTTTTAAAAATTTTCGGCTCTGATACCATTTCTGTAACACCCCCAAATTTAACCCTATTTGAAAGCGCTACTGCCGATGACCCCGGACGTAAACCTCGAAGTCACCCCAGGCTTTTCGAACGACATAACTATCTTAAACGTAGTTATAATACTAAAATCATAACTTTTATTAAACCACATGGTCGCGGAATTACACGATTCCAAAACCGACCCAATTAATCAGAATACAACAGCGGAAGACTTACAACAAAATCACCTTTTTAACACAACGGAAGACTTTTAAATACAAAACGACAAAACAAATTGTCGAAACAAAACACCATTCATCTTCATAGTCGTTCTAGCCTTCACTGATCAGCAACATATCTGCATGTGCCGAAACGGACGGACGACACCCCCATGACGTTACAGATAAATAAAAATACAAGAGTTAGTCTAATGGATAGACTAGCAAGGGCTCATAGCATATAATTCACACAAACACATCACAAGCAGTTCCACATATCACAAATCACATCAAAAGCAGTTCCACATATCACAAATCACATCACAATCTCAAGTCACATGATTACAGCACATCTCTTATATTAGCGTTGATTCTAACAGAATATACAACCTAATATAATATCAGATTTCAATTATCTCAAATTAATTAAAAACCACTTGCCTGGAAAGACGAGCTCAAACAAAGCTTAAGAACGGGTTCCTGAATCCAAAACGGGGACATATCTGGAATAAAAATCCCTAGGAAACGACCCATGCCCAAAGCCAAACCACAACTCGGACACACATACCGCGATCACGGCAGGTCGCGGTCGGTCGCGGTTCATCAACAGTGGCAAAGCTTCGACAGCTTCCATGGCGGGGAGGGAATTTACCCGATCGATTCAAGCTTCGTCTTGCATTCGAATTGATCACAAAGCACCTCTAAGCTTCACCTAACACCTTGGCAACCTTCTCCAATCCACGAAGCCTCTCGATTCAAGCCCAAAACCGAGCTCACAGCTCGTGCATCAATGGCAAGACAGGGGAGAACAGAGGAGAAAGAGAGAAGAAGAAGAGAAGAAGAAAGGGTTCGGTCTTCACCTCCTTTTATAGCACAAATCCGACACCTCCAAGGGGACAAAGGCGAAGGCCACTAGCGAGCCACTTGCCTGCCCAGAAAACAGAGGAATAGAGCTACAGTAACCGCCTTCGAGGAAGACGACACTGCTCAGCAAAAGGCATTACCGCGAGCGCGGCCGGTCGCGGTGAGTCGCGGTTGATCGCGGTGAGTCGCGGTTTTAAGCTGACTTCGTTAATTCTTATCCGAACTCAACTTGGGTTAATTTCCTTAATCACGGGTTAAATATATTCGTGCCACCATCTAGCACAAACATCTCGCACAATTACCTCGCACAATTACCGTGCACAAATATCTTATATAAATACCGTGCACAAATATCTTATATAAATATCTTGCACAAATCCTTTATATAATTATCCTGTATATATTTGTGACACTCCCCAGGCTAACTAACACAGCTACCAAGCCACCCAACCACCCAACGGTGCCGGTGCCGGTGCCGGTACTGGCGCCGCCTGAAAGTCTACAATTATCCTACACGAATATCTTATATAAATATTTTACAACAATATCTTATATAATTATTTTGCAACGATATCTCATACAATTATTTTGCAACAATAACTCATACGAGTAAAGCTCAAAAATATTACTTCAAAATACCCTTAAAATTTACGGGGTGTTACATTACTACCCCCTTAATTTAAGTTTCGACCCCGAAACTTGCACTAAGCCAATGAGGAACCTACCTCAACAACAACCTTACCATCCTTAACCTCAAAAACAATCACAAAATCTTAATCCTACGTTCCTCAAAACGAATCACATACGATACAACTCCTATTTCCTCAAAAAGAGTGATACCACAAGTCTTATAACCTCAAAACATAACAAGGAAACTAGGAACTCAAGTCTAACTAGAGATGGCAAAACCACCTCGACTTCTTCCGAGTCCTTCAGAAGAGAACAGAATGCACCCCAACTACGGGTGACAAACAGAGAGTCTTAGTCTTTCTAGACACAGAAGCAACTTCCGTATCAGACTCAAGAGAAGAGGCACGACTATGAACGGTGTTACTTTTTCACTTTTGAAAATTTAGAGCCTTCGCAAATATTTCAAACAAGTGAAAATATTTCAACGAATGAAAATAATTCAAACCGGATCTGTAACATCACCAGGCCAAGCTACCCTAACCACCAAGCCACACAGCCACCTTACATGGTGCCGGTGCCGGCACTAGTGCCGCCCGTGAGTTCACAAGAGCCGTTTGAAAACATTTTCAAACAAAACGAGTAAATGGTTCATTAAATCCCAAACCCGTTTTAAAAATTTTCGGCTCTGATACCATTTCTGTAACACCCCCAAATTTAACCCTATTTGAAAGCGCTACTGCCGATGACCCCGGACGTAAACCTCGAAGTCACCCCAGGCTTTTCCGACGACATAACTATCTTAAACGTAGTTATAATACTAAAATCATAACTTTTATTAAACCACATGGTTGCGGAATTACACGATTCCAAAACCGACCCAATTAATCAGAATACAACAGCGGAAGACTTACAACAAAATCACCTTTTTAACACAGCGGAAGACTTTTAAATACAAAACGACAAAACAAATTGTCGAAACAAAACACCATTCATCTTCATAGTCGTTCTAGCCTTCACTGATCAGCAACATATCTGCATGTGCCGAAACGGACGGACGACACCCCCATGACGTTACAGATAAATAAAAATACAAGAGTTAGTCTAATGGATAGACTAGCAAGGGCTCATAGCATATAATTCACACAAACACATCACAAGCAGTTCCACATATCACAAATCACATCAAAAGCAGTTCCACATATCACAAATCACATCACAATCTCAAGTCACATGATTACAGCATATCTCTTATATTAGCGTTGATTCTAACAGAATATACAACATAATATAATATCAGATTTCAATTATCTCAAATTAATTAAAAACCACTTGCCTGGAAAGACGAGCTCAAACAAAGCTTAAGAACGGGTTCCTGAATCCAAAACGGGGACATATCTGGAATAAAAATCCCTAGGAAACGACCCATGCCCAAAGCCAAACCACAACTCGGACACACATACCGCGATCGCGGCAGGTCGCGGTCGATCACGGTTCATCAACAGTGGCAAAGCTTCGACAACTTCCATGGCGGGGAGAGAATTTACCCGATCGATTCAAGCTTCGTCTTGCATTCGAAATGATCACAAAGCACCTCTAAGCTTCACCTACCACCTTGGCAACCTTCTCCAATCCACGAAGCCTCTCGATTCAAGCCCAAAACCGAGCTCACAGCTCGTGCATCAATGTCGAGACAGGGGAGAACAGAGGAGAAAGAGAGAAGAAGAAGAGAAGAAGAAAGGGTTCGGTCTTCACCTCCTTTTATAGCACAAATCCGACACCTCCAAGGGGACAAAGGCGAAGGCCACTAGCGAGCCACTTGCCTGCCCAGAAAACAGAGGAATAGAGCTACAGTAACCGCCTTCGAGGAAGACGACACTGCTCAGCAAAAGGCATTACCGCGAGCGCGGCCGGTCGCGGTGAGTCGCGGTTGATCGCGGTCAATCGCGGTGAGTCGCGGTTTTAAGCCGACTTCGTTAATTCTTATCCGAACTCAACTTGGGTTAATTTCCTTAATCCCGGGTTAAATATATTCGTGCCACCATCTAGCACAAACATCTCAAGCAATTACCTCGTACAATTACCGTGCACAAATATCTTATATAAATACCGTGCACAAATATCTTATATAAATATCTTGCACAAATCCTTTATATAATTATCCTGTATATATTTGTGACACTCCCCAGGCCAACTAACACAGCTACCAAGCCACCCAACCACCCAACGGTGCCGGTGCCGGTACTGGCGCCGCCTGAGAGTCCACAATTATCCTACACGAATATCTTATATAAATATTTTACAACAATATCTTATATAATTATTTTGCAACGATATATTATACAATTATTTTGCAACAATAACTCATACGAGTAAAGCTAAAAAATAATACTTCAAAATACCCTTAAAATTTACGGGGTGTTACAGCTGCTAGGTCAGAGTCTGATCTGCCGTCTTTGAAGAACAAGGTAGAAGGAGATGAGAGCCGTTCTAGGGACGCCGAGCGCCGCTTTGCTAGGGAGATGAAGAACTACCAAGATGAATTGGATGCTTGTCGAAAGGAGCTCAGTGAGAGCCAGTCAAGTGCTGAAGAGAGGGTGAAGCAGGCTAGGATTGAGGTTGGTCAGGTCGCATGCGACGTAGGCGCTTTTTACGCGTTGAAGTTGCATGTCGAGATGATCGAGGAGTTTGAATAGGGCAAGTAGGAGACCTAGGATTTGAAGGCGGAGAAAGAGACCATGGATACCTTGTTTTCGAAGGGGAACCCTGGTTCGGAGCTTTTCCAGTTGGCCGGTGTCGGAGAGGATTCTCTAGACGAGACCAGAGGATGAACGGGAGCTCGTCTGCCTATTTTCCTTTAGCCCCTGTGAGGCGTTTCTTGAGGTTGTTGATGATGATTTTATTGCTAGACTCGGCTTGTCCATTAGATTGCGGATATCGAGGAGTGGATGTGACCAGTTTGATATTCCATTGGTCGTAAAAAGCTTGAGTCTTATGACTGATAATTTGGGAGCCATTATCGCACACTATTTCTGACGGGACGCCAAATCTGCACAAGATATTTTATTTTATAAACGAAATGACGTGTTGATCTTTTACCTATCGGTAAGCTTCAGCTTTGATCCACTTGGAGAAATGGTCCGTCATGGCAAGGAAGAAGACTCGTTGACCCGACGCAGGTGGGAGTTTTCCGACGATGTCCATTCCCCATCTCATGAAGGGCCATGGTGCCAGAGTCGGATGGAGGAGTTCCGAGGGTTGATGAGGAACGGGTGCGTGTCGCTGGCAGGCATCGCACTTCTTGGTGTATTCCATCGCGTCTCTATTCATTGTGGGCCAGTAGTATCCGGTTCGCAAGGCTTTTCCCGAGAGGCTTCGTCCACCGGTGTGGTTTCCACACTCTTCTTCATGTAATTACGGTAAGATGCGTCTGACTTCTGGAGTCTTGAGGCATCGTAGGAGTATTCCTGTGACAAATCTTTTGAACAAGACGTCATTTAAAATATCGAAGGAAAGGGCTTGTACCTTTAGCCTTTTTTCTTCCATTTTGTCGTTGGGTAGGATGCCGTCTTTTAGCCATTTGATGTAAGGTAAAGTCCAGTCATCATGATCGTTGATGATGTCTTCCTCTGGTCGGTCACCTATCTCTATCGTGATAAGTTCCTCCAATGGTGTGATCGACTACTTGGATGTTTTTGGAATGGCTGGTGTCGTGACGTGTGCCAGTGGGATATTTGGAAATTCCTTTGGATCCAAGATGGACCCTAAATTGGATAGTGTGTCAGCCTGAGAGTTGAGATCTCTGGGCACCTGCCTGATGTCGAATGCTTGGAATTGGTCGATTAGCTTCTTGGCCACGTCCAATTAAGCAATCATCCTGTCGTCCTTGGCGTTGTACGACCCTTGTATTTGATTTACGAGTAAGAGGGAGTCACAAATGACTTCGATTTCTCGGACTCCTAGGTCGCGTGCCAAGATGAGCCCAAATATGAGTGCTTCGTATTCAGCTTCGTTGTTGGTTGCATCCCATTCACATCTTACGGCCTGGTCTATCTTGTCCCCTTGTGGCGATTTCAACACGACCCCTAGCCCTATACCTCTAGCATTCGACGCGCCATCGGTGTGGAGCTCCCATTTTCCTGTTTCATCTGTCACAAATAATTGTGTTGCTTCTTTGGCGGCTTCTTGCTCTAGGGTCGGGCTGAAGTCTGCCACAAAGTCAGCCAGGGCTTGTGACTTGATCGCTTCTCTGGGCTCGTACTCAATGTCGTAGCCGCTGAGGTGTATGGCCCACTTGGCCATCCATCCTGTGAACTCATGCTTCCTCATGATTGCTCTCATAGGATGGTTAGTTCAGACAATTATAGTATGGGATTCAAAATATGATTTGAGTTTATTCGATGCCATTACTGTTTTGGGGAGAAAAGACCAGACGATCTAAATTGCCTTAGATGGGGTAACTAGTCGATCAGATTATAGGGATCAAACCAATCCAAACAAACAATCAACCAATAAAGAAGAAATGCGAAGTAGTAATATAATTTTATTGATGTATTGACAAACGTATCAAGTCATATTACAACTTATCCTTAGAGGAGAGAAGATCGGATCGAGTTCGACCGGTGGTGGTGAGGTTAGACCGATGATGATTGGGCAGAATTCTGGGAGGAGCGAATGGAGATGGCTCAATACTTGTGTGTATGTTTTTTTAGAGCTAGTTCTGTTCGGAAATTCCTTGTGTCCCTGTGTTTCTCAGCTTGTCCCCTTCCTATACCCGATCTTGGTCCATATATGGCAAGTATCATCTCCCGACCGTTATCCATAACTCGGCCATATCTTGTACTTAATACTGGGAGTGATTGCTGGGATTTCCTCTTTATTATCACCATTATCTGGGTGTTTAAATTCCGTGGCTGTTGCCTCAATCAAGCATTCAATACTCAGCGTGATCTTCGCTGTTGGTCGGGAAGCACTCGACTGCAGGGGGTCCGACGACTTTCTCAGCTTTCTCTCAGCCTCTGATCTGGCTTGGACATGGGCCTATTTTGCTTTGTTTGTCTTATTTGGGAAGATGTTAGGCCCAACAATAGCCCCAAGTTGTTTTGGGCTTCAAAGCTGCTAATGGGCAGAGTCCAAACAACTTCTCATGCCATGATCTCCACCTTCCGATTTTGGCGCGTCAGACCAAGGCTACGTGGCGAGATCGTGTGGCATGATGTGACATTTCTGAAGATCTTCCATCTGCCTCCATAAATTCGAAATAGTCTTTGCTGATTTGACTTCATTTCCTTCTCTAGCAAGTTTTACCCGGTAGGTCTCCCTAGCTTTCCAACCATTGCTCTCTGATTTCATCTCCTTTCTGTTTTAGACATGGTTTCTAGTGAAGCTTCCGAGTTGTCGGCGACTCATTCGGACCCGCGCAAGGATGAGGCTCCCCCCTCTTCATTTTGAAGGAGTCAGATTCCCTAACGAGTACTCTGTCGCAGCCTGAGCTAGAGCAAATCCTCCAAGTTGGGGGCTTTCCTCCGGAGACAGTCGCAAGGCTGCCTCTCCCAGACGAGAGGGCCGACGCCCGATATGAAGGATGGGTTTGCTTTTATGCATATCCGTTCAGGATCGGTCACAAGTTCCCTTTCTCTCCCCTTGTCAGGGACTTCCTGGCGACCTTGGCATTGGCACCGTGTCAGGTAATGCCGCAGGCGTGGTGGATTCTCAGGGTTTTGGACTTGATAAACGTCCAGTCTGGTGTCGGCTTCAACTTTGACGCTCTATGGTACAACTACTCCCTTGGATCGAAGAGCTCTTCTCGCGTCCAGTTGCGCACTCGACCGGGTTGGAAGTCCTTGTTGCTCACCTTGGATGTGAACGACCGTGGATGGGGGTCGAAATTTTTCTTCGTCGAGCGTTCGTCTTTGGAGAAGGGGGGAGATTGCTCATTCTTGTTGTCGGAGTGGCGAATCGAGAGTATGTGTTTGCCCTCTCTTTGCCTTTTTGCGTGTTTTAACCCCTTGTTTTAACTTTTCTATTTTGTAGTTCCTGAGGCGGAGGATCTGGGAGTTGACGCTCAGTCAGAAGGTTTGTCAAAGGTTGTCCTCAGTGTCCCTGCTTTAGAGAGGAAGTTCGTGAACGTCAACTTGCTATCGACTTCTCCCGCCACT
Organism: Rheum nobile; assembly: GCA_027886185.1. Classification (NCBI taxonomy): domain Eukaryota; kingdom Viridiplantae; phylum Streptophyta; class Magnoliopsida; order Caryophyllales; family Polygonaceae; genus Rheum; species Rheum nobile. Next base: position 8,191,642 of record WOAB01000736.1, on the reverse strand, counting down.
CAAGACGTTATGTCGACTGTCTCTTCTTTCCGCGTCAAGTGTGAGTTTTCAATTTCTGGTGTATTTGTGCCTTTTTTACTTCGTTATTTGCATCATGACTTCTCGCGTTGTATGTCGTGTCAGCATCCCCTGGTGGTCGGGCGAGTGCTCGCCTAAGAGGAGTGTCTGAAAAAGGTTTGATTGAACAGAAGAAGGCGGCGGCCAAAGCTTCGTCAAGCAAGTCGACTCCGGCGGAACCGGCGCCCCAAGTCAAGGTTGGCTCTAAGAGGAAAGCAAGCGTTCCTTCTGGCGACGTGAAGGCGGAGGAGATCCCAAGGAAGAGAGAGAAGGCTGCTCAAGGGGTCGACAAGATTGGCGCGGTCGGTCAATCGATTGCCGACCTCTTTCACGCCCAGGACCCAACTCTGAAGTCTGAGGTCGACGACGTCTCCCCCCTGGATTGCATTGGTGAAGCGGGATGCTCCGTGTGGAGGGTAAGTTGTCTCGTCGTGTTTTTGTTTTCTTTTTGTTTCGACTGGACTTCCTGATTGATTCTATTTTTCTTCCTTAGACTTTTCAGTACCTCTTGGGAGCGTATTCCGGCATCAAGACAATGGTTGTCAAGGCTGAGGACAGGACTGCTAGGTCAGAGTCCGCCCTCGCGTATTTGAAAAGCAAGTTAGAGGGGGCGGAGAGTCGCTGTCGAGAGGCTGAGCGCCGCTTTCACAGGGAGTTGAAGAGTTGTCAGGATGATTTGGACGTATGTCAGAGAGAGCTCAGTGAGAGCCAATCGGGTGTTGGAGAGAAGGTGAAACAGGCTTAGATCAAAGGTGGCTGGATCGCAGGTGATGTAGGCGCCTTTTATGCGTTGAAGTCTCGTGTCGAGATGATGAAGGAATTTGATGAAGGCAAGCATGAGCTTTGGGATCTGAAGGCAGAGAAGGAAACCATGGATTCCCTGTTTCCAAAGGGAAATCCGGGTCTGGAGCTCTTCCAACTGGCCGACGTCGGAGAAGAGACTTTGGACAGAAGTGTCGGTGAGGATGAGGCCCACTCCGGTGACACCGAGCCACTCGAGCCCCAGCCTTCTCTTGAGCCAGCCCCTGCCGAAGGTAATGTCATTGCCCCTGATGTCCGATCTGTTATTTCTTTGTAGTCTGACTTATGGCCCCACTTGTGTGTGGGTTGGATATTCTGTGTTTTGGCGACTCGTCTACCATCACGGGTCGCGTATTTGTAAAAAATTCTCTAGACTTTTATTCGATGCATTATGTTTCTTTTACAAAGAATCGTATGTTTGTGCGTTTTACATATGTCGTCAGATTGGTCTAGAGAAGTCTGTCGATGTCACTTGTATTCTGTTTGTCGGGTTTGCCCGTGTGCTCCGTCGAGTAGGGCTTTGCGGTATGTATGTAAAAAAGAAGGTCTGCAGGTTTATGTGTTTGTGTTAGTCATGACTTTGAGCCGAGGAGGAAAAGCAATATGTTTCTATTGCGTAAATGTAATAAGGTGTCTTAACCTTATGTATTGTATAAGGCAGGCGGTGTGCCGACGTGCCTGTTTGTCCATCTCCCCGTGTTCCGATCGATCGTGTAAATGTAGTGTAAGCGCTTTTGTTTATGACTGGATCCAGTATGTGTGTCGATGCCGTCCTGTACTTATGTTTTGCAAGGAGAGGGTCCTTACTTAGTGTCAAAATAGTTCGATTCAAGATATAGAGTTGTGCATACGACAATAAGTGATGTATGATATATGAAGAGACGTTAGTGTCTTTCCTTGTTGGTTCAGAATTGATATAGTTTTAGATGTGTCGCGTTCTAACTCCTTGGGAGTGGCCGTCCGTCCTTGTCTTCTAGCTGGTATGCTCCTTGTCCGACTACTTCAGTGATTCGATAGGGTCCTTCCCATTGTGGTGCTAGTTTTCCATCGGTCGGGTTCTTGGTATTCTGGAATGTTTTCCTGAGGACCCAGTCTCCGACTTTAAAGACCTTGGCTCGAACATATTTGTTGTAACTCCTTGCGACTTGTTGTTGGAACCTGACCATCCTAATCCGAGCTCTTTCTCTGGTCTCATCTACCGTGTCTAGGTTGTGTGCTAGTTCGACGTCGTTCTGTTTGCTTGTTTGAAGGCTACAACGAGCGGTCGGAACCAACAACTCGACAGGAATGACCGCCTCGCTTCCGTAGACGAGAGAGAAAGGCGACTGTTCGGTCGCGTTCTTCAGAGTGGTCTTGTCGGACCAGAGAATGAATGGGAGTTCATCTGCCCATTTGCCTTTAGCCCTTGTGAGGCGTTTTTTGAGGTTATTGATGATGATTTTGTTGCTGGATTCGGCATGTCCGTTGGATTGTGGATACCGAGGCGTGGAGGTGACCAACTTGATGTTCCATTGGTCGCAAAAGGCTCGAGTCTTATGACTGATGAACTGGGAGCCATTGTCGCACACGATTTCTAATGGGACGCCAAATCTGCACAAGATATTGCGTTTTATAAATGAAATGATGTGTTGATCTTTTACCTCTCTGTATGCTTCGGCTTCGATCCATTTGGAGAAGTAGTCTGTCATGGCAAGGAAGAAGACTCTTTGGCCCGACGCAGGCGGGAGCTTCCCTACGATGTCCATCCCCCATCTCATGAAGGGCCATGGTGCTAGAGTCAGATGGAGGAGCTCTGAGAGTTGGTGAAGGACAGGTGCATGCCGCTGGCAGGCATCGCACCTCTTGGTGTACTCCATAGTGTCTTTGTTCATTGTGGGCCAGTAGTACCCACTTCATAAGGCTTTCCCTGAGAGGCTTCCTCCGCCGGTATGGTTTCCGTACTCTCCTTTGTGTAAGGATTGCAAGATGCATCCGATTTCTGGAGTCTTGAGGCACCGTAGGAGTATCCCTGTGACAGATGTTTTGTACAAGATTTTATCTATGATATCGAAAGAGAGTGCTTGTACCTTGAGCCTTTTTGCTTCCGTTTTGTCATCGGGTAGGATGCCGTCTTTTAGCCATCTGATGTAAGGCAATGTGTAACATCCCAGGCCAAGCTACCCCAGCCACCAAGCCGCCCAGCCACCCAACGGTGCCGGCGCCGGTACTGGTGCCGCCTGGTTGTCCAAGGGAATGCAGCCCACACACCCAACCCTTCCCCCATTTAAATGGGTAGGTTGTTGCCCACGGGGATCGAACCCGGGACCTTTGATACAAAGGCAAAGCCTTACCACTTGTATCACCAATTGTGCTGCAGCGCAATTGGTGATACAAGTGGTAAGGCTTTGCCTTTGTATCAAAGGTCCCGGGTTCGATCCCCGTGGGCAACAACCTACCCATTTAAATGGGGGAAGGGTTGGGTGTGTGTGCTGCATGCCCTTGGACAACCAGGCGGCACCAGTACCGACGCCGACACCGTTGGGTGGCTGGGGTAGCTTGGCCTGGGATGTTACAAAAAAGTACACTTTGAATGAGAAGGGCTCCGACATTATTGGGTCAGCCATTTCTCTATCCATGGGCCGTAGCCCATGTACCCCAACCAAATCCCCATGGCTGGGACATTGTTCGTGAGTCTCGAACACGAGACCTCACGCTTTAACAAGCGGCCTAACGCCCACTTGTTACCAATTACGCTGATGTGATACCCCGTAATTTTGAAAGGCTATGTTGGGAATTATGGATTGTTCCCGAACGTCCGTTTAGTACGTCGGATTTAATTTTGAGAGATTAAGACATTCTTTAATGTGCTTTGTCTCTGTAATATTTTTCTCAGTGAAATAATATACAGTCGACGTATTTTGGGAGTTAATACTCGTTCGTGTACGACTTTATTTAACGCGGGTTAAGATTATTACCCAAGAGTTGTTATCTAATGGACATAAAGTACAAGATTCCTTAACCAAAGGTTATTGTCCAAGAGCTATTATCCAAGAGGCAAAGTGCATGAGGTTATTACCCAAAGGTTGGAGAGGAAGCTTCCTAGCACCTTCCTAACCCTTGGGTTTGCCTATAAATAGAGAGCATTGGGAGAGAGTGAAGGGATTGGAAATCCTAAAACGCTCTCAAGCTCTCAAAAACGCTTTCAAGGAAAACGCTCCCTCTCGGAAGGCTTGAGTCGAGCGTCGGAGCTCGGTCGGTGTCGTTCTCGGTGGCCAAAGGAAGCTTGAAAGACCCTTAGAGGCCTAGAAACCAAGCAAGGCGGAAGACGAGCCAAACCGATCATCGAAGGTAAGTTTTTCCCTCTCGTATTTCTATTTTCGTTCGCGACGGCGACCGCCGCTAGGGAGACAGCGACTGATAAGCACTACTTTGTAGAGCTTAACTAAGAGTCATTAGAGGATTTATTAGTGTCATTTGGGTAGTTTTAGACACATTCTTGTGCATGGAGTATGGAGGAGAAGTCTTGGTGTTTTGGAGATGTTTTGAGCTTACTTGAAGATTGTTGGAGACATTGAAGAAGAAGCTGCCACGAGAGAGCCTGTGGAAGAATAGAAGAGGAGAATGCTTGTGCAGCAGGTCGAGCATTAACCGCGATCGCAGGTGAGGTTGCCGCGATCGCGGGACTTCGAGGCATTCGAGACACTTCTACAGGTACGGAGGAGAGCAAGGAGCGCGGAACTACGTGGCCCGCGATCAAGGTCCATCACCCGCGATCGCGGGTCAGCACGGCAGAGTTATTTCGGATTTCCCGAACCTATCTTATCTGTTTTTCTTTATTTTTAGTTTATTTATTCCATTTTCTATTTTTCAGTGGGCTAGGTCATTTGTTAAGCCCACATATATATACTCTCTTAGTTTTTAGGTTTGGAAAATGGAGTTTTAGTTTCTAGAATTGCTACGTTGTTCAATTATTCATTGATTCAGAGTTTTTATGAAGAACATGAGGAGGAACTAACCTTCTTGGTTCCGCCTAACAATTGAAGCATTCATTGGATTTTGGTTGTGAGATTATCTTTCGTGTTCGAGTTCCTATTGGTTTGTATTATCTCTTCTAAGCCTATTCCATTGGATTTCATTGATTGCACTAGCCCGCGCAACTAGTTGTTATTGGTGATTTTCATATTGCTAGGATTAGGAAACTGTTGGGCTAACGTCCTATTCTGCTGTAGCAACTACAATTTACATGCTCTGGTTGAAATTGTTCTATTGTAGGGAGAGATAATTACATGGTAAATGCATCTGAGCGAGCGTTCTGTGTATCCTGGTTAATTCTTATATGCATTGCTGCCTTTGGGTTGAACTTTTAGTGGTACTAGGGTTATTCATTGGTAAGGGTTCTTAGTAAAAGGTTTCCCTTTGAATCTACATAAGATCAGGACAGGAACAACCATAGGAAGGAAGAAGAACTCGAGATAATCTATGATTAACCGTATTCAGTGATTGTGGATATTTGTTAGGAGGAGAATTTTTCCTTTATTTGATTTATCCATAGATTTTAGCAAACCAAACCTCAAAACCCCCTTTTTGTTACACTGTTCGATTGGTATTTGATTGTTCACACGAAAATAGATGCCTGTGATTCTCTTGGGATTTCGACCCTTGCTTACTCACTATTCTAGTTTGGAAGTTGAGGTTACTTTGATTTGGCATAACGACCTTAGGCCACGTCAAATTTGGCGCCGTTGCCGGAGAATCATTGTCTGTTTTCTTGTGAATTGATTAAATATTGATCTTGTAGGGAACCTATCTTACGGTTCCCTCTAACGTTACTAACCTTTGTTTTGTCAAGTGTGATTCACAGTTTAGTAGTTCGGTGAAAGAATTCAGCTATGACACAAGAAAACCGAACACTGAGGCAATTGACAGCGCAATATCAAGAGCAGCAACATCTAGTTGTTCAATTCCCGGAAATCCAGGAGGGCGTGAACTTTGAACTCAAATCGGGTTTGATCAGTTTATTGCCTCACTTCAGAGGAACCGATGAGGAAAATCCGAACAAACACCTCTAGGAATTCGATATTGTTTGTAATAGTATGCAACCCCGGGGAGTTACTGAAGATCAAATCAAACTGAGAGCCTTTCCCTTCTCTCTAAAGGATGAAGCGAAGGAATGGTTCTATTACTTGGCCCCGGGCAGCATAGTCACGTGGGCAAAAATGAAGCAAGCTTTCCTGGAATTTTGTTTTCCTACAACCAAGCTCAATAGCCTGAAAAGAAGCATCAATGACATTGAACAGTTTCAGGGCGAGCAGTTGTATGACTATTATGAGAGATTCAGGAGGCTAGTAATCAACTGCCCATTTCATGGTTACGCAGACCATGATCTGGTACTGTATTTGTTTGGAGGATTGCTAGAGGAAGACCGTAGGTTGGTGAATGCTACCTGCAGGGGAAACATCTTGAACAAAACCCCCGTGGAAGCCTTTGAGGTCTTCTCCGAACTCTCTGAGAGTTCAAGGCAATACCGCTCAAGGAGTAAGACAAACACCACAGACACTCCCAGAGCAAGAGTGCATGCTGTACAAGAAGTGAACATCACAGAAGTCCAGCCTCAACAAACACAACCATTAGCCGGTGAGAGTACATTCCTAGCTCTCACCCAAACGCTTCAAGCACTCACACAAGCAATGATTCAAGCAAGTGCAAATAATACACAAGCAGTGAAAGAGGGATTCTCTCAGCTCACCCAGCAAAAATACACTTTGCACCAGGACTCTCAGCAATCTATATTACAATTGGGTGCATCACTGGGATAGCTGATGCCTAGTATACTTGCAATAACGGAGTCCCCAAGCGAGTACTGCGAAGACCAACTTGAAGCCAATGCAATCAAGTTGAGAAGTGGAAAGAAGCTAAGTGACCCTTATGCTGTGGGAAGGGATGAAGAACCAACAAGAGGCGAACGCTGGGAAGAACCGCGATCGCGGGCTGAAAACCACGATCACGGTTATTTCACGGAAAAAACAAGGGAAGTCGTAGAGGAACCGCGATCGCGGGTCGAAAACCGCGATCGCGGGGCGTCGGATATGGAACTAGAACCTGTCAGCAGAGAACCACGACCGCGGGGTGAGAACCGCGATCGTGGGTCGACTACGGACGACTAACCAGATTATATCCAGCCAAAACTTCCCCCACTCAACCCTGAAAAGCCACCGGCACCCTTTCATGAGGCATTGAGGGAGAAGAGAAGACCAAAAACCAATCAGGAGATCTTTGACATCTTCAGCAAATGCGAGGTGAATATTCCTCTCCTGAAACTGGTGCAGTCCGTACCCAACTATGCCAAATTCCTGAAAGAGCTGTGTACAAACAAAAGAAGGCAAAAGCTGAAGGGACATCAAAAGATCCAGGTCAGTGAGAGAATTTCTGCAGTGTTTCAGCAGCGAATGCCACCCAAATGTGGTGACCCTGGTATGTTTACTGTCCCTTGTACAATCGGTACCACCCATGTAGAAAAAGCTATGCTAGATCTAGGCGCCTCCATTAATGTGTTACCTTTTTCTATATACAAAACCATGGGGTTAGGACCACTTCAAGAAACTGGGATAGTAGTGCAATTAGCGGATAAGTCTAATGTCTACCCTAGAGGTGTGGTAGAAGACGTCTTAGTTATGGTAGACAGGTTAATTTTCCCAGCTGATTTCTATGTACTTGACATGGATGATGATCCTCATGGAGCCCCTATTCTACTAGGAAGACCTTTCTTGAAAACTGCATGTACTAAAATTGATGTGAGTACTGGGACACTCACTATGGAATTCAAAGGGGACGAGATAGAATTCAACATTAACGAAGCTATGAAGCACCCCAATGACGAACATTCTCCATGTGCTATTGATGTGATTGATCCTATTGCTCAAGATGTTTTTGATAATTCTTATTTAAAGGAACTATATGCTGATTTGGAGAATGAGATAGTTAGTCCTTGTGCGGAAATTTCAGTATCTACTAACATGCAGGAGAAGGTAGCAGACATGGACACATTCGGGGTGAAGAACCAACAAGAGGATGAAGAACCAACAAGAGGCGAACGCTGGGAAGAACCGCGATCGCGGGCTGAAAACCACGATCACGGTTATTTCACGGAAAAAACAAGGGAAGTCGTAGAGGAACCGCGATCGCGGGTCAAAAACCGCGATCGCGAGGCGTCAGATATGGAACCAGAACCTGTCAGCAGAGAACCACGACCGCGGGGTGAGAACCGCGATCGCGGGTCGACTACGGACGACTAACCAGATTATATCCAGCCAAAACTTCCCCCACTCAACCCTGAAAAGCCACCGGCACCCTTTCTCCTGCATGTCTGCTACCTTCTCCTGGGACGACTACCCAGGAGAAGGTAGCAGACATGGACACAATCAGGGATAACCCCGCCCATAGCAGATGGAGCGATGGCCCCATTCCACTAACTGTACGCAGCGAAAAGCTGCTTCCTTCTATTGTGCAAGCACCCCCGGTCGAACTCAAGCAACTACCAGACCACCTCAAGTACGCATTCCTTGGAAAGAATGACACACTACCAGTCATCATCTCAAACAAACTCTCCAAGGAGCAGGAGGACAAGTTGGTCAAGGTACTCAAGGTGCACAAGATAGCCCTGGGATGGACCATTGCAGACATTAAAGGGCTCAGTCCATCCACATGCATGCACATGATCCTCCTTGAAGGGGAAGCAAAGCCATCCAGGCAACCCCAAAGAAGACTCAATCCACCAATGATGGAGGTAGTGAAGAATGAGGTGTTAAAACTCCTACAAGCTGGAATAATCTACCCCATCTCAGACAGCAAATGGGTGAGCCCCACTCAGGTGGTGCCAAAGAAAGGCGGGATCACGGTAGTAGAAAACAAGGACAGCGAGCTAGTCCCCACCAGAACACAGACTGGGTGGAGGGTGTGCATAAACTACCGCAAGCTAAATGCGGTAACCAGAAAGGATCACTTCCCCCTTCCATTCATTGACCAGATGTTGGAGAGACTGGCAGACCGACCATACTACTGTTTCCTAGATGGATATTCAGGGTACTTTCAAGTCCCCATTGCACCAGAAGACCAGGAGAAGACCACAATTACCTGTCCATTTGGCACATTTGCATACCGCAGAATGCCATTTGGCCTATGTAATGCACCCGGCACATTTCAACGGTGTATGGTAAGTATTTTTTCTGAATTTGTCGAGGACTTTATTGAGGTTTTTATGGATGACTTCACAGTGCACGGAGACAGTTTTGACCTTTGCCTAGATCACCTTTCCCGGGTTCTACAGAGATGTGTGGAAACCAATTTATGTCTTAATTCGGAAAAATGCCATTTCATGGTAGAACAGGGAATTGTTTTAGGTCATATTGTCTCCGCAAAGGGTATTGAGGTCGATAAGGCAAAGGTTGATGTCATTCAATCTCTGCCTTATCCTACTAATGTGCGTGAAGTGAGGTCCTTTTTAGGCCATGCAGGATTCTATCGCAGGTTCATCAAAGACTTCTCCAAGGTCTCAGCGCCTTTGTGCGAGCTGCTGAAGAAGGATGTGTACTTTGTTTGCAATGTGGAATGCAAGAAGGCATTTGACGAGCTGAAGACCCACCTCACCAGTGCACCAATCATCCAAGCGCCAGACTGGACGCGGCCCTTTGAGATCATGTGCGATGCAAGTGACTATGCGGTCGGTGCGGTTCTGGGACAGAAGGAGGGGAGAGCCTCTCATGTCATCCATTACGCATCCATGACCCTCAAAGGAGCACAGAGGAACTACTCCACCACGGAAAAGGAGTTTTTGGCCGTGGTGTTTGCACTGGAGAAATTCAGACCGTACCTCCTCGGAACTAAAGTGATTATCTACACCGATCATGCTGCACTTCGTTATCTCATGGCGAAGAAGGAGGCCAAACCCCGACTGATTCGATGGATTCTCCTACTCAGCGAATTTGATGTAGAGATTAAAGACAAGAAAAGAGCGGAAAATCTAGTCGCTGATCATCTAAGTCGATTGGTGCAGGGCGAGGACAAGTCCGAAAATCAAGCACCCATCCGGGGCGAGTTTCCAGACGACACGCTATTCAGCGTCCAGGTCGAAGAGAAACCGTGATCGCGGGGTGATGACCGCGATCGCGGGGCACCATTTTCGAAGCATGAATCCGTCTGCAGCATAAACTTGGTCGAGAAGGAACCGTGATCGCGGGGCGATAACCGCGATCGCGGCTCCCCATTTCAGCTTGAGGAAACCGTGTGGGCGCTGAATGAACCTAATCCCTGGTATGCCAACATAGTCACTTTTCTCACCAGGGGTGAATTCCCCCCACACCTTACAAAAACTCAAAGGGATAAGTTGCGCAGCGAGGCTAAACATTTTGTCTGGGATGACCCATACCTGTGGAAGCATTGCGCCGACCAAGTAATTCGCAGATGCCTGCCAAATGATGAAATGCGCTCAGTCCTAGAGTTCTGCCACTCTCATGCCTGTGGCGGACACTTCGGGCCCCATAAAACAGCCCAGAAGGTGTTAGAGTCCGGTTTCTTCTGGCCCCACATATTCCGCGACGCATACACCTTCTGCAAGGCTTGCGATAGATCTCAGCGCATGGGAAACATATCCAGAAGAAATGAGATGCCACAGTCACTCGTGATCTTCTGCGAGATCTTTGACGTCTAGGGAATTGACTTCATGGGGCCATTCCCCAGTTCTTTCGAAAACATGTACATACTGCTGGCCGTAGACTACGTCTCAAAATAGGTAGAAGTGAAGGCCACCAGGACTATTGATTCTAAAGTTGTGGCTAAATTCCTCAAGGAGAACATCTTTGCCCGCTTTGGAATTCCACGGGCACTCATCAGTGACAGGGGTACTCATTTCTGCAACAAGACAGTCAGTGCACTACTCAGAAGGTACCATGTCACGCAGAAGATCTCGACATAATATCACCCCCAGACAAATGGCCAAGCAGAGATATCAAACAGAGAGATAAAGACCATCCTAGAGAAGACAATCTCGCCGAACCGAAATGATTGGAGCTTGAGGTTGGACGACACTCTATGGGCATATCGCACAGCCTACAAAACACCCATTGGAATGCAGGAGAAGGTAGCAGACATGGACACATTCGGGGTGAAGAACCAACAAGAGGATGAAGAACCAACAAGAGGCGAACGCTGGGAAGAACCGCGATCGCGGGCTGAAAACCACGATCACGGTTATTTCACGGAAAAAACAAGGGAAGTCGTAGAGGAACCGCGATCGCGGGTCAAAAACCGCGATCGCGAGGCGTCGGATATGGAACCAGAACCTGTCAGCAGAGAACCACGACCGCGGGGTGAGAACCGCGATCGCGGGTCGACTACGGACGACTAACCAGATTATATCCAGCCAAAACTTCCCCCACTCAACCCTGAAAAGCCACCGGCACCCTTTCTCCTGCATGTCTGCTACCTTCTCCTGGGACGACTACCCAGGAGAAGGTAGCAGACATGGACACAATCAGGGATAACCCCGCCCATAGCAGATGGAGCGATGGCCCCATTCCACTAACTGTACGCAGCGAAAAGCTGCTTCCTTCTATTGTGCAAGCACCCCCGGTCGAACTCAAGCAACTACCAGACCACCTCAAGTACGCATTCCTTGGAAAGAATGACACACTACCAGTCATCATCTCAAACAAACTCTCCAAGGAGCAGGAGGACAAGCTGGTCAAGGTACTCAAGGTGCACAAGATAGCCCTGGGATGGACCATTGCAGACATTAAAGGGCTCAGTCCATCCACATGCATGCACATGATCCTCCTTGAAGGGGAAGCAAAGCCATCCAGGCAACCCCAAAGAAGACTCAATCCACCAATGATGGAGGTAGTGAAGAATGAGGTGTTAAAACTCCTACAAGCTGGAATAATCTACCCCATCTCAGACAGCAAATGGGTGAGCCCCACTCAGGTGGTGCCAAAGAAAGGCGGGATCACGGTAGTAGAAAACAAGGACAGCGAGCTAGTCCCCACCAGAACACAGACTGGGTGGAGGGTGTGCATAAACTACCGCAAGCTAAATGCGGTAACCAGAAAGGATCACTTCCCCCTTCCATTCATTGACCAGATGTTGGAGAGACTGGCAGACCGACCATACTACTGTTTCCTAGATGGATATTCAGGGTACTTTCAAGTCCCCATTGCACCAGAAGACCAGGAGAAGACCACAATTACCTGTCCATTTGGCACATTTGCATACCGCAGAATGCCATTTGGCCTATGTAATGCACCCGGCACATTTCAACGGTGTATGGTAAGTATTTTTTCTGAATTTGTCGAGGACTTTATTGAGGTTTTTATGGATGACTTCACAGTGCACGGAGACAGTTTTGACCTTTGCCTAGATCACCTTTCCCGGGTTCTACAGAGATGTGTGGAAACCAATTTATGTCTTAATTCGGAAAAATGCCATTTCATGGTAGAACATGGAATTGTTTTAGGTCATATTGTCTCCGCAAAGGGTATTGAGGTCGATAAGGCAAAGGTTGATGTCATTCAATCTCTGCCTTATCCTACTAACGTGCGTGAAGTGAGGTCCTTTTTAGGCCATGCAGGATTCTATCGCAGGTTCATCAAAGACTTCTCCAAGGTCTCAGCGCCTTTGTGCGAGCTGCTGAAGAAGGATGTGTACTTTGTTTGCAATGTGGAATGCAAGAAGGCATTTGACGAGCTGAAGACCCACCTCACCAGTGCACCAATCATCCAAGCGCCAGACTGGACGCGGCCCTTTGAGATCATGTGCGATGCAAGTGACTATGCGGTCGGTGCGGTTCTGGGACAGAAGGAGGGGAGAGCCTCTCATGTCATCCATTACGCATCCATGACCCTCAAAGGAGCACAGAGGAACTACTCCACCACGGAAAAGGAGTTTTTGGCCGTGGTGTTTGCACTGGAGAAATTCAGACCGTACCTCCTCGGAACTAAAGTGATTATCTACACCGATCATGCTGCACTTCGTTATCTCATGGCGAAGAAGGAGGCCAAACCCCGACTGATTCGATGGATTCTCCTACTCAGCGAATTTGATGTAGAGATTAAAGACAAGAAAAGAGCGGAAAATCTAGTCGCTGATCATCTAAGTCGATTGGTGCAGGGCGAGGACAAGTCCGAAAATCAAGCACCCATCCGGGGCGAGTTTCCAGACGACACGCTATTCAGCGTCCAGGTCGAAGAGAAACCGTGATCGCGGGGTGATGACCGCGATCGCGGGGCACCGTTTTCGAAGCATGAATCCGTCTGCAGCATAAACTTGGTCGAGAAGGAACCGTGATCGCGGGGCGATAACCGCGATCGCGGCTCCCCATTTCAGCTTGAGGAAACCGTGTGGGCGCTGAATGAACCTAATCCCTGGTATGCCAACATAGTCACTTTTCTCACCAGGGGTGAATTCCCCCCACACCTTACAAAAACTCAAAGGGATAAGTTGCGCAGCGAGGCTAAACATTTTGTCTGGGATGACCCATACCTGTGGAAGCATTGCGCCGACCAAGTAATTCGCAGATGCCTGCCAAATGATGAAATGCGCTCAGTCCTAGAGTTCTGCCACTCTCATGCCTGTGGCGGACACTTCGGGCCCCATAAAACAGCCCAGAAGGTGTTAGAGTCCGGTTTCTTCTGGCCCCACATATTCCGCGACGCATACACCTTCTGCAAGGCTTGCGATAGATCTCAGCGCATGGGAAACATATCCAGAAGAAATGAGATGCCACAGTCACTCGTGATCTTCTGCGAGATCTTTGACGTCTAGGGAATTGACTTCATGGGGCCATTCCCCAGTTCTTTCGAAAACATGTACATACTGCTGGCCGTAGACTACGTCTCAAAATAGGTAGAAGTGAAGGCCACCAGGACTATTGATTCTAAAGTTGTGGCTAAATTCCTCAAGGAGAACATCTTTGCCCGCTTTGGAATTCCACGGGCACTCATCAGTGACAGGGGTACTCATTTCTGCAACAAGACAGTCAGTGCACTACTCAGAAGGTACCATGTCACGCAGAAGATCTCGACATAATATCACCCCCAGACAAATGGCCAAGCAGAGATATCAAACAGAGAGATAAAGACCATCCTAGAGAAGACAATCTCGCCGAACCGAAATGATTGGAGCTTGAGGTTGGACGACGCTCTATGGGCATATCGCACAGCCTACAAAACACCCATTGGAATGTCTCCATACAGATTGGTGTTCGGAAAGGCATGTCATCTCCCTGTGGAGCAAGAGCATAAGGCCCACTGGGATGTGATAAATTGCAATATGAAACTTGATGAGGTGGGAGCATTCCGAAAACTGCAGTTGTAGGACTTAGAAGAGTTACGCCTGGAATCATACGACAATATAGTCATCTACAAAGAAAAGACAAAGGCGTGGCATGATAAGCACATTCTCCGGAAAGAATTCAAGGCTGGCGACAAGGTCCTCCTTTTTACATCACGTCTGAAGCTGTTTCGAGGAAAGCTCAGGTCTCGTTGGACGGGTCCCTACACGGTCGCTCATGCATACCCCCACGGAGCAGTGGACCTGTACAACCCAACCAATGGCTCCACATTTAAGGTGAATGATCAACGCCTGAAACCTTACCACGAAAGACCATACCCCTCAGAGCAGGAAGATCTCACCCTGGAAGATCCGCCTGATGCAGATTAAGAAGAAGGGAGTAACGTCAAGCCAGGACGTTAAACAAGGCGCTACTCGGGAGGCAACCCGAGGTGCATTTTTGTTTCTTGTTTTCACTTTGAATTGTTGTACATTAATCTTTTTCCGCCACCATATATATTTTTTTCCGTACTAACTAACCTCTTGCAGAGTCGAAAGCAAACCGCGATCGCGGTTTTCAACCCGCGATCGCGGCCCCTCAGAAGCAGCGGGATTTCAGTTAGTTCGAAAAAAAAAAACGGAATATATGGCCTACCCAATAGCAGAATCTTCTCTTTTCTTTTTGTAAGTAAATCTTTTAGCCAACTCCTATCTTTCCAAACCCTCGTTTCACCTTTCTTAAACCACCCTTCCTCCACTTTTCCTTTCATTCTCTTTTTCTCTCCCACACCCACCCGTCGCCGCACCAAACCCTATTCCCCGCGATCGCGCCCCTCTAACCGCGATCGCAGTGAATGCCACATGTCGTCTTCCACCACCGAGAGCAACCCGCGACCGCGCCCTAAGCCCCGCGATCACGGCCTACCCAATACCGAACCCTGCCCTCGCCGAACAGAGCAGTAACCATGGCCCAACCCATGCCCCGGAAGATGTCCAAACCACAAATCAAGATCTGGAAGGATCTACAGAGGAAGCCAGTGATCCCAACAAAGTTCTTCGATGTGGCAGCCCTAACAGTTCTCCAACTTTGGGACTGCACCAAGCAACTCCTCGATCATGGCAGACTGGGAGGATTCCTGTGGAAGAAGGTACCAACGTATGACTCTCTAGTCTATGAATTCGTTGCTACTTTCGAACCACAGGACAAGGGCAAGGCATTCTCCTTCCAGTTGCGGGACAAGAAGCATACCCTAACCAAGGAAGAACTCAGAGAGCTTTTTGGTGTGTCTGCCCAACCTACACCTGGGTGGGAGTCCACTAATGGCAAACACTTGGACTTCTGGCTGCAAGCTACAGGGGCCGAGTTCGACACTAGAGGAGAATACAACTACAAGATCACCCACCCTTGCCTACGTTTGATCCACAAAGTGCTTGCACTTGCATTCCTGGGTCAAGGGGAGGTGAACAAGATCTCATGTGTCGACTTGGCGATCCTATGGTGTCTCACCCCAGAGAGTGAGGCCATTCCGGACTGGGCATATATTTTCATGTATTCTGTCCAGAAGACGCAAAAGAAGGCAACAGGAAGAATTGGTTTTGGGGCTATGATCACCCTCATCGCTTTGAAGTACTTTGATCCCGAAGAGACTACACTAGAGCCGGTCCCTGGTTCCTTCATCTACAACCTTGACCAATTGAGGAAGTCCAGACTCATCTATGGTGATCGTAGGGACGGATTCGTTTGGTTATCTCATGCAGTAGGGGACCACAGGATGAAGCTGCCGCAACCAATACCCTTTTGTCCAACAACAAAAGATTTTGCCCTACCTTCGGATGAACCCGGCGCACGAGAAGCACCTGCCCGACCACCCGCGCGAAAGGAGGCTCCATCGTCTGGTTCACTCAGCCAAATGCTGGACCGCCTAGATTGCCTTGCGGCCAGGCAGGCGGAGATCTACAACCAGCAGACCACCACGGCAGCAGTCGTGCATGCAATTGCGCTGGACTTGGACCGCTTACACCAGTATTCGGTAACGCGCTTTGATGATATTGAGGGACAAGTGGCCCTTCTACGCCACAGACAGGAGGAGTTCTTCAAGGGACATGGTCCAGCGGGACCTTCCACACCACCAAAGTGAGTGTAGCTCTTCCCCCCCAATTTCTTTTCTCTGTCTTTTCTACATTGAGGACAATGTGATCTTTTAAGTGTGGGGGAGGAGTCTATATTCACTTTCTATCTTTGTATTCATTTTTTTTTTTGCATTTGTTTCAACATATTTGATTCAGTATTTTCGATTTTCAGTATTTTCGTGAAAAAAAAATAAATCTCTGAAAATCCTGGGACAAGCTGAAAACCCGAAAGGGCGGCTTGGGTAAAAAGCAGGTGACCCGGACCAGCGCTAGGCTGGGGTAACAAGGTGTCTGAGTGGCGTGAGCTTACGTGTGCACATCTATGACAAAAATATGAGTGGCTAGGATGAAAACCCAAAAGGGCTCCTAGGCAAAATGAGTGAAAAGAAGAAGAGTGTTTTTCTAGGATCTCAATTTACCGACGGGGCGACATAAGTGGAGACAAAGAAGGATTGTCAGGTAGGTCACTTTGGGAGTCATAGATGAAGGCTAGGATTAGAGGCTACTCACACTATTGGATGACCGGGTTAGGCTTAGGGGAAGTACTCTGCTTGCCCCTTGTGCTTGTTGATTGAGAATGTGTATGATGGTGGATTGACGCCAGGAGCTTGATATGGGTTAGGTGACTCTTAGTAGGAGGACGAACTTCCTGAGACCTTGGGTGCTGCATTGGAGGAGTAGACTTTCTCTTAGTTTGCTCGAGGACGAGCAAAGGTCTAAGTGTGGGGGAGTTTGATAATCACTACTTTTTAGAGCTTAACTAAGAGTCATTAGAGGATTTATTGGTGGTATTTGGGTAGTTTTAGACACATTCTTGTGCCTGGAGTATGGAGGCGAAGTCTTGGTATTTTGGAGATGTTTTGAGCTTACTTGAAGATTGTTGGAGACATTGAAGAAGAAGCTGCCACGAGAGAGCCTATGGAAGAATAGAAGAGGAGAATGCTGGTGCAGTAGGTCGAGCATTAACCGCGATCACGGGTGAGGTTGCCGCGATCGCGGGACTTCGAGGCATTCGAGACACTTCTACAGATACGGAGGAGAGCAAGGATCGCGGAACTACGTGGCCCGCGATCAAGGTCCATCACCCGCGATCGTGGGTCAGCACGGCAGAGTTATTTCGGATTTCCCAAACCTATCTTATATGTTTTTCTTTATTTTCAGTTTATTTATTCCGTTTTCTATTTTTCAGTGGGCTAGGTCATTTGTTAAGCCCACATATATATACTCTCTTAGTTTTTAGGTTTGGAAAATGGAGTTTTAGTTTCTAGAATTGCTACGTTGTTCAATTATTCATTGATTCAGAGTTTTTATGAAGAACATGAGGAGGAACTAACCTTCTTGGTTCCTCCTAACAATTGAAGCATTCATTGGATTTTGGTTGTGAGATTATCTTTCGTGTTCGAGTTCCTATTGGTTTGTATTATCTCTTCTAAGCCTATTCCATTGGATTTCATTGATTGTACTAGCCCGCGCAACTAGTTGTTATTGGTGATTTTCATATTGCTAGGATTAGGAAACTGTTGGGCTAACGTCCTATTTTGCTGTAGCAACTACAATTTACATGCTCTGGTTGAAATTATCCTATTGTAGGGAGAGATAATTACATGGTAAATGCATCTGAGCGAGCGTTCTGTATATCCTGGTTAATTCTTATATGCATTGCTGCCTTTGGGTTGAACTTTTAGTGGTACTAGGGTTATTCATTGGTAAGGGTTCTTAGTGGAAGGTTTCCCTTTGAATCTACATAAGATCAGGACAGGAACAACCATAGGAAGGAAGAAGAACTCGAGATAATCTATGATCAACCGTATTCAGTGATTGTGGATATTTGTTAGGAGGAGCATTTTTCCTTTATTTGATTTATCCATAGATTTTAGCAAACCAAACCTCAAAACCCCCTTTTTGTTACACTGTTCGATTGGTATTTGATTGTTCACACGAAAATAGATGCCTGTGATTCTCTTGGGATTTCGACCCTTGCTTACTCACTCTTCTAGTTTGGAAGTTGAGGTTACTTTGATTTGGCATAACGACCTTAGGCCACGTCAGCGACCGCCGCCAGGGAGACGGCGACCGCCGCCAGGGAGACGGCGCCCGCCGCTAGGAACGGCGCCCGCCGTGGAGAGAGGCGCCCGCCGTGATGAGGTTGCCCAGCCGCCGTGATGTGTGGCCAAGGAGTGGCGCCCGCCGCAGATGGGCGGCGCCCGCCGTGGATGAGCGGCGCCCGCCGTGTGTAAGGCGGCGCCCGCCGCATTTAAGGGGCGCCCGTCGTGATTTGGGCGGCGCCCGCCGGCGAGAGGTGGTGTCCGTGAGTTGTTGTGGTTGGCTTCCGAGGCCTTCGTTCGGGTTTCGTTTCCGTCAATTCCTTTCGTAGTTTCTGTATTGTTGTTTGTCGAATCTAACTTAGGGTTTCCTTATGGGTCGATTCGAAGGAATCTGTGTGCCAGATCTGTTCATGTGTCGAGCCCGGAATCCCGTCGTCGTTAGGCTTCGTTCAAACTCTACGGATTAAGGCAAGTGGCTGTTCGCTCTTGCTCATCGTTCCATATTTACATTAATTATCAGTAGTTTATCTGAGTAATTAATTTGGAATGATTATTGTGTTCATCTGGAAACGGTTTTGTTAACTGTTTTGGAAAACTAAAATATGATGTTATAATAGGTTGTATATCTGTTAGAACAACGCTATTATATATATATGTGAATTAATACAGATATTATTATAGGTTGTATATTGTTAGAACAACGCTATTTTATCTGTAACTGGCCATGAGGGCATTGATGTGAATTATTACTGCGTTGTAACTGTTTAGTTAGAACGAGTATTCGTAGGAACGCTACTGTGTATCTCAATGCGAGTACTAGTCGTTTCTTGATAACCCGGTGGTTAGGATTTAGTTCCTACCATCCTTTTCAGGGTTTGTGCACACAGTTGGTGCCGCTTGTAGGGATTTAGTTCCCAATTCTGTTATTAGGGATTTAGTTCCCGAGGGATTTAGTTCCCGAACCGACTTTAGGGATTTAGTTCCCGAGTCAACTCCGTCCATGGATTTAGTTCCCGACGGTATCTCTTTATCCTGATGGATTAGATGATTTAAAAGCCTATAACGTGATGTTCATTTTTGGAGTTAAATAAGATAAAGTGCCCGAGTGCACATAATTAATATACCTTTGACGAGTAGTGCAGCTAAGTAAACAGTGCAGCTAGGAAAGCTCGTCTCGACTCTTGATCAGAGTACGTTCTCTTTCCAATCTAGATTCGCTGTAAGCGATCAGGTTGGTCGTGAACCGAAACATCTAAGTCAGTTTTTCAATCACTGATGTGTAATTTTGTTAAACGTTCCAGATTTGTCATATTTCCTTAAAGACTCAATCTCTTGGAGTCTCTTTTCGAGTCGATTGCTGTGAAGATTAAGTCTTCCAGAATCTTCTCTTGTGCA
This sequence comes from Rheum nobile, assembly GCA_027886185.1. Classification (NCBI taxonomy): domain Eukaryota; kingdom Viridiplantae; phylum Streptophyta; class Magnoliopsida; order Caryophyllales; family Polygonaceae; genus Rheum; species Rheum nobile. The sequence goes on along the minus strand of WOAB01000736.1, from coordinate 8,171,918 downwards.
TACCTCTTGTTGTTATTCCATGAAAGTGTCGGGTTATGTATCGTCCCTTCGGTTATTATTCGAGGGACAATGATAGTAAACGGTTACGATCACTCGAACCACTCTGCTTTTTACCCTTGCTAGTCTATTCAAGTAGACTAACCCACGAACATTGTTCTCCGCATGTGGGCTGGTGTCATCCGTTCGATTCGGCACATCAGATAGAGCGAAGATATGAGGAGACTAGATTGACTATGAAGACGACGGTTGTTTTTGGATGTTTTAAAATTTTCTTTTAATTAGGTTGAGATCCTTGGGCAGGTGATCATTACGATCACAACCCTTTTTGTAATATCTTTTATAAGACTTCCGCTGTACTTTGTTTAAGACTTCCGCTGTAATTTATTTAAACTCTGTGTTTGTCCTATTCGGGATTGGGATGTAATCCCGGGACTCATGTTTCATTTGATTGATGTTTTGATTTGAATACTTTGATCATTATGTATTAATTGTATTCCATGAATTGTATTTAAACCGGTAAAGCCTTGGGTGATCTCGGTAAGGAACACTGAGGTCACTGGCGGTAATACCTTTCCAAATGGGTTAAGATTTGGGGGTGTTACAGTTGTGGTATCAGAGCTAACGTTTTTAAAACGGGTTGGGTATTTGAAAACCATTTACTCGTTTTTGATTGAAAGGTATTTTCAAAAGGCTCTGAGTTTAAAAATAAAAACGGTGTTTTCATTTTCAACCGTTCATAGTCATGTCTTCTGTATAGTCTGATATAGTAAGCTTGCTTCTATGTCTAGAAAGACTAATTCCTTTCCCATTGCCCCGTTAGATATGGGTGCATTCTGTTTTCTTCAGAGAAACTCGGAAGAAGCCGAGATGGCTCTGCCATCTCTACATAGGCTTGAGTTCCCGGTTCCCTCATCGTGTTTTGAGGTCGGTGAACCTAGTAGTCCACCCGAGGAGGTGAAGACCGTACTCCCTGAGTCGGTAGTGCTAGTGTCTGACGAGGCCGTGGTTCCTATGGAAGAGCCTACAGAGGAGCCAAGTGAGGACACTGAGGATGAAGAAGAGTTGTCAAGGTACGCTAGAGGGTACTATAACGACGAATTCATGATCAAGATGGTTTCCGAAGAGGACCTTGAGTAAGAGAATCCTGAGGAAGATCCTGAGAAGAAGGACCCCGAGGAAGACCTCGAGGGGCAGGGCCACAAGTCCGATGACTTGGAGCGCTTTTGGTGGGCAGCGAGGACCCGGGAGTGGAGTTTATCTATCCAAGTCCGGTGTTGTCACCTGAGCGGGAATACTCGCCATTGTCTCCTGCCACTTGGAAGACGATTAGTGCTGAAGTGCATCGCCAGGTGGATGAGACGGTTGAGCGTGCTCATTGGAGGGCAAGGCCGTGAGAGTCAATGGGTACACCAGTTGTGGTCCCGACTCAACTAGTCAGGCCGAGGCCCCAAGTACTAGAGGAACGATTGGAGGTCAAGGTCAGTGCCTTTACGAGATACGTGAGGCTGATGGACCAAATGATCCAATTGCTCAAGGTACTCTATACCTTCATTCTACTCCTGTGTGTATATTGTTGATTTGGGTGCTACCCATTCTTTCATTTCGGAGAGTTGCGTTAGTAAGCTAGGCTTAATTTGCAACAAAGCTTGTGAGCCTTTCATTGTAAATCTTCCTAATGGTGAACATTTGGTTGGAACCAAGCGTCAGCCAGAATTTCCGATTACCATTCAGGGTAAGAAATTCGAAGAGAATTCGATCTGTATAGCCATGGCTCCATACGACATTATTTTCGGTATGGCTGACGTGTCATCGGACGGTAATCGATTTTAGTTCAAGAACTGTGACGGTGTCATCTGGGGGCCAGTGTGTGCAAATTCAAGTGTCGGAATGACGCTGATAACGGCAGGCTTATCAATGCGATGGCTGCGTTTAAGCTACTTCGACAAGGTTGGGTCAGGTACCTTTGCTATCTGGATCCGCCCACGAAAGATGAACCATCAGTTCTTGATATTCCTGTTATTTGTGAATTCTCGGATGTTTTCCAGAGAATATTCCTGGATTTCCCCCGCATCGTGTCATGGAATTTTCTATTACTCGAGCCTGGTACCGCGCCGATTTCTAAGGCACCGTACAGGATGGCTCCTGTGGAGATGCAAGAGTTGAAGAAGCAACTTGAGGATCTTCTTGACAAGGGTTACATAAGGCCGAGTGCATCGCGTTGGGGTGCTCTGGTTTTGGTTGTCAAGAAGAAGGATGGATCGTTTCGACTTTGTATCAACTATAGAGAGCTGAATAAAGTCACGATCAAGGATAAGTATCCTTTGCCAAGGATCGATGATCTGTTGGATCAATTACAGGAAGCAAAAGTCTTTTCCAAGATCGATCTGAGATCTGGTTATCATCAGCTCAGGATTCGTGAGGAAGATATTCCGAGGACTGCATTCCGGACGAGATATGGTCACTACGAGTTCGTAGTCATGCCATTTGGACTTACTAATGCTCCAGCGGTCTTCATAGACCTGATGAATTGATGTTTTCAACAATACTTGGATAAGTTCGTGGTGGTCTCCATCGACGACGTTTTGATTTATTCCCCGAGCGTGGAAGCTCATGAGGAACATCTTTGGATTACTTTGTCAGTCCTTAGACAAAATCGGCTATATGCAAAGTTGTCTAAGTGTGACTTTTGGATCAAGAAAATGGCTTTATTAGGCCATGTGATCAATGAGAATGGGGTTATGGTTGATCCCTAGAAGATTGAATCAGTAGCTAATTGGAAGCGGCCTCAGAATGTGAATGAGGTGCGCAGTTTTATTGGACTTGCTGGATATTACAGACGGTTCATGGAGGGATTAGATCTCTCTACCTATGACCGGTCAGTTCCGCAAGGTCCACAAGAAGTTTGTCTGAGATGACAAGTACGAGGCCAGTTTTCAGAAGCTGAAACAGTGTCTGACCTCCGCACCAGTATTAGCGCTACCGGAGAAAAATGATGGTTCCGCCAAAGTATTATTTTGGAAGATCTATTCGAAGTTTCGTTTTGAGGTCCGTTATGAGGCTTCCTTAAGAGAAGCGATATAAGGATTTGACAGAGAATGATTGATGTCTATTATGGCGATTTGATGTCACGTTTTGGGAAATTAAGTGATTAGGCACAATAGTGCTAATCGATTTACTGCGATCTTGTTTCGAGGAAACTAGAGGCCTGAGTTGGCAGTGAACTTTAGGGCCAAATGATTGAATTTGAGAAGTTGTCCTTTCAGGGAATAAAGAGTTATGACACTTGGGAATTTACAAGATTCGATTTGGACTTTATGTGAATGGGCCATCCATAAGGCGTATAGTACAACCTTGTTGGAAAGAGCAGGTTGTGAAGTTACTGTGTTAGGAAGAGGCCACTTTAATGGAAGAATTACAGTTTAAGGATCGATCATGTTGATGATTTCGATGAAATAAAGGATTTGGTACATAGATTAAGTTTATGTATTCTTAAGGAGTAAGGTAACCATGTTACTCGTATTAAAGGATTAAGACACAAGTGATTGATTCGGTTGGGAATGAATTATTTAGCAATATGATACTTTGAGGTTATAGGAGTAAGCTCTCATGTGATTGATTTGAGGAGCATACGAATAAGTGTTATGATTATTATTGGAGAAAGTATAGAATTCTTAAAGGATTTAAGTTAGAGGTGACATAAGGTCAAGCTTACTTCCAGATAAATGATGGAATTGTAAGAGGTACCTTTAAGGAAATTAAGGATGTTATGTTTCGAGGTTACTAAGAGTTGATAATGGGATTATAAGGAATTAAGAGGTGAACTTGGGGATTTTTGTATTTAAGGAAATAGGAAGGGAGATACGTGTTCTCCTATTAAAGGTACAATAATGTCGTTATGATAATTTTGGAGACCATTATTATATAGTGGTCAGGATCTTGTGGATATAGTAAGAATGATTACATGGTATATTATATAGAGATGAGGTTGCGGATTATATCAAGTGGACTTGAGAGAAAGAGGTAACCCACGTTGGTTAAGATAAGCATATATCACGTTCGGGTGAGACAAGAGTATAATCCTATGGAATGGATTAGTGAATTATGTTGAGGTAATCAGACATAGATTGTAGTATTGCTGTTTGTGGGATCTTATGAGTAAAGATTGTGAGATAGAGATTTGGCATAAGGGCCAAAGATGATTAAGGTAGCAAGTGAATCGTTTATGTAAGGTCTGTATGACAGGTGGAGGTACTAAGTGGTAGTACGGTTGATTTCTAAGTATATATTCAAGGACCGGATTGTCGAAAGGAGGTTAGTAGAAAGATGTTGTATTCTTCTATGAAAGATTATTAAGGTCTTTAGGAGTAATAAGGCATATCAGCGAAGATTCATTGGAGATTTTTGTAAAAGATACTCTGGTTAAGGCAATGGTAATCTTGTGGATGATTACATCTATTCTAACGAAAGTAAGGATGGTAGACTATATGTTGTAAGCGGTTACAAAAGCGAATAGGAAGTTCGATGTTGTCAATATAAGTTATGAAGACTAGATTAGTTAAGGATACCAACCTAAGAAGGTTTGGGTATATACTTCGAGAGAAGTTAGAGACAAATGGTACTTATGAGGAGATGCCAGTGTGCATTCTCGAACGCCGTGTGAAGCAACTGCGCAACAAGATCGTACTGTCGGTATGAATTCTGTGGTCCAAGTCTGGGACACAGGAAGTGATGTGAATATGGATTCCTTCATTTTTGAAGAAGCTGAACAACTTGTACCGATGAAATTGTACGAAGCATTGAAGATGTCGAAACCGAGAAATCTTACTCTTCGACACCTTCTCGGTATTTCTGCCATAAAGGGAGCTACACATATCCAATGGAGGACCATTAGTAGTCATTGGAAAGCTAACAAAATGATCTACAACTTTTATGCCAACTGTTTCTATGAAATATGTTCGTATAAGTCCAGATATTGCAATCTTCGGCAGCAGTCCAACCATTTCCAAGGAAGTAACTAGTCTAAATTCAATGCCGAAAGACTCCAAGAGCCTCAACGTTTTTGCCATCAATTCCAACTGATATTATGCTTATTATTTCAGTTTTATTTAGTATAAAATTTGAAGAGTCTTTCGGTTAATGTTTTAGTTAATGTTTTAGTTAATGTTTTGTTTGCTTGGAATGCAAGAGGTTTGAAGAGTGTCTTGCACTCTAATTTTGTAAGCCTATAAATAGGCTATGCTTCTTCCATTGTAAGACACGCTTGAATTGAATCAAAAAGTCTATCAAACTCTCTCTTCCCTTGCTCTAACATTCTTGCGTCAAATTCCCTTGTTGCCGAGTGTGTATATCTCTCCAACAACTTCTTTCTCAACCAAGTCTGCGTCGAGTCTTCCCTCCCCTTGAAGAACTATTCGTGAGCCAACATCCCACACCAAGAACGCCTACCAAAGGTGCCTCCATCATCCATCTCATCCATCCTCAAATCCATCACCATTACGAGTCATCCCAAACTCCACTCGCACCATCGCAGATTTCCTTCCCGGAACTTTCGAAAGCCTCTCAGTAGAACCGGCGTATCTTTTTATTCCCTACCCAGAAAGTTCTACAATTTTGAGGGAATAAACTAGACTTCAAGATCTAACTCTGGGATTTGGAATCACTTCATTCCGATCTCAGACGAGAGAGAACGGTCCATTTCAAGTCAAGTCACATTTCTGGGCTTTGCTTGACGATTCCTTGAAGATCTTCGAAGCCATTCCTCGCACCGTGTCATTCCCGATCCTTGATTCACATCAGGAAGTTACTTGGGAAACCAAAGCAAAGATGCTCAGATGTTTTCCCGAGTTATTTGCGACCTAAGTTTCGGGGTCGAAACTTCTTTTAAGGGGGAGGTGATGTGATACCCTGTAATTTTGAAAGGCTATTTTGGGAATTATGGATTGTTCCCGAACGTCTGTTTAGTACGTCAGATTTAATTCTGAGAGCTTAAGACATTCTGTAATGTGCTATGTCTCTGTAATATTTTTCTCAGTGAAATAATATACAGTCGACGTATTTTGGGAGTTAATACTCGTTCGTGTACGACTTTATTTAACACGGGTTAAGAATATTACCCAAGAGTTGTTATCTAATGGACATAAAGTACAAGATTCCTTAACCAAAGGTTATTGTCCAAGAGCTATTATCCAAGAGGCAAAGTGCAAGAGGTTATTACCCAAAGGTTGGAGAGGAAGCTTCCTAGCACCTTCCTAACCCTTGGGTTTGCCTATAAATAGAGAGCATTGGGAGAGAGTGAAGGGATTGGAAATCCTAAAACGCTCTCAAGGAAAACTCTCCCTCTCGGAAGGCTTGAGTCGAGCGTCGGAGCTCGGTCGGTGTCGTTCTCGGTGGCCAAAGGAAGCTTGGGAGACCCTTAGAGGCCTAGAAACCAAGCAAGGCGGAAGACGAGCCAAACCGATCGTTGAGGGTAAGTTTTTCCCTCTCGTATTTCTGTTTTCGTTCGCGACGGCGACCGCCGCCAGGGAGACGGCGACCGCTGCCAGGGAGACGGCGCCCGCCGCCAGGATCGGCGCCTGCCGTGGAGAGCGGCGCCCGTCGTGATGAGGTTGCCCAGCCGCCGTGATGTGTGGCCAAGGAGCGGCGCCCGCCGCAGATGGGCGGCGCCCGCCGTGGATGAGCGGCGCCCGCCGCGTGTGAGGCGGCGCCCGCCGCATTTATGGCGGCGCCCGCCGGCGAGAGGTGGTGGTCGTGAGTTGTTGTGGTTGGCTTCCGAGGCCTTCGTTCGGGTTTCGTTTCCGTCGATTCCTTTCGTCCTTTCATAGTTTCTGTATTGTTGTTTGTCGAATCTAACTTAGGGTTTCCTTATGGGTCGATTCGAAGGAATCTGTGTGCCAGATCTGTTCCTGTGTCGAGCCCGAAATCCCGTCGTCGTTAGGCTTCGTTCAAACTCTGCGGATTAAGGCAAGTGGCGGTTCGCTCTTGCTCATCGTTCCATATTTACATTAATTATCAGTAGTTTATCTGAGTAATTAATTTGGAATGATTATTGTGTTCATCTGGAAACGGTTTTGTTAACTATTTTGGAAAACTAAAATATGATGTTATAATAGGTTGTATATCTGTTAGAACAACGCTATTATATATATATGTGAATTAATACAGATATTATTATAGGTTGTATATTGTTAGAACAACGCTATGTTATCTGTAACTGGCCATGTGGGCATTGATGTAAATTATTACTGCGTTTGTAACTGTTTAGTTAGAACGAGTATTCGTAGGAACGCTACTGTGTATCTCAATGCGAGTACTAGTCGTTTCTTGATAACCTGGTGGTTAGGATTTAGTTCCTACCATCCTTTTCAGGGTTTGTGCACACAGCTGGTGCCGCTTGTAGGGATTTAGTTCCCAATTCCGTTATTAGGGATTTAGTTCCCGAGGGATTTAGTTCCCGAACCGACTTTAGGGATTTAGTTCCTGAGTCAACTCCGTCCATGGATTTAGTTCCCGATGATATCTCTTTATCCTGATGGATGAGATGATTTAAAAGCCTATAACGTGATGTGCATTTTTGGAATTAAATAAGATAAAGTGCCCGAGTGCACATAATTAATATACCTTTGGCGAGTAGTGCAGCTAAGTAAATAGTGCAGCTAGGAAAGCTCGTCTCGACTCTTGATCAGAGTACGTTCTCTTTCCAATCTGGATTCGCTGTAAGCGATGAGGTTGGTCGTGAACCGAAACATCTAAGTCAGTTTTTCAATCACTGATGTGTAATTCTGTTAAACGTTCCAGATTTGTCATATTTCCTTAAAGACTCAATCTCTTGGAGTCTCTTTTTGAGTCGATTGCTGTGAAGATTAAGTCTTCCAGAATCTTCTCTTGTGCATACCTCTTGTTGTTATTCCGTGAAAGTGTCGGGTTATGTATCGTCCCTTCGGTTATTATTCGAGGGACAATGATAGTAAACGGTTACGATCACTCGAACCACTCTGCTTTTTACCCTTGCTAGTCTATTCAAGTAGACTAACCCACGAACATTGTTCTCCGCATGTGGGCTGGTGTCATCTGTTCGATTCGGCACATCAGATAGAGCAAAGATATGAGGAGACTAGATTGACTATGAAGACGACGGTTGTTTTTGGATGTTTTAAAATTTTCTTTTAATCAGGTTGAGATCCTTGGGCAGGTGATCATTACGATCACAACCCTTTTTGTAATATCTTTTATAAGACTTCCGCTGTACTTTGTTTAAGACTTCCGCTGTAATTTATATAAACTCTGTGTTTGTCCTATTCGGGATTGGGATGTAATCCCGGGACTCATGTTTCATTTGATTGATGTTTTGATTTGAATACTTTGATCATTATGTATTAATTGTATTCCATGAATTGTATTTAAACCGGTAAAGCCTTGGGTGATCTCGGTAAGGAACACTGGGGTCACTAGCGGTAATACATTTCCAAATGGGTTAAGATTTGGGGGTGTTACACAATGTCCAATCGTCGTGGGTGTTGATGACATCTTCTTATGATTGGTCCCCTATCTCCATGGCGACAAGCTTTTCTAATGGTGTGGTCGGTTCAACAGATGTTCTTGGGACGGTCGCCGCCATGATGTGTGCCAATGAGATGTATGGAAATTCTTTCGGATCTAAGATGGACCCTAGCTTGGCGAGTGCGTCAGCTTGGGAGTTAAGATCTCTTGGTACCTGCCTGATGTCGAACGATTGGAATTGGTCGATCAATTTTTTGGCTACTTCCAAGTAGGCTATCATTCTGACGTCCTTCGCATTGTACGACCCTTGTACTTGGTTCACGACTAGTAGGGAGTCACACATGACTTCGATTTCTCAGAGTCCTAGATCGCGAGCTAGGATGAGTCCGAATATGAGTGTCTCGTATTCAGCTTCATTGTTGATCGCGTCCCATTCGCATCTTACGGTGATAAGTGCTATTTTGTAGCACATATCTAAGGATTATTACCAGGTTTGAGGTGCCATTTGGTTGGATTTTATAGCACAATTGGAGATTATGGAGTTGGAGCAGAGAAGTGTGGTTTTGGTGGTCTGGAGGAGCTAATTGGAGACATCCGGAGGAAGATGAGTTGACCACCTGAGGAGACGACGAAGATCCATGAAGGAACCACAATAAAGAAGAGAAAGAGAAGGCGGGCAAAAGTCACCGCCCCGCGCCAGAGCCACTGTGACCCGGCGATGGGTCTCAGAGAAGGATGACGCCCCGCGGTGGAAATCACCGCCCCGCGGTAGGAGCTGGCGCCCCGCGGCCACGTGAGGCGAAGAAATTAATTAAGTGAATGCCGCGTGCTGATGCTGGAAATTGGAAGGAAGAGCTCGGCCCAGTTGTAGAAGAAAGGCCAATTAAGAGCGGCCCACGAAGGAATTGAATTGGCGCATGAGCTGGTGAAGGAAAGCGCGGAAGTAAAGCAGGAGAATGAGGACCGTGACGTCAGCACGCTGCGTGTGATGGGCCGCTGAAGCTGTTGCTGGTTGGGCCGATGATGATTTGTCTTGGATGGGCCGAGCGAGATGGCTTGCGAGAGAAGGCCGAGAGGACCAGATGCTTGCACGAGAGGAGAAGCGAGAGTGCACGGGATTAATTGTCCCCGATTTTCATAGTTTATTTTTGGCTATTATTATTATTATTATTATTTCCTTTTATTATTTTTATCACTTTTAGATTTAGGTTAAATACCCTTTAGTTAACCTAGTTGCCACAACACACAATCTACAATTCAGTTTTACAAGTTCGTTATTTCATTCCCAACTCTATGGTTTGAACGAATGGAGAACTAAACACCTTTGTTCTGCTAGACGTTTCAAGCAATACAGTTGATTCGGTTGTGAGATTTCTATTCCTTGTTCTTATTCTTATGTGTGTTGGTTTGATTCTCTTGGTTATATTGATTATTGATTTATCATTGTTCTTCATAGTCTGGCCAGCTAGGTTGAGTAATATTTATCAATTGCTAGGATTGCATATAGGGGTTCCGAGTGCATATCTAGTGGCATACATGATTGTGCGTATAGGGGTTCCGAGCGTACAATCGTTAGTGAGAATCATTTGCATGCTAAGTAGTAGGGTGTCCTTCTATTTGCATGTATCCTATATCCTTGTATGTATTTCTATTGTTGTGTTAGTGGTAAAGTATACCGACAACTGTGAGAATCGGAGGTACTTTACCAGTGACATAGTGATAAGTCTATCGACAACTGTGAGAATCGATAGTGCTTAAGATCAGGATGGGAACAACCATAAGAATAGTTAAAGAACTTGGATTGAAAAGATTTCAGTGATCAACTTATATCTCTGTATTGTGGATCTCGTTCTAGTGGAACTACTTTCCCCATTTATTATCTCAAGTCAACTAAACCTGTTTACTTTGCTCTGTTTGATACTCAAAACCCCCCCTTGTTACCTTGCATGCTTATAAACACATAGATTTATTACTTCCTCCCTGTGGGATCGACCCTTGCTTGACTCTACTACTTGTTTAGGTTTGTTAGAATTATTTTGTTTAGGTGTTACAACAACGCCTTATCAAATTGGCGCCGTTGCCGGGGAGGCAAGATTTGATTTTTCCGTGTGTTTGTTTGTGTGCGTGTTACCTTGGTGTGGACCTATCTTACGGGTCACACCCGTGCTACTGATTTTTGCTTTCCCTTTTTGATTTTTGTTACAGATATGGATTCCTGGGGAGAGCCGCGATATGACCCATACTCATACTCATACACTCCAGGGTGGAGGAATCACCCCAATTCGAGTTATGGGGGCCATCAATACTCTCCATATGGCCTTGACTACCAGGAGTTCTACCCGGAGCCACAACCATTCTATCAGCAGGGTAATCCGCACCAGTACTATCCGTCCTATGAGCATAGCCCATCAGTGTCCAATCCAAGTTCCGCTATGTCAACTGAAGAGATGCTCAGGACCTTGACTCAACATTTCACCACTCATGTGCATACTACTGAGTCAAGCATCAAGATTATGAAAAGGCAGGTGGACCAGATGGTGGAATGATAATAGGTTTTCGTCGTGTAAAACTGCTATGCAAAATATCCAAACAAACCTTAAACCGTAGTCCTAGGTAAGTAAATGTCGAATCCACAGGGATGCGAATTCTATCTAAATATGCAATTCGTATGTCAATCAAACGTAACCAAAGGGGGGTTTTGTGAGTTTTGTAAGTTCTAAACATGCAAAAGGTAAACAAGCTAAAGAGTTGTGAAATCAGTGATGAGAAAAGCACTTAGTCAAACAACATCCACTATTCGTATGACAAGTTGATCCTAGATACTCATTCAAAATCTCATGCAATGGAAATTCCAATTCCTTTTTAGATATAACTAATATCACAACTAGATACTATTAGCACTTACTAATTAAACAACCCTGAAACTATCAAGATTCAGTTTAACAGTAGCGTTAAGAATAGGAATATAGTTGGATACAATTCTAGCATAAAACAACCAGCTTTTATCCTAGAATGTAAATCAGTTCTCTTCTGCATAAGACTAGCACAACCAGATACTAGTACGATGCAGTTGCTACTCTGAAATAGATATGCTCAACCAGTAACAATCTAAATCTAGCAATAGATCAATAACAACAAACCCTAGTTGATCAGACTAGAAATTATCAATATCAATCATAAGCAATCAAGCAAGAGAATAGATAAAATCCATGCAATAGATTAAGAACGAGAATCTCACAACTGAATCAGAACGAAAGCTTCAGCGTCTGACTAAGCCAAGGAGGCTTAGTTCTTCATAGCAAATACATAGAATTGAAATTAGGGTTCGAGAGAGATTAGCTGATAGGCAAACAAGCCTTTCTCTACCCTTAAATACTAAAGGAAACAAAGTCTGAATTAACCTAAAATGAAATAATAAATCGTAATAAAATAATGCAAAATAAAGCAAATAAGGAAACGGCTCGGCGGACTTCTGAACAGCGGCGGCGGGCGCTGCAACCTCCACGGCGGGCGCCGCATTTCCACGGCGGGCGCCGCATTTCCACGGCGGGCGCCGCATTTCCACAGCGGGCGCCGTGGCCAAGTCGTAGCCATCGTTGTTGGGAGGGTTTAGGCGGCGGTCGCCATGGCTTCTGCAGCGGGCGCCGTAAGGTACTTCCTCCGAAGTCTTCGTCTCTTCAGCTCCTTGGCGTCTACTTCTGGTGGCTTCCTCTTCAGTGTCTACTATGATCTCCAAAATGGCTCAAACACCTCCAAATACACCAACTTTGCCCCCAAACGCCATACACATGAATGTGTCTAAATCTACCCGAATGGCACCAATAAAACCTCTAATGACTCTTGGTTAAGCCCTACAAAGTAGTGCTTATCAAACTCCCCCATGCTTAGACCTTTGCTCGTCCACGAGTAAACTAATAAAGAGCCTACTCCTCCAATGTAGCATCCAAGGTCTCAGGAAGCATATCCTCCAACTAAGAGTCACCTAACCCATGCCAAGCTCCTGGCACCACTCTCATTTACAACACATCAACAACTCAACAAGCTTAAGGGGCAAGCAGAGTACTTCCCCCAAGCTAAACCCGGACATCCAATAGCGTGAGTAACCTCTAATCCTAGCCTCCATCTATTGCTCCTTATGTCTCCCAGAGTGACCTACCCGACAATCCTTCTTTGTCTCCTCTTCTTATGATGCCTCGCCAAGAATGATGAGAAATCCTAAAATCACTCTTCGTCTTTTTCGGTCGTTTTGCCAAGGCGCCCTTTCGGGTTTTCACCAAGCCACTCATTTCATTTTTCAATAGATGTGCTCACATAAACTCACGTCACTCTTGACCACATATTACCGCAGCCTAATGCTGGTCCAAGCCACCTGCTTATTACCTAGGCCGCCCTTTCGGGTTTTCGGCCTATCCTAGGATTTCAATTTCAGCCTTTTATCGAATTTTTGGCTCTTTTTCATTTTTTTCTTTTCCTCAACGACGTGACAAGTATAGAACTCTCCCCCATGCTTTAACATTGCATTGTCCTCAATGTAATGAAAGACAAAAGAAACACAGGGAAAAGCAAAAAAATAACTCACAAACGTTGCCGAGCTGGCTTGGACACGGAAGATGTCGCTGGCGGTCTTCTCAATAAACGTCCATGTCACGGGTGTCGGCATCAATGCCATAATCTTCATCTACCGTGCAACCATAGGGATCCACTGTGGTGAATAGTGGTATGGCGGGGTTGCACGGCCTTCAACGAACACAAAATGGGGCCCAAATGTAATCGTGGTGTGGGCCCTAGTGTTCCTCCTCCTCAGCTGCCAATTATAGGGCCATCATCGTTGTGATATGACTATGCTCAAGGTCAATGAGGTACCCAACATGCAAGAGAAGCACATGCCCCAAGCCGAGATCAAGGCGAAGGCCACCCGGGCAAACCCTAAAACCGTGCCGGGTCATACAAGGGGCATAGAGACTTCACCAGACACGGCTCCACTTCTCTCGGCCACCAAGGCTCCCACAGCTCCTTTGGTGTCACCCAAGACCAATAGAGTCCTCATGGCTGAGCCATTGTCGCCTTTGCCAAGCCACCTGACTTGCCCTAGATTTGCGGCGGCAATGGAAAATGAGTATAGGCACAGGCCCACATCTGGCTCAATCCCTCGAGCCCGACCAGACCCACCTCACCACCAGCTCAAGGGAGGTCCTTTGGCTCAGGGAGTGCCGAGCCAAACTGCGCCCAGCCCGGGTCCAAGCAATGCAACCTTTCCGCAAAACCCGGCGCCGGCTACGCCCGAATTGGAGCCCAATTCAAGCCCAAGTGAAGCCCGATCATTTTATTGATGTGTTTAGTGGTTTTTCAGACATTATTAAACATTATTTTTAATTCCCTAATCAGCCCATTAGTTGTTAAGAAGGTGGGCACGTTTTTAGCTTTAGTGGGTTAATTTTAGTGATTTTCCTTTATTGTTTTTAGTAACCGTAAGCTAGGGTTATTAGGAGAAACTCTTTGGCATTTGTTAGACACATTGAATTGAATTGAGATTGACAGATTAGTAGCAAAAGCTCTCTTTTTCTTCTTTGTTCTTGTGCGTAATATCAAGAACTCCTGTGGTTAGTTTTGAGTGTGTCACATCTCAAGCCAATTGCCTTGTTGAATCCCTCAAGTGTGTCATATCTTGATCGATTCAGCCAGCCTCCTCCCTGAGTGGTGCGTCATATCCATTCCAAGGTTGAGCCATATCCGGTTACCTTTATCCCTCCCACCACCGTCACCTTTCCGCCCAAATCCTGTCCCGGAATTCCTCGCAACCGCTCAGTAGAAAAAACATATCTTTTGATTCACCACCCAGAAAATTCTAAAATTTTGAGGACAGAAACTAGACTTCCGTATCTATCTACTGTCGCCGGAATCATCCCATTCGGAGTTCGGAGCAAGGAGAACGACCCCACTGAAGTCAGAACAAATTCTGGAATCCTGCTGGAGTTGCTGTCCTTGCGTTCTTGAGTTCCGAGGCGCCTTGTCGAGCAAACTCTTGCACTGCGGCCATCCCGATCCTTGAGTCTATCACGTGGTATCAGAGCCCCGTAAGTGTTTGCTCAGATTCGTCCATTTGAATAGCAAGTTTTTCGGTTACGCAAGCTTTAGTTTTCGTGCCTGAAAATGAAGCATTCACTGGTTGCATTTCTTTGAGTCTTGATTAGTATTTTGCATTTGTTTCTGAGTTGATTGAGTCCTGTATTTCCAGTTTTCGTTTGTTGCTGTTAATCACGTTTTAAAATACAAAAAAGAGTCTACATCACCTTCGTTAATTCCTAGAAGAGTTAGTTGTAGATCCTAGAATTAAGGGACTGAAGTTGCACATTATTAGGCTCCTAAAACTGAATTTTAAGTCATTTGAATCAGTCAACAGCCGAACCCCTGTGTAGCTGCATATAGTCCTAGGTTGTTGAGTCTTTAATTTTAATTTACTAAGCACCTAAGCGGCCTGCATTCTCCTGTTTGCTGTCAACGTTATTAACATAGACTGAGAGTGTTGGAATACCTTTGGTGCTGCTGAATTGTGCAACCCTGTAGGCAGTCCTTCTCTGTCAATTCTCTGTGCTGCTGAATTGTACATCCTATGTTGCTGAATTGTACAATCTGTTATGATGAATTGTGCATTCTGTGTTGCTGAATTTTGCTGTTACAAAAACAAAACAAAAAAAAAACAAAAAAGTGGATGAAATCAGAAAGACTCGGCTATGTAACAAAAGAGTGAGCCATAGAAAAAGTGATTCATCAATTGTGGTCATCAAGAGAAGTAGCCAAGTGTGTTCAACTCTGCTGAATTCTGTAATCTGTAATTTGCTGAATTGCTGAATTCTCTATTGTAATCTTCCTCTCTTGTAAGTCTACCTTGGTGCAATCAATTTTAAGGCATCCAAAGGTTAGTACATGCTCTAGTGTTTAATGTTACTAAGTTTGCACAAGCATTTGAATCTGACCGTAAGGGTGCATTTGTTGTGTCTTGCATTGCATTGTGTCTAGGCAGCCTATACCTAGCCGTGTTAGCAAGCTTGCTTAATTGAACTCTTGTCATTCAATTTGGAGTCTAGGCTACCTTACTACGCTTAGGACCATTGATTGCTTTTGGTTTCTTTGGGAGCTACGTGCTTGGTTTGTTGTTGTTGACCTAGGCAGGAGCAATGGTGAGATCCAAAGAGAAGAATGTGGCTGCGGAGGACCCTAAGGATGTCTCGGAAGCGACATTGGATGCCATCCTCTTGGCTATCCAAACATCAAAGGAAGAGGCCCAAGAGCGAGAGCGCCAAGCTGAAGAGCGAACTCGCCAAGAATTGCAAGCCTTGCGGGATGCGCAAGTCACCTTCATGAAGACCATGGAGGAGAAGTGGAGGTTGTCCCACAGTCCATCTCCGAGCCTACATCAAAACGCACCTCAAGGAAGTGGAGCCCAATTCCTCCCAA
Organism: Rheum nobile; assembly: GCA_027886185.1. Lineage (NCBI taxonomy): Eukaryota > Viridiplantae > Streptophyta > Magnoliopsida > Caryophyllales > Polygonaceae > Rheum > Rheum nobile. Next base: position 8,155,967 of record WOAB01000736.1, on the reverse strand, counting down.
TGGCCGGACCCTCAAGCGGCACTCAAGAGGTCCAAGTGACCGTGCCACTTCTAGCTCAAGAACTAGCACATGTGACTCTACGTGAAGGGTTCCATCACCCCCACCGAATGTGGCCGCCTCAAGGGAAGAGTTCGGTTTGATCTCTAATACCTCTTCTCCTTACATTGCCCCTCTTACTACTAGTATGGCTCCCTTGTGTACTAACATGGCAGGACCAAGTACTACTCATAGAGGAGAACCAAGAGGAGTGCCGAATGCCATCTATAGAGAGGAGCCAAGGGGAGTTCCGAATGCATACAATGGGTACCAAGACCCGGGAAGGAGGATGGCCGGGAGAGGAGGCATGGGCCGAGGTCAATACCAAGGAGGAAGAATGCCATATGCACCCCGAAGAGCTTTTGAAGACTATGAGGAAGACTATGGTGGTCAACGTGAGGAGTTTGCATATGACCAACAACGGCCTCATGGCATCAAGTTAGAGGTACAATCCTTTGGTCTTCAATGTGATCCGGAAATTTATCTTGATTGGGAGCAAAAGACCGATCAAATTTTTAGGTACTATAACTACTCGGAAGCTCAAAGAGTAGCTATAGCGACCATAAAATTTGAGGGGTTTGCTTACCAATGGTGGCTTGGGGACAAGGAGGAACGAGAGTACCTCGGAAACCCCCAAATCACTACTTGGCAAGCACTAAAGCAAGCTCTCCGAGATAGGTTTGTCCTGGAGGATTTTTCGGATAGAGTGCATGAGAGGTTGGAGTTGTTAGAGCAAGGGAATAAGACCCCGGATGAGTTCTATATGGAGCTAAAGACCTTGGTCTTTAGGTCTAGACTTAGAGTTCCCGAGGGGTATCTTATTTCTAAGTTCATTAACAACCTTAGTCCTGAGCTCCGAGCCATAGTGAGCAAGCAACACTTTTCTAGAGGGACTCCTATGGAAGAAGTGCTTCATTATACTAATCGTATATATAAGGCACTTCATTCAAAGCGTCCCCAAGCTCCAAGCTCACGGCCTTGGCAAAGTGCACCAAGTGGCTCCAAGGGGCCACCACCTATGCCAGGACGCTTAGAACCCACTAGAGGTGACAACCCAAGCCACCCTAGAAGAGATGCCCCTAATTCGGATCAAACCCAACGAAAGGAGGGGGAGCCCCGAGCTAGGGATCTTAATTGTTTTAAGTGTCTCGGTCATGGCCATTTTGCCAAGGATTGCCCTTCAAAAAGGCAAGTTCTTCTCAACACTATTGGGGACATTGAGTCCGAAGATGAATGGGAAGAAGAACTTGTTAAGAATGAGGATGGCTTAGAGGAGTTACATGTTGTGGCAGCCGAGGGTGAGTGCTTTTTGGTCAAAAGAGCACTCACCATCTCGGAAACTCCTAGTACACCTAGTCAACGTGAGACTCTCTTTCACACTAGGTGTACCATTAAAGGAAAGGTGTGTAGTGTCCTCATTGATGGTGGCTCTTGTTGCAACTTAATTGATCAAGAAGTGGTGAATAGATTCAATTTATTGACCACTTCTCACCCGCAACCCTACTCACTTTGTTGGTTGAACTCCAACACCCCCCTTAAGGTCAAGGACCAAGCCACCATTCAGTTTGCCATAGGAGAATATGTGGATGAGGTTGTGTGTGATGTTTTGCCCATGACCGCATGTCACCTTCTCCTAGGCCGGCCATGGCAATTCGATAGGGGTGTCATCCATCAAGGGGTGACAAATGAGTATTCTTTTATCATGAATGGTAAGAGAATCACTCTCCACCCTATGATGCCACACGAAATCATGGCTGACCATGTGGCTAGAGAGCAAAGAAAAGCCAGCCCACCCATAGAGCAAAGCCAAGGTAAGAAGATGGCAATTGGAAACAAAGGTGGTGCTTCGCATCATATGCTCTTGGTTAAGCCTTTAATACCTTCACTTGTTGCATACCCTTCCTCTTTCATTACATTTGATGAGACTAACCCTACTAATGTGAAGGATGTGGTGTTGCATAGTTTGTCGTGTAGCTCTATTGTAGGCCAAGGAGGTGTCCCGCACAAGGAAAGATACTACTTGGAAGGAGAAAGAGACTTGGACGAGCTGGATTCGAGGTCGAATCCCTCTCAAGGGAGGGAGGATGATATGACTATGCTCAAGGTCAATGAGGTACCCAACATGCAAGAGAAGCACATGCCCCAAGCCGAGATCAAGGCGAAGGCCACCCGGGCAAACCCTAAAACCGCGCCGGGTCATACAAGGGGCATAGAGACTTCACCAGACACGGCTCCACTTCTCTCGGCCACCAAGGCTCCCACAGCTCCTTTGGTGTCACCCAAGACCAATAGAGTCCTCATGGCTGAGCCATTGTCGCCTTTGCCAAGCCACCTGACTTGCCCTAGATTTGCGGCGGCAATGGAAAATGAGTAGAGGCACGGGCCCACATCTGGCTCAATCCCTCGAGCCCGACCACACCCACCTCACCACCAGCTCAAGGGAGGTCCTTTGGCTCAGGGAGTGCCGAGCCAAACTGCGCCCAGCCCGGGTCCAAGCAATGCAACCTTTCCGCAAAACCCGGCGCCGGCTACGCCCGAATTGGAGCCCAATTCAAGCCCAAGTGAAGCCCGATCATGTTATTGCTGTGTTTAGTGGTTTTTCAGACATTATTAAACATTATTTTTAATTCCCTAATCAGCCCATTAGTTGTTAAGAAGGTGGGCACGTTTTTAGCTTTAGTGGGTTAATTTTAGTGATTTTCCTTTATTGTTTTTAGTAACCGTAAGCTAGGGTTATTAGGAGAAACTCTTTGGCATTTGTTAGACACGTTGAATTGAATTGAGATTGACAGATTAGTAGCAAAAGCTCTCTTTTTCTTCTTTGTTCTTGTGCGTAATATCAAGAACTCCTGTGGTTAGTTGTGAGTGTGTCACATCTCAAGCCAATTGCCTTGTTGAATCCCTCAAGTGTGTCATATCTTGATCGATTCAGCCAGCCTCCTCCCTGAGTGGTGCGTCATATCCATTCCAAGGTTGAGCCATATCCGGTTACCTTTATCCCTCCCACCACCGTCACCTTTCCGCCCAAATCCTGTCCCGGAATTCCTCGCAACCGCTCAGTAGAAAAAACATATCTTTTGATTCACCACCCAGAAAATTCTAAAATTTTGAGGACAGAAACTAGACTTTCGTATCTATCTACTGTCGCCGGAATCATCCCATTCGGAGTTCGGAGCAAGGAGAACGACCCCACTGAAGTCAGAACAAATTCTGGAATCCTGCTGGAGTTGCTGTCCTTGCGTTCTTGAGTTCCGAGGCGCCTTGTCGAGCAAACTCTTGCACTGTGGCCATCCCGATCCTTGAGTCTATCACGTTGTCAAATAGAAAGTGGGGCTAATGTCTCCTCCTTGACAACATGATGCGCACCATCTCTCCATAGGAAACGCTGAGCAGCTGGCCTCCGGTAGATCTTTAATTTTTTTTTTATTTTTTTTGACTTTTTCTCCCCGTTTAAGGTCTTTTCGGGGTATTTTATTTTCGTCTTTTACTCCCCGTTTAAGGTTTTTTCGGGGCCCAATTTTTTAATTTTTAATTTTTTTTTCTAATAAAAAAAAACGAACCTGAGAATGGCGTCGATCGCCGTAATTAAACGGCGGTCGCCGTCATTTGCCGCAAGCAAAGTGAACGAGGGAGGTGATTACGGCGAACGCCGTAAGCTAGGCGGCGGGCACCGTGAACTCCTTCTTCACTTTGAAACGCTTCCTGTAGGTTAGTTCGACACAGAAAGGAAAAACTAAAAGGAAAAACAAAAGAAAATGACTAAGGGAAAGGAAATAACTACCTAACATCGGGTTGCCTCCCGATCAGCGCCTTAGTTAATGTCGTTGGCTCGACATACTACTCGAACATCCTCAATCCATATCGTCAGGCTCTTTAGGAACCTTCTTAATCCATACCTCCTTCCTGAACCAATTATGGAAAGGTTTGAACCTTAGACTATTCTTCTTCTTCTTCAGCGGCCCCTCCATCTTGACCTTCTTAGTCGCGTCTCCCCCATACTTAGATTGATCAGGGGGGTGTTTAACCTCAACTTCAGGGACCTGCATCACAGATGGAACGAGCTTCTCGCTCGGAGTTAGCATTAAAGGCGAGCTTCAGGGACCTGCATCACATCCTCAATCCATATCGTCAGGCTCTTTAGGAGCCTTATAGTCAGCGACCAACTCAGTGATGACTTCCTGCGAGTTAGTGAATGAAGCAGAATCCAAGCTAAAATCAACAATGAGAGATTGCGTGTCATCTAGGTGGTCTTCATCAAAAACATCTTGCACCACAGGCTCAAGTACATCAATAGCACACAAGGAATGACCATCAGAAGGAAATTTCATGGCTTCATAGATATTGTAGTTCATAGTTTGGCCATCAAATTCCATAGTCAAGGAACCAGTACTCACATTGATCTTAGTGTTGGAAGTTTTCAGGAAGGGTCTCCCTAACAGAATAGGGGCTACATGCATATCATGTTCCATATTAAGCACATAGAAGTCAGCAGGAAAAGTAAGATCACCAACCCTAACCAAAACATCCTCCACTATCCCTATAGGAGGCACACTAGATCTATCAGCTAAGTGAATGGCAATATTAGTGGCATGCATGGGTCCTAATCGTAAGGATTCACAAAGAGATGGAGGTAGAACATTAATGGAAGCACCCAAATCTAACATAGCTTTATTGAACTTGGTACCTCCAATAGTAATAGGGATGGTGAACATACCTGGGTCGCCACACTTCTTGGGTAAGCGCTTCTGAAACACAGTAGAAACATGTTCGCTTACCTTTACCTTCTTTTGCTGTTCCTATCCTGATTCCTCTTTGTGGTGCACATCTGCTTCAAGAACTTGGCATAACGAGGGACAGACTTGATCAAATTTAGGAGAGGGATGTTGACCTCCATGTTTCTGAACATCTCAAACATGTCCTTGTCCTTCGCAAGTGGCTTGGTACGCTTCAAAGCAGACGGAAATGGTGCAACAGGCTTCCAATCAGGAAAAATCGGAGGTTCATACTCCTTCTCAGCCTCAGGATCAGTTTCGGAGGGGCGGCGGTCGCCGTAAGAAGGACGGCGGTCGCCGTGAACATCATCAGAAAGTTCGGGATTTGGCTCACCGTCACGGCGGGCGCCGTAAGGTTCACGGCGGTAGCCGTGAATTGGGCGGTGGTCGCCGTCGCTGTTCTGCTCCAGGTCCGCGTTCTCTTCTTTGTTGACCTCGGAATTATCCTCCTCGAGCCTCTTTCCACTCCTCAGCGTTACAGCACTGACATTCCTAATGTTCGGGTTCACTTCCGTTTGAGATGGAAGTTTAGCAGAGACCTTTGCGTCAAGCTTGCTCACCACTTGAGAAATTTGACCAAATTGCCTTTCCAAGTTCTGGATGCTAGCTTGAGTTGTCTCTTGGAACTACAATTGGATCTTAGACAACTTAGCAACAATTTCATTGAGGTTTACATGGCTCTGCATCAACATCTTCATCATGTCCTCCATAGACGACGAAGGATTCGAGCTCTGCCCTTGAGGTTGTGGCACAAATGGCTGCCTAGGCTGTTGAGGATTACCCTGTGGTTGATTTTGCTCTAGGTCTCTCCATCTGAAGTTGGGATGATCCCTCCAACCAGGATTGTATGTATTAGAATAAGGGTCATGCCTGGGCCTCTGCTGATATCCTCCTACATGATTCACTTCCTCTTGTAGAGTAGGACATGAATCAGTAGGATGCAAGTCGTCATGACAGATCTCACAGGCCTTAGCCTGCTGAGGCATACCTTTCAGCTTCAGGCGCCTCACCTCCTCTCTCGGCACATCAAAATCAGCCTGATCAATCTTTGACTGAGAACTAACAACTACCAAGCTTTGGGAACCTCTCTCACTGTACTGTCTAGAGTCATCAGCCAGAGTAGCAAATATCTCTAGAGCTTCTTCGTAAGTCCTCTTCAGAATATTCCCACCACATGAAGAATTCACCATCCGACGATCATCTTCACGGAGTCCTCCATGTAAATAGAGAATTAGATCATGTTTTTCGTAACCATGGTAGGGACAACTCTTCACCAGTTTCTTGAAGCGCTCATAATAATCATAGAGAGACTCATTAGACAGTTGCTCCACGTTGCAGATCTTCTTCTTGAGCTGATTAGACTTGATTGTCGTAAAGTATTTATCAAGAAACACCTTCTTCAAATTCACCCAAGTAGTGATGCTCCCTGGTGGTAAAGAATGATACCAGTCCTTAGCAGAGTCCTTCAGAGAAAAGGAAAAGACTTTCAACCTCATCTGATTTCAGTAATGTCAGATGGCCGCATGCTGGTGCAGACCTCAAGGAATTCATCCAAGTGCTGAATAGGATCCTCAAGTGGGGTTCAACTGAATTTCAGGAGTAAATGGACTACTCCTGTCTTGAGCTCAAATTTAACCCCATCACCAAGGGCAGGGAATTGCACAGCACGAGTTAGTTGCTCCAAGTTAGGAGCTGTCAAAGATTCCAGAGTAACATGGGCTGCCATTGTATTAGCTTCCTGAAGTAGCAAATTCGCAGCCCTGCGAGCTTGAAGGAAAGTTTTTTTGATTTCTGGATAAAAAACTAGAGATAGATTATTAGTAACACAGGTGTGAACCATAAGATAGGTTCATACCAAGATTGGCACACAAATCACACATACAAAATAGATTAACGCCTCCCCGGCAACGGCGCCAATTTGATAACAGGTTTTCATCCTGTAAAACTGCTATGCAAAATATCCAAACAAACCTTAAACCGTAGTCCTAGGTAAGTAAAGGTCGAATCCACAGGGAGGCGAATTCTATCTAAATATGCAATTCGTATGTCAATCAAACGTAACCAAAGGGGGGTTTTGTGAGTTTTGTAAGTTCTAAACATGCAAAAGGTAAACAAGCTAAAGAGTTGTGAAATCAGTGATGGGAAAAGCACTTAGTCAAACAACGTTCACTATTCGTATGACAAGTTGATCCTAGATACTCATTCAAAATCTCTTGCAATGGAAATTCCAATTCCTTTTCAGATATAACTAATAGCACAACCAGATACTATTAGCACTAACTAATTAAACAACCCTGAAACTATCAAGATTCAGTTTAACAACATCATTAAGAATAGGAATATAGTTGGATACAATTCTAGCATAAAACAACCAGCTTTTATCCTAGAATGTAAATCAGTTCTCTTCTGCATAAGACTAGCACAACTAGATACTAGTACGATGTAGTTGCTACTCTGAAATAGATATGCTCAACCAGTAACAATCTAAATCTAGCAATAGATCAATAACAACAAACCCTAGTTGATCAGACTAGAAATTATCAATATCAATCATAAGCAATCAAGCAAGAGAATAGATAAAATCCATGCAATAGATTAAGAACGAGAATCTCACAACTGAATCAGAACGAAAGCTTCAGCGTCTGACTAAGCCAAAGAGGCTTAGTTCTTCATAGCAAATACGTAGAATTGAAATTAGGGTTCGAGAGAGATTAGCTGATAGGCAAACAAGCCTTTGTCTGCCCTTAAATACTAAAGGAAACAAAGTCTGAATTAACCTAAAACAAAATAATAAATCGTAATAAAATAATGCAAAATAAAGCAAATAAGGAAACGGCTCGGCGGACTTCTGAACAGCGGCGGCGGGCGCTGCAACCTCCACGGCGGGCGCCGTAATGGCGGCGGGTGCCGCATTTCCACGGCGGGCGCCGTGGCCAAGTCATAGCCATCGTTGTTGGGAGGGTTTAGGCGGCGGTCGCCGTGGGTTCTGCGGCGGGCGCCGTAAGGTACTTCCTCCGAAGTCTTCGTCTCTTCAGCTCCTTGGTGTCTACTTCTGGTGGCTTCCTCTTCAGTGTCTACTATGATCTCCAAAACGGCTCAAACACCTCCAAATACACCAACTTCTCCCCCAAACGCCATACACATGAATGTGTCTAAATCTACCCGAATGACACCAATAAAACCTCTAATGACTCTTGGTTAAGCCCTACAAAGTAGTGCTTATCATGGAATCAATTATACGGATCGATGCAAGGATTTCGGGGAATCTACCATCTCAAACGGTAGTAAACCCGAGGGAAAACGTTCCTCCTAGTGCTGAAGAGGAGGACGAATATGAGATGGAGAACATCGCCGACCGCCCCGCGTCACCTCTTATCGCGACCCGGCGTGAAGCCCCAGTTATTTCACCACCCCGCAGTGACACTGATGTGGCCTAAGGTCGTTATGCCAAATCAAAGTAAACCTCAACTTCCAAACTAGTATAGTAATTAAGCAAGGGTCGAAATCCCAAGAGAATCACAAGCGTCTATTTTCTTGTTAACAATCAAATACCAATCGAACAGTGTAACAAAATGGGGGTTTTGAGGTTTGGTTTGCTAAAATATATGGATAAATCAAATAAGAAATAAAACAGAATAAATAATATGCAATCAAATGTGAGAAAACACTTAGCCAGGCAATTTCCACTTAAGTTTTGGTTGGTTGATCCTACTTTACTTCCAATTCCTTCCTATGATTATTCCTGTCCCGATCTTGTGTAGATTCAGAGGGAAACCTTCCACAAAGAACCCTTACCAATGAATAACCCTAGTACCACTAAAGGTTCAACCCAAAGGCAGCAATACAAATAAGAACTAACCAGGATACACAGAACGCTCGCTCAGATGCATTTACCATGTAATTATCTCTCCCTCCAATACAACAATTTCAACCAGAGCATGTAAATTGTAGTTGCTACAGTGGAATAGGACATTAGCCCAACAGTTTCCTAATCCTAGCAATATGAAAATCACCAATAACAACTAGTTGCACGGGCTAGTGCAATCAATGAAATCCAATGGAATAAGCTTAGAAGAGATAATATAATCCAATAGGAATTAAGAAAGGGAACATAACCTCACAACCAATAATCAAAACTTAAGCTTCCATTGCCAGACTAAGCCAAAGAGGCTTAGTTCCTCATAGTCATGGTGAAACTTCAAAGGAAAAGAAAAACAACGATGAACGAAATTGCAACTAAAGTGGAATAAGAGTCTGGACTCCTAAACCTAATGCTAAAAGAATGTATTTATAGGGCTATAACAACTGACCTAGCCCATTAAGAAAATAACTAAATTAAAATGAGAAAAATGGGAAAAATAAATATGAAAAGATAAGCTCAGGAAAGGACGCAGCTTTTGGCGTTGATGACCCGCGATCGCGGCCCAAGACCCGCGATCGCGGTTAATGCTCGATTTTCAGCTTCTACGACATTTTCGTAAAAGCGTCATAACGTTTGATTCCCAACTCGGATTGCGCTCAAATTTTGAGGACTTGTAGTAGACTTCAAGATCTAACTCCTGGAATTGGAACCACTTCATTTGGACAATTGAGTAGAGAGAACGAATCAATTGAATTCAGCACATTGTTCTTCTACTCTCGTGTGGACTCTCTTTCCTTGGTTCTTCTTCGTCTCCTCAGTGGTCAACTCATCTTCATCTGGATATCTTCAATTTGCTTCTCCAGACCACCAAATCCACACTTCTCCTTTCTAATTCCATACTCCTTGGTGGCTCCATATCCCGAATCTTCAAATATACTCCAATAAGCTCAAAACACCACCAAAACACCAATCTTCGCCCCCAAACACCATGCACATGAATGTGTCTAAATCTACCCGAATGGCACCAATAAAACCTCTAATAACTCTTAGTTAAGCCCTACAAAGTAGTGCTTATCAGACACTGACCGCGACCCGGCGGTGAGCCTCAGTAATCCTCCCTCACAGTCACCGCCCCGCGGCAATGACCACCGCCCCGCGGTGGACGGAGTGCCTCCTAGCAAGATTTTGCCGCGACCCGCGGTGAGTTCAGAGCAACCCGGCGTCCAATATTCCAGTTATGTTGATGAGGTTTGGGTTGATCCTTATCATCGTCCAGAGTTGCTGACTGAGGAGTAGTACTTTTTGAGATTTGAGGAGGAGTGGAGCGACGATGAGGAGGAGTACCGCGATCATGGAAATACTCCTGAGACACCCGTTTCTCTCAAAAATGCCTCGGCAGTCCCCGATCCTCTGGAGGCTGCCTATGATGATTTTGTGCGTCTCAACTCCTTCCCGCTCGTCGTGCTGAAACCCCTTACACCCTCCCCTGAGGCTCTAAAGGACACCCAAAAGGTGGGGAGCGACAAAGGCTTATTTGACACCTTCAGTAGTTGCAAGGCAATCACCCCTTTGGTCCATCTGGCAGACAGCACCTCTCGCTGCAAGGAAATGTTAAAGGTGCTGGGCTTGATAAAAAAGAAACCGAAGGGGAAGCACAAGAAGGAAGCCTTGATACAAGTGGCTGATTTTTATATGCTGGATATGGGGCAGGACGTACATGCAGCCCCTGAGATGCTGGGTAGACAGTTTTTTGATGGCAAGTGCATTCGTGGATACGACGAGTGATCCAGCCATCAACAATTGCACAAGATTGGGGGTCACGCTCAACATGGAGCACCCAAAGAGGCACCCCCCAGATCCAGATCCCAGGTGCTCAGTTGCTATGAGCAACCCGAGTTGAGGAAAATGGAGTAGTATGTCAAGCCATGACAATAACTAAGGCGTTGTCCGGGAGGCAACCCGATGTATGTTTTTCTTTCTTTATTTCTTGCATTAGTTTTGTGTGTTTTTGCTTTGTTTTTGTTCTTGTTTTTTGTCTCCGACTAACCTGCAGGAAAGAGACCCATGCCTATTGAAGAAGGTGTTTCCACACCAATGTAAGTCTCTTCCTTCCCTGCACTAAGTCACCCCCCGAAAAAACCTTAAACGGGGGGCAAAAAAAAAAAAAAAAAAAGGGTACCGTAGGCCAGCTGTCTAGAGTTCCCCATGGAGATGGTGCACATCATGTGGTCAAGGAGGATACACTTGCCCCACACATTATTTGACAACGATGATGGCCCTACAATAGGCAGCTAGAGAGGAGGAACACTAGAGCCCGCACCATGATTACATCTGGGCTCCACCATGTATTCCTAGAAGGCCGTGCAACCCCGATATCTTTTCTATACCACTATTCACCAAAGTTGTTCCCTTTTGGTTGCACGATAGGAGAAGATTACAGAGTTGATAAAAACACCCGCCCAACACCAGAGACTTGGGCATTTATTGAGAAGACCGCCAGCGACACCTACAGTGTCCAAGCAGCTTGGCGACGTTTGTGAGTTATTTTTTGCTTTTCCCTGTGCTTCTATTCTTTTGTCTTTTATTACATTGAGGACAATGCAATGTTTAAGCATGGGGGAGAGTTCTATACTTGCTACGTCATTGGGGAGAAAAATGAATATAAAATTGAAAAAAGCCAAAAATTTGAAAAAAGGCATACATTAAAAATCCTGGGATAGGTCGAAAACCCGAAAGGGCGGCCTAGGTAATAAGCAGGTGGCTTGGACCAGCATTAGGCTGGGGTAATATGTGGTCAAGAGTGACGTGAGCATATGTGAGTACATCTATTGGAAAATGAAATGAGTGGCTTGGTGAAAACCCGAAAGGGCGCCTTGGCAAAATGAGCGAAAAAGAAGAAGAGTGATTTTAGGATTTCTCATTATTCTTGGCGAGGCGTCATAAGAAGAGGAGTTATAAGGAGGATTCGGGTAGGTCACTTTGGAGAGATAAGAAGATAGATGGGAGGCTAGGATTAGTATTGTCACTCTATGGTGTTTGGGATAAGCTTGGGGGAAGTACTCTGCTTTCCTTTTAGCTTGGATGTGTGGGGTGTTGAGATTTATTGAGTTGTGTTGTGTTGTGTTGTGTTGTGTTGTGTTGTGCTGAGCTTATTTGTATGGTTGCCTGGACTTTATTGTTGGGTATGATTCTTGGAGGTTGAATTTTCTATGCTTCCTGAAGCCTTGGGTATTGATTGGAGGAGTAGGTTTACTTTAGCTTACTCGAGGACGAGCAAGGTTTAAGCATGGGGGATTTGATAAGTGCTATTTTGTAGCACATATCTAAGGATTATTACCAGGTTTGAGGCGCCATTTGGTTGGATTTTAGAGCACAATTGGAGGTTATGGAGTTGGAGCAGAGAAGTGTGGTTTTGGTGGTCTGGAGGAGCTAATTGGAGACATCCAGAGGAAGAGGAGTTGACCACCTGAGGAGACGACGAAGATCCATGAAGGAACCACAATAAAGAAGAGAAAGAGAAGGCGGGCAAAAGTCACCGCCCCGCGCCAGAGCCACCGCGACCCGGCAGTGGGTCTCAGAGAAGGATGCCGCCCCGCGGTAGAAATCACCACCCCGCGGTGGGAGCTGGCGCCCCGCGGCCACGTGAGGCAAAGAAATTAATTAAGTGAATGCCGCGTGCTGATGCTAGAATTTGGAAGGAAGAGCTCGGCCCAGTTGAAGAAGAAAGGCCCATTAAGAGCGGCCCACGAAGGAATTGAATTGGCGCGTGAGTTGGTGAAGGAAAGCGCAGAAGTGAAGCGGGAGAATGAGGATCGTGACGTCAGCGCGCTGCGTGTGATGGGCCGCGAAGCTGTTGCTGGTTGGGCCGATGATGATTTGTCTTGGATGGGCCGAGCGAGATGGCTTGCGAGAGAAGGCCGAGAGGACGAGATGCTTGCACGAGAGGAGAAGCGAGAGTGCACAGGATTAATTGTCCCCGATTTTCATATTTTATTTTTGGCTATTATTATTATTATTATTATTATTTCCTTTTATTATTTTTATCACTTTTAGATTAGGTTAAATACCCTTTAGGTAACTTAGTTGCCACAACACACAATCTACAATTCAGTTTTACAAGTTCGTTCTTTCATTCCCAACTCCAGGGTTTGAACGAATGGAGAACTAAACACCTTTGTTCTGCTAGACGTTTGAAGCAATACAATTGATTCGGTTGTGAGATTTATATTCCTTGTTCTTATTCTTATGTGTGTTGGTTTGATTCTCTTGGTTATACTGATTATTGATTTATCATTGTTCTTCATAGTCTGGCCAGCTAGGTTGAGTAATATTTATCAATTGCTAGGATTGCATATAGGGATTCCGAGTGCATATCTAGTGGCATACACGATTGTGCGTATAGGGGTTCCGAGCGTATAATCGTGAGTGAGAATCATTTGCATGCTAAGTAGTAGGGTGTCCTTCTATTTGCATGTATCCTATATCCTTGTATGTTTTGCTATTGCTGTGTTAGTGGTAAAGTATACCGACAACTGTGAGAATCGGAGGTACTTTACCAGTGACATAGTGATAAGTCTATCGACAACTGTGAGAATCGATAGTGCTTAAGATCAGGATGAGAACAACCATAAGAATAGTTAAAGAACTTGGATTGAATAGATTTCAGTGATCAACTTATATCTCTGTATTGTGGATCTCGTTCTAGTGGAACTACTTTCCCCATTCATATTCTCAAGTCAACTAAACCTGTTTACTTTGCTCTGTTTGATACTCAAAACCCCCCTTGTTACCTTGCATGCTTATAAACACATAGATTGATTACTTCCTCCCTATGGGATTGACCCTTGCTTGCCTCTATTACTTGTTTAGGTGTCACGACAATGCCTTATTATACGGCCTGGGATATCTTGTCGCCTTGTGGTGATTTCAGCACGACCCCTAGCCCCGATCCTCTGGCGTTCGACGCGCCGTCTGTGTGGAGCTCCCATTTACCTGTTTCTTTCGTCGTGAGCAATTGTGCTGCTTCTTTGGCGGCTTCTTGTTCTAGGGTCAGCTAAAATCTGCCACAAAGTCAGCCAAGGCCTGCGACTTGATTGTTGTCCTGGGCTCGTACTCAATATTGTAGCCACTAAGATGTATGGCCCATTTGGTCATCCATCCTGTGAACTCAGGTTTCCTCATGATCACTCTCATGGGATGATTAGTACGGACAATTATAGTATGGGATTCGAAATAAGGTCTGAGTTTGTTCGAAGCCATTACCAATGATAGTACAAGTTTTTCAAGGACGAATACCTCGTTTCCGCTGGCAGTAGCGTTCGACTGACGTAATATATTGGTGACTGCTTGCCATTCTCCTCTCTGACTAGTACTGCGCTTACAACTAATTCTGACACTGCTAGGTATAGCAATAGCGACTCGTCGTCTTTGGGTTTGGTCAGTAATAGGGGACTAGCAAGATATTCCTTTAGATTCTGGAACACGGTCTCATGTTCTTCCGTCCATTGAAAGGACTTGTTCCTCTTGAGAGCGTCGTGAAATGGCTTGCACTTGTCGGATGACTTTGAAATGAATCTGTTTAGAGCTGCTATCCGACCTGTCAGTTTTTGCACGTCCTTGACGCATCGGGGGGATCGGAGGTTGATGAGGGCCTTGACCTGTTCTGGGCTGGCTTCTATTCCTCTTTACGTTACCATGTAACCTAAGAATTTTCCTAACGACACTCCAAAGGAACATTTCGTAGGATTTAGCTTCATGTTATATCTCTTTAGTACCTCGAAGCTGTCGCGGAGGTGGTCGATATGATCTTCTTTCTTTTTTGACTTGACCAACATGTCGTCTATGTAGACTTCCATCGTGTCTCCGATCTGGTCCTTGAACATCTTGTTGACTAGTCGTTGATTCGTAGCCCCTGCATTTTTTAGACTAAAGGGCATCACTTTGTAGCCACTGAACGCGTCCATGAAGGTTAGAATTTCGTGTCCTGCCATCGCTTTGACCATGGCATCGATGTGGGGGAGTGGAAACGAGTCTTTAGGACAAGCCTTGTTGAGGTCGGTGAAGTCGATGCAGACTCTCCACTTGCCATTCTTCTTTTGAACTACGACTACATTAGCCAGCCATTCGGGGTAGTGGACTTCCCTTATCTTCCCTGTCTCTAGTAAGCTGTTGACTTCGTCGTCGACTATCTTGTTCCGCTCGGGGGCGAATTTCCTGTGTTTGGGCGAATTTCCTGCATTTTTGCTTAACAAGGGGATGAGATGGATCTACATTTAATTTATGCGTAATAATGTTCGGAGATATGCCGACCATGTCCTCGTGTGACCATGCAAAGCAATCAGTATTAGATCTAAGGAATTTGAGAAGTAGCTGTCTGGTCGAGTCGTCCAGATCCGACCCGACCCTTACGGTTTGATTTGGATTTGAAGGACCTAGTACGATCTCATCGAGTTTTTCCATCTTTGGTTCGACGTATCGACTAGGTCCTTCGCCGCTCTGTGTTTGCTATGCGATCTTGTGCTCGACGACGCTTTTCATGGAGGCGACGTAGCACTCCTTAGCTGCCCTTTGATCTCCCTTGATTTCTTGGACTCCCCACTGGATAGGGAACTTGATGATTTGATGGTATGTCGAAGGTACCGCCTTTATAGCGTATATCCATGGCCTACCAAGAATACAATTATAGGGAGACAGACAATCTAGGACTTGGAATTTCACCTGTTGGTTGACTCCTCCGGCGTACGTTGTGAGAATAATTTCGCCGGTCGTATGCTTAACTTTGCCACTAAACCCGACCAGTGGAGTCGACTTTTTGATCAGGTTGTCCTCACTCAGACCCATCCCTTTGAGGGCGTCGAGGGTTAAGAGATTGGTCGAGCTTCCTGTATCGATTAGTACTCTACGTATCAAGCAATTTCCAATAGATAGAGAGATTACCAGACCGTCGTGGTGACTCTCTTACCCGTCGGCATCGGATTCGTCGAACGTGACCGTCGGGAGATCGGAGACCCTCCTTGGCTTGAATTCTGGTGCTTCAGGCTTATCGCCTTTGCTCTCCTTTGCATGCCGCTTAGCCGCGGAATATGTGTTTCCACATACGTCCGAACCACCTGAAATAGTGTTGACAATTTTTTTATGGATGAGAGATGGAGGTTTATCTTGTTTTACCTGGTCTCGTCGTTCCATAGTAGCCTTGGCCCGCTCTAAGATGATGTCGCGTAGGAGCCCCTGTGCGAGCAACCTGGCGACCTCCTTTCGCAAGGCGATGCATTCGTCTGTCGAGTGGCCGTGGTCGCCGTGGAATTCGCACCATCGGCTCATATCCTTCTTGACGTCTGGTCGGTCGCTCTTTCGGGGCCATCTTACCTCTTTTCCATACTTGTCGAAACTCTTGACGAGCTCCGACATGGAAACGTCGAAGTTATAAGATTGGACCCTAGGAGGCAACACTTGACCGTCTCTCCAGTCTTGTGACCTGTCTTGGAAAGAGTTTACCTGATTTTGCTCGTTTCGATTACGATGATAAGGGTGGTGACACCTATCTCGACGGTTGTCGGAGGAGGATTTGTGACCGGACGGATCGGGTCCGTGAGAGGCTTTTCGCGACTCACGGTCCTCTTCCAATCTTACCTCGGCCATGGTTTTGTCCTAGACGTCTTCAAAGCTTCTACACGGGTACTTGGTAATCTCATTGTAGAGGTTGCTATCTTTGATCAAACCTTGTCGGAAGGCTTCAATGGAGGTGGTGACGTCGCAATGGGGGATCGCGATTTTCTCTTTATTGTACCTGTTAAGATAACTTTGGAGAGGTTCGTTATACCTTTGGGTGATCCGATAGAGGTCACTTGACTGTCTCTCGAGCCTCCGGCTGTTGGCGAATTGGCTTTTGAAGGAGTTAACCAGATCCGCGAACGATGCGATCATCCCCTGAGGCAAACGCATAAACCAAGTCAGTGTGGGGCCCGCGAGGGTCGTGCCAAAGCTTTTGCACATGACAGCCTCGCGGCTTTCCCTCGAAACGGACGCAGTCATTAATTTTTGTTTATAGAGGGAGATGTGGTCATCTAGGTCATTGGGGCCGTCGAACGTCGCCATGGTGGGGAGATGGAACTTCTTAGGGATCTCGACCCTAGCGATTTCTTCGACGAACGGGGATTCTTTGAATCCGCCTGATGCTTCCTTCTCGATCGGTTGTGGGACTCCAGGAATCCTTGCGATACGATCGTCGAGCATCTTCATATGTTGACTAAGCATCTGCTGGACGAGAGCTAGGATATCGGGAGGATTGGCGACCTGTGGTTGATCGATTCGGGTTCCTGCCGACCCGATCGGTGTGGAGAAAGTGACATTGTTAGTGGAAAATGGGTTAGCCAATGGAGTCCGAGACGTACCCTCTGTGTATACGGGCCGTCGCACGCTTGAAGGGGTTGGTTGGATGCCATCCATGTTGAGACGCGTCTGGACGCCGCTGCGGATGGGCGTGCGCCTTGATCCAAAAGCCATCGATTGTACCTGCAACTTAAGAGACTCGTTCTCACGGGTTAGTTGCGTGATCTCGGCTTCGAACTGGGTGGACAAGGTGGCTAAGGCTTCAGTCTTTTGGCGCTGTTGGGCTAGCTCCTCTTGGAGGGCGGTCATTTTCTGGGCAAGCTCTTGGAATTGGGTTGGAGTTGGATTTTCGGTAGGGGTCATGTTTCCTTGAGCTTGGGTGTTGTCTTCGAGGCTTGGCTCTTCAGTGTTGATATGTGGGTTGATAGTCATGGTTGGAAGGTTTCAAGAGAGTGATCGGCAAGTTGCCCCACGGTGGGCGCCAAATTGTTTTGGGACGAAAAGACCAGACGATCTAAATCGCCTTAGATGGGGTAACTAGTCGATAGGATTATAGGGATCAAACCAATCCAAACAAACAATCAACCAATAAAGAAGAAATGTGAAGTAGTAATTTAATTTTATTGATGTATTGACAAACGAATCAAGTCAGATTACAACTTGTCCTTAGAGGAGAGAAGATCGGATCGAGTTCGACCGGTGGTTGTGAGGTTAGACCGATGATGATTGGGCAGAATTCCGGGAGGAGAGAATGGAGATGGCTCAATGCTTGTGTGTATGTTTTTTCAGAGCTAGTTTTGTTCGGAAATGCCTTGTGTCCATGTGTTTCTCAGCTTGTCCCCTTCCTATACCCGATCTTGGTCCATATATGGTAAGTATCATCTCCCGACCGTTATCCATAACTCGGCCATATCTTGTACTTAATGCTGGGAGTGATTGCTGGGATTTCCTCTTTATTATCGTCATTATCTGGGTGTTTAAATGTCGTGGCCATTGCCTCAATCAAGCATTCAATGCTCAGCGTGATCTTCGCAGTTGGTCGGGAAGCACTCGACTGTAGGGGGTCCGATGACTTTCTCAGCTTTCTCTCAGCCTCCGATCTGGCTTAGACCTGGGCCTATTTTTCTTTGTCCGTCTTCTTTGGGAAGATGTTGGGCCCAATAATTACCAGTGATAGTACAAGTTTTTCTAACGATGAGTACCTTGTCTCTGCTGACAGTAATGTTCGGCTGACGTAGTATATCGGCGATTGCTTGCCGTCTTCTTCTCTGACTAGAACTGCGCTTACGGCCGACTCTGATACTGCCAGGTACAGTAGTAATGGTTCATCGTCTTTTGGTTTGGTTAATAATAGGGGACTGGCAAGGTATTTCTTCAAATCCTGGAATGCGGCTTCGTGTTCCTTCGTCCATTGAAAAGACTTGTTCTTCTTGAGAGCGTCATGAAAGGGTTTGCACTTGTCGGATGACTTTGGGATGAATCTGTTCAGAGCTGTTATCCGACCTGTCAGCTTTTGCACGTCTTTGACGCACCGAGGGGATCGGAGGCCGATGATGGATTTGACTTGTTCTGGGCTGGCTTCTATTCCTCTCTGTGTTACCATGTACCCTAAGAATTTTCCTGATGACACTCCGAAAGAGCATTTCATATGATTTAATTTCATGTTATATCTCTGTAGTACCTCGAAGCTGTAACACCCCCAAATAATTAACCTTGAAGGCATTACCGCCAGTGACCTCAGATGTTCTGTCCGATGTCACCCAAGGCTTTACCAGTTGATATAAACCATCAAACCACATTTATGATGCAAAATTTCATAACTTTCATTTAAAATCATTGTCTCGGCATTACATCCATATTTCTAAATACATCAAAATACATAACCAGAATTATTACAGCGGAAGTCTTAAAGCACAACATATTTAACACAGCGGAAGACTTAATACAAAATATTCTTAACACAGCGGAAATCTTTTAAATAACAACAAATGGGTCTTGATCGCAATGATCACCCGCCAAGGATCCTCAACCTGGATAAAACACTTCAAAACATCAACTGCCTTCATAGTCGTTCTAGCCTTCACGGAACGACAACTCACCTGATGTGCCGAATCGAACGGATGACACCAGCCAACCATGCAAGGGAATAATCGGTTGGTTAGTCTAATGAAAGACTATGCAAGGGTACAAAGCAGAGTGGTCTGAAGTAGTCGTATTGGGTTAGACTCATCGCTTCTCGAATCAAAACCGATGACGATAGTCAACCACCATACTTCTACTGGAATATATGAAAAGACATGATCAAGAGAAGACTCCAACGAAAGTGAGTCTTATCAGAACATCCAAGAGAAGACTCCAATGAAATGAGCCTTATAGGAAACATGACAAATGTTGGGAAACTTAATTAATTACATACAAGCGTTCAAAAACAACTTGATGTTTCGGCTCACGACCAACCTCACCGCCCAAGGCGAATCCAGATTGGAAAGAGAACTTTACTCTGATCAAAGTCAAGACGAGCTTTCCTAGCTGCACTACTCGCCGAAGAGTATATTATTCATGTGCACTAAAGCACTTATCTTATTTTAATACCAAAACGCACATCACGTTATAAGGTTTTTAGATCCCTCGGGAACTAAATCCCTAAGGCGGAGTTGACTCGGAAACTAAATCCCCAAAGTCGAGTTGATTCGGGAACTAAATCCCTCGGAGTCGAGTCGGGAACTAAATCCCTACAAGCGGAGTTGACTTAGGAGCTAAATCCCAAAAGTCGAATCGGGAACTAAATCCCGCGGGAACTAAATCCCTAAGGCGGAATCAGGAACTAAATCCTTACAACACTAAAGAAGGATGGTAGGAACTAAATCCTAACCACCAGGTTATAAAGAAACGACTAGCACTCGTGATGAGATACGCAGTAGCGCTCCTACGAATACTCATGCTAACTAAAAAGTTCAACACAATCAACAACCATATCAAATCAAAGCCATCAAGGCAAACATCATAGATCTATCAATCTATATATATATCAAAATAGCATTGCTACTAACAGTATATGCAACCTATTATAATCTTTCATATGAAATTCACATTTAAAATCCACACAAAACCATTACGAACATAATAGCGTTGTATCTAGCAATATACAACCTATTATAACAGCACTTCTTTTCATCAAATTATTTATCAAAACTGTTCCCAACATAAACAGTAAATCATTCCAATTAATTAACAACTAACAATTGATAATTAAGGGAAGTATGGAATGATGAGCAAGAGCGAACCACCACTTGCCTTAGATCTGACGAAAGCTTGACAAAGCTTAGAGACGACGAGCTCCTGGGTCTGAAACTGGGACAGATCCTGGATAATAAATCCCTAAGGAACGACCCATAACGAGACCCTAAGTTAGATTCAATATCTACATATATGAATCTAAAAGAATACGAAAAGAATCGAAGGAACCGAGCCTCGCCCGAAGCCAAACACCCAAGAACACACAACCCGGGTTAGCTCGCCGCGGGTGCGATGGAGCTCTTATCGCGGGTGCGGTGGGCAGACAGAGGCAGGGCTCGACATAAAAGTCCAGCAAACTCACCCGATTTAATTCGTTTCGACTTCGATTTGATTATGGTTCAATCTCCCTAACACCTTAGACCTTGAATACCACTTAGGAGTACCTTTTCCAACACTCAAAGGGATTCGAACACCTTCACAACAAAGCTCAAAGCTTGGTGCTTCAATGGAGAAAACAGAGGAGAGGAGGAAGATGAAGCCTTTGACTTCTGATTTCAACTCCTTTTATAGCCCAAAAACGAGCCTCCCTAGAGGGGACAAGCAAGGAGACCAGGGGGCAAGGCTAGGTGCCACTTGGGCGGCCTAGGCCAGACATCCCCAGCAAAGTCAGCCAAGACTTATCGCGTTGACGAAGAAGATGACGTCTACCGCTGGGTGCAGCAAGGGTGCGGCCGGGTGCGGTGACGCCCAGTGACCGACTCTCCTGTTTGGTTTTCGCCGCGGGTGCGGCCACTTGACCGCGGGGTGCGGTCAAGGCCAATTTTCCCCCTTTTTGTCCTTTTCAAACATGGGTTAATTATCTTAACTCTTGGTTAAATATATTTGTACCCGAACGACTATTTAACCCCGAAAATACATCAATTGTATTTTATATTACTCAGAAAAATATTACAGAGGTCAAACAATTTACAAAATGTCCGAACCTCTCTAGAATTAATCCGACTAGTAATATGGAAGTTGGAAAAATTCCAAAATATCCTTATAAAATATCTGGGATATTACATTACCTCCCCCTTAAAACAAGTTTTGACCCCAAAACTTGGTTATTCTAGGCCGAAAACAACTCGGGAAAGCGTCTAAGCAGATCTGCAGAGGTCAGACACTGTTTCAACTTCTTGAAAACTGGCCTCGCACTTGTCATCCCAAATTAACCTCTTGTGGGCCTTGCGAAGCAGACTGGTCATAGGTAGAGCGATCTTAGAAAATCCCTCCACTATCCACCTGTAACATCCAGTAAGTCCTAGAAAACTGCGCACCTCATTCACATCCTGAGGCTGCTTCCAATAGCTACCGCTTTAATCTTCTGGGGATCAATCATAACCCCACTCTTATTAATCACATGGCCTAAGAAGGCCACTTTCTTGATCTTAAAAAGTCACACTTAGATAATTTCGCGTACAGCCGATTTTGTCTACGGACTGACAAACTAATCCAAAGATGTTCCACTTGAGCTTCCACGCTCGGGGAATAGATCAAAATGCCGTCGATGAAGACCACCACGAACTTATCCAAGAACTTCGCGAAAACATCGATGCATTAGATCCATGAAAACTCTACTTTATGATACGGGGGTAAACCAAGAATATCTCTTCTGGAAAGACATCCGAAATTCACAAACGATCGGAAAAATCAAGAACTGAAGGTTCATCTTTCATGGGCGGATCCAAGTAGCAAAGGTACCCGACACAACCTTGTCGAAGTAGCTTAAACGCAGCTATCGCCTTGATAAGCCTGCCGTTATCAGCGTCATTCCGACCCTTTTATTTGCATACACACTGGCCCCCAGATGTCACTGTTACAGTCTTTGAACTAAAATCGATTACTGCTCCATGATGCATCAGCCAATCGATACCGAGAAAATTATCGTATGGAACCATGGTTATCCAGATCAAATCCTTCTCGAATTTCTTACCCTAAATGGTAATCGAAAATTCCGACAGACGATTGGTTCTAACCAAACATTTATATTAGAAAGAATATTTACAACAAAAGTGTAGGATCGTGATTGTTAGATAATAACTAAGGAACTAAGAATATCGATTCTCAGTCCTTTCACAGCGGAAATAAACAATCAAATAAAAGACAAGTTCCTTATAGTGGAAACCTTTGATTGCCAACTAGCAATCCAGGATAAAAACCACTACCTTTCTTTCGAAATGATTTCAAGGTCTACTTCTTGATTTCTTATCTCTTTTGGTTACAACTTATCCTAGGAACAAACACACAGTTTCTTTGCCTTACACACAGTTAGGCAATCCTAGATAACTTAACACAATCAATAATCAATCCAAGAAATAGATCTTAGCACCTAGGAACTATCTCACTTACAGTCACAGGAACTTAGCACTCAGCTCTTCTCTTCCTTGACTGGTTCCTCTTGATCTTGGTTTGCTTTGATGATCTTGTTTGAAGGTTCACACTTGATATTTGCTAATGAGTGTGATTCGTATTTCAGTGCTGTTTTGATAACCCTTGAGTTAGTCTTCCGTTTATAGAGGATTCTTCGCAGCTTCTTCTTCTCTTGGTTCCACAGATTGAGCTTGCCCTAGGATGAGTGGTTCTCTTTGGTCCACGTTGTTCTTGGCATGTGCAAACAACCTAGGCAGCTCAGAATCCCTCTTGGTTAGTCAACTACCTCAGATGAGTCTGCTACGTCGTTGTCAAATTCCTTTCGTCCGAGGTTCAACAAGATGGGCGCTTGGGAACTGTTTTCTGGACAACGACAAGTTCCATGTCCTGTCGCTTTCACCTTTCTTTGTCCGAGGTTCGGCGTTCTAGGTGTCTTGTTGTTTTGCTCTGGACATTGGCAGGCTTTTGGAAGCTTCGCACAAGTCGTTTTTGACTTCCTTTTGTCCGAGGTTGGTGTTCCCAGATTTCTCGGGAATCGCAATCTCGTATGCTGCGTTTCTGGGCACACCTGGGTTCCTCTGGATTTCTTTCTTTGTCTTGTTCCTTTGGTTCTCTTGTCCTGTTTGGCTTTCTTGCCTTCGGTATATTCCTATGGTTCCTTAAAGCACATCTTTGAGATAAAACATTAGTATCATAATATTTGTCATCTTCAAAAGTAGAGAAACTGAGGAAAGGAACTCTCAGGAGAACTGAAGTTCCAGAGTTCTGTTTCCTAACAAATAGGTTTACAAACCTTGTTGCATACTTAAACTTAGTAACATAACTATCCAAAACAAAAGACTGGGTAACACCCAAATCAACAACATACCAACAGAAGTAGTACAAAGTACTTTAAGCATTTGGAGCGTCGTGTCCATCCGCCTCACGCATCTCGTAAAGGCGTTGACCTTGACTTCCAGAAGCCACTGGAGCTTTTCCCTTGTTATGTGCAGTTGTCTGCATCGAAGGACTAGGAGCTTCCACTGGTTGGAACCTGGGTCAATTGTTCGGATTAACAGACCCCTGCGGTGACTCAGCTCCTTTTTACCTCCTCTGCGGACAAAATAACTGTAAGTGTCCTTCCTTTCCACAGGAAAAGCACGTTTTCTTCTACTTCGGACACACATTACTCTTGTTCCCGTAAGTACCACAGTTGTAGCACTGGATCGGTCTATTACCCTGACCCGAACGTTGCGTAGACCCATCTTGGGTCATATCCGTTTTTGTTCGGCTAGATTTGGCAAAATCAGATGGTGGCGCGGGACGTTTAAACCGCCTTGTCTTAGGCTGGTTGTCCACTTGCCTCTGGCTATTACGCTTCTTGGTCGACTCCTCTAGAGTCACCTCTAACTTGTAGGCTGCATCCACGTACTGCTCCAAAGTTGAGCATCCGTGATGCACCATCAGTGGCTTAATATCTGGGCCCATCCACTCATGGAAGTACCAGATCTTCTGTTCCTCGCTGGTCACATCCGACCCAGCATATTGCAGAAAATGATTGAACTTGGTCGCAAGCTCAGTCACTTTCAATCCATCCGTCGTTGGATTAAGGAATTCCTTGTGCTTTTCTTCCCTCATAGCTCGAGAGAAGAAGCGATCAGTCATCTTTGACTTGAACATTCTCCAGTTCAAATCAGCATGATCAGCTAGATCGGTGTTCTCCCACCATTCGCTAGCATCTTCCTTCAATTGTAGGGAAGCAATGTGCACTTTCTCCGCTTCTGTGCACTCCACATTGCGGAACAACCGCTCCATGTGGGAAAACCAATGAGCCACTCTGACTGACTCTCCCTTTCCATCGTAACTGTCAGGTCTCATAGAGTTAATGGCCTTTAGTGCTCGGCCATAATCACCTCTATTCCTGACCACTTCTTCTCGGTGTGCTTAAACAGCTGGCTCCTCAAATCTAGGAAGCACTAGAGGAATTGGCACAGCTTGTGCCTGTGGTCCGGCAGGTTGCCTAGCATCGATGAGTGCTTGCATCACAATTCCCCAAATAGGTGCAACAACTGCTGCATAAAAAATCACTGGAGCGTTGACCTGAGCTTGGCCATTGCCTCATGGGTTATTGTTGGAAACAGACTCGTGTTCCTCCACTTGATCTGCAACATTTCCCACATTCGGTCTGGGGTCATTGCTTGGCCCAGCACCAGCATGGATAATGTTTCTCATGTTCACCATCTGTTTACTGATCAAATTCCAAGGGTTCTATCACATAATCATTGTTTTGGGGCGAAAAGATCGGACGACCTAAATCGCCTTAGATGGGGTAACTAGTCGATCGGGTGATAGAAAACAATCCAAACCAAATAGATAATAGACAAGCAAAGAGCAAATGCAGAATAGCGAAATGATTTTATTAGATAATATATTGATCGGATTGAATCGAGATACAACTTATCGTAATAAGGCAGAGTGATCTTATTGGATTCGACCGGTAATTCTTAGGTTGCGACCGGTGGCGAATAAGCGGGGGTGATTGCTGGAGAGCTAGACGGGCAATGAAAGTGTTGTTCTGTTTTGTTTCTAAACGAGAATGCTTGAGTGTGTAACATGCTTGTATCCGTCCCCCTCTTATCTTCATCTTCGTCCATATATGGTAAGTTCTTCGTGCCTCTTGACCGTTATATTTCGATCCCATCTTTATCTTCAACGCCGGGATTTGATTACGGAGATTCTGTCACTAATTGCTGCTATTATGGTGTTGTGTAAATGCTGTGGCCGTTGATCAATCCTGGCATTTAATGCTTGGCGGGATCTTCGCGATCTTGTCGGAGGAAGTTCGACTGTAGAAGCCTCGTCGCCTTCTCTGGGTTTCTCTTCTGTTCTTCCGATCCATCGTGGGCCTGGGCTTGTCTTGCTCGATCCACCTTCCCAGGGGACGTCAGGCCCAACAATCATCATCCTGATACACTTAATGTAATAAAATCCACTTAGAATAGATCAAACTTGGTAATTTTCATTGATGAATTCAAACCGAGTTACTAGGTTCTACAACCTTAAATTATAACGAGGGAACTGGGAATTCAAGCCTCACTGGAGATGGTGAAACCACCTCGGCTTCTTCCGAGTCCTCTGAAGAGAACTGAATGCACCCAAAATCTACGGGCGACGAGAAGAGAGTTAGTCTTTCTAGACATAGAAGCGGACTTCCATATCAGACTCTAGAAAAGGCGCGACTATGAACGGTTAAAAATTTTCTTTGAAAATTCAGAGCCTTCGAAAACATTTCTCAATTTAAAAACGAGTAAATGGTTTATGAAATCCCAAACCCGTTTAAAAAAAAAACACTTTCGGCTCTGATACCACTTCTGTAACACCCCCAAATATTTAACCTTGAAGGCATTACCGCTAGTGACCTCAGACGTTCTGTCCGATGTCACCCAAGGCTTTACCAGTTGATATAAACTATCAAACCACGGTTATGATGCAAAATATCATAACTTTCATTTAAAATCATTGTCTCGGCATTACATCCATAATTCTAAATACATCAAATACATAATCAGAATTATTACAGCAGAAGTCTTAAAGCAAAACATATTTAACACAGCGGAAGACTTAATACAAAATATTCTTAATACAGCGGAAGTCTTTTAAATAACAACAAAAGGGTCTTGATCGCAATGATCACCCGCCAAGGATCCTCAACCTGGATAAAACACTTCAAAACATCAATTGCCTTCATAGTCGTTCTAGCGTTCATGGAACGACAACTCACCTGATGTGCCGAATCGAACGGATGACACCAGCCAACCATGCAAGGGAATAATCGGTTGGTTAGTCTAATGAAAGACTATGCAAGGGTACAAAGCAGAGTGGTCCGAAGTAGTCGTATTAGGTTAGAATCATCGCTTCTCGAATCAAAACCGATGACGATAGTCAACCACCATACTTCTACTGGAATATATGAAAAGACATGATCAAGAGAAGACTCCAACGAAAGTGAGTCTTATCAGAACATCCAAGAGAAGACTCCAATGAAATGAGCCTTATAGGAAACATGACAAATGTTGGGAAACTTAATTAATTACATACAAGCGTTCAAAAACAACTTGCTGTTTCGGCTCACGACCAACCTCACCGCCCAAGGTGAATCCAGATTGGAAAGAGAACTTTACTCTGATCAAAGTCAAGACGAGCTTTCCTAGCTGCACTATTGCCTAGCTGCACTACTCGCCGAAGAGTATATTATTCATGTGCACTAAAGCACTTATCTTATTTTAATTCCAAAACACACATCACGTTATAAGCTTTTTAGATCCCTCGGGAACTAAATCCCTAAGGCGGAGTTGACTCAGAAACTAAATCCCCAAAGTCGAGTCGATTCGGGAACTAAATCCCTCAGAGTGGAGTCGGGAACTAAATCCCTACAAGCGGAGTTGACTCGGGAGCTAAATCCCAAAAGTCGAATCGGGAACTAAATCCCGCGGGAACTAAATCCCTAAGGCGGAATCAGGAACTAAATCCTTACAACAACACTAAAGAAGGATGGTAGAAACTAAATCCTAACCACCAGGTTATAAAGAAATGACTAGCACTCGTGATGAGATACGCAGTAGCGTTCTTACGAATACTCGTGCTAACTAAACAGTTCAACACAGTCAACAACCATATCAAATAAAAGCCATCAAGGCCAACATCATAGATCTATCAATATATATATATCAAAATAGCGTTGCTACTAACAGTATATGCAACCTATTATAATCTTTCATATGAAATTCACATTTAAAATCCACACAAAACCATTACGAACATAATAGCGTTGTATCTAGCAATATACAACCTATTATAACAGCACTTCTTTTCATCAAATTATTTATCAAAACTATTCCCAACATAAATAGTAAATCATTCCAATTAATTAATAACTAACAACTGATAATTAAGGGAAGTATGGAATGATGAGCAAGAGCGAACCGCCACTTGCCTTAGATCCGACGAAAGCTTGACAAAGCTTAGAGACGACGAGCTCCTGGGTCTGAAACTGGGACATATCCTGGATAACAAATCCCTAAGGAACGACCCATAACGATAACCTAAGTTAGATTCAATATCTACATATATGAATCTAAAAGAATACGAAAATAATCGAAGGAACCGAGCCTCGCCCGAAGGCAAACACCCAAGAACACACAACCCGGGTAAGCTCGCCGCGGGTGCAGTGGAGCTCTTACCGCGGGTGCGGTGGAGCTCTTACCGCGGGTGCGGTGGGCAGACAGAGGCAGGGCTCGACAGAAAAGTTTAGCAAACTCACCCGATTTAATTCGTTTCGACTTTGATTTGATTATGGTTCAATCTCCCTAACACCTTAGACCTTGAATACCACTTAGGAGTACCTTTTCCAACACTCAAAGGGATTCGAACACCTTCACAACAAAGCTCAAAGCTTGGTGCTTCAATGGAGAAAACAGAGGAGAGGAGGAAGATGAAGCCTTTGACTTCTGATTTCAACTCCTTTTATAGCCCAAAAACGAGCCTCCCCTGAGGGGACAAGCAAGGAGACCAGGGGGCAAGGCTAGGTGCCACTTGGGCGGCCTAGGCCTGACATCCCCAGCAAAGTCAGCCAAGACTTATCGCGTTGACGAAGAAGATGACGTCTACCGCTGGGTACGGCAAGGGTGCGGCAGGGTGTGGTGACGCCCAGTGACCGACTCTCCTGTTTGGCTTTCACCACGGTGCGGTCAAGGCCAATTTTCACCCTTTTTGTCCTTTTCAAACATGGGTTAATTATCTTAACTCCGGGTTAAATATATTCGTACCCGAACGACTATTTAACCCCAAAAATACATCAACTGTATTTTATATTACTCAGAAAAATATTACAGAGGTCAAACAATTTACAAAATGTCTGAACCTCTCTAAAATTAATCTGACTAGTAATATGGAAGTTGGAAAAATTCCAAAATATCCGGGATATTACAGAAGTTGTCGCGGATGTGGTCGATGTGGTCTTCTTTCTTTTTCGACTTGACCAGCATGTCATCTATGTAGACTTCCATTGTGTCCCCAATCTGGTCTTTGAACATCTTGTTGACTAGTCGTTGGTAAGTAGCCCCTGCATTTTTTAGTCCGAAGGGCATTACTTTGTAACAATAGATACCTTGACTTGTAACGAATGCCGTTTTCTCTTGGTCTTCTGGTTTCATGACGATTTGATTATAGTCGCTGAATGCGTCCATGAAGGATAGCATTTCGTGTCCCGCCGTTGGATCGACCATGGCGTCAATATGAGGTAGCGGAAAGGAATCTTTGGGACAAGCCTTGTTAAGGTCGGTGAAGTCGATGCAAACCTTCCATTTGCCGTTTATCTTTTGGACTACAACCACGTTGGCCAGCCACTCGGGGTAGTTGACCTCCCTTATTTTTCCTATCTCCAGCAAGCTTCTGACATCGTCGTGGACAATCTTGTTTCTCTCTGGGGCGAATTTCCTGCGCTTTTGCTTCATAGGGGGGTGAGATGGATCTACGTTTAATTTATGAGTAATAATGTTTGGAGATATACCGACCATATCCTCATGCGACCATGCAAAGCAATCAGCATTAGACCTGAGGAAATCTAGAATTCGTTGTCTGGTCGAGTCGTCCAGGTCCGACCCGACCCTTACCGTCTGGTTTGTCTTCGAAGGATCTAGCGCGACCTCATCGAGTTTTTCTATTTCTGGTTCGACGTATCGATTAGATTCTTCGCCGATCTGTGGTTGCTATGCGATCTTATGCTCGACAACGCTTTTCATGGAGGCAACGTAGCACTCCTTGACCATCCTCTGGTCTCCCTTGATTTCTTGGACTCCCCACTTGGTAGGGAACTTGATGATTTGATGGTACGTCGAGGGTACCGCCTTCATAGCATGTATCAATGGCCTACCAAGAATGCAATTATAGGGAGATGGGCAGTCTAGGACTAGAAATTTCACCTGTTGGTTTACTCCCCCGACGTATGTCGTAAGAACTATTTCGCTGATAGTGTGTTTAACTTCACCGCTGAATCCGACTAGTGGAGTCGATTTTTTGATCAGATTGTCTTTGCCCAGACCCATCCCTTTGAGGGCGTCGAAGATCAAGAGATTGGTTGAACTTCCTGTATCGATTAGTACTCTGCGTATTAAACAGTTCCTGATAGATAAAGAGATTACCAGACCATCGTGATGGTTTTCCGACCCGTCGGCATCGGACTCGTCGAACGTGACTGTTGGGAGGTTGGAGGCTCTGGTTTGTCTGAACTCTGGCATCTCAGGCTTACTGCCTTTGCTTTCTTTTGCATGTCGTTTGGCTGCGGAGTACGTGTTCCCACATATGTCCGATCCCCCTGAAATTGTATTGATAGTTTTTGTATGGACATGAGATGGGGGTTTATCTTGTTTTACCTGATCTCGTCGCTCCATGGTAGATTTGGCTCGTTCCGAGATTATGTCACGCAAGAGCCCCTGCGCGAGTAACCTGGCTACCTCTTTACGTAAGGCGATGCATTCGTCCGTCGAGTGACCGTGTTCACCGTGGAATTCGCACCATATGCTCATGTCCTTTTTGACGTCCGGTCGGTCGCTCTTTCGGGGCCATCTTACCTCTTTTCCATATTCGTCGAAACTCTAGACGAGCTCCAACACGGAAACACCGAAGTTGTAAGATTGAACCCTGGGAGGCAACATTGGACCATCTCTCCAGTCTTGGGACCTATCTTGGAAGGAGTTTACCTGATTCTGCTCATTTCGATTACGAGGGTAGAGGTGATGACGTCTGTCTCGACGATTGTCGGAAGAGGAATTGCGATCGGATTGGTCAGGTCCATGGGATGCTTTTCGCGATTCACGATCTTCTTCCAAACGCACTTCTGCCATGGTTTTGTCTTGGACATCTTCGAAGCTTCTGCATGGGTACTTGGTGATCTCGTTGTAGAGGTTACTATCCTTGATCAGACCTTGTCGGAAGACTTCGATGGAGGTGGTGACGTCGCAATGGGGGATCAAGACTTTTTCCTTGTTGTACCTGTTAAGATAGCTTCGGAGAGGTTCGTTATACCTTTGGGTGATTCGATAGAGATCGCTTGATTGCCTTTCTAGCCTCCGACTGCTGGAAATTTGATTTTGAAGGAGTTGACAAGATTTGTAAACGAGGCGATCATTCCCTGAGGCAAATGCATAAACCAGGTCAGGTCGGGACCCGCGAGAGTCGTGTCGAAGCTTTTGCACATGACAGCCTCGCGGCTCTCCCGTGGAATAGATGCAGTCATTAATTTTTGCTGATAGAGAGAAATGTGATCATCTTGATCGTTGGTGCCGTCGAATGTCGCCATGATAGGAAGGAGGAACTTCTTTGGGATTTCGACTTTGGCGATCTCTCCGATAAATGGAGATTCCTCGTATCCGCCTAACGCTTCCTTCTCGATCGGCTGTGGAACTCCGGGAATCCTAGCGATGCGATCGTCAAGTATCTTCATGTGCTGATTGAGTGTCTGCTGAACGAGAGCTAGGATGCCAGGAGGATTGGTAACCTGTGGTTCATCGATTCGGGTCCCTGCTGACCCGATCGGTGTGGAGAAAGTAACATTACAACAACAACAACAACAATATCCCAGTGGGTTGACCCATCTGAGACGGATGTCTGGGGGGTCTGGATGTACGCACCCTTTCCCTGAAACAAGTCGAGAGGATGTTTCCTGGTAGACCCACCAGGAAGAAAAACCACACAGCAGATAGAAAACACAAAAACACAAGACCATCAACAACCGCCAAACGCGATAACTAATCTATGACTGGGTGAATCCACGAGAGTAAGAAGACGAGATTGAGCTCTACCATGGGACCCCGGACGACTAACCTTCTGGAATGCGAATCATACCCCTCCAAAAAGACCTATCATGTGCCATAGCCGTTGTAAGAGACAAACATGCGAGGTCCTTCCTAGTGACCTTCATCCAATACTTCTTTGGTCTCCCTCTGCCCTGATGGAACTGTACTGCCGCTAGCTCCTCACATTTGCGCACAGGCGCAGTTGTAGGTCTCCTTTGCATGTGCCCAAACCACCGAAGTCTAGATTCCCGCAGTTTATCTTGGATAGGAGCCACTCCTACTTTGTCCCGGATAACGTCGTTTCGGATTCTATCTAGTCTCGAGAAGCCACACATCCATCGTAACATCCTCATCTCAGCTACCCCAACTTCTGCTCTTGGAGAAAGTAACATTGTTAGTCGAAAATGGATTGACCAGAGGAGTTCAAGATGTACCCTCAGTATGTTCGGGGCATCGTACGCTCGGGGGTGTCAGTTCGATGCCATCCATGTCAAGACGCGTCTGGATATTGCTATGGATGGGCATTCGCCTGGATCCCGAGGCCATTGATTATACCTGCGACTTAATAGACTCATTTTCACGGGTTAGTTGTGCAATCTCGGCCTCGGATTGGGTGGATAAGGTAGCCAAGGCTTCGGTCTTTTGGCATTGCTGGGCAAGTTCCTCTTGTAGGGCAGTCATTTTTTGGGCAAGCTCTTGGAGTTGGTTCGGAGTGGGATTTTCGGTTGTGTTTCCTTGAGCTTGGGAGTTGTCTTCGAGGCATGGCTCCTCGGTACAGGTAGGCGGGTTGATAGTCATGGTTGGAGGATTTTTTGAGATGGCGATCGGCAAGTTGCCCCACGGTGGGCGCCAAATTGTTTTGGGGCGAAAAGATCAATCGACCTAAATCGCCTTAGATGGGGTAACGATTCGATCGGGTAATGCAGAACAAATCTAAACCAAATAAACAATCAACCAAATAAAGAAAGGATGCAAAGAAGCAATGTAATTTATAGATCAATAGACGATTGAATTAAATCGAAATACAACTTATTCTTGAAGAACGAGGGATCAAACTCTATGCGACCGGCAAAATTGATGATTCGGCCGGCAATAGTCGAGTGATGTCCCGGGGAGCTTGAGTGAGAGATAATATGCTCGTAAGCCTTCTGGAGCCTTAGTCGGTAAAATGCCGTGTGTATTCGTGTCATTTCATTTGCTTCTTCGTGGTCTATTTATGGTAGTTTCTCTTCTTGTATCCGTTCTTTGTCTTCGTTTTTATCCTCTATTAATTCAATGCGAGATCTTTGGGATTTGCTCTTGATTGCCATCATAATCTCTGTGTTTACTGTTGTTACCGTTGCCACCGATCAAGTAATTAATGTCCAGGGCGAAACTTTCGAGATTCGGTCGAATCCTCAGCATCTGAAGGGCATCCGTCGCCTCTAGCTCCTTCTGGCCTTCGACTTCGTTTGGACTCTGGCCCAATTTGTTTGATCCGATCCCTTGGAGTAAGTTTGGGCCCAACAATGTGCATGTACATATGTATGAGTGCATGCATGGATTTCCTTAATAAAGAGGATCAAGGCTCTGTATATACTTAATGTATTTTGACATATAGATATGGCTATGGGTCATTGACATATGCAGACTTGGTATGGACTAAAGTTTCAACGAGTCCATTAATTTCCCACGCAAACGGATATAATGGTGGGGAAGAGGTTGGTTGTGTACGATGTATACATGAACATATGTATATTTATATATATGCATTATATGTTATGCATTTTAATGTATATTTATATATATGCATTATATGTTATGCATTTAAATATATATGTATGAGATTTTGTATGTGTAATGTTATATTATTTGCATACAACATGATTACTACTAGACAAGTTATGGTTTATATATGACCACGTGTAACTCTACAAGGAATATCTTGATTATGAATTGCGCACTTATTTATAAGGTGGGAAGTACTAGGATTTGGAACTAATTCCAATCGCTAAGGTTATATAATATGACATATTGATCGGAAGATAATTAGGCCCATGATAGGTATATGTTAGGTTGTGTCTAGGCGAGCAATGATATGTGTTGAGATAATGTTTTAATGTGGTATATATCAGTTCTCACAGAGAAAAGTGACAGTTATGGGTGAAGTCAAGTTTTGTCTTGTTATTTAATAAATATATTCCATATTAATGAAACATATTTGACCCATGTGGACTTTGGTATAAAAGGTGACCTAGTGTAAATTATTTTGGACGTATGACATTCACTTACCCTAACCCAAGAAGAAAACTTTGGGTGGTAAAGGTACAGTTTGCATCTGTTGGACGTGGTAAAATGTTTCATGTTATAAGTTCTTTATGATAGAACTAGATGACTCTATGGAGGTGTTATACACGATTGAGTCATGAGATGCAATGATTAATGACACCTAGTTTTGATCAAATGCCTAAACCAAAGGGGCTTGGTTCTAATGTGAAATTGAATCAAGTTGAATTGAATTGGGTTAGCCATCCATGTGAGATAAGTCACTAAGCTCCGTAATTAAGGAGGGAATGAGAAGGAAAGTAATGTCATGTGATTCCCTTTTCCATATGCATATGGTTAAAATGATTAAATGAATGACATGAGTCATGTAAATGGTTCTCCCACCGAGATTGTTAGCTTTTGGGCTATAAAAGTATCTTTAAGAAAGAAAATTAAGGTTGCTAAGTTTATTGACTAGGAGCAAAGTTCCTTAAGATATTGGGGACTAAGACAAAATATTGGATCAATCAAGTTTGATATCCATAATTCGGTTGCTCGGATCTTCTTAGAGGAGAAAGGATTAATGAGTAAACCTTGAGGCTGTTTTGTCGGAAATTAAGAAAGAGGAAAATGCAAATTAATCTAGTGTTTCATGAGTTAACATATTTTTCATGTCTATGAAATTGTCTTGTGGGTTTAATGTTGAAACAAAAGGTGAAGTATCTCTATGTAAAAAAGTTGATCATTCTGATTATGGCTTCGTCTTGAATATTGTCTTTGGACATGTTGGTGTTGGATAAACCACATATTTATTAATAGAAACGTACTTGTCATGGAGGCATCCATGAGGGACATAGGGGGTGCTTGATATCCTTGTTACTAGGATCAAACGGGAGGAAAGGCATAGCGCTATATGAAATTCGCTATCTCGTGAGCACACTCAAGATTATGAGCCTAAAGTTTATACCTATAAAGGGTGTAATGATATCTTAGCTCGAATATTCATGGTTTATTGAATATGTATGTTAGCGGTAGCTAATGATTCAATAAAGGTTGATTAACCTTAAGAAAGACCATGGTTTATGGCCTTTGGAATTGTTAGTTTCTCTCGGGATTATGGAGAGTTTTGGATGTTGATTGACTGCATATTAAAGTTTGACAATGGAATTGGAGTTCCTAATATTAGACAAAATCGGTAAAGAGGTGGAATGACTAATTAAAGAACTCATAATATGAGATCTCGGTTATGTTGAACACAAGATCATAATGTTTTCATTGTTGGTGCATAATAACTTTGGCTATTTCTTAGCTAAGTGGATTTGATTGTGAAAAGACTGTTACTCAAGAGTTAAGTTGTTTAAGTTTGTACGTACTTGTAATTTTTGGTTGACCTACTTGTTAAAAA
This sequence comes from Rheum nobile, assembly GCA_027886185.1. Taxonomy (NCBI): domain Eukaryota; kingdom Viridiplantae; phylum Streptophyta; class Magnoliopsida; order Caryophyllales; family Polygonaceae; genus Rheum; species Rheum nobile. The sequence goes on along the minus strand of WOAB01000736.1, from coordinate 8,120,843 downwards.
GGGTTAGTTAAGGACTTGGTTCACAAGTTGGATATAGGAAAGGATTAAATCTCGTTTTAAATCTTTAATGGTGGGATACCCAATCCCCCTCTAATACGAAGTTAGGGGCTAAATTCAATGTGGAAAGCCCACACTTAGAGATTGGAGCACATGTTTATATATCATCCCAAGTTTGTGCTCGGTCCTGCAAGAAAGGGTTAGGATGAAGTTTATCTTCTTAATAAATCTTTTGAAGAAGTGCATTTACAGGTGCATGATTGAAAATAATCTACCTATGTACGTGAGTGTGAAGTGATGCCACTTCAATAAGCTTGGGCTTGGCTTTGTATGCACTCATGAATGGATAAGGACACATGGTTGTAATAGTGTCAAGTATAACACTTGGAGTAGTGTGAAGACTTGTGTGTGTGTTATCTTCAAGTATTCAAATGGGTTGAAGGGTTCAATCCATAGGACATCCTGATTTTTTAGTATTTGTGTGTGTGTTAAACACTATGGTTGAAATTCAATCCTTGGGACATTTCCATTTATGCATTAGTCTGGTATGAAGGCTTATTTTAAAAGGTGTGTGATACGCTCTACTTTGTAGTGCATAACTAGAGATTGTTAGTACACTATTAGGGATGTTTGTACTGGTTTAGGAGCTAAATTGTGAGTGAGGAGTTGGGAAGATTAGTACATGAAAAGGTGGATTTAAGTGAGTTTGGAGCGTCAGGAAGTTGAGAAGAACAAGCCGCGGGCACGGAATGAAAGCCGCGGTAGAGGTTTTTCTTAGTCAACTAGTTGGTTGATTGAGTTTTCCTCTGTAAGAAACTTTGTTTGTTACTCTGTTAGCTGTTACAATATTCCGCTGCCCAAGGAACAGTTCTACCATTCCTTATACTAACACACTCGATTCTTAATATGGAAATGACGAAAAATAGGAAAATAACCTCAAAACTAAAAGTCTTAAAATATCCGAACAAATAACCTCAAAAAAGAAATAGCATAAGATCATAAGGAACATAGGCAGTGGCGCCATGGGGGACACCAGGGATGTCGTCACCATGGACGCGTTGTGGGTGCTGCATGCTGGCTGATACGCACATTCTCCCCTTGGCGTCCTTGCCAAGGAGAGAATGATGTGTATCGGCCATCGCACCAAATACACAAACCGACACGTGTGTCACAGTGGGTGATGGAGCGAGTTTTGTGTTTAACGCTGGCGCGGTCATGTCATTGAGAGCCGAGGCAATCGTCGCACAAGGCGCCGATGCTAGGGAGGGCGCCGTGGTGGAAATCGAAGCTTGCGCGAGCATCGCGATGGAAACTGGTGGTGCAGCCATGAGTTTTGCGGGTGAGAGTGGCACACTGGGTGCTGGTATGGTCTTTGCGTGGGACATAGGCACTGACGCGGTCATTGCGCAATGTGCTAGCAGCACGGTCATTGCGCTGGCCACTGCAACAAGCATCGCGGTGGGTTAAAGCGGCGCGCTGATTGCCGCAGCAACGGGCGCTGACGCGCGGGTGGCGCATTGAATGGTGGCACGAGTAGCACGTTCAGGGGGGCGCGCGCCTTGGCCTGTGCCTGTGACACTATTCAATCTCTCTCGGTGTCGTCGTGATGGGGCCTGGAATGACGACACATACGCGCTGCGTGGGCCACTAGGGCAACATCTGGTGCAAAGTGTCATGTCATGACAAAGACGAGTTACTTCCAAGTGATAATGGGCTGCCAACCATGGCTCCATCGGTCGTCTTCAAGTCGGAACCACCATTTGAGGGTGTAGTCGTGTCATGACATAGTCGTAACACTTGGGCGGGCGCTAATCCAATCGTCGGCGAGCCATGTGGACAGAGCCTACACCAAACAAAATCCAAAACAAGGATCAAATCGGACAATGAAACCAAAGGCAACAACAATCAATACAAGTGTAGCCTTGTCTCTCAACAACTCTAAGTTTTCACTCGGCAAAGGACACTATTTTTTGTCGTCCGTGAGGGAGTAATGACAATCAAGGCAAGCAGTCAATCAATATCAATAAAGTGAGACTATGCAAACAATCCAACTAGAAGTTGCAAATTGATATTAAAGATTAGAGAAACAAGTTATCATGCAAGACACTTTTTGTTCGTCTTTCTTCTCTGTTTTTTTTTATGTGAACGACTTCTTTTTTTATATTAATATTTTTTTTCCAAAATTGACAACAAAATTTGTTTTTTTTTTTATAGAAAGAAACTCAAGATTGAGATATGCGTGAGATAAGATAGAGATGGATGCCACAAAATAAGGAAAGAAAGAGATATGCTATAACAAAAAAACTAAGACAAGAATGTCAAAATGTAACTAATAAGGCAAGGAAGATATGATAGTTACACTTATGGATATTGCAAGATTAGGGGAATGTGCTAGGGATTTTTTTTTGTTTTAGGTAATTTTTTGTCTTGGCTGAGGATGAGTCTTGGAAGACTTAACCAATCCTAGGGCTAGGGGAGCATCAACAATGGAAAAAAGTGAAGTAATGGCAGAAGATAAAGGATGTGGTGGTGGTATGGTGGATCGATGATTGAAGAGAGCGGGAAAAAGAGTAGATCGAGAAGGAAAGACTTAACCTTAACCACTGAAGTGAATGGATACCAGTTGATACGAGTCGATGCCCTGTCTCGCTTATGGTGTCAGATCATGGTCAAGGAACAATCAAACTCAAACGGATCTTCTCCACGTGGTCGGATAATTAATGGCTTCCACGGGAGTGACAAGCGACGATTCTCTTGTAATCGAACAGATTGAGGGTGGGGCGAGCGGGAATCTAGAACCAATGTGATGGCCTCGGATCTACACGAGTGTGATCATCTTGTGGTTGAATCGAACAAGTAACTAGGTTGACGTCCAGGCTTAATCAAGGAAAAACTTGACTTTATAATTAAGCAATTGAACTAAGCGTGACTACAAATGAAGCCAATGGAGGCTTTAAATAGTGTTAGATACTCGACAATGGGCCGAGTATTCTATTAGGTCGATGCCCACAACATATGATCCATACACTTCCACAATAGAAATGCTAAATATGGAAATTACTAAATATAGTAAAATAACCACAAAACAGAAAGTCTCGAAATATCCAAACAAATAACCTCAAAATAGAAATAGCATGAGATCATAAGGAGCACAAGCAGTGGCGCCACAAGGGATGCGGTTGTTATGGACGCGTTGCCGGTGATGGAGGCTGGACGATACGCATCACTCAAAGGCTTCTTCTCATAGTTGCACCGATGCTTTTGGTTTGACTTGGTTACCATCAAATCGGAATTCCCATCGATATATATATATATATGGTTTCCTAAACAAACCTAGACATGAAATGAGATCTTTTCTTGCTTTCCCACCAAGGAAAAGATATCCTAACCAAATCTATCTTAACCGAAGATTACATAAAATAGTTTATATCTTATAACATAATCTAAAGATAAGAAGAATCTTTTCTCTCTCCTTTCTTCTTCAAAACCACCAAGGATCACGATCTTAATCCTTTCTTCTCCAAAACGTAGTTTCTCCTTCATCCTCCGTTATAGCTAATTTAGCAACTTAATCAACTCACACAACTTCTTAATAGTGCCACTGAGATCATATAAAAGATTTGCTTCTCCAAATAGTTCTCTTCTCATAATGCAGTCCAGATTGGGGATCTCGGTGTTCCCTTCCTCAGTTCCTTCCCCGTCACTTTCTTCTACTTTAGGGATCTTCACTCAACTAGCACCTTTCACCAACTCGAATTTCATCTTAGTGAGATTCCCTTTACCCAGATTTCTACTGAAGACGACGTCTTCTTCAGTTTCCTTGTACACAACATGATACTTCAGAATCTTTTTTACAACACTGAGAACGGAAGTGCATGATTGGTGGTCTTCTGAGCATGTGCCATGTGTTGCATCATGGTCTTGGGTAAATTAACGGTTACTTATCTCATAATGCAGTCCAAAAGAGTGAAGTCGAGGATAAAATAGTATTACACTTTTGTTTCCTTAGCGTAATATTGATGATCAAATAGGAGAATAATACCTTGTTCAAAAACCCTATGGATTTGGTGTTCAGACCCCCTTAAGCACGAGGGGAGGCTGTTTCACACACTCGCTTGAGGACAACATCATAGTCACAATCCTTTGGCCATTACCCTTTGGAATACTCCTCATATCCGAGATGCGGAACCTCGCGAATGACACTTAGCTCAAGACTAGAGAGGATCTATGTGACATCATTCATCTTGTAACTCCACATAATGTCGTGGGGCCTGGTCTCTCTCACAAAGGTGGAGTAGAACTCCCAGATTTGTTCCTTGTTGATCTCTTCCTCCTTGGTGAACAAGTGATCCCACATATTGTTGGTGATTTTTAGTGTCATCAAGAGACCGTTCCCATATCGGGAACGGTGCCATTTAGTATGATCAGGATTCATACGACACTATAAGATCACACACTTATCTACATCACGGGTTTGGAGGTGTGGAGTACACACTCGTGTAAGCATACTTGAGAATCTGAGGGAGATATTAAGGATATGTGACGTTACCCATATGGGAAACGTGCATCAGAGAGGTTAATTGTGTCTTTAAGACAGATCGACGTTACGTAAGATTGAACGAGTGGTCGTTCGTTGGAAGGATCAGCCGTTCCCTAGGTGGGAACATCAAGTTCCATGAGGCATGGTTAAAGTTTCATCACGTGATAAATGTGTTGTAACCGCCTTGGTAACCGTCAAAATAACCGCCTCTTAACTACCTTAAATCAGTTGATAACTGATAGAAGTAGTTGGATATTCTTGAATACGGTTGGTGGCAGTTGGAACAGTTGATAACCATTAGTAACCGCTTGTAACTGCCATAACAATGGACTTTTGTCTTACTTATAGTGGATCACCCTCGGTGTTAGAGGGATATTCAAATGCAAGTTGGATCACAAATGAAAAGGATCATTCTTCCACTAGTGGGTGGGTGTTCCTTGTTGGTGGGGGTGCCATCTAATAGGCTTCCAAGAAACAAACTTGCATCACGAGTTCCACCATGGAATCAGAGTTTGTTGCCTTAGCCGCTGCTGGGAAAGAAGCGAAATGGCTAAGGAACTTGATATATGAAATTCCATTATGGGAAAAGCCAATTTCACCTATATCAATCCATTGTGATAGCGCTGCAACTTTGGCTAAGGCATATAGCCATGTATACAATGGGAAATCACACCACTTGGGTGTGAGGCATAGTGTGATAAGATAGCTCATTACGCATGGGGTGATGTCGGTGGATTTTGTTAGGTCACAACAAAACTTGGCTGACCACTTGACGAAGGGGTTGGCTAGGGACTTGGTTTCCAAGTCGGATAAAGGGATGGGATTAAGACCCATATAGTTTTCTAGCGGAGGGATACCCAATTCCTTTCCAATTAACATTGGGAACGGATTCAATGTGGAAAGCCTACACCTAGAAACTGAGAGCACAAAGGAACAGTCCCCAGGTATGTGCTCTGTTCCTACAAGTTTAGAGGTTGAAAGCAATTTCTTAATAGTTCCTTTGAAAAAGTGCAGATTGTAGGTGCACGATTGAGGATGCGTTCCTTAAAAGGATCTACCTATATGGGTGTGAAGGTTGGCCGCTTCATGAAGTTTGGGTTGACTTCAAAATTCTCACGAATGGATAAGGACTCAAGGCCATTAAGAGAGTCAAGTTAGACTATGGAATTGTATAGTAATTCATGTGTGTGTTATCTTCATGCATCAAAGAGGTTGATTGGTTCAATTCTTAGGACACCATGATTCCCGGGTGTTTGAAATGTGTAATTACACTAAGACATAAATTCAATTGTTTCGATATATGTGTTTATGCATGAGTTTGGGATGAAGACTTGGTTATTTTGTGAATCAAGGATTACACTAAAATGGGGGAGAATTGTTGGTGATTTTAGTGTCATCAAGGACCGTTCCCATATAGGGAACGGTGCCATTTAGTGTGATCGGAATTCATACGACACTATAAGATCTCACTTAGCTACATCACGAGTTTGGAGGTGTGGAGTACACACTCCTGTAAACATACTTGATATTCTGAGGGAGACATTAAAGATATGTTGTAACACCCCCGACTTATGTCGGTAGTGCCACACGCCAGTGACCTCAGACGTTAATGCCCAAAGTCACACCAAGCTTTAATCGGAACAATTAAGCTTAAATAAATACATAGATATTAAGTAACGAAAGAATAATCAGCGGAAGACATTTTAAATGAATAAACTCAACCTTTTATTAAGATTCCTCTTGTAAAATGAGAAGGATGGTTTTACAACAAAGTATAATGACAGTGGAAGACTTTTAAATTACAGCGGAAGACTCTTTTAAAGTAGTCCTGATTACATGACTACGTACTACATTTATTTCAAATTAAACATATACGCCTTGGAAATATTACTTCTTAAAACGCAAACTTCATCTGTAAGCCTTCTCTTTGACTGGTTACTTCAATTGTCGGGGATCAACCTCTGATGTGCGGTATAGGACCATGACACCAGCCAACCATGCAAGGAATAAAACCCGGTTGGTTGGTCTAATAAAATACTATGCAAGGGTACAAACAGAATGGATGGGGATGCGGTCGCGGATGCCCATCCAGACAACAACTCGGAGACGAAATCGAGCTTACCGACGACAAGGGCTTGGCTTATTCACTCCTTGGATAAATGCGCACTACCACCACGCTGCCAACGACTTCCTCCGGCGACCACTAAAACTCCGGCGACGAACAACAACTCCGGAGATGACGAATTTAAACGAAAGAGAGAGATGGAAGCAGATGGATGATGGAGAAGAGCCACATCGAGCTCCTTTTATAGGCTCGGAGGAGAAGGAGTTCACCCCAACCCGGCACCCCAATCGATCCAGCTCCCCCGGCGTTTCGGCACAAGGTGAAAGTCCGAGCATCGGTCTTCTGGAAGTCTGAGGAAGACGATGATCCGAGAAGCTCGCGATCGCGGTTTCAGAACCGTGATCGCGGTTTGCGCACAGGCAAAACCGCGCCCGTGGTTTCAAAACCGCCGTCGCCACACCGCCGTGCTCGCGCTTCTGGGTCCTTGGTCGCGGTCTTTGCTAATTTAAGACCCATATAACTCATTTAAACATATATTAATACGTTCAAAAGTTTCTTACAGAGGTTACAGAATATGCCAAACCTGTCTTGTTTACAAAACGAAAACTTTTAAATTACCCAAATACCCTTACTAAAATTGAGGGTTATTACATATGTGACGTTACCCATATGGGAACAGTGCATCAGAGAGGTTAATTGTGTCTTTAAGACAGATCGACCTTACGTAAGATTGAACGAGTGGTCGTTCCTTGGAGGGATTAGCCGTTCCCTAGGTGGGAACGTCAAGTTCCATGAGGCATGGTTAAAGTTTCAGCACATGATAAATGTGTTGTAACCGCCTTGGTAACCATCAAAATAACTGTAACACCCCTAAAACTTAACCCTCTTGGAAATGTATTACCGCCAGTGACCCCAGTGTTCCTTACCGAGATCACCCAAGGCTTTACCATTTAAATACAATTTATGAAATGCAAATAATACATAATGATCAAAGCATTCAATTCCAAAACATAACATTATCAAGGAAACATGAGTTACGGGATTACAACCCAATCCCGAATAGGTAAATACAGAGTTTAAACCAAACACAGCGGAAGTCTTATAAAACACGTTACAACCAAAGTCATTGTCCAAAAGATCTCAACCTGGTTAAAGAAATAATTAAAACGTTCAAATACCACCGTCGACTCCATAGTCCTTCTATTCTTCTAAGCTACTTTCGATCTGATGTGCCGAATCGAACGGATGACACCAGCCCACATGCAGAGAAAAAAGTTCGCGGGTTAGTCTACTTGAATAGACTAGCAAGGGTACAAAGCAGAATGGTTCGAAGCAGTCGTATTAGGTTAGACTCATCGCTTCTCGGATAATAACCGAAGACGATAGCCAACCATCATACTCCTACTGGAATAAACAAGAGGTATGCACAAGAGAAGATTCTGGAAGACTGAATCTTCACAGAAATCGACTCGAAAAGAGACTCCAAGAGATTGAGTCTTTAAGGAAATATGACAAATCTGGAATGTTTACAGAATCATACAACAATGATTTAAAAGTTGACTTAGATGCTTCGGTTCACGACCAACCTCATCGCATACAACGAATCCAGATTGGAAAGAGAACGTACTATGATCAAAGTCGAGACGAGTTTTCCTAGCTGTACTATACTTAGTTGCACTACTCGCCGAAGGTTTATTAATTATGTGCGTCGAGTAGCACTTATCTGATTTATGTTTCAAAAACACACATCACGTTATTAGACTTTTACATGTGTACCCCACCAATGGGACGACACATCTTAGTATATGTTTCGTCGAGAGTGACGTACACCGGAAGGTTTGTGACACCAGCTAAGTGTCCTGCCTCTACACACTTGTGAAAGAGACCGATCATGATCTTAGAATAGTACCAGATGGAGACGAGCCATCCCGATACCAGATTATAAAGAAACGACTGGACCGAGTCCGAGTAACGTTCCTATCTAACAGTGCTAACGAAACAGTTACAGCACAATAACAGTTACGAGATAAATCCACATAAAGGCCCGAAAGGCGATTACAGATAATAGCGTTGTTCTAACAGATATACAACCTATTATATGATTTTCAAAACAGTTTACCAAAACTGTTTCCAGACAAACAGAGTATTCATTCCAAATTAATTACTCAGATAAACTACTGATAATTAATGTAAATATGGAATGAATGAGCAAGAGCGAACCGCCACTTGCCTTAATCCGCTAAATAGCCTAACGACGACAACTGGATTCTAGGCTCGACACGGGTATAGTTCCGACAGCACAACAACTTTCGAGTCGACCCATAAAAGGAACCCTAAGTTAGATCCGACATAACCACAGTACGAATCCAAAAATGATGAAAGAGAACGAAAGGAAAGACGCCACGACCTCAACCAACCAAGCCAAAGCCACGAAGGCATTCTGGGCACTGGCGGCGGTCGTTGTTCTTGGCGGCGGTCACCGCAATTCATCACGGCGGGCGCCGTGAAGAACTCAGACGACGGAAACGAGAGAAAATCTTACCAAAACGATGCGCGTTTCGACCCCTTTCCGCCTTGCTTGGGTTCTGACCTCCAAAGGCAACCAAAATGATTCTAAAGGGCTTCTGGAAACACCACCAAACGACACCGACGAGAAATTCCGAACTCCGGCGAAACACAATTCCGACGACATGAAAATTTGGCAGAGGTTTGGTGTTTGGGATGGCTCAAATCCCTTCCCCAACACCTCCTTTTATAGCCAAAGCATTGGGAGCACGAAGATGGGACTACGAAGCTAGTTCGGCGCTTGCCAGAATCACGCCGGCGACCATCGGGCAAAGACCTCTGGGTAATCACGGCGGGCGCCGCAACTTTGCCTACAGCGGGCATACGGCGGGCGCCGTAATTACGGCGGTCGCCGTTCCTAACACTGGCGAGCCCAAAGTAGGAGACGACGGCCTGACACATCGGGCCCAGCGACGGAGGGCACCGTGACTGTACGGCGGTCGCCGTTCTTGGATCCCGCGACGGCGGTCGCCGCGACGGTACGGCGGTCGCCGTGACCAGCTTTTCCCACCCATTCAGCTTTGAACGAACATGACATTAACCCGGGATAAAAATTATCGTACGCGAATGAATATTAAAATCCAAGGCATGTCGTCTGTATATTATTTTTTTACTGAGAAAAATATTACAGATATAGAGCACATTACAGAATGTCTCAAGCTACCTGAATTAAATCCGACGTACTAAACGGGTACTCGGGAAAATTCCAAAATTCCCAAAATAACCTTACAAAAATACGGGGTATCACATCTCCTCCCCCTTAAAAGAAGTTTCGACCCCGAAACTTAGGTCGAAAATAACTCAGGAAAATGCCTGAGTATATCTGACTCGGTTTCCCACGTCTCCCAAGTAACTTCTTCGGTCCCTGACTTGGACCACAGCACTCGTACCAACGACACGATCTTCTTGCACAAACGCTTCTCCCGACGCTCCAAAATGCGTACGGGCAACTCTTCATAAGTACCATTAGCTTGAATCTCGATGTCCTCATAACTAAGCACATGAGACTCATCTGGCACATACTTTCTGAGTAAAGATACGTGGAACACGTTATGCACCGGGTGAGCCGATGGCGGCAATGCCAAGCGGTATGCTAGAGATCCTACTCTATCCAGAATCTCGAATGGTCCCACATAGCGAGGGTTAAGCTTCCCACGCTTACCAAATCTGAAAACTCCTTTGGAAGGCGATACCTTGACAAAAACCTTGTCACCGACCTCAAACTCGACAGTCCTGCGCTTCCGATCTGCGTAGGACTTCTGTCGACTCTGAGCGGTCAACATCCTTTGTCTGATCAAAGCAATGTCTGAGGCCGTCCTTTTGACCAACTTTGGTCCAAGCAGAATTTTGTCGGCATTATCATCCCAACAAATCGGAGATCTGCATCTGCGACCATACAAAGCTTCAAACGGAGCCATCTTGATTGTAGCATGCCAGCTATTCTTGTACGTGAACTCAAACAGACTCAAGCTGTCCTCCCAGCTAGTCGGACGATCGAGTACACAAGCTCTAAGCATATCCTCCAGGGTCTGGATGGTCCTTTCAGACTGACCATCTGTCTGAGGATGAAACGCGGTGCTGAACCTCAACTCGGTTCCCATAGCCTTATGAAGTTCCTGCCAAAACCTTGACATGAAACGGCCATCTCGATCCGATACAATGGTCTTAGGAATGCCATGTAAGCGGACAATCTTCTTCTGGTAGACTTCTGCTAACTTCTGGGTTTCCCATGTGGTCTTGATGGCTATGAAATGAGCACTCTTCGTAAGCCTATCCACAATTACCCAGATAGCATCTCTCTGACTTCGAGTCTTTGGTAGCCCAATGACGAAGTCCATGGCGATGTCCTCCCATTTCCATTCTGGCACTGGGAGAGGTAGCAACTCACCACCTGGCCTGCGGTGTTCAATCTTGACCTTCTGGCAAGTTAAGCACTTTGCCACAAAGTCTGCTACGTCCCACTTCATGTTTGGCCACCAAAACTTCTTCCTGAGATCCTTGTACATCTTGCTAGAGCCAGGATGCACAGAATAAGCAGATGAATTTAGCTTCTCTCATCACCAACTGACGAAGACCTTCTGTGTCAGGCACACAGATCCGATCTTGAAACCAAAGTGATCCATCATCCTGAACCACAAAACTGGGAGCTTTCCCATCCATCACTTCACTGCTTAACTTCACCAAGATGATGTCATCGACTTGCTTTTCTTTGATCTGATCCAGCAGTGTAGCCTGAATTTCCATCATACTCAGGTACCCTCTACGCTCTTCATACAAGACTTCAATGTCGCATGACTCTTGGTTTAGCTTGGTCTGAGTAGTAAGTAGAGCAACTACAGTCTCGTGCATTGTCTTCCGGCTTAGTGCATCAGCTACTACATTAGCCTTGCCCGGATGATATAGCAACTCCATGTCGTAGTCCTTGAGCAATTCTAGCTAGCGGCGTTGTCTCATATTTAGCTCCTTTTGAGTAAATATATACTTGAGACTTTTGTGGTCAGTGAAGACTTGGCATCTTATACCGTAGAGGTAATGCCTCCAAATCTTCAGCGCAAAGACGACCGCTGCTAGCTCAAGATCATGTGTCGGATAGTTTTCTTCGTACGTCTTGAGTTGCCTGGATGCATAAGCAATGACTCTGCCCCTCTGCATCAAAACACAACCAAGACCATACTTTGAAGCATCACTATAGACCACATAATCGTCGTTCCCTTCTGGGAGTGCTAACACGGGTGCCGAGGTCAGCCGTCGTTTCAACTCCTGGAAACTGGCCTCGCACTTGTCGTTCCAGATAAACTTCTTGTGAACCTTGCGGAGTAGATTGGTCATAGGTAGAGCGATCTTTGAAAATCCTTCTACGAACCTTCTATAATACCCGGCAAGTCCAAGAAAACTACACACCTCCTTCACGTTCTGGGGCTGTGTCCAATTAGCCACCGCTTCAATCTTTTGGGGATCAACCATAACCCCATTTTTATTGATCACGTGGCCTAAGAAAGCCACTTCCTTCATCCAGAATTCACATTTAGACAATTTAGCAAAAAGCTGATGTTGTCTAAGGATTGACAAAGCAATCCGCAGATGTTCCTCGTGGACTTCTTCATTCGGAGAATAGATCAGGATGTCGTCGATGAAGACCACCACGAACTTATCCAAGTACTGGTGAAAACATCGGTTCATCAAATCCATAAAGACAGCTGGAGCATTTGTAAGCCCAAAATGCATCACTACGAACTCCTAATGACCATATCTGGTCCTAAACACAGTTCTAGGAATGTCCTGCTCACGAATCCTGAGTTGATGATATCCAGATCTCAGGTCGATCTTGGAGAAAACCTTTGCTCCCTGCAACTGGTCCAACAAGTCATCAATCCTAGGCAAAGGATACTTGTTCTTGATCGTCACTTTGTTCAACTCTCGGTAGTCGATACAAAGTCGGAATGATCCGTCCTTCTTTTTGACGAACAATACCGGAGCACCCCACGGCGATGCACTCGGCCTGACATAACCTTTGTCAAGAAGATCTTCAAGTTGATTCTTCAATTCTTGCATCTCAGCTGGAGCCATCCGATACGGTGATTTCGAAATCGGCGCCGTACCAGGCTCGAGATCAATTGAAAACTCTACGTCACGGTTCGGGGGTAATCCAGGAATTTCTTCCGGAAAGACATCCAAAAACTCCCTAACTACAGGAATATCAAGAACCTCAAGTCCATCCTTCGCGGGCGAATGTAGCAAAGGTACCCGACACATCCTTGTCGTAGTAGCTTAAACGCAGCCATCGCATTGATCAGCTTGCCGTTATCAGCGTCATTTCGACCTTTGAACTTGCACACGAACTGGCCCCCAAATGACACCATCACCGTTCTTGAACTGAAGTCGATCACCGCCTTGTGACGCGTCAGCCAATCCATACCGAGGATAATGTCGTATGGAGCCATGGCTATGCAGATTAAATCTGCCTCGAATTCCTTACCCTGAATGGTAATCGGAAAGTCAGACAGATGTTTGGTTCCCACCAAACGTTCTCCATTAGGAAGATTAATGACGAAAGGGTCGCACGAATCGTTGCACACTAAGTCTAACTTGCTAACACAGCTATCCGAAATAAAGGAATGCGTAGCACCAGAATCAAACAGAATGCACACTGAAGTAGAGTGAAGGTATAGAGTACCTTGAGCAATTGGAGCGTTGGGTCCATCTGCTTCATGCATCTCGTACAAGCGTTGACCCTGACTTCCAGAAACAGCTGGGGCCTTCCCCCTGTTCTGAGCAGTCGTCTGCACTGACGGGCTAGGAGTCTCGGCAGGCTTGAACCTAGGTCGGTTGCTCTGATGAACTGACCCTTGCTGCGACTCTACTCCCTTCTGCTTCCCTTGCTTGCAGAACTTCTACAGATGACCATCACGTCCACACCCAAAGCACGACCTCTTCTCCTTCTGACAGTCATTGCTCTTGTGCCCAGCCGTACCACAGTTATAACACTGAACTGAACTCCTGGTCTACCCTGACTGCTGAGTCGATCCTCCTTGCGTCATCTCCGTCTTAGCTCGGCCGGACCTGGCAAAGTTAGACGGTGGCGCAGGGCGCTTAAAACCACCTCCTTGGTTCTGGTTCTACATCAACTTCTGTCGGTTGCGCCTCTTGGTCGAGTACTCTAGAGTTACCTCCAGCTTATAGGCACAATCCACATACTGCTCCAAGGTAGAGCATGTGTGGTGCACCATTAACGGCTTGATATCCGGGCTCATCCACTCGTGGAAGTACCAGATCTTTTGGGCCTCGCTGGTAATCTCGGCAGTGGCGTACTGTAAAAGATGGTTGAACTTAGATGCCAACTCGGTCACTTTCAGACCATCCAGCTTTGGGTACAAGAACTCTTTATGCTTCTCCTCTCTCATAGCACGAGAGAAAAAGCGATCAACCATCTTGGTCTTGAACATCGACCAAGTCAATACTGGGCTTTCTGCCAAACCTGTGCTCTCCCACCACTCGCTAGCCTCCTCCTTCAGCTGAAGAGAAGCGATATGGACCTTCTCGGCCTCAGTACACTCCACGTTCCGAAACAGCCTTTCCATATGGGAGAACCAATGAGTCACTGCCACTGGCTCCCCTTTCCCGTTATAGCAATCGGGTCTCATGGAAGTGATGGTCTTAAGAGCGCGACTATAGCTGTCTCTAGCCCTGACGGCATTCTCCTGAACCACAGGGTTTCTGGGCTCCACAACATCAGGAACCACTGGGTGAGTAGGCACTTCTTGCGCTTGAACCGCACTGGGTCTCAATACGTCTGCAATTGCCTGCATCACAATCCTGCGAATCGCCTCAACGGCTGCGGCATCAAACAACGCCGACGCTTGGGTCTGATCCTGACCTTCACGCCTATGCTGGACGCGAGACTCTGACTCGTGCTCATCTTGAACACCTCTTCTTGCTGGCCTGGGATCTTGGCTAGTCCCAGCACCGGCTCGAGTCGAGTTCCTCATGCTTCTTGGGTTCACCATCTGTTTATCGATCCAATTCCAAGCATTCAATACATTAATATTATGCAATATACTTATGCAATATATCAACGTAAATAAATTACTCAGAATAGATCAACTTGGCATTTTATAGATGAACCTTCGAACTTTTACACAAGCAACACATGAGTCAATTCTTCGAGCATCAAAACAGAACTTGCTCGGAAATCTAGAAAATCCACAAACATTAGCCAAAACATTAGCAAAAGAAGCTACGACACTAGGCAACGCCAAACCACACTAAGGCGCTCCAAAACGTCTCCTGTAAGACCAACTATCCATGCAAGGTCTCTTCGGGCTTGCCTCACCATCAGAATCTAACGATGGACTACGCGCCCTTCTTGATCCTGAAGCACCTGGTCCTATCTCATTCAAGGTAAGGTATGGGTCATCCATGACTGGCCCTCCTATCCCAGCCCTCCTCTGAGTACTGGCGATCAGCTCATCCCTCTAACGCTGCTGTTCTGCAGAGATTACCTCGCTCTGGCGAAAGATCTCTTGCAGCTCGGATTCTGACCTCCTTCTTTTTGGAGTAGGGATAGGCTGATATTCCCTGTCACTTCTCCTAATTCCGTACTCGGTATACAGTGCCTCCCAATCAGCTTCTGACATGGGTGCGTACTCTGGCACTGGCGGCAACTCTTGCACAGGTGGTAACTCTGAACTGGGGTGAATAAATTGCATCCCCGTTTCCTGACTATCCACCAGCAAGTGCCTCAAGTCATCGGACTCCAGGTTTTGTCCGTTGAGGTCCATCTCGGTATCCTCCTCAGGATCATCCTCGATGGGGTCCTCTTCCTCTTCGGGGTCATCCTCTATGGGGTCCTCTTCTTCCTCCTCGCTCCCTTCAAGAATCATATCCATCTGGTAATCGTCATGGTAGTATCCTCTCGCGTACCTAGACGATTCATCTACTTGCATTGCTTTCTCCCTTGGTGGCTCCACTGGCGCTGTCACAGGAACTACATCATTCCTTGACACCAGGACTACCGACTCAGGAAGCACATGCTTGATCTCCTCAGGTGGGCTGCTCGGGCCTCCAACCTCGAAGCACCTCTGGGGTATAGGGAAGTCTAGCCTCTCGGTAGACGGTGAATCCATCTCGACATCTTCCGACCCCTTCTTCTGAGAGAGACATGCACCCATCTCCTATAGGATAACGATGAAGGAATTAGTCTTTCTAGACATAGAAGCAAGCTTACTATATTAGACTATCCAGAAGACATGACTATGAACGGTGTTTTTAAATTCTTTTTACTTTGAAAATTCAGAGCCCTTTTTAAAGCATTTTCGAAAATGGATAATTGGTTTATAAAAATCCCAAACCCGTTTTATAAAAACCTTTGGCTCTGATACCACAACTGTAACACCCCCAAAACTTAACCCTCTTGGAAAGGTATTACCGCCAGTGACCCCAGTGTTCCTTACCGAGATCACCCAAGGCTTGACCATTTAAATACAATTTATGAAATGCAAATAATACATAATGATCAAAGCATTCAATTCCAAAACATAACATTGTCAAGGAAACATGAGTTACAGGATTACAACCCAATCCCGAATAGGTCAATACAGAGTTTAAACCAAACACAACAAAAGTCTTATAAAACACGTTACAACCAAAGTCATTGTCCAAAAGATCTCAACCTGGTTAAAGAAATAATTAAAACGTTCAAAAACCACCGTCGACTCCATAGTCCTTCTATTCTTCTGAGCTACTTTCGATCTGATGTGCCGAATTGAACGGATGACACCAGCCTACATGCGGAGAACAAAGTTCGTGGGTTAGTCTACTTGAATAGACTAGCAAGGGTACAAAGCAGAATGGTTCGAAGCAGTCGTATTAGGTTAGACTCATCGCTTCTCGGATAATAACCGAAGACGATAGCCAACCATCATACTCCTACTGGAATAAACAAGAGGTATGTATAAGAGAAGATTCTGGAAGACTGAATCTTCACAGAAATTGACTCGAAAAGAGACTCCAAGAGATTGAGTCTTTAAGGAAATATGACAAATCTGGAATGTTTACATAATCATACAACAATGATTTAAAAGTTGAATGAGATGCTTCGGTTCACGACCAACCTCATCGCATACAGCGAATCCAGATTGGAAAGATAACGTACTATGATCAAAGTCGAGATGAGTTTTCCTAGCTGCACTATACTTAGTTGCACTACTCGTCGAAGGTTTATTAATTATGTGCGTCGAGTAGCACTTATCTTATTTATGTTTCAAAAACACACATCACGTTATTAGACTTTTACATGTGTACCCCACCAATGGGACGACACATCTTAGTATAGGTTTCGTCGAGAGTGACGTACACCGGAAGGTTTGTGACACCAGCTAAGTGTCCTGCCTCTACACACTTGTGAAAGAGACCGATCATGATCTTAGAATAGTACCAGATGGAGACGAGCCACCCCGATACCAGATTATAAAGAAATGACTGGACCGAGTCCGAGTAACGATCCTATCTAACAGTGCTAACTAAACAGTTACAACACAATAACAGTTACGAGATAAATCCACATAAAGGCCCGAAAGGCGATCACAGATAATAGCGTTGTTCTAACAGATATACAACCTATTATATGATTTTCAAAACAGTTTACCAAAACCATTTCCATACAAACAGAGTATTCATTCCAAATTAATTACTCAGATAAACTACTGATAATTAATGTAAATATGGAACGAATGAGCAAGAGCGAACCACCACTTGCCTTAATCTGCTGAATAGCCTAACAACGACAACTGGATTCCGGGCTCGACACGGGCATAGTTCCGACAGCACAACAACCTTCGAGTTGACCCATAAAAGGAACCCTAAGTTAGATCCGACATAACCACAGTACGAATCCAAAAACGACGAAAGAGAACGAAAGGAAAGACGCCACGACCACAACCAACCAAGCCAAAACCACGAAGGCATTCTGGGCACTGGCGGCGGTCGCTGTTCTTGGCGGCGGTCGCCGCAGTTCATCACGGCGGGCGCCGTGAAGAACTCAGACGACGGAAACGAGAGAAAATCTCACCAACACGATGCGCGTTTCGACCCCTTTCCGCCTTGCTTGGGTTCTGACCTCCAAAGGTCACCAAAATTCTTCTAAAGGGCTTCTGGAAACACCACCAAACGACACCGATGAGAGCTTCCGAACTCCGGCGAAACACAACTCCGACGACACGAAAATTTGGCAGAGGTTCGGTGTTTGGGATGGCTCAAATCCCTTCCCCAACACCTCCTTTTATAGCCAAAGCATCGGGAGCACGAAGATGGGCCTACGAAGCTAGTTCGGCGCTTGCTAGAATCACGCCGGCGACCATCGGGCAAAGACCTCTGGGTAATCACGGCGGGCGCCGTAACTTTGCCTACGGCGGGCATATGGTGGGCGCCGTAATTACGGCGGTCGCCGTTCCTAACTCTGGCGAGCCCAGAGTAGGAGACGACGGCCTGACACATCGGGCCCAGCGAGGGCGGGCGCCGTGACTGTACGGCGGTCGCCGTTCTTGGATCCTGCGACGGCGGTCGCCGCGACTGTACGGCGGTCGTCGTGACCAGCTTTTCCCACCCGTTCAGCTTTGAACGAACATGACATTAACCCGGGATAAAAATTATCGTACGCGAACGAATATTAAAATCCAAGGCATGTCGTTTGTATATTATTTCACTAAGAAAAATATTACAGATACAGAGCACATTACAGAATGTCTCAAGCTACCTGAATTAAATCCGACGTACTAAATAGGTACTCGGAAAAATTCCAAAATTCCCAAAATAACCTTACAAAAATACGGGGTATCACAATAACGGCCTCTTAACTATCTTAAATCAGTTGATAACTGATAGAAGTAGTTGGATATTCTTGAATACGGTTGGTGGCAGTTGGAACGGTTGATAACCATTAGTAACCGCTTGTAACTGCCGTAACCGTTCCCTGTAACCGCCCGAAAGCCTATATAAAGGCATTTCGGTGATAGTGTTGGGAGATCAGATTAAAGGCACGAGTTCTCTATCTGAGTTGAAGTCATACTCCACAAATACATGAACATAGTTTAGTTCCCATCAGTAGCCTTGAAGGGAACTAGAGGATTTGTCTTATCTCACTTCAGATTTGCGGATTCCCTAAGGCTAAGTAAGGGGGAAAATTCTAATTTCTGAAAGTGTTCTCATGATTCAAATCTTATCCGAGTTAGAACGTTCATTGATCGTCCCTATTGAAGCCAAAGTCAACATCAAGAGAAGATCAAGACTTGCAGGGAACAGTCCCCTCAACACACATTGTTCCCTTATTCAGCATACATTGGTCTTACACATATGTCTCTTGAGACCGTCAAGTACCTTGCCCAGCGCGATGTCCTTTAGAATCTCAAGATCAAGTAATAGTTCCCTCACAAACAGATTCCTTGACATCTCTTTGAACTAATCCTCCTCTTTTCTGGGTTGTTCCTTCGCAACCTTCTTCTTTGGACTTTTGCAAGTGAAAGTGGGAAACAACTTTCCTTCTTTCTTTTGGGCACTGTCTCCTCTTCCTCATCACCCGAACTCACAAGGATGGCAGGCAACAACTAGGAGCAGGTTTTCACCTTTCCCATCCTCATGGTTTTCTTTCACTTCTGAGTTGTGGAGGGGCTTGGCAATTTTTTCTTTGAGACTTCCTCAGAGATGGAGAAGTCAAGCTCTTCTTCAAAATTTTGCACCACTTTGGAGAATTTGGTTTTGGCCACGGCTACATCATCCACCTCTGGATCTTATTCGCCTTGTTGTTCCTCCAATTTCTCTGAAGACGATGATGGCTACACCTTGTCATCACCCGGATTGTCTCACATCGAGACGGGCGCTGATGTTGGAAGCACATCGGGTAATCCCTCCTCAATCTCCATTGGCTGAGGTGTGGGTGAGGACTTGAGAGTCTCCTCCTTTTTCAATGGAGGATCTCCCGACTTCAATAGAGATAGATGGTTTAGGGTTTGGGTTTGGAGAGGAAAATGGGGTTTGGGTGAGTTGGTAGCGGATGAAGGTGGTGGGGAGGTGATGACAGTGGAGATGGTAGAGATGGTGGAGGTTTGGTTTGCACAATGGAGGTCGACATCAAGGCAATGATGATAGAGGGGTTTGTTCCAAGAGTGAAGAGCTTCTAAAGCAAGGTGTTGGAGCTTAATGTTCCGTCAATGTTGACAATGAGGTTAGATGAGGAGTTGGAGGACATTGTAGAGTTATTCCGAGAGAGGAGTTTGGGAATTTTTGGAATCAGAGAGATATAATGAGAGAGAGAGAGAGAGAGAGAGAGAGAGAGATTTTGGGTATAGAGAGATTACATTTCTTTTATCTTTCATGATAAAAATTCTTGCTTCCAAAAATCAAACAATCCAAATAGTGAAGATCTGTTGCTATCTTTTCAAAAAAAAAAAAACCTTCTTTAGTTAATCTTCACAACTCGCAAAGATTTTTTTGCAAAAAAAACCTTTAACTATAGCGTCCATCACACCACTTATTTTTCCAAAGCTTCTTTTTCCTTTTCCTTTCACACACAGATACATCATCAAAATCTTCCCTCATAAATGCTTATTTAAAGCAGTAGAGTTGCTTTCCAAAGGACAACAAATGCCCTTTTGATTCCCATGGCGTTTCAGATACTATAGAGGGGTGTAAGGCAGGGGTAACGGTACCAGAGAGGGAACACAAAAATATGACACCTAAAATATCACAGATATAAATATGTCAATCCATATTTCAACATTCCTGTTGTTGATGTCTAGATTGGCTCTTGGGAATCTTCATGCATGATATGCTAGGATAGGTCATAGCGTCAACTATAATTTTGGATTATATTAAGGGATCAGAATATCTAGTTGACTCTTTTGGGTTGAAAGAAATATTGTTTCATATAAATGCATGCAAGCAAAGAGTAACATGTTGAAAATTCAATTATCATATGTAATGACAAGTAGATAAGACAAGAAGGAAAAATCAATGAACGAGAAGGTGGTTGCAAATTTCGACATGACTCAACAAATCTGAAGTAGAACAAGTAGTTTCAACCCATCATCGTGGGAACAAAATGGATTACTAAATAATTGAGGGATGTCATACCTAGTTCCATTCGGAATTGTTCAAAGGGTTCTCTAATGAGTGCCTTGGTGAAGATGTCGGCGATTTGGTCATTTGTTCTGCAAAAATCCATGGACCTCAACCCTTTCTCCAGAGAATCACGTACGCAGTGATATCTTATCTTTATGTGCTAGTTTTGCACAAGATTCTTAGAAATATTTATAGCACTAGTATTGTGACATAGAATGGTAACAAAACCAAGAAGAATACCATAGTAATTAAGTTGTTGTTTAAGCCATAGTTGTTCAGTACAATAAGCCGTGGTGGCTATGTATTCTGCTTCAGTTGTGGATAGAGCAACATAATTTTGCTTCTATGACCCCAAGAAAGAAGACAAGGCTAAAGATACCGAGCCATTCTAGATGTAGGTTTTATGTCCACTTTATTCCCTATGAAGTCAGCATCTATGTATCCGACCACATTTAAATCACACCGCTTGGGGTACCATAGACAAATATCACCTTTGATCTTAAAGTATCTCAGAATTACCTTCAGTTCCCTGAGGTCTGTTTCCTTAGGATCGGCCAGAAATCTAGCACATGAACACACACTTTACATAATATCTGGTCTACTAGCAGTAAGATAGAGTAATAAACCTATTATCCCGCGATAGAGCGTCAGTTCTACTCATCTTTCACGCTCGTCTTTTCCCATTGGATTGTTTGGATAAATAGGAGAGAAGAAAGGTTTGACATTAGACATACCAAACTTCTTGACGCATTCTCTAAGATACTTTTGTTGATGAACTCTAGTACCATCTTTTCCTTGAGAAACTTGGAGTCCGAAAAAGAACTTCAATCCCCCTACCATGCTCATCTTGAATTCACTCTCCATGAGAGTAGTAAATTTCTTGACCAAAGCATCATTCGTGGAGCCGATGATGATATCATCAACATAATCTAGCACAAATATAGTGTGTTTTCCTTACTTCAGTAGGAACAAAGTCTTATCAACCTCACCACGTACATATCCATTAGACAAAAGAAATTGTGATAGTCTATCATACAAAGATGTAGGATCCTGCATAAGACCATATAGTTCCTTGTCAAGGATACATCTGTTGCAATTTAAAGCCATGGTAAACTGAATAAGGAATTAACAAGCGAATGGCTTCTAAACATGCAACCGGAGAGAAAATCTCATCATAATCGATTCCTTCTTGCTGGTTATACCCCTTCACCACCAATCTGGCTTTGTTTCTAGTCACCTGACCTTGTGATAAGCACTACTTTGTAGGGCTTAACTAAGATTCATTAGAGGGTTTATTGGTGCCATTCGGGTAGATTTAGACACATTTATGTGCATGGCATTTGGGGGCGATGTTGGTGTATTTGGAGGTGTTTGAGCGGTTTTGGAGATCATATGAGACGCCAAGGGAGTGCAATGAAGAGTAGAAGAATGGTAGGCTGAATTCAATTGGTTCGTTCTCTCTACTCAGATGTCCAAATGGAGTGATTCCAATTCTAGGAGTTATATCTTGAAGTCTACTGCAAGTCCTCAAAATATGAGCGCAATCCGAGTTGGGAATCAAACGTTATGGCATTTCTACGGAAGTATCGCAGGAGCTGAACCGAAGAACAGCGACGGCGCCCGCCGTTTAAATGCGGCGCCCGCCGCAATTACGGCGCCCGCCGTGAAGGTTGTAGCGGCCGCCGTGAATGTCTGAAGGCCGCCGAGCCACTTTTTCCTTCTATGTTTTAATTGGATTATTTTATTACGTTTTAGTAATTTCTTTTTAGGTTAATTTTGACTGAATGTTTTTAGTATTTAAGGGGAGAAAAAAGGATTGTTTTGATGATATCATCTTGAATTCTCTCTCGAACCCTAATTCCATTCTACGTATTTGCTATGAAGAACTAAGCCTCCTTGGCTTAGTCAGACGCTGAAGCTTTCGTTTTGATTAAGTTGTGAGATTCTCGTTCCTTATCTATTGCATGGATTTTATCTATTCTCTTGCTTGATTTCTTATGATTAATATTGATAATCTCTAGCCTGCGCAACTAGGGTTTGTTTCTATTGATTGATTGCTAGATCTAGATTGTTACTGGTTGAGCATATCTATTTCAGAGTAGCAACTGCATCGTACTAGTATCTGGTTGTGCTAGTCTTATGCAGAAGAGAACTGATTTACATTCTAGGATAATATCTGGTTGTTTTATGCTAGAATTGTATCCAACTATATTCCTATCCGTAAAGCTGCTGTTAAACTGAATCTTGATAGTTTCAGGGTTGTTTAATTAGTTAGTGCTAATAGTATCTGGTTGTGCTATTAGTTATATCTGAAAAGGAATTAGAATTTCCATTGTATGAGATTTTGAATGAGTATCTAGGATCAACTTGTCATACGAATAGTGGATGTTGTTTGACTAAGTGCTTTTCCCCATCACTGATTTCATCATATTTTACTTTGTTTACTTTTGCATGTTTAGATTACTTAAACTCACAAAACCCCCCTTTGGTTACTTTGGATTGACACATAATTTGCATACTAAGATAGAATCCGCCTCCCTGTGGATTCGACCTTTACTTACCTAGGACTACGGTTTAAGGTTTGTTTGGATATTTTGCATAGTAGGAATTAGAACGACAAATTCCTGTTATCACCTTGATATCAAATTTGTTCTTGAATACCAATTATATTCCTATCACAGTTCTATTCATAGGACAAGGAATCAGACGTTGGACTTTGTTTCTCAAACTGATAAAGTCTCTCTTGCATCGCAATCACCCAGTCTGGATCCTTAAGTGCTTCACCTACAATTTTTAGGTTTGACAAAGACAAGAATGCATTGAAAACAAAATAATTATGTAAGGAAGAGCTAGTAGAAGTTCCTTTCCTATAACTAGTAACGATTATATCCACTGGATGTGCGCTTTTATGTTGGTAGTTTCTCGCATTTAGCTTATTGAGATCAATGTCATCTGAGTCGACATCTTCAGCAGATGGGCTATCTAGAATAGCAAATGCGTCTTGATTTTGAGGAATCTTTAGACTTTGTTCCCCCAATGAGATACCAGGAGTTATGTTCTCCGAAGTATCTTCAGAATTCCATGTTCCTTTTTCATGCTATGTTCCCTCATCTGGATATGTTCCTTCAGGGTCTAGGGATAAGGATTTTTGAAACTCACTAGAGCTGTGAGTGTCACTACTAAGATCACATGCTCACTACCTCTATTTCTTGGTGCGATAGTTCCAATGAGATGGAAACTTTCTTCTTTAGAGGGAACCTTGTCCTTTTGTGCATGCACACGATTACTAGCCATAATAGATTCATAAAAAATGACATGAATGCTTTCTTCTACCTTTTATGTCCTCTTGTTAAACAACTTATAAGCTTCACTCTGAATAGACTATCCAAGAAAGGTGCCTTCATCACTCCTTGGATTAAACATTCCCAAGTTATCATTTCCATTGTTGTGGACGAAAAATTTGCATCCAAAAGTTCTAAGATGAGAGACATTTGGCTTCCTTCCCCTCAAGAGCTCATAGGGAGTGTTATTCAGAAGAGGTTCAATCATTGCTCTATTTAGAACATAGCATGATGCATTCAATGCCTTAGCCCTGCAATTTCTTTGTAGACAACTCACCATCAGTAGGGTACGAATCATATCTTCTAAAGTTAAATTCTTGCGTTCCACGACACCATTCTGTTGAGGTGTTCTAGGGGATATGAAGTTGTGACCTATACCATTGTTCATGTAAAGGGATATGAACCATGCATTTTCAAACTCTATTACATGATCAATACGAATGGAACCTAAAGATTGTCCTAGCTTCTTTTCGGTAGATTTCAGCAAAGTCTCAAACTTTGCAAAAACCTCATCCTTGGAAGATAAGGAAATAGTCCATGTATATATTGAAAAATTGTCAACAATAACAAAGACATTTTGGTTTCCTTCACGACTCCTTGTGTGCATAGGCCAACAAAGATCCATGTGGATTAGTTCTAAGGGACGAGAAATACTTACCTCATTCTTGGACTTGAACGATGGTCTTACTTGTTTTCCTTTGACACAAGCATCACACACTTCATCTTTTGGCATTTCCACTTTAGATAGACCTTCTACAAGTTCTTGTCAATGAAGTTTGGAAAGCAATTTAAGACTAGCATGTCCAAAATACCTAAACCACAAATCAGAGGTGTCTGTGATCGATGAAAAACATAGATCCTCTGCAGGGATGAATGTTGGATCCACCTTGTATACAATGTTTTCAAATATCCCTTTCAACAATATTTTCCATGTATACACACTCTCAACTTGACAATCATCAATAGTAAAAACAACCATGTTCTTTCTATTTTGGAAAAGTTATGCCACACATACAAGATCAAACATAAGATTGTTAACATGATTAACATTGTCAACTTCAATGCGTTTAGAAAGACTTACCTTTCCCAGACAAAAAACTTATCCCTAACTCTATTCTCAAAAGGTTATGGAATCTCCGGAGTGCAGAAGTAGTGAGATCAACCACCTTAACTTCCTTGTCATGTGACCTAAGCATGCACTATATGTGTACTAGGAATTGTTCCTCACTTCATCCTCAATGTAAGAGATTAGTTTTTAGGAGTAATATTTATGATCTTAACATAACTCTTATTCTTATTTGTTCGAGCAATACGTGCCTTTTCCTCATCTTGCTTTCTGAGGTAACAATATTGTTTGTAATGTCCTGCCTTACCACAATACCAACAAACTTAATGACATTTCAGATTCACATACTTGCTTTGACCTCGCTAGAAGGTCTTGTTCATAATCCTTGATTGAAAGTGGATTTGTGCTTGGTTGGTATTTAGTTCTTGTTTCAACCATATGGACTAGGATTTATGTCTAGAGTATCAGGCTTTGTTCCCCCCAGTCGGAAAGCCGAATTGTCCCTTCTAGATTTTAAAGTCTTGGGATCGTTCCCTTTAGAGGAACTAGCACAATATTTTTGGACTAGAAGTTTCCCTTCAGTCTTAGAGAGACCTTTCTTAGCACCTTTAACAAAATTCTCACCCTTATAGCCATGACTAGCACGTGGCACAATTTTCTTAGAGATGTTTTCCTTCTCTTTTTCAACCTTAGATGCAAACTCATCTATCCAAACCTTCCTAATCTATTCTTCAGTAGACCTTGACTCCTCAAGATCACTAGAAAGCATAACATTACTTAGTTTCATCATGAGATACTCATATTCTAAAGAGGAAATAGAGTTTTCTAATGAGCTTATTTTTTCTTTCAATTTTGGGCATTTATCTCCCATTGTTGAAGAAGATGATACGTTCTCCAAAGAGGTGACATTTTCATCCCAAACCCTGTTGTCACCTATTAGATTAGATATCATGTCATTCTTTTCCTCAAGTTTCTCATTAAATTAACTAATCTCTTCGCCTTGTTTTTTAATAAAAGCAATCAATTGATATTTTGACTTGTTTTTCAACTTAAAAATATATCAGAATCATTTACCTTAGTGAATGTTACACTGATATTTCCGCGGTCGTGGAAAAATTTATGCGCCCGCAGAAATGTTTCTGGTGTGAGGGTGGCACCGTCTTCGAATTTTGCTCAGGTCTCTTACCTGCAGGTTAGTCTAAACGCAAAACAAAAACAGAAGCAGAATCGAAACAAAACAAAAACAGAAACAAAAATACATGAAAACGAAAAGATATGAAAAGAAATACATACATCGGGTTGCCTCCCGAGCAGCGCCTTAGTTATTGTCGTGGCTCGACTTGGTGCTCTCCCACTCAACTTGGGTTGCTCACATCGACTGAACACTCGGGGTTACCATCAGGAGGGTGTCGCTTTGCATCATCTATGTTGAATCCGACCCTCACCCCGTCAAATTCCATTGTGAGTGAACCGCTACTCACGTCTATTTTTGTTCCTGTCGTGTTCATGAACGGCCTTCCTAGCATCATCGGGGTTGCATCCTTATCTTGCCCCGTATCCATCACAAAGAAGTCCGCATGGAAGATCAACTTGTCAACTTCTACCAGTACATCTTGCACCACTCCCCTGGGATACAAATAGGAAATGTCCACCAGCTGAATTACAATCCATGTCTTCTCTAATGGCCCAACCTCTAAAGAATCGTACAATGAGAGAGGCAGAACGTTGATAGAGGCGCCCAAATCCAGCATGGATTTTTCAAATAGGGTGCCACCTATCTTGCAGGAAATAGTGAACATGCCCAGATCACTGGCCTTCTTAGGTAACCGCTATTGCAGCATAGCAGAAACATTCTCACTGATCTGGACCTTCTTTTTCTCCTTCACTGCTTTCTTCCTCTTTATTTTGCATAGCTCCTTCAAGAATTTGGCATAGCGAGGGATACTTTGAACAAGTTTTATCAAAGGAATATTTACCTCGCAGTTACTGAAGGTTTCAAATAAATCCTTGTCGTTCTCCACTTTTCTGGTGTCCTTCAGAGCCTCGGGAAAGGGAGCGAGAGGCTTCAATGAACTGAGCGGGGGAAAGGCGGGGCGAACATAAGCATCATGGACGGCTTCGACATCATCTGGGGCTCCAGGAACTTTTCCGCGGTCGCGGACCTCCTCTCCGCGATCGCGGAATTCGTCGATCAAAACCTCCTCAACAGAAACTTTTCCACGATCGCGGAAATCTGTCCGTGGTCGCGGAAAAATGCCAATTTCTCCCTCTTCGTCTGTAGCAAATCCGTGATCGCGGCCTTTTGCTCCGCGGTCGCAGAAAACATTCTGTTTAGCTAGACCTTCTTCCACTTGTGTTCCGCTCCTCAACATCATAGCACATACATTCTCCCTCGGGTGTACTACCGTTTGAGATGGTAGTTTTCCCGAGTCCCAGGCTTCCAGTTTGCTCACTGCGATGGAGATTTGTCCCACTTGCGTCTCTAAGTTCTGAATGCTAGACCGCATCTCTTGAGTCTGCTGGAACATAGTGTTTCCCAGCATTGTCATATTCTGAGCTAGAGTCTCCTGATGCTTAATCACCGCTTGAATTTGTGACCCCATGGAGGTCACATTGCCAGCCAACGTCGAGACGCTCTGAGCGAGAGCCTTGAACATGTCATCACTGGACATAGAAGAACTAGAGCTCTGGCCTTGGGGTCTTTGGTCATATGGAGCTCGAAATTGTTGTTGGTGACCCCATGCTACTGATATTGTTGTGGGCGCGATAGGAACTATGGTGGCCTTTGTTGATATTCCTGATTTTCCTGGCCGTGAGGAGTACTCTGTTGATTCCCGTATCTCAAATTGGAGTGATCTCTCCACCCTAGATTATAAGTGTTGGAGTATGGGTCATATTTCGGTCTAGAAGGGCCGAATCCTCCAACGGCATTTACCTCAGCAGTGGGCTCCTACAGCGTGGAACAGGCATCAGTTGGATGCATCGTGTCATAGCATATCCCATAAGACTTGACTTGCTGCTTGTAATACCCCTTAATTTTTAGTAAGGGTATTTGGGTAATTTTCCCAACCTTCGTTCAATAATTATTTCGCTTTCAGTGGAGTTTAGATTTTCAATAATATCCATGATCTCCGAAATAATTCTCTGAGTGGTATAAAATACATTCGATGTATTTTCGGGACTTAGAATATTTGTTTGGATACAAACATATAATTTTCGGGGTTTAAAACTCATACCAAGCTTTCCCTGTACAACTTTGTGCAAGATATTTATATAAGATATTTGTGCAAGATATTTATATAAGATATTTGTGCAAGATATTTATATAAGATATTTGTGCAAGATATTTGTGCAAGATATTTATATAAGATATTTATGCAAGATATTTGTACGAGATATTTGTACAAATATCTCCAAAATATCTACAAATAACTTGGCTATAAATAGACAATCTCTCTCTCCCCTCTCGTGGAGGCTCGACCTCTCTCCCGATCTCCCTCTCGTTCCCGCTTCGTCTCGCCTCCCGCCGGTGAAGCCCAGCTCGTCCTCCCGCCGAGCACCTCGTCGCCAGCCTCTCCTCGCCTTCGCATCCCCTGTTTGAGCCGCTAGAGACGAAGGTGCGTCCCTTGCTCCGAGCTCCGCTCGCCTCGCCGCTGTCGCGTGTGCTGGTGCCGAACCCCGCCGCTGCTCCTATCTGCCGCTGCTTGCTCCCCAGCATCGTCGAACCTCCCCAGCCGAAGCCCAGCCGAGCTCCTCTGGTTCGTGCTCTGCTCGTTGCTGTTGAAGACAAAGAGAAGGAAGGAAGAAGATGGATGAACAGTGCCCTAGTGGATCCCCCCTGTTGTTTTGTTCTGTTGGGCCGAAGGCCCATTAAGCTTCCAGTCCTTTTCCCACCCGAAATTATTTGAGCGGTATAATTTCGACCCCCTTTCGTTCGTATTTTTCTTTAGGAGAATTTAATAAATACTTTTATGATTTAATATCATAAAAATTTATTAAATATAATTCCTTAAATTCATCCAGTCAAATTAATTTATAGATAATTAATTTGTCAGCTAGAACATGATCTGTTGGGTCGCGTGTGGACTCGTATCCTGCTAGAGCTATCTGAAGCATAGGCCATGTCCTTGGAAATGATATCATCAGTAGTCGACTCGTCTAGATTCATCACCGAATCTACTCCAGGCAAGTGGCGGTTCGCTCTTGCTCATCATTCCATACTTCCATTAATTATCAATTGTTTAGTTGTTAATTAATTTGGGATGATTTATTGTTTCGTTGGGAACAGTTTTGTTAAATAATATGATTAAAAGATGATATTATAATAGGTTGTATATCTGCTAGAATCAACGCTATTTTATCTGTTATTGGCCATGATGGCTTTGATGTGGACTATTACTGTGTTGAAATGTTTAGTTAGCACGAGTAGTTAGGAACGTTGGACTCTTCGACGTCCAATCGTTTCTTTATAATATTAAATGGTGTGTAGGGCAGCAAAACCCCTAACATCATTATGTTGGTCATGACTGGCCTCTATACGCTTAGTATAGAGGTGGTGCACTTAGCTAGTGTCACAACCCTTGGGTTTTATTCCCTTCGATATATGTCCCTCATGGCGAAACATTGATTTAAAAGCTCATAACGTGATGTGCGTTTTGGAATAAAATAAGATAAGTGCTGTTGTCGCACATAATTAAAATATACCCTTGGGCGAGTAGTGCAGCTAGGTAATAGTGCAGCTAGGAAATCTCGTCTTGATTTTTTTATACGTTTGTGTGAAACTTTAATGTTCCCCAACATTTGTCATGCTTCCGATAAGACTCACTTTCGTTGGAGTCTTCTCTTGATTGTTTTCCCATAAGACTCAATTCGTTGGAGTCTTCTTTTGGGATTGATTGCTGTAAGACTCAGTCTTCCAGAATCTTCTCTTAATCATGCATTTTCATATATTCTAGTAGAAGTATGGCGGTTGACTATCGTGATCGACTTTTATTCGAGAGATGATGAGTCTAACCTAATATGACTACTTCGAACCACTCTGCTTTGTACCCTTGCATAGTCTTTCATTAGACTAACCAACCGCAATTGTTCTCTGCATGGTTGGCTAGTGTCATCCGTTCGATTCGGCACATCAGATAAGTTGCCGTCCTGTGAAGGCCAGAAGCGACTATGAAGGTAGATGAAGTTTTGAAGAGTTTTATCCAGGTTAAGGATCCTTGACGGGTGATCATTGCAATCAAGACCCTTTGTTAATTATTTAAAAGATTTCCGCTGTATTTCTGATGTATTTTGGGATTATGTTGTAATTTCGAAACTATGGTTTAAATGAAAGTTATGATAATTGTATTATAACTGTTGTTTTTATGATTTATATAACTGGTAAAGCCTTGGGTGACATCGGACAGAACGTCTGAAGTCACTGGCGGTAATACCTTTCAAGGGAATATTTGGGGGGTGTTACAGAGATGGTATCAGAGCCGGAAGTTTTTTTTTAACGGGTGGGTTTTAAAATGTTTTATTGGGAACAAAACTTTTATAAACCGTTTACTCGTTTGAAACTGAGAAACATTTTCGAAGGCTCTGGATTTCCAAATGAAAATTTTAACCGTTCATAGTCGTGCCTTCTCTTGAGTCTGATATGGAAGTGGACTTCTATATTTAGAAAGACTAAACTCTCTTCTTATCACCGGAAGAATATGGGTGCATTCCTTTCTCTTCAGAGGGACTCGGAAGAAGCCGAGATGGCTCCGCCATCTCTAGATAGGCTTGAGTTTCCGGTTCCCTCGTCGTGTTTTGAGGTCGGTGAACCTAGTAGTCCACCCGAGGAGGTGAAAACCCGTACTCCCTGAGTCAGTAGTGCTAGTGTCCGACGAGGCCGTGGTTCCTGTGGTAGAGCCTATAGAGGAGCCATGGGAGGACACTGAGGATGAAGAAGAGGTGTCAAGGTACGCTAGAGGGTACTATAACGACGACTTCATGATCGAGATGATTTCCAAAAAGGACCCTGAGGAAGAGGATCCTGAGGAAGATCCTGAGAAGAAGGACCCCGAGGAAGACCTCGAGGGCAAGGCCGTGGGAGTCAATGGATACACCAATTGTGGTCCTGACTCAACAAGTCAGGCCAAGGCCCCAAGTATTAGAGGAATGATTAGAGGTCAAGATCAGCGCCTTTACGAGATGCGTGAGGCTGATGGACCGAATGCACCAATTGTTCAAGGTACTCTATACCTTCATTCTACTCATGTGTGTGTATTATTTGATTTAGGTGCTACCCATTCTTTCGTTTCGGAGAGTTGTGTGAACCTTTCGTTGTGAATCTTCCTAATGGTGAACATTTAGTGGGCACCAAGCTTCTGTCAGAATTTCCGATTATCATTCAGGGTAAGAAGTTCGAAGCATATTTGATCTGTATAGGAATGGCTCCATACGACATTATTCTCGGTATGGATTAGCTGACACGTCATGAGGCGGTAATCGATTTTAGCTCGAGGACTGTGATGGTGTCATCTGGGGGCCAGTATGTATGCAAATTCAAGGGTCGGAATGACGCTGATAACGGCAGGCTCATCAATGCGATGGTTGTATTTAAGCTACTTCGACAAGGTTGTGTCGGGTACCTTTGCTATCTGGATCCGCGCATGAAAGATGAACCATCAGTTCTTGATATTCCTGTGATTAGTGAGTTTCCGGATGTCTTTCCAGAAGATATTCCTGGATTACCCCCGAATCGTGACGTGGAGTTTGCCATTGATCTTGAACCTGGTACCGCACCGATTTCTAAGGCACCGTACAGGATGGCTCCTGTGGAGATGCAAGAGTTGAAGAAGCAACTCGAGGATCTTCTTGACAAGGGTTACATAAGGCCGAGTGCATCGCCTTGGGGTGCTTCGGTTTTGTTTGTCAAGAAGAAAGATGGATCGTTTCAACTTTGTATCGACTATCGAGGGTTGAATAAAGTCACGATCAAGAATAAATATTTGTTGCCGAGGATCGATGATCTATTAGATCAACTGTAGGGAGCAAAAGTCCTTTCAAAGATCGATCTGAGATCTGGTTACCATCAGCTCATAATTCGTGAGGAAGATATTCCGAGGACTACACTCCGGACAAGATATGGTCACTACGAGTTCGTAGTCATGCCATTTGGACTTACTAATGCTCCAGCGGTTTTCATGGACCTAATGAATCGATGTTTTCACCAATACTTGGATAAGTTCGTGGTGGTCTTCATCGACGGCATTTTGATCTATTCCCCGAGCGTGGAAGCTCATGAGGAATATCTTCGGATTATTTTGTCAGTCCTTAGACAAAATCAGTTGTACGCAAAGTTGTCTAAGTGTGAATTTTGGATCAAAGAAGTGGCTTTCTTAGGCCATGTGATCAATGAGAATGGGGTTATCGTTGATCCCCAGAAGATTGAAGCAGTAGCCAATTGGAAGCGGCCTCAGAATGCGAAGGAGGTGCGCAGGTTTCTTGGACTTGTTGGATATTACAGACGGTTCGTGTAGGAATTTTCTAAGATCGCTCTATCTATGACCGATCTGCTCCGCAAGGTCCATAAGAAGTTTGTCCGGGATGACAAGTGTGAGGCCAGTTTTCAGAAGTTGAAACAATGTCTGACCTCCGCACCAGTATTAGCGCTACCGGAGGGAAATGATGGTTCTGCCAAAGTCTCAGGCTGAAATATCGATGGGATTCTATGCCATCACTGTGGTAAGGCTCGGCATAAGAGCCCTAGTTGCCAAAAGGAAAGGAAGGATAACGTATGTAGCATAGATGTTCGTTCCCTATATGGTTAACACCAGGGTCGACTCTATTACTTAATTCTAGATCCATTCATAAGATTCTTTCTTCATTTCTAGAATAATGATACATCAGTATGACTTTAATCGTTTCCTTAGCTGAACTGGCGAGTGTTATCTCGTAGGCTAAGTTTTACCAGAATTTTTTTTTAGGGTGTCTGAACACATGTGAGTGGTTAATGCCCTATGGGATCTAAGGGCTAAAATCTCATACGGGTACCCTGAACATTTGTTCTGATAAAAGTATATAGGGATGAACTATATGAGGTTCAGAATTCCTTGTTGTGAGGTCATGTTGTAAGCATTGTTATGGAGAGACTGTTGAGAAGGGAAATGTATAAGAGGGATAGTTCATAGGGAACTTGTTTCCTCTATTACGACCTGTGTAGGACAATGGTTAAAGTTTGCTTTTGAAAAGGCAAGTTTGCAAAGTTGTAGGTAGTATTTTGGAAGATCTATTCGAAGTTTCGTTTTGAGGTCCGTTATGAGGCTTCCTTAAGAGAAGAGATATAAGGATTAGACAGAGAGTGATTGATGTCTATTATGGCGATTTGATGTCACGTTTAGGGAAATAAAGTGATTAAGCACAACTGTGCTAATCGATTTATTGCGATCTTGTTTGGAGGAAACTAGAGGCCTGAGTTGGCAGTGAATTTTAGGGCCAAATGATTGAAGTTGAGAAGTTGTCCTTTCAGGGAACAGAGAGTTATGACACTTGGGAATTTACAAGATTCGATATTTGGACTTTATGTGAATAGGCCATCCATAAGGCGTATAGTACAACCCTTATTGGAAAGATCAAGTTGTGAAGTTACGATGTTAGGAAGAGGCCACTTAAATGGAAGAATTACAATTTAAGGATCGATCATATTGATGATTTCGATAAACTAAAGGATTTAGTACATAGATTAAGTTTTTGTATGCTTAAGGAGTAAGGTAACACTGTTACTCGTGTACATCTATTGGAAGATTAAGACACAAGTGATTGATTTAGTTGGTAATGAATCATTTAGCAATATGATACTTTGAGGAAATGAGAGTAAGATCTCATGTGATTGGTTTGGGGAGCATACGAATAAATGTTATGATTATTCTTGGAGAAAGTATGGGAATCTTAAAGGATTTAAGTTAGAAATGGTATAAGGTCAAACTTACTTCTAGATAAATGATGGAATTGTAAGAGGTACCTTTAAGGATCTTGTGGATATAGTGAGAATAATTACATGGTATAACATATATAGATATAAGGTTGCGGATGATATCAAGTGGACTTGAGGAAAAAGGTAACCCACGTTGGTTAAGGTAATCATATAGCACGTTCGGGTGAGACAAGAGTATAATCCTATGGAATGGATTAGTGAATCATGTTGAGGTAATCAGACATAGATTGTGATATTACTGATTGTGGGATAATATGAGTAAAGATTGTGAGAGAAAGATATGGCATAACGGTCGGATATGATTAAGGGATCAAGTGAATCGTTTATATAAGGTCTATAGGACAAGTGATGTGACCTCGCCTACCATGACAACTACAGATGAGGGATCCATTCTGAGTTTAGTGACAGTTGGGACGTCTACAAAGTCTGCAGAGATCCCGGAGCTTACATATTAGAGATATTGATCGCTATTCGCCTAGTTCGATATTTCAGATTTATGACATTTATCAGTATTTTTCCCGGATATTATTTATTATTATTTTCAGCATTTTTAGGGATTTTAGGAGGTCATTTCTATACTTAGAATGACCGAAATTCCTTAGGGTAATTTTAGTGTTTTATTTTTAAACTTTTTGGTTAAGGAAAATGAAGAGTCTTCCTTTTACTTAACCTAGCTTTGTAGCCTCCTTTCTCCCCTACGTTGATATTCATACTTTTATGTTGAGAGAAAACCTCCATTGAAGTTCCTTCAACGTCACCTTGAATCACCTAGTCGAGCTTGCTCCTTCGTCATTCTCACATCAAATCCTTTAGATCTAGGTCGAGCGTGCTCCCTTCATCTATCCCGCTTCCAAATCTCCATCTTTTTTAGCCCTATACTGGCCGTGCACATCCCTTCATCCCAACGGCCATCCCCCTCAAATTCCTATCGCTTCCGCAATCGCTTCCGCCTCGCCGTCGTCTTGCAATCTCCATCAACGCAAACGCCTATTCAAGGAGTTGCTTTGCCCCACTACGGATTCATCACGATCTCATCCGGGACTTGAGACCTTTTTCATAGCAAGGTCACATTAACTGGCATCAGAGCCTTCGAATCTGTAAGTCGAATCGATTCCTTGCTTATCACAACCTTATTTTCGTGTCAAAAATTCCAAAAAAAAAAAAATTCCTGCATTTTTCATGATAATTCTGATTGTTATTATTCAGTTCAGTTTTTAGAGTCAAAAAAAAAATTCGAATTTTTTTTTTCCCTTCAAAACCGAATTGATTCTAAACAAAAATTGGGTGATTTTCTGTAGTTCTTCACGGCTCTAGTGAATTTCGTCCTCAAAAAATTCGTTGGCTTGATTTTTAGAGTTCTTACCTTGTCCCCTACACACAACAATTGCTTCTTGTGTTGATAAATTGGTGATTGAATTATAGATCTAGATTTGCATGCATATACGTTGAATTGTTGTACTTGACCTATTTGCCATTAATCTGCATCTTCTTTGATCTCTTCGTTTCCCACTTGAATCAATTGAGTGTGTTGGTGTCTAGAATATTTTTTTTCAAATTTTTTGAATACCGATCTGCGCAAGGAGGCTGAAATTCTTGAAGATTAGGGTTCTTGAGTTCTTGTTGCAATTTCTCTAATTAAAAAAAAAAAAGGCTGAGATCTTTCCTTGTAGAAAAAGCCAGATCTGAAGAATTGCCAAAAAAATATCAATCAAAAAAAAAATTCAAGGCAATCAAACAATTGTAATTATGGCAAGTACAGATTCATCACGATCTCATCCGGGACTTGAGACCTTCTTCATAGCAAGGTCACATCAACAAGTGGAGGTATTAAGTTGAGATACATTGGAGATTTTTGTAATGGATACTCTGGTTAAGGCAATGGTAATCATGTGGATGATTACATCTATTCTAACGAAAGTAAGGAATGTAGACAATATGTTGTAAGTGGATACGTGATCGAATAGGAAGTTCGATGATTGGCAATATAAGTTATGAAGACCATATTGGTTAAGGATACCGACCTAAGGAGGTTTGGGTATATACTTCGAGAGAATTTTAGAGGTAAGTGTAAGAGAATATGTATTCTCATAATTAAAGTATAGCGTGTCTATTGTCGTGATCATGACTTTGAAAATGGTCACGAGTTAGTACAAGTATAGCATATGGAGATAGGATATGCAAGATAGTAGTATCATCTCTGCCTTCGGGGGAGTGATAAAAGATGAGGTCTCAAGTTCGAGCCTTGCGAACAACCTACCCAGAGATGGGGGAAGGGTTGGGGTACATGAGTTGCGGTCCATGGGGGGATAGAAATGGCTGGGCCTATTGGGCTTGGATGCCACTATCCTACATAAAAAGTACAGATAGTAAGTTTGATGGTGAGGCAGGTTCCTCATTGGTTTAATGCAAGTTTCGGGGTCGAAACTTTTTCTAAGGGGTAGTAATGTAATACCCCTTAATTTTTAGTAAGAGTATTTGGGTAATTTTCCCAACCTTCGTTCAATAATTATTTCGCTTTCAGTGGAGTTTGGATTTTCAGTAATATCCATGATCTCTAAAATAATTCTCTGATTGGTATAAAAAACATTCGGTGTATTTACGGGACTTAGAATATTTGTTTGGATACAAACATATAATTTCTGGGGTTTAAAACTCATACCAAGCTTTCCCTGTACAACTTTGTGCAAGATATTTATATAAGATATTTGTGCAAGATATTTATATAAGATATTTGTGCAAGATATTTATATAAGATATTTGTGCAAGATATTTATATAAGATATTTGTGCAAGATATTTATATAAGATATTTGTACAAATATCTCCAAAATATCTACAAAAATCTTGGCTATAAATAGCCAATCTCTCTCTCCCCTCTCGCGGAGGCTCGACCTCTCTCTCGATCTCCCTCTCGTTCCCGCTTTGTCTCGCCTCTCGCCGGTGAAGCCCAGCTCGTCCTCCCGTCGAGCACCTCGTCGCCAACCTCTCCTCGCCTTCGCATCCCCCGTTCGAGCCGTCGGAGATGAAGGCGCGTCCCTTGCTCCGAGCTCTGCTCACCTCGCCGCCATCGCGTGTGCTGGTGCCGAACCCCGCCGCTGCTCCTCCCTGTCGCTGCCTGCTCCCCGGCGTCGTCGAACCTCCCCAGCCGAGCTCCTCTGGTTCGTGCTCTGCTCGTTGCTGTTGAGGACAAAGCGGAGGAAGGAAGAAGATGGATGAACAGTGCCTAAGTGGGTCCCCCGTGTTGTTTTGTTCTGTTGGGCTGAAGGCCCATTAAGCTTCCAGTCCTTTTTCCACCCGAAATTATTTGAGCGGTATAATTTCGATCCCCTTTCGTTCGTATTTTTCTTTAGGAAAATTTAATAAATATTTTTATGATTTAATATCATAAAAAATTATTAAATATAAATCCTTAAATTCGTCCAGTCAAATTAATTGATAGATAATTAATTTGTCAGTTAGAACGTGATCTGTTGGGTCGCGTGTGGACTCGTATCCTGCTAGAGCTATCTGCGCATATGCCATGTCCTTGGAAATTATATCATCAGTAGTCGACTCGTCTAGATTCATCGCCGAATCTACTCCAGGCAAGTGGCGGTTCGCTCTTGCTCATCATTCCATACTTCCATTAATTATCAATTGTTTAGTTGTTAATTAATTTGGGATGATTTATTGTTTCGTTGGGAACAGTTTTGTTAAATAATATGATTAAGAGATGATATTATAATAGGTTGTATATCTGCTAGAATCAACGCTATTTTATCTGTTATTGGCCATGATGGCTTTGATGTAGACTATTACTGTGTTGAACTATTTAGTTAGCACGAGTAGTTAGGAACATTGGACTCTTTGACGTCCAATCGTTTCTTTATAATATTAAATGGTTTGTAGGGCGGCAAAACCCCTAACATCATTCTGTTGGACATGCCTGGCCTCTATACGCTTAGTATAGAGGTGGTGCACTTAGCTAGTGTCACAACCCTTGGGTTTTATTCCCTTCGATATATGTCCCTCATGGCGAAACATTTATTTAAAAGCTCATAATGTGATGCGTTTTGGAATTAAATAAGATAAGTGCCGTTGTCGCACATAATTAATGTTTCCCAACATTTGTCATGCTTCCGATAAGACTCACTTTCGTTGGAGTCTTCTCTTGGATATTCCTATAAGACTCACTTTCGTTGGAGTCTTCTCTTGATCATGCCTTTTGATATATTCCAGTAGGAGTATGATGGTTGACTATCGTCATCGGTTCTTATTCGAGAAGCGATGAGTCTAACCTAATATGACTACTTCGAACCACTCTGCTTTGTACCCTTGCATAGTCTTTCATTAGACTAACCAACCACAATTGTTCTCTGCATGGTTGGCTGGTGTCATCCGTTCGATTCGGCACATCAGATAAGTTGACGTCCTGTGAAGGCTAGAAGAGACTATGAAGGTAGATGATGTTTTGATGAGTTTTATCCAGGTTAAGAATCCTTGACGGGTGATCATTGTGATCAAGACCCTTTGTTAATTATTTAAAAGACTTCCGTTGTGTTAAATATGTTTTGTGTAAAGACTTCCGCTGTATTTTTGATGTATTTTGGGATTATGTTGTAATTCTGAAACTATGGTTTAAATGAAAGTTATGATATTTGTATTATAACTGTTGTTTTTATGATTTATATAACTGGTAAAGCCTTGGGTGACATCGGACAGAACGTCTGATGTCACTGGCGGTAATACCTTTCAAGGGAATATTTGGGGGGTGTTACACTGCTGGCCACCCTTCATTATGTATCTCCTCATCATCTCCTTCATCTCAGCCATCTTAGAAAGGATTGCAAAATTGGGCTGAGAGTCTGCAGCTTTGACTGATTGGGTGCCCGCCCTCTTACTGAGCTGTCTTGAGCCCTCAGATAGCTCAATGAATACCTCATATGCTTCAGCTGGCGTCTTGTTCAAAATATTTCCTCCATAGGCTGCGTTCACCATTCGACGCTCGTCGTCAAGAAGGCCTCTGTATAAATAAAGTAGAAGGTCTTGCTCTGAATACCCATGGTATGGACAGCTAGAAATCATCCTCTTAAACCTCTCGTAGTACTCGTACAACATCTCACCAGCCTGTTGTTCGATGTTGCTTATGCTCATCTTCAGGCTGTTGAGCTTGGTCGCAGGAAAGTACTTCTCCAGGAAGGCTTTCGTCATTTTGGCCCATGTGTCAATGCTCCTTTGGGCCAAATAGTATAACCAATCATTGGCCGAATCTTTTAGAGAAAGGAAAGGCCCTCAGCTTGATCTGGTCCTCAGTAACGCCTCTTGGCTTCATGCTGGTGTAAACGGCATGGAACTCAGACAGATGCTTGTTGGGGTCCTCTCCACTCATCCTATGGAAGTGGGGGAGTAAGTGGATTAACCCGGATTTCAGTTCAAAGTTTATGCCATCCGCCAGCTCAGGGAATTGCACAGCCAGCGATTGTTGTTGCAGATTCAGGGCAGTCAGTTGCCTCAACGTCGGTGCGTCATCAGCCATCTCGAAACAAGGATTGTCAAAACACAAAGATCTGTTTATCTTGCTGTTCCTGGAAAGGGTTCTCTCAATTTCTGTATCACAAGCAAGAAGAGGAGAGTCAGTAGCACGGGTGTGGACCATAAGATAGGTCCACACAAAAATTGGCACACAAACACGCAAAAAAAAAATCAAAACATGCCTCCCCGGCAACGACCCCAATTTGATAGGCGTTGTCGTGACACCTAAACAAAATAATCCTTAAAAACCTAAATTAGTAGAATAGGTAAGCAAGGGTCGAATCCC
Organism: Rheum nobile; assembly: GCA_027886185.1. NCBI lineage: Eukaryota > Viridiplantae > Streptophyta > Magnoliopsida > Caryophyllales > Polygonaceae > Rheum > Rheum nobile. Next base: position 8,080,901 of record WOAB01000736.1, on the reverse strand, counting down.
ACAGGGAGGAGTTATCTTTCTTAATGCAGGTTTGTATGCCAGAGTAACAAAGGGGGGATTTTTAGTTGTTTGATTGCAAGTAACCAAAGCAAAGTAAAAACAAAGGTTTAATCAATTGGGGAAAAGTACTTAGCCAGACAAATATCCACCATTCATTTGATTGATTGATCCTAGATTATCTCTATTCCTTCCTATGATTATTCATGTCCCTATTCTGAAATAGTTACCAGTCCAACTAGTCCTGGCAACCCTAACTATCGAACGCACGAGAAACTATCAAGATTTAGAACAATAGCAGCAGGAAGCATAGGAATTAACCAGGATACATGCAACACCACAACTCGCAGCATTTAACACATAATCAATTCTCTTTCATAATAAACTAGTCCAACTAGTCCTAAAATATCATGTTTGCTACTCAAGATAAGGGATTTCAACTCGAAATATCCAAACCCTAGCAATAGACAATTACTAATATCAACTAGGTGATCAATCCAGTCAAATTAGCAAGAATCAATAGGAATAAGCTCAAGAGAAAAGATATAATCCAAACGAAAAGGAATAGAATTATAACCTCACAATCATATATCAAATGAAGGCTTCAAATTTCGGACTAAGCAAAGGGTGCTTAGTTCTTCATAGTCTTGAAACAAAAAACTCAAAGGAAAAATAATGCTAAATGTAAAATTGAATGGAAAACGATAATGAAAGTGGCTAGGAAAAAATAGGTTAAGTAACCTAGCAAAACTAAAGCTAAAGATAACAAACTTCATCTAAAAGGAAATAACATAAACGGAATAAAAGAAAAAGAAAATAAAGCAAATCTTCGGAAACTCCTCGGACGCGCGCTGATGCAGATTTTCGCGATCGCGGCACTTTCTTCCACGACCGCGGAAAATTAACTTATGAACTCCGCTGCTCTCGAGTTTTCCGCGACCGCGGCAGATATCCTCCGCGACCGCGGATTCTCAGTTTTCTCTTCTCCGTCTCATGATGTTCCGCGACCGCGGCGGTGAATTCCGCGGTCGCGGAAAACCTCTTGTAAAGGCTTTCCAGCTCCTTCTTCATCTCTTCCTTTGTCTTCTCTTGTGGTTTTTTTCTCATCTTCTTAATGTCTTCTTTTAAGCTCTTCCAAACCACCATATCTGCACTTCTACTCCTCAACTTCAATCTCTATAATTGTGCTCTAACATCTTCAAATAGTACCCAAAACACCAGTAACAACTCCTATATATGCACTACAAAGTAGAGCGGATCATCTGCTGCCTTCCTGTCTCCCTCACTTCTTCAATCTTCATTCCTTCCATTGTCACCGCAAAGCCCTTGCTGTGACTGCTATATGCCGAGTGCCAATCTGCCATTGACAGTAACTCGGTAAGCCAGCCACTAACCTCCCTGTTTTAGGTTGGATTTTTGTCATTGATGGTGGTTTTTGTAATCTTTAACCTGGGTTTGGTTTATTTTAGGTTGGATTTTGAGTTCATCAAATATAGTTTTTTAGGTTTTGTTTAGATAGTAGTATTGATAAATTGTCTCATGATTTGCTTTGTAGGAATTTATTTGTAGCCTTGTAGGTGGAATCTAGTAGGACAATGGCACAGTGCTTTCAACAAATTGGAGATGAAGAAATTGTCTGAAGAAATTGTCTCATGGTATGGAGTTGAAGAAATTGTCTCATGGTTTATTTTAGGTTGAATACTGAAACATGTTGTGATTAGTATTATTATAATGTGGTGGCTGACTAGTTAAGCATTGCTAAATTTGCTAGTGGAATTTTTAACCAAATGAAAGTTCAGTATACTTCAATGTTATATGTATTAATAATGGGCCTTTTCTGTGACTGCAAGATACTCACAAGTTACATTAGTGTTTCTAAATTTTCATTGTTAAAAATTAGTAGAACAGGACTCACAGAACTAGTATGAAAGAGACTTGCCTGGTGTTTGTAAACTTGATGATGGTCATAAAAAAGCTGATTGTCAGTTTTGCATCAACACTTGTTTTTTGTTTTTTTGATGCAAAATTAACAACACTTGTTTTCTATTTTTTCTGGTGTTTTTTTTTATAAATGATCTTAAGCCTTTAGGATGTATATATCTTACAGGATACGTGAAGGTGACGATGATAGGAGTTAATCATCAAGAAGCTCAATCGACTAATTCTTCACCTATGCCACCAACACTACCATTACCAACTGACAATTCAATGCCACCTCCATCTACTATATCTGACCAACCTCTTGTTCCTCAAAGTTCGGCTGTAACTTCACACAAGGCTCGAGTGCGTAAATCAGATGTATGGAATTACTTGGAAAGGATCACAATGCAAGGCGAAGATAAAGCAGAATGTTTGCATTGTGGGCATCGATTATCAGCGGCTATTAAGAATGGAACATCACACCTCAAGGACCACATTCAACTTAGGTGTTCAAAGAAGCATGCAAAGGTTGATGTGCACCAGAAGTTATTAAATTACAACCGCAAATTGGATGGAACAACAAGGGTGGAAAATCATAACTTCAGTCAAGATGTTTCGAGGAAGGAGTTAGCAAATATGATTGTTATGCACGAGTATCCCTTGAGCATGGTGGATCATATCGGCTTCTAGAGGTATTCAGCTAATTTGAATCCAAACTTCAAGTTGATCAGTCGGCCTACATTGAAGAGCGATATAATGAAGATGTATACAAGTGAAAAGGCAAGGCTTAGAAAGATGTTTGAGAATCATGCTGGAAGAATTGCGATTACAACTGACATGTGGACTGCATCTCATCAGAAAAAGGGATATATGGTTGTCACCGCTCACTATATTGATCAACATTGGAATCTCCAAAACAAGATTGTGAGGTAATTACAAGTACAATTAAGACATAATTATATTGTTTCATGGTTGTGCTTTTATAGCTTGTCTAGTGGTAGTGTTATGGAAATTTATTGTTTACTAGTTATGCTTAATATTTATATACCTAAATATTTTTTCTGCGAGGTTTAATATGTTTTATAACTGCTATATATAGTTTTGCTTATGTACCTTGTCCACATACTACTGAAGTGTTTGCTAAAGTAGTGCTGCAATCTTTATCTTTGTTTAATATTCATGAAAAAGTCTCTTCTATGGTTGTGGATAATTGTTCTACAAATGAACAGATGATAGAAGTGTTGCGTCACAGATTTGATTCAAGTAATCTCCTATTGGAGGGAGCTTTTTTGCATGTCCGTTGTAGTGCACACATTCTGAATTTGATTGTGCAAGATGGTTATGAAATAATTTCTTTGGGGATTGTGAATATAAGGAATTGTGTTTGTTTTTGGATTGCAACTCCAAAAAGAGTTCAAATGTTTGAGGACAAGGCTAGAGTTATGAGAATTGATTGCTCTAAAATGTTGGTTCTTGATTGTAAGACGAGATGGAATTTCACTTTCTCGATGCTATAAAGTGCTTTTCCATACAAGGAAATCTTTTCTAAGTTGAAGATTCAACATCCTCGTTTTAGCTTTGATATTCCTACTGATGATGAATGGAAGTGGGCTGCAAATATTTGTGGTAAATTGGCCAGATTTCACAAGGTGACTGAAATATTTCCAAGTAGATGTTATCCTACTGCTAATCTGTTTTTCAGAAAAGTTTGTCAAATTAAGGTCGCTTTGGTTGAATGGTTGTCTAATAGTGATGAAACGATCAACAAAATGGCTGAAAAAATGTTAGAGAAGTTTGATAAGTATTGGTTATATGTCTGTTGGCTCTTGGTTGTTGCTACGATACTAGATCCTAGAGATAAGATGGAATGTGTGGAACATTACTTTGCAAAGATTTATGGGGATGATCCATTTATTGAGATTGATAAAGTGAAGTCTTTGTTGTTTGATCTTTTATACGAGTATCGAGAATCAAAAAATGAGAATGAAGGTCAGGAATTCGCATCATCGCTCGGAAAGCATGTGGATAATTTTGATAATTGTGATGATGATTTTAGGTTGGTAAAAAACAAAGGAAGAAGAAGGCAAATGTGAGGTCTGAGTTAGAGTATTATCTCGAGGAACCCACTCTGCTGGATTGTAAAGAGTTTGGTGTTCTTAATTTATGGAAAAGTGATCTTAAGTATCCAACATTTCGTAAGATTGCCAGAGATATTTTGGCTAATTTAGCATCAACGGTTGCGTATGAGAGTGCTTTTAGCGCAGGTGGTAGAGTAGTGAGTCTGCACTGCTCCTCACTACATGTGGATATTGTTGAAGCATTAATGTTCTTGTCAAATTGGATTCGTGGAGACTGTGCAAGTGAACAAACTTGTCGTATATTTGTATTAGTTAAAATTAATTTGTATTATTTTACTTTGGGGGTACTTCTAATGATATTTGTATGTGAATATAGGTAGTTTTGATGATTTGCAAGCTTCTATCAGTCTACTGGACAATGCTGATGTTGGAGAACCAAATTCTGATAGAATGGAAAAAGTATGTGAACAAAAACATACCACTTAGATTACTAAATTATGCATTTCTTTCTATTAAGAAGTTTTCAATTTGGTAAAAAAATATTCTTATCTTCTGTGTGTGCTAGGATAAGTAAGTGGATTGTCATATCAGTTTCTGAAGAAACATTGTCAATGGTGTGCTCCCAGGGATTAGAAATATGATATGTTCTGTAGATTGCATAAATGCTTCAGTTAATCTATCTTTCTCACTTAAATTTCATTAAGAAAATCTGAATGAATGTGGCATAAAGTTAGTTGAGAGAGCTTATTTGGTCTCTGCCATTTGATAACATCAAATGTTGTTGCATGTTGGCATAAATGAATTTGAGCAGGTGAAAGTTGGATAACATTCTGGACTCTGAATCCGTATTTTTTGTATGTTTGGTGCAACAAGATTTTTAAAGAGACAGACAAGGCCATCTATTGCTTGTTTTTGAATGCTGACTGCTGAAGTGCTTAACCAATTTACTACTAACTGTTGAACCAATTTACTACTTTTGAAGAATCGGTCTATTACTTGTTTTTATTCATTTCGAATTTTCCATATGTAGAACTTTTCCACATAGACCAATGTATTCGATGTTTACTTTTGAATGATATATTGACATGTTGTGTCATTGTTTTGCCTCTAGTATTTCTATTAGTGGATTATTGGAATGTATTTCTATTCGGTGTTATTTTGTATTTTTTTTAGGCTTTGAGCAATTGAGCAGGTGAAAATTGGAAAACAATTAAACGAACAACTTAAAATGGCTTAGCTTTATGAGTTTTACGGGTGGGTCGGGTCACCTGAATCACCCGCGGGTGACGGGTGGGTTGGATATGGATGAAGTATTTTACGAGTGATGGATGGATCGGGTGGCGATTTTTTTTCATGGGTGGGGTGGTGGAATTTCTCCATCCACCCATAACCCGACCCATTTCCAGCCCTAATTCCAATTGGGACACATTTTTTTGAGGAACTCAAGTTGACCTACCAACCCATGAAAACGAGAATAGAAATCCTGAATACATTCAGTCTTCTCTTGAGAAAGAGTTTCTTAGTCCTTCAAAGGAGAAACAATTGTGTTCCTCTTGACATCTTCATTTTCTTTCATTGAGACGCATTAAAGCATCCCAAATTTCTTTAGTTCTTTTGTAACAGATTATATTTTTCAAATCAACAGGAAGAAGTGTCATGTCCAAGATTATCTTATCCCTGCTATTCTTCTCTAGCTTCTTATAGTCAACATCATTATAATTAGTCCTCTCATTGTGTCTCACTGGGATTTTTTTCATTTGGAATTGGTTCCACCCACTAGTCATATTCTTTGGGTTTCAAAATAAGTGGCTTCTAGAACGAGTCATTGACTACCATGCCTGAAGACATCTCCGACAAACTTAACAAACACAATCCAGAGACCTCGCTCTAATACCAATATTTGGATCGTCAGTGTTGCATCTCAAGGAACAAATTCTTTGTTCTTACAAAATATGTAGGGGAATAAACACAAGAAAGATGAACATTAGAACAAAATACTTAGAGTGGATAACTCCAAATAGCCAACTAGCTACGTAGAGAAAACCCACTACCTTCTAGCTTTCATTAGAGAGGATTTAGAAGAGGTCTACTTATCTTATTGATTTCTTGTTCACTTACATCAATAGCTCGGATTGAACCCTAGACTTTCCTCATAGTCTTGAATCACCCATACCACTTAACCTCATGAATTCAATCTCCAAAGACTCAAAAGCTTCTTCTCACAATTCTATTGGTGCTTTTGGTTTGACTTTGTTGACCATTAAAATGGAATTTTCATCCATTTATATATGGTTTTCTAAACAAACATAGACACGAAATGAGGTCTTTTCTTTCTTTCCCAGCAAGCAAAAGAGATCCCAAAAAAAAAAATCTTAACCGAAGATTACGTAGAATAAATTATATCATAAAAATAATCTAAAATTAAGAAGAATTTTTTCGCTATCCTTTCTTCTTCAAAACCACCAAGGATCACGATTTTCATCCTTTCTAAGTTCTGATTGTGATCGTATCATATCTTGACGAGATCTTATTCAAATAAGTAACTTCCTTTTTATCAAAGCCTTTATCAATATTTTAGCGTCCATGTTCCTTTTGTGGTAACGTTTTGTTTAGAAGACCTTGCGCATCCCTCTTAATTCTCAAGGCACTATTGTTCCATGTGACATACTTTATGTTCCCTAAAACACTCAACAAACATATTAGTTGGATGTTTGTTACTATAAGAACTCAGGGAATTGAACAGTTTACTTGTTCCTTTGAGTTTCAGGTTTATATGATTAAGGAGAGAACAATGGAAACTAAGAGAGAAGTAAAAAAAAGAAATAGAGGAACACAGAGTCAACAAGGGAGCAACAGTGTTGAGCATAGTAAAGAAATGGAGCGCACTGCATGTGAAAGAAAAAAGTGAAGCGAACAAAGTCAAGGAACATAGTGAATATGCATAGATGAGACACGAGAACTTCAAGATAAGATTGAATAAATATAGAAAGAAGATTTCAAGTCTCTTGGGCCGCAAGGCAAGAGAAAGATAGAAGATTTGGTCAAGTCTTAGGATGTTATAGAACAATATCTTTTAGTAGAGACAAGAGATAATTGTATTTTTGGAAATGGAAAATGTTAGGATAAATTATCTTAATTGGCACGTGATAGACCAAACTAGGTTACACAATTTGAGAATTCAAAGGCAATATTGAGAGAAGGAAGGACAAAGGTATGAACTTTGTGTGAGTATTTTGTGTTAGGGTTGTGTTTTCTTAGGTTGTTTAGGTTGCAATCACATTCTTAAGAGTTTTGTGATCTAGAAACTGTGTGTGACTAGATCTGTTAATCTTTCTTGATTGATTGACTGTAACTAATTAATAACAAAAGTACAATTTTGAAATCCTACTAGATTAACCACCTAGAGGTAGAGGTTTTTCTTAATCAACTAGTTCGTTTATAGGGTTTTCCTTTATAAGAAACTGTATGTTGTTACATGATTTATATTATTCCGCTGCTAAGGGAACAATTTGGTGTTCCCTGTCTAACACACTTGTGATTCAACACTCTTGCAATGCGCAACATAAATCTAGTACTCGGCTTGCTGCGGATTTTCAATATTTGTTTATGCATATTTTGAATTAGGTACCTCTATTTCTTGTTGGAATTGCTCATTTTTTGGAAAAACATGACCGACCAATTTTTTTTATTATGCATACTTTGAATTAAGTACCTCTTTTTTTTGCCATATACAATTCGAGTAGTTGGTTAATTGTACATATAATAGGATTATATTCTATCTTGTAAAATTTTATTATAGGATTGTGATTTACGTAAATATAATTCTATCTTTGTAAGGATAAAATAAAGTTCATGTAAATTAGCTTCTATAAAAGCTTTGCTCAAGTGAATGACAAGCTACGGAAAATTCTTCAATCAAATTCTTTACGGTATCAGAGAAGGTTACAAAATTTGATTTTTTTTCCTACTAAACATGCAATCTGATCATGACCAAAGGGTGGTGATGGTGGCTCCAAGCGGGGTTCGGATCATCAAGGTCTCTCTATTTGTCCCGTTGTTCTGAATGGTGGGAATTTGCAAGAATAGGAGACGAGTATGCGTAATGCTTTCTGGGCTAAACACAAACTCGGTTTACTCGAAGGCTCTATTCCAAAACCAATAGACTCAACGACTGAGATTGATGACTGGCATAGTGTGAATTCTATGATTGTCGGGTGGGTGGTTCAACCGATTAATCCCACTCTCCGCTCGACTATCACCTACTATGACATGGTTAAAAAACTATAGGAATATCTTCATCAATGAATTTTTGTCGGTAATGGACCACAAACTATAAATCTCCCTTATGAAATTGCTCGGTTGTTGAATTCCTTAGGTTTTGATGGTAACAAACATTCAACTAATCTGGTAACTAAGTGTTTCAGGAACAAAACAATTGTCTCAGGGAACCATTGCAGCGAAGGACTACAGAGGGAACAAAGCGATCTCCACATGCTTTGTTACCTCTCAAGGATCATCAAAGACGGACACCAATCAAGCTGCGAATGGAAGGAAGATATCCAGCGTGAAGATTATGGAAACTATCATGAAAGATCATGTAACACCCCCAAATATATCCTTGGAAGCATTACCACCAGTGACCTCGGATTCCACATCCGAAGCCACCCAAGACTTAACCAATGGATACAAATCACAAAACAACATTGATAATATGAAATATCATAACTTCATTTAAACCATGGTCTCGGAATTTCAACCGTAAATTCCAAATACAAGAGAAATACAGAGTAGTCATAATACAAAACATGTTTAATACAGCGGAAGTCTTTTTAAGATAAATAGCACAAGGGTCTTGAACGTAGCGATCACCCGCCAAGGATCTCAACCTTGATAAACTCTTCAAAATTCCATCTGCCTTCATTGTCGGTTCTAGCCTTCATAGATCGGAAGTTTATCTGATGTGTCGTATGAGACGGATGACACCAGCCAACCATGCAGTGGAAATTAACTGGTTGGTTAGTCTAATGAAAGACTATGCAAGGGTAAAACAGAAAGGTTCTAAGTAGTCGTATTAGGTTAGACCCATTGCTTCTCGAATGAAAGCTGATGATGATAGTAAACCTCAATACTTCTACAGAAACATACCAAACAGAATGATCAAGAGAAGACTCTGAAAGATTGAGTCTTATAAAATAAACCAAGAGAAGACTCCAACGAATTGAGTCTTATCAGAAGTATGACAATGTTTGGGAACATTATAATTTCATACAAAAGTTTAAAAGCGACTTGACTATTTGGGTCCACGACCAACCTCACCGCATAATGCGAATTCAGATTCGGAAGGTGGACTTAGTCTAATCGAAGCCCAGACGAGTTTCCACGTTGTACTTCTCGCCCAATGTTCATTATTTATGTGCACAACGACACTTATCTTATTTAATTTCAAAACGTATATTTACGTTATAAGCTTTTAGAATAATCATCTCATCCCTCAAGATATAGAGATATATCATTGGGAATAAATCTCGTAAAGCGGCACCGGCTAAGTGCACCTTCCCTATACTCAGATAGGGAATAGTCATGATCAGAGAAACGGTGTTAGGGCTTGGACATCCGATCCACCAGGTTATAAAGAAACGACTAGACCTCGCAAGGTACAAAGTAGCATTCCTACGAATACTCGTGCTAACTATATTTCAAGTTCACATATATGTGCTAGCACTCGCAATGAGATACATAGCGTTCCTATAATACTCGTTCTAACTAAACAGTTAAAACGCAGTAATAATCCATATCAATGCCATCATGGCAATCATCATAATATATATGTAATAGCGTTGTTTCTAGCAGTATATACAACCTATTATAATATCATATTTTATTTCACATACAGTTATCAAAACTATTCCCTTACGAAAATAATATTCATCCCAAATTAACTAACAATTAAACAATTGATAATTAATGGAAATATGGAATGATTAAGCAAGAGCGAACCGCCACTTGACTTAGATTAGATAAACTCTTGAAGAAGCTCAACGACAACGGGTTTTCGGATCCGAAACGGGGACATAACTCAGATTACAGATCCCTATGGAATGACCCATAACGAAACCCCAAGTTAGATTCGACAATAAATAGTACGAATCTAAAGAAAGACGAACGAAATCAAAGGAACGGGAGCCTCGATCGAAGCCACAACGCCAAAAGCCACAATCGCCCAAGTGTTGGGCAACCGCGATCGCGATCGTCAGGGACAAGTGCCCCGTGAGGCACTGTGACACGACCGCCAACGCGGTCACCAGTGTCACAGCCGCGATCGCGGTCGTGAATTCCGACCATACGACGAAGAAGAAAGCTCACCGAAGAAAACGACGGGGGCTCGACTCGTGGTGGCTCCTACTTCTGGACTCCTTGCACCTCCAAGGGACCTCCTCGAGAGCACCACCAATACCAACGAGAGCTCCGACGATGACTTTGAATTTTCCGGCGAAAGCTTCAATATTCCGACGAGAGATTTTTGGGAGGGAGAGAGAGAGATCTGATGTGCCAATTCTCCTCCAGATCCTCTCCATAAATAGGCCAAGCAAGGAGGTGGAGCAAGCATCTGCGACGCCCGACCGGATGGGACAGCTATGGGTGGCAACGACGCGACGCCTGAGCTCCGGCAATGCAGAGACCTCCGAGCTGTCGTTTTGGATATTTACCGCGACTGCGGTGGTCGACCGCGGTCGCGGTCACGCCCTTTTGCCTATACCGCAATTGCGGTGGCCAAACCGCGGTCGCGGTCGCTGCCACTTGATAGCCCATAATGATGGCCTGCTTTCCGTCTTTTACCGCGATCGCGGTGGCAGTACCGCGGTCGCGGTTTAGGCCATTTTTGCCTCTTTTGCCTGAGAAAAGATATGGTTTGGGTTTTAAAAACCCCGGGTTAAATATATTCATACCCGAACGAATTATCTAGGCCCCGAAAATACGTCGAATGTATTTTACTCCACTTAGGAAAATATACAGAGATCAATCACATTACAGAATGTCTGAACTTCTCTGAGATTAATTCGACTATAGTACGAGAGTTTGGGAAAATTACCAAAATATCCTTACAAAATGAGGGGTATTACATCACCTCCCACTTAAAAGAAGTTTTGACCCCGAAACTTGGCCGATTAACCAAAAAAAACGAGGCGTTACATCACAACCCCCTTAAAAAGGTTTCGACCCCGAAACTAGGCCGAAAACAACTCGGGAAAGCGTCTAAGCATATCCTCCTCAGTCTCCCAAGTTTCCCAAGTAACCTCTTCAATTCCTGACTTGGACCACAGAATTCGTACCAACGGTACTACCTTGTTCCGTAACAGCTTTTCACAGTGGTATCTCCTCGTATGTATCATTTGCCTGATTCTTGATGTCTTCATAACTCAGCACATGTAATATCCCTCATTTTGTAAGGATAATTTTGAATTTTCTTATGCCCATATTACAAGTCAGATTAAATTCAGGGAAGTACGGACATTCTGTGTAATGTTTGATCTCTGTAATATTTTTTTGAGTAATATAAAATACAGTTAATGTATTTTTGGGTTAAAAGGTCATTCGTGTACGAATATATTTAACCCGGGGTTAAGAATATTTAACCACTTGGTAAGAAAGGACAAAACGGGTAAAAAGGGGCAAAATTGGCCTTGACCGCACCCTCGCAGCACCCTGCCGTACCCGCGGCGAAGGCCAATATAGTGGCGGTCAAAAGTCGGCCACCACACCCCCACCGCACCCTGCCGTACCCCGCGGTCGTCGTCAGCTGTGTCGTCAGCTCCAAAGTTTGCAGGTGTAGCTCGCCTTAGTTGGCTCGTAGGCCATCATTCCGGTCGGGCCACCTCCTCCTTGACGTCATGGCATGGTAAGCTGTGAGCTTGGAGTATAAATGGAGGAGGAGAAATCTGGGACAAGATCCATCTTCATCCTCTGAACTTTTCTCTGAAAACTCCATTAAAACACAAGCTCTTGAGCTTCGTTCAAGAACGATTCGGATCCTTTTGAGTGTTGAAAGAGGTGCTCCTAAGTGTTTATCAAAGGCCTAAGGTGTTGGGAGATCAAACCAAGATCAAATCGAAGTCGAAACGAATTGATTTGGTGAGTTTTCTTCCCAAAAATCTTGTCGAACCCCTGCCCCTGTTTCATGACCGCACCCCGCGGTGAGGGCCGACCGCACCCGCGGCGAGCCGGGTTCGTGTTGTGTCTCTCGGGTGTTGTAGTCTTGGGCAAGGCTTGATCCCTTTGGTTCTTCCTCAGTCTTTTAGATTCATATATGTAGATATTGAATCTAACTTAGGGTCTTTTATGGGTCATTCCAGAAGGATTTATTATCCCAGATCTATCCCAGTTCAGACCCGGAAACCGTTATCTCTTAAGCTCGTTAAAGTTTTCGTCAAATCTAAGGCAAGTGGCGGTTCGCTCTTGTTCATCATTCCATATTTCCATTGATTATCAATTGTTTAATTGTTAATTGATTTGGAATGAATATTGTTTCTGTCTGAATTAGTTTTGATAAACTGTTTTGGAAGATTAAAAGATGACATTATAATAGGTTGTATATTCTGCTAGAATCAACGTTATTATATATATATTGATAGGTTGAGATATATCTATGATGTTGGCCATGAGGGCTTTGATACGATTATTACTGTGTTGGACTGTTTAGTTAGCACGAGTAGTCAGGAACATTGGACTCTTCGACGTCCAGTCGTTTCTTTATAATATTAAATGGTGTGTAGGGCGGCAAAACCCCTAACATCATTCTATTGGTCATGACCGTCCTCTATGCGTTTTGTGTAGAGGTGGTGTACACTTAGCCAGTGTCACAAATCTCGGGAGTTGCTCCCAAAAGATCTCTTGTCTCGAACGAGATGATTATAAAAGCTTATAACGTAATTGTGCATTTTGGAATTAAATAAGATAAGTGCCCGAGCGCACATGATTAAATATATCTGTGGTGAGTAGTGTAGCTAGGTAATAGTGCAGCTAGGAAAACTCGTCTTGACTGATCAGAGTACGTTCTCTTTCCAATCTGAATTCGCATTATGCGGTGAGGTTGGTTGTGAACCGAAACATCTAGTCATTTTTTAACACTTGTATGAGATGTTTAGGTTTCAGTCTTTGTCATGTTTCTGATAAGACTCAAGTTCTTGGAGTCTTCTCTTGGATAAATTCCTATAAGGCTCATTTCCGTTGGAGTCTTCTCTTGATCATACCTTTTGATATATATTCAATAGAAGTATGAAGGTTGATTATCGTTATCGGCTATTACTCGAGAAGCGATGAGTCTAACCTAATACGACTACTTTGAACCATCTGCTTTGTACCCTTGCATAGTCTTTCATTAGACTAACCAACCGTAATTGTTCTCTGCATGGTTGGCTGGTGTCATCCGTTCGATTCGGCACATCAGATAAGTTGCCACTCCGTGAAGGCTAGAGCGACTATGAACGTAAACGGTGTTTTTGATAAGTTTGTTCAGGTTGAGATCCTTGGCGTTGATCACTGTGATCAAGATTTGTATTTATTTTAAAAGACTTCCGCTGAACTATGTTTACTCTGATTGTACTATATTTCGTTTGATTGGACTACTTTATGTTTTGTCCTATGTGGGATTGGGATGTAATCCCCAAACATATGTTTTGATTAAACATTTTGGTGTATTGCACTTTGATTATCATTTTATGATTTGTATTTCATTGGAAAAGCATGGGGTGGCTTCGGTGTGGAACCCGAGGTCACTGGCAGTAATACATTTCCAAATGGGTTAAGATTTAGGGATGTTACAGACTTGGTATCAGAGCGAAGTTTTAAAACTGGTTTGGAGTTTAATGGACCATTTACTCGTTTTGAAAATGTTTTCAAGGGCTCTGAATTTTCAAAAAAGAATTTGAAAAATTACCGTTCATAGTCGTGCCTTCTTCTTTAGTCTAATATGGAAAGCGAACTTCTATATTTAGAAAGACTAACTTTCATCTCGTCATCCGTAGGATATGGGTAACCTGCTTTTCTCTCCTGAAGGATAAGAAGGAAAAAGAGGTGAATCCACCCTCCCCTATAGAGCTTGATTTCCCGGTTCTCCAGAGATGGTTTGAGATCGGAAGTTCTAGCAACCCACCCGAGGACATAAAGCATGTGCTCCCCGAGTCGGTAGTGCTGAGATCCGACAATGCCATGATTCCAGTGGCGGAGCCAGTAGTAGCACCACGGGAGAATGCGAGGAATGAAACGGAGTTGTCAAGATATGCCAGAGGGTATTATAACAACGACTACTTGATTGAGGCTATCCCAGAAGGGAATAAAGAAGAAGAAGATGAAGAGATCCTTGAAGTGAATGTTGAAGGAGATCGAGAAACGTCAGAGTATACAGGAGAATACCTTGACGATGACGTAGAGATTGAGTCGGTCACCGGAATAATTCCTGAAGAGGAAGATCCAGTGGAAGACGAAGACCCCTTAGAGGATCCGGAAGAGGATCCGGAGGAAGAAGATGATCTAGAAGAAGATCCCGAGATAGACTGAGAGAACCTCTATGTCGAATACGGCATTAGAGGAAGTCAATCCCAAGAGATACCGGAAGATTTCCAGCCTGATCTTGTTCGGAGAAGGTGGTGGTCAGAATCCGAATTGAGGGAGATACTTCGACAAAGTGAGGAGATCTCTTTCGAGGAACATCGTCAGATGGACGATATAATTAACCGTATTATGGGTCGAGTAAGGCTAGGAGAGCCAGAAGCGAATGACCAGGGTGTTACCAGGCCAAGTATGAGGCCGAGGACACCAGGATCAGAAGATGAACCGTGTTTTCCAAGGCCGAGTAGGGTGAGAAGTTTATCACCAGACCTTGATGAGGAACTCCGTCCTAAGAAACCCTGTGTGGACAACTTGCCATATAGGAAGCGTTTCGGGGGACTTTGAGAAAGACCGGTGTAACTATAGTAGTTCCTTTTGTGTAATACTTTAGTATGGATGCGGTAAAGTAGTGAATTCTCTGAGCAATTTTGTCAGAAGCTCAGGAGATTTCCCTTTGGTAAACTCTATGTGTTTGTTGAAAGTCCATCTAATATAAATTACCAAGTTGATCTATTCTGAGTTGATTTTAGTACATTAAGTATATTGGGAAGAATATTAATGTATGGAATCCTTGGAATTTGATCGGTAAACAGATGGTGAACACGAGAAATCACGCTCGTAATGGTGTTGGACCGAGTAACGATCCCAGACTAAACGAGAGGAATGCAGCGAACCCCAAGGATGTGCATGAGTCTGCATCGAATGTTCATCCTAGAGGCAATGGCCAAGCTCAGGCCAATGCCCCAATGGTGTTTGATGCAGCTACAGTTGAATCAATTTGGGGAATTGTCATGCAGGCATTCACCGATATTGTGCGACCTGTCGCACCTCAGGTGCAAAATATACCAATTCCGCCAATGTTTCCAAGAGCTGAGGAACCTAATGTCCATGTACATCAAGAGAATGTGATCAGGAATAGAGATAATTATGGCCGAGCTTTAAAGACCATAAACTCTATGAGACCCAACAGTTACAATGGGAAAGGTGAGCCAGTCCGAGTGACTCATTGGTTTTCCCACATGGAGCGGTTATTCCGCAATGTGGAATGCACTGAGACTGAAAAAGTGCATATAACGTCTCTCCAGCTGAAGGAAGATGCTAGGGAATGGTGGGAGAACGCCGGTCTTGCTGAGAGCCCTGATCTGAATTGGGCAATGTTCAAGACCAAGATGACTGATCGGTTCTTCTCTCGAGCTATGAGGGAAGAAAAGCGCAAGGAATTTCTTTATCCGAAGATTGATGGACTGAAGGTGACTGAACTAGCAACTAAGTTTAATCATCTATTGTAGTATGCTGGATCGGAGGTATCCAGTGAGGAACAGAAAATCTGGCACTTCCATGAGTGGATGAGCCCAGAAATTAAGCCATTAATGCTGAGCCACATCTGCTCTACCTTAGAGCAATACGTGGATGCTGCTTACAAGTTAGAAGTGACTCTGGATGAGTCGACCAAGAGGAGGAATCGCCAGAGGTCGATGCAGAATCAATCTCAGGCAAGTGGATTCAAACGTCCTGCACCACCGTCTAACTTTGCTAAATCTAGCAAGGCGAAGACAAATGGAATGCAAGGAGGGTCAACGCAACAATCGGGTCAGAGCAAGGGTCTGATCCAGTGCTATAATTGTGGTGTTGCTGGGCACAAGAGCAACGAGTGTCAGAAGGAAAGGAAGACATGCTTTGGTTGTGGGCATGAAGGACATGTGTAGAAATTCTATAGACAAGGGAAGCAGAAAGGTGCTGAGTCGCAACAGGGGTCAGTTAATCAGAGTAACCGGCCTAGATTCAGACCAGTGGAGGCTCCTAGTCCTTCAACTCAGACAACTGCTCAGAACAAAGGGAAAGCCCCAGCTGCTTCTGGAGGTCAGGGTCAACGCTTGTACGAGATGCGTGAGGCGGATGGACCTAATACTCTAATTGCTCAAGGTACTCTATACCTCCATTCTACTTCAGTATGTATATTGTTTGATTCGGGTGCTACCCATTCATTCATATCTGAGAGTTGTGTTAATAAGTTAGGATTAGTATGCAACGAAAATTATGAGCCTTTCGTTGTGAATCTTCCTAATGGTGATCATTTAGTGGGAACCAAGTGTTTGTCAGAATTTCCAGTTACCATTCAGGGTAAGGAATTTGAAGCGGATTTGATTTGCATTGCCATGGCTCCATACGACATTATTCTCGGTATGGATTGGCTGACGCGTCATGGGGCAATCATCGATTTTAATTCAAGGACTGTGACAGTGTCATCTGGGGGCCAGAGAGTATGCAAGTTTAAGGGTCAGAATGACGCTAATAACGGCAGGCTTATCAATGCGATGGATGCGTTTAAGCTACTATGACAAGGTTGTGTCGGGTACCTTTGCTATCTGGATGCGCCCGTGGAAGATAAACCATCATTTCTTGATATTCCGGTGATTCGTGAGTTCCCGAATGTCTTTCCAGAGGAGATTCCTGGATTACCCCCGCATCGTGTCGTGGAATTTTCTATAGATCTCGAGCCTGGTACTGCGCCGATTTCTAAAGCACCGTACCGGATGGCTCCTGTTGAGATGCAAGAGTTGAAGAAGCAACTTGAGGATCTTCTTGACAATGGATAGGTAAGACCAAGTGCATCACCTTGGGGTGCTCCGGTTTTGTTTGTCAAGAAGAAAGATGGATCGTTTCGACTTTGTATCGACTATCGAGAGTTGAATAAAGTCACACTCAAGAACAAGTACCCTTTGCCTAGGATTGATGATCTGTTGGATCAGTTACAGGGAGCTAAAGTCTTTTCCAAGATCGATCTGAGATCTGGTTACCATCAGCTCAGAATTCGTGAGGAAGATATTCCGAGGACAGCATTCCGGACAAGATATGGTCACTACGAGTTCGTAGTTATGCCATTTGGACTTACCAATGCTCTTGCAGTCTTCATGGACTTGATGAACCGATGCTTTCACCAGTACTTGGATAAGTTCGTGGTGGTCTTCATCGATGATATTCTGATTTATTTTTCGAGTGAGGAAGCTCACGAGGAACACCTCCGGATTGTTTTGTCAATCCTTAGACAAAATAAACTCTATGCTAAATTGTCTAAATGTGATTTTTGGATCAAGGAAGTGGCTTTCTTAGGCCATGTGATCAACGAGAATGGGGTAATGGTTGATCCCCAGAAGATTGAAGCTATAGCTAATTGGAAGCGTCCTCAGACTGTGAAAGAGGTGCGCAGTTTCCTTGGACTTGCTGGATACTATAGATGGTTTGTAGAAGGATTTTCTAAGATCGCTCTACCTATGACCGGTCTGCTTCGCAAGGTCCACAAGAAATTTGTCTAGAATGACAAGTGCGAGGCCAATTTTCAAGAATTGAAACAACGATTAACCTCGGCACCAGTGTTAGCGCTACCAGACGGGACTGATGATTATGTGGTCTATAGTGATGCTTCTAAGAATGGGTTAGGATGCGTGTTGATGCAAAGAGGCAAGGTTATTGCTTATGCGTCAAGGCAACTGAAAACCTATGAAGAAAACTATCCGACGCATGATCTGGAGCTAGCGGCGGTAGTGTTTGCATTGAAGATTTGGAGGCATTATCTTTATGGTGTGAAATGTCAGGTCTTCACCGACCACAAGAGTCTCAAGTATGTATTCACTCAGAAGGAGTTGAACATGAGACATCGTCGTTGGTTAGAGCTACTCAAGGACTACGATCTTGAACTATTGTATCATCCGGGCAAGGCTAATGTAGTAGCCGATGCATTGAGCCAGAAGACACCACATGAGACAGTAATAGCTCTCCTCACTGCTCAAGCCAAACTGAATCAAATGGTGTGCGAAGCTGAAATCCTGTATGATCAGCGTAGAGGATACCTGAGTATGCTAGAAATTCAGGCTACGCTACTCGATCAGATTCGAGAAAAGAAAATTGATGATATAGTTTTGGTGAAGTTGAGCTGTGAAGTGTTGAACGGGAAAGTTCCCAGTTTTGTGATTCAAGAAGATGGATCGCTTTGGTTTCAGAACCGAATTTGTGTACCTGACGTTGATGGTCTTCGCCAGTTGGTGATGAAAGAAGCCCATTCATCAGCCTATTCTGTACATCCAGGCTCTAGCAAAATGTACAAGGACCTCCGGAAGAATTTCTGGTGGCCCAACATGAAATGGGATCTAGCAGAATTTGTGGTGAAATGCTTGACTTGTCAGAAAGTCAAGATAAAGCACCGCAGACCAGGTGGTGAATTGTTACCTCTTCCAGTTCCAGAATGGAAATAGGAAGATATTGCAATGGACTTCGTCACAGGGTTACCCAAGACTAAAAGTCAGAAAGATGTTATTTGGGTAATCATTGACAGGCTCACGAAGAATGCTCACTTCGTGGCCATCAAGTCAACTTGGGAAGTCCAAAGGCTAGCAGAAGTGTTTTTACACGAGATTGTCTGTTTACATGGTATTCCCAAGACCATTGTATCGGATCGTGATGGCCGTTTTACGTTGAGATTCTGGAAGGAACTCCACAAGGCCATGGGAACTGAATTGAGATTCAGCACTGCATTTCATCCTCAGACGGACGGACAGTCTGAGAGGACTATCCAGACCCTGGAGGATATGTTGAGAGCATGTGTACTCGAGCGTTCGACTAGCTGGGAAGACAGCCTGAGTCTAATCGAGTTCACATACAACAATAGCTGGCATGCTACTATCAAGATGGCTCCATTTGAAGCTTTGTACGGTCGGAAGTGCAGATCGCCGATTTGTTGGGATGAGAACGCCGACAATATTCTGCTCGGAACAGAGTTGGTCGAGAGAACTGCTTCAGATATTGCCTTGATCAGACAAAGGATGTTGACAGCTCAAAGTCGATAGAAGTCTTACGCCGATCCAAAGCGTAGGAATGTCGAGTTTGAGGTTGGTGACAAGGTATTTGTCAAGGTATCGCCATCCAAAGGTGTATTCAGATTTGGTAAGCGTGGGAAGCTTAACCCTCGCTACGTGAGACCATTTGAAATCTTGGATAGAGTGGGATCTCTAGCGTACCGTTTGGCATTACCGCCATCAGCACATCCAGTGCACAATGTGTTCCATGTATCTTTACTGAGAAAGTACGTGCCAGATGAGTCTCATGTGCTGAGTTATGAAGATATCGAGATTCAGGCAAATGGTACATATGAAGAAGTACCTGTGCGTATTCTCGAGTGCTGTGAGAAGCACTTGCGCAACAAGGTAGTACTGTTGGTACGGATTATGTGGTCCAAGTCAGGAACCGAGGAAGTTACCTAGGAGACTTGGGAAACCGAGGAGGATATACATAGACGCTTTCCCAAGATGTTTACGACCTAAGTTTCGGGGTCGAAACTTCTTTTAAGGGGGAGGTAATGTAATATCCCTCATTTTGTAAGGATAACTTTGAATTTTCTTATGCCCATATTACAAGTCAGATTAAATTCAGGGAAGTACGGACATTCTGTGTAATGTTTGATCTCTATAATATTTTTTTGAGTAATATAAAATAGAGTTAATGTATTTTTGGGTTAAAAGGTCGTTCGTGTATGAATATACTTAACCCGGTGTTAAGAGTATTTAACCACTTGGTAAGAAAGGACAAAACGGGTGAAAAGGGGCAAAATTGGCCTTGACTGCACCCTGGCCTCACCCTGCCGCACCCGCGGCGAAGGCCAATATAGTGGCGGTCAAAAGTCGGCCACCGCACCCCCATCGCACCCTGCCGCACCCCGCGGTCGTTGTTAGCTGTGTCGTCAGCTCTGAAGTTTGCAGGTGTTGCTCGCCTTAGTTGGCTCGTAGGCCATCATTCCGGTCGGGCCACCTCCTCCTTGACGTCATGGCATGGTAAGTTGTGAGCTTGGAGTATAAATGGAGGAGGAGAAATCTGGGACAAGCTCCATCTTCATCCTCTGAACTTTTCTCTGAAAACTCCATTAAAACACAAGCTCTTGAGCTTCGTTCAAGAACGATTCGGATCCCTTTGAGTGTTGAAAGAGGTGCTCCTAAGTGTTTATCAAAGGCCTAAGGTGTTGGGAGATCAAACCAAGATCAAATCGAAGTCGAAACGAATTGATTTGGTGAGTTTTCTTCCCGAAAATCCAGTCGAACCCCTGCCCCTGTTTCATGACCGCACCCCGCGGTGAGGGCCGACCGCACCCGCGGCGAGCCGGGTTTGTGTTGTGTCTCTTGGGTGTTGTAGTCTTGGGCAAAGCTTGATCCCTTTGGTTCTTCCTTATTCTTTTAGATTCATATACGTAGATATTGAATCTAACTTAGGGTCTTTTATGGGTCATTCCAGAATGATTTATTATCCCAGATCTGTCCCAGTTCAGACCCGGAAACCATTAATCTCTTACGCTCGTTAAAGCTTTCGTCAAATATAAGGCAAGTGGCGGTTCGCTCTTGTTCATCATTCCATATTTCCATTGATTATCAATTGTTTAATTGTTAATTGATTTGGAATGAATATTGTTTCTGTCTGAATTAGTTTTGATAAACTATTTTGGAAGATTAAAAGATGACATTATAATAGTTTGTATATTCTGCTAGAATCAACGCTATTATATAAATATATTGATAGGTTGAGATATATCTATGATGTTGGCCATGAGGGCTTTGATACGATTATTACTGTGTTGGACTGTTTAGTTAGCACGAGTAGTCAGGAACATTGGACTCTTCGACGTCCAGTCGTTTCTTTATAATATTAAATGGTGTGTAGGGCGGCAAAACCCCTAACATCATTCTATTGGTCATGACCGTCCTCTATGCATTTTGTGTAGAGATGGTGTACACTTAGCCAGTGTCACAAATCTCGGGAGTTGCTCCCAAAAGATCTCTTGTCTCGAACGAGATGATTAGAAAAGCTTATAACGTAATTGTGCATTTTGGAATTAAATAAGATAAGTGCCCGAGCGCACATGATTAAATATATATGTGGCGAGTAGTGTAGCTAGGTAATAGTGCAGCTAGGAAAACTCGTCTTGACTGATCAGAGTACGTTCTCTTTCCAATCTGAATTCGCATTATGCGGTGAGGTTGGTTGTGAACCGAAACATCTAGTCATTTTTGAACGCTTGTATGAGATGTTTAGGTTTCAGACTTTGTCATGTTTCTGATAAGACTCAAGTTCTTGGAGTCTTCTCTTGGATAAATTCCTATAAGGCTCATTTCCGTTGGAGTCTTCTCTTGATCATACCTTTTGATATATATTCAGTAGAAGTATGAAGGTTGATTATCGTTATCGGCTATTACTCGAGAAGCGATGAGTCTAACCTAATACGACTACTTCGAACCATCTGCTTTGTACCCTTGCATAGTCTTTCATTAGACTAAACAACCGTAATTGTTCTCTGCATGGTTGGCTGGTGTCATCCGTTTGATTCTGCACATCAGATAAGTTGCCACTCCGTGAAGGCTAGAGCGACTATGAATGTAAACGGTGTTTTTTATAAGTTTGTTCAGGTTGAGATCATTGGCGTTGATCGTTGTGATCAAGACTTGTATTTATTTTAAAAGACTTCCGCTGAACTATGTTTACTCTGATTGTACTATATTTCGTTTGATCGGACCACTTTATGTTTTGTCCTATGTGGGATTGGGATGTAATCCCCAAACTTATGTTTTGATTAAACATTTTGGTTTATTGCACTTTGATTATCATTTAATGATTTGTATTTCATTGGAAAAGCCTGGGATGACTTCGGTGTTGAACCCAAGGTCACTGGTAGTAATACATTTCCAAATGGGTTAAGATTTGGGGATGTTACAGCACATGAGACTCATCTGGCATGTACTTCCTCAACAAGGATACATGGAACACGTTGTGCACTGGATGTGCCGATGACGGCAATGCCAAACGATACGCTAGAGACCCCACTCTGTCAAGGATCTCAAATGGTCCCACGTAGCGAGGGTTAAGCTTCCCAGGCTTGCCAAATCTGAATACTGTAAACATTCCAGATTTGTCATATTTCCTTAAAGACTCAATCTCTTGGAGTCTCTTTTCGAGTCGATATCTGTGAAGATTCAGTCTTCCAGAATCTTCTCTTGTGCATACCTCTTGTTTATTCCAGTAGGAGTATAATGGTTAGCTATCGTCTTCGGTTATTATCCGAGAAGCGATGAGTCTAACCTAATACGACTGCTTTGAACCATTCTGCTTTGTACCCTTGCTAGTCTATTCAAGTAGACTAACCCACGAACTTTGTTCTCCGCATATGGGCTGGTGTCATCCGTTCGATTCGGCACATCAGATAAGAAGTAGTTTAGAAGACTAGAAGGACTATGGAGTCAACGGTGGTTTTTGAACATTTTAATTATTTGTTTAATCAGGTTGAGATCTTTTGGACAATGACTTTGGTTGTAATGTGTTTTATGAGACTTCTGCTGTGTTTGGTTTAAACTCTGTATTGACCTATTCGGGATTGGGTTGTAATCCCGTAACTCATGTTTCTTTGACAACGTTATGTTTTGGTATTGAATACTTTGATCATTATGTATCATTTGTATTTCATAAATTGTATTTATATGGTAAAGCCTTGGGTGATCTCGGTAAGGAACACTGGGGTCACTGGCGGTAATACCTTTCCATAAGGGTTAAGTTTTGGGGGTGTTACAGTTGTGGTATCAGAGCAAAAGGTTTTAAAACGGGTTGGGATTTTTATAAACCAATTATCCGTTTTCGAAAATGCTTTAAAAAGGGGCTCTGAATTTTCAAAGTAAAAAGAATTTAAAAACACCGTTCATAGTCATGTCTTCTGGATAGTCCGATATAGTAAGTTTGCTTCTATGTCTAGAAAGACTAATTCCTTCCTTGTTATCCTATAGGAGATGGGTGCATGTCTCTCTCAGAAGAAGGGGTCGGAAGATGCCGAGATGGATTCACCGTCTACCGAGAGGCTAGACTTCCCTATACCCCAGAGGTGCTTCGAGGTTGGAGGCCCGAGCAGCCCATCTGAGAAAATCAAGCATGTGCTTCCTGAGTCGGTAGTCCTGGTGTCAAGGAATGTTGTAGTTCCTGTGACAGCGCCAGTGGTGCCACCAAGGGAGAAAGCAATGCAAGACGATGAATCGTCTAGGTACGCGAGAGGGTACTACCATGACGATTACCAGATGGATATGACTCTTGAAGGGAGCGAGGAGGAAGAAGAGGAAGATGAAGAAGAGGACCCCATAGAGGATGACCCCGAAGAAGAAGAGGACCCCATAGAGGATGACCCCGAAGAGGAAGAGGACCCCATCGAGGATGATCCCGAGGAGGATACCGAGATGGACCTCAACGGTCAAAACCTGGAGTCCGATGACTTGAGGCACTTGCTGGTTGATGGTCAGGAAACGGGGATGCAATTTATTCACCCCAGTTCAGAGTTACCACCTATGCAAGAGTTGCCACCAGTGCCAGAGTACGCACCCATGTCAGAAGCTGATTGGGAGGCACTGTATACCGAGTACGGTATTAGGAGAAGTGACAGGGAATCTCAGCCTATCCCTACTCCAAGAAGGAGGAGGTCAGAATCCGAGCTGCAGGAGATCCTCCGCCAGAGCGAGGTAATCTCTGCAGAACAACAGCGTCAGAGGGATGAGCTGATCGCCAGTACTCAGAGGAGGGCTGGGATAGGAGGGCCAGTCATGGACGACCCATACCTTACCACGGCTGAGATAGGACCAGATGCTTCAGGGTCAAGCAGGGCGCGTAGTCCATCGTCAGATTCCGATGGTGAGGCAAGCCCGAAGAGACCTTGCATGGATAGCCGATCTTACAGGAGACATTTTGGAGCGCCTTAGTGTGGATTGGTGTTGCCTATCGTAGTAGTTTCGTTTCTTAGTATTCCAAGTTTGTACTATGTGTAATATTTCAGTATTGCGGCAAGTACTCTGGAAAACACTTTTATCTTCGAGCAATGTTGTCATAGCGCTCGGATGATAGACTTATGTATAGCTTGTGTAACAGTTCGAAGGTTCATCTATAAAATGCCAAGTTGATCTATTCTGAGTAATTTATTTACGTTGATATATTGCATAAGTATATTGCATAATATTAATGTATTGAATGCTTGGAATTGGATTGGTAAACAGATGGTGAACCCAAGAAGCACGAGAAACTCGACTCGAGCCGGTGCTGGGACTAGCCAAGATCCCAGGCCAGCAGGAAGAGGTGTTCAGGATGAGCACGAATCAGAGTCTCGCGTCCAGCTTAGGCGTGAAGGTCAGGATTAGACCCAAGCGTCGGCGCTGTTTGATGCTGTAGCTGTTGAGGCGATTCGCGGGATCGTGATGCAGGCAATTGTAGACGTATTGAGACCTAGTGCGCCTCAAGCGCAAGAAGTGCCTACTCACCCAGTGGTTCCTGATGTTGTGGAGCCCATAAACCCTATGGTTCAGGAGAATGCCGGCAGGGCTAGAGACAGCTATGGTCGCGCTCTTAAGACCATCACTTCCATGAGACCCGATTGCTATAACGGGAAAGGGGAGCCAGTGGCAGTGACTCATTGGTTCTCCCATATGGATAGGCTGTTTCGGAACGTGGAGTGTACTGAGGCCGAGAAGGTCCATATCGCTTCTCTTCAGCTGAAGGAGGAGGCTAGCGAGTGGTGGGAGAGCACAGGTTTGGCAGAAAGCCTAGTGTTGACTTGGTCGATGTTCAAGACCAAGATGGTTGATCACTTTTTCTCTCGTGCTATGAGAGAGGAGAAACATAAAGAGTTCTTGTACCCAAAGATGGATGGTCTGAAAGTGACCGAGTTGGCATCTAAGTTCAACCATCTTTTACAGTACGCCACTACCGAGATCACCAGCGAGGCCCAAAAGATCTGGTACTTCCACGAGTGGATGAGCCCGGATATCAAGCCGTTAATGGTACACCACTCATGCTCTACCTTGGAGCAGTATGTGGATTGTGCCTATAAGCTGTAGGTAACTCTAGAGGAGTCGACCAAGAGGCATAACCGACAGAAGTCGATGCAGAACCAGAACCAGGGAGGTGGTTTTAAGCGCCATGCGCCACCGTCTAACTTTTCCAAGTCCGGCCGAGCTAAGACGGAGATGACGCAAGGAGGATCGACTCAGCAGTCAGGGCAGACCAGGAGTTCAGTTCAGTGTTATAACTGTGGTACGGCTGGGCACAAGAGCAATGAGTGTCAGAAGGAGAAGAGGTCGTGCTTTGGGTGTGGACGTGATGGTCATCTGCAGAAGTTCTGCAAGCAGGGAAAGTAGAAGGGAGTAGAGTCGCAGCAAGGGTAAGTTCATCAGAGCAACCGACCTAGGTTCAAGCCTGTCGAGACTTCTAGCCCATCAGTGCAGACGACTGCTCAGAACAGGGGGAAGGCCCCAGCTATTTCTGGAAGTCAGGGTCAATGCTTGTACGAGATGCGTGAAGCAGATGGACCCAACGCTCCGATTGCTCAAGGTACTCTATACCTTCACTCTACTTCAGTGTGCATTCTGTTTGATTCTGGTGCTACGCATTCCTTTATTTCGGATAGTTGTGTTAGCAAATTAGACTTAGTGTGCAACGATTCGTGCGACCCTTTCGTCGTTAATCTTCCTAATGGAGAACGTTTGGTGGGAACCAAACATCTGTCCGACTTTCCGATTACCATTCAGGGTAAGGAATTCGAGGAAGATTTAATCTGCATAGCCATGGCTCCATACGACATTGTTCTCAGTATGGATTGGCTGACGCGTCACAAGGCGGTGATCGAGTTCAGTTCAAGAACGGTGACGGTGTCATCTGGGGGCCAGTTCGTGTGCAAGTTCAAAGGTCGAAATGACGCTGATAACGGCAAGCTGATCAATGCGATGACTGCGTTTAAGCTACTACGACAAGGATGTGTCGGGTACCTTTGCTACTTGGATTCGCCCGCGAAGGATGGACCTGAGGTTCTTGATATTCCTGTAGTTAGGGAGTTTTCGGATGTCTATCCGGAAGAAATTCCTGGATTACCCCCGAACCGTGACGTAGAGTTTTCAATTGATCTCGAGCCTGGTACGGCGCCGATTTCCAAATCACCGTATCGGATGGCTCCAGCTGAGATGCAAGAATTGAAGAATCAACTTGAAGATCTTCTTGACAAAGGTTATGTCAGGCCGAGTGCATCGCCATGGGGTGCTCCGGTATTGTTCGTCAAAAACAAGGACGGATCGTTCCGACTTTGTATCGACTACCGAGTGTTGAACAAAGTGACGATCAAGAACAAGTATCCTTTGCCTAGGATTGATGACTTGTTGGACCAGTTGCAGGGAGCAAATGTTTTCTCCAAGATCGACCTGAGATCTGGATATCATCAACTCAGGATTCGTGAGCAGGACATTCCTAGAACTGCGTTTAGGACCAGATATGGTCATTACGAGTTCGTAGTGATGCCTTTTGGGCTTACAAATGCTCCAGCTGTCTTTATGGATTTGATGAACCGATGTTTTCACCAGTACTTGGATAAGTTCGTGGTGGTCTTCATCGACGACATCCTGATCTATTCGCCGAATGAAGAAGTCCACGAGGAACATCTGCGGATTGCTTTGTCAATCCTTAGACAACATCAGTTTTTTGCTAAATTGTCTAAATGTGAAGTCTGGATGAAGAAAGTGGCTTTCTTAGGCCACGTGATCAATGAAAATGGGGTTATGGTTGATCCCCAAAAGATTGAAGCAGTGGCTAATTGGACACAGCCGCAGAACGTGAAGGAGGTGCGCAGTTTTCTTGGACTTGCCGGGTATTATAGAAGGTTCGTAGAAGGATTTTCAAAGATCGCTCTACCTATGACCAATCTACTCCGCAAGGTTCACAAGAAGTTTGTCTGGAACGACAAGTGCGAGGCCAGTTTCCAGGAGTTGAAGCAACGACTGACCTCGGCACCCGTGTTAGCACTCCCAGAGGGGAACGACGATTATGTGGTCTATAGTGATGCTTCAAAGTGTGGTCTTGATTGTGTTTTGATGCAGAGGGGCAGAGTCATTGCTTATGCATCCAGGCAACTCAAGACGTACGAAGAAAACTATCCGACACATGATCTTGAGCTAGCAGTGGTTGTCTTTGCGCTGAAAATTTGGAGGCATTACCTCTACGGTATAAGATGCCAAGTCTTCACTGACCACAAAAGTCTCAAGTATATATTTACTCAAAAGGAGCTAAATATGAGACAACGCCGCTGGCTAGAATTGCTCAAGGACTATGACATGGAGTTGCTGTATCATCCGGGCAAGGCTAATGTAGTAGCTGATGCACTAAGCCGGAAGACAACGCACGAGACCGTAGTTGCTCTACTTACTGCTCAAACCAAGCTAAACCAACAGTCATGCGACATTGAAGTCTTGTATGACCAGCGTAGAGGGTACTTGAGTATGATGGAAATTCAGGCTACACTGCTGGATCAGATCAAAGAAAAGCAAGTCGATGACATCATCTTGGTGAAGTTAAGCAGTGAAGTGATGGATGGGAAAGCTCCCAGTTTTGTGGTTCAGGATGATGGATCACTTTGGTTTCAGGATCGGATCTGTGTGCCTGACACAGAAGGTCTTTGTCAGTTGGTGATGAGAGAAGCTCATTCATCTGCTTATTCTGTGCATCCTGGCTCTAGCAAAATGTACAAGGATCTCAGGAAGAAGTTTTGGTGGCCAAACATGAAGTGGGACGTAGCAGACTTTGTGGCAAAGTGCTTAACTTGTCAGAAGGTCAAGATTGAATACCGCAGGCCAGGTGGTGAGTTGCTACCTCTCCCAGTGCCAGAATGGAAATGGGAAGATATCGCCATGGACTTCGTCACTAGGCTACCCAAAACTCGAAGTCAGAGAGATGCTATCTGGATAATTGTGGATAGGCTTACGAAGAGTGCTCATTTCATAGCCATCAAGACCACATGGGAAACCCAGAAGTTAGCAGAAGTCTACCAGAAGGAGATTGTCCGCTTACATGGCATTCCTAAGACCATTGTATTGGATCGAGATGGCCGTTTCATGTCAAGATTTTGGCAGGAACTTCATAAGGCTATGGGAACCGAGTTGAGGTTCAGCACCGCATTTCATCCTCAGAAAAATGGCCAGTCTGAAAGGACCATCCAGACCCTGGAGGATATGCTTAGAGCTTGTGTACTCGATCGTCCGACTAGCTGGGAGGACAACTTGAGTCTGATTGAGTTCACGTACAACAATAGCTGGCATACTACAATCAAGATGGCTCCGTTTGAAGCTTTGTATGGTCGCAGATACAGATCTCCGATTTGTTGGGATGATAATGCCGACAAAATTCTGCTTGGACCAGAGTTGGTCGAAAGGACGGATTCAGACATTGCTTTGATCAGACAAAGGATATTGACCGCTCAGAGTCGACAGAAGTCCTACGCAGATCGGAAACGCAGGACTGTCGAGTTCGAGATCGGTGACAAGGTTTTTGTCAAGGTATCGCCTTCCAAAGGAGTTTTCAGATTTGGTAAGCGTGGGAAGCTTAACCCTTGCTACGTGGGACCATTCGAGATTCTGGAAAGAGTAGGATCTCTAGCGTACCGCTTGGCGTTGCCGCCATCGGCTCACCCGGTGCATAACGTGTTCCACGTATCTTTACTCAGAAAGTATGTGCCAGATGAGTCTCATGTGCTTAGCTATGAGGACATCGAGATTCAAGCTAATGGTACTTATGAAGAGTTGCCCGTGCGCATTTTGGAGCGTCGAGAGAAGCGGTTGCGTAGCAAGATCGTACCGTTGGTACGGATTCTGTGGTCCAAGTCAGGGACCGAAGAAGTTACTTGGGATACGTGGGAAACCGAGTCAGATATGCTCAGGCGTTTTCCCGAGTTATTTTCGACCTAAGTTTCGGGGTCGAAACTTCTTTTAAGGGGGAGGAGATGTGATACCCCGTATTTTTGTAAGGTTATTTTGGGAATTTTGGAATTTTCCCGAGTACCCGTTGTGTACGTCGGATTTAATACAGAGAGTTTGAGACATTCTGTAATATGCTCTGTATCTGTAATATTTTTCTCAGTGAAATAATATACAGACAACATGCCTTGGATTTTAATATTCTTTCGTGTACGATAATTTTTATCCCGGGTTAATGTCATGTTTGTTCAAAGCTGAACGGGCCGGAAAAGCTGGTCACGGTGACCGCCGTACATGTCACGGCGACCGCCGTACATGTCACGGCGACCGCCGTCGTGGGATCCAAGAACGGCGACTGCCGTACAGTCACGGAACCCGTCGTCGCTGGGCCCGATGTGTCAGGCCGTCGTCTCCTACGCTGGGCTCGCCAGCGCTAGGAACGGCGACCGCCGTAATTACGGCGCCCGCCGTATGCCCGCCGTAGGCAAAGTCGCGACGCCCGCCGTGATTACCCAGAGGTCTTTAACTGATGGTCGCCGGCGTGGTTCTGGAAAGCGCCGAGCTAGTTCGTAGGCCCATCTTCGTGCTCCAGATGCTTTGGCTATAAAAGGAGGTGTTGGGGGAAAGGATTTTGAGCCATCCCAGCACCGAATCTCTGCCAAAATCTTCCTCGCCGAAGTTTGTGCCCTTCGCCGGAATGTCTGAAGCTTTCGCCGGTGTCGTTGGTGGTGTTTCCAGAAGCCCTTGTGAAGCCTTTTGGTTGCCTTTGGAGGTTGGAACCCAGGAAAGGCATAAAGGGGTCGAAACGCGCATCATTTGGGTGAGTTTTCTCTCGTTTCCATCGTCTGAGTTCTTCACGGCGACCGCCGCCAAGAACAGCGACCGCCGCCAGTGCCCAGAATGCTTTCGTGGCTTTGGCTTGGTTGGTTGTCGTCGTGGCGTCTTTCCTTTCGTTCTCTTTCGGCATTTTTAGATTCGTACTATGGTTATGTCGGAACTATACCCGTGTCGAGCCCGGAATCCAGTTGTCGTCGTTAGGCTATTCAGCGGATTAAGGCAAGTGGTGGTTCGCTCTTGCTCATTCGTTCCATATTTACATTAATTATCAGTAGTTTATCTGAGTAATTAATTTGGAATGAATACTCTATTTGTCTGGAAATGGTTTTGGTAAACTGTTTTGAAAATCATTAAATAGGTTGTATATCTGTTAGAACAACGCTATTATCTGTGATCGCCTTTCGGGCCTTTATGTGGATTTATCCTGTAACTGTTATTGTGTTGTAACTGTTTAGTTAGCACTGTTAGATAGGAACGTTACTCGGACTCGGTCCAGTCGTTTCTTTATAATCTGGTATCGGGGTGGCTCGTCTCCATCTAGTACTATTCTAAGATCATGATCGGTCTCTTTCATAAGTGTGTAGAGGCAGGACACTTAGCTGGTGTAACAAACCTTCCGGTGTACGTCACTCTCGACGAAACGTATACTAAGATGTGTCGTCCCACTGGTGGGGTACACATGTAAAAGTCTAATAACGTGATGTGTGTTTTTGAAACATAAATCAGATAAGTGCTACTCGACGCACATAATTAATACACCTTCGGCGAGTAGTGCAGCTAAGTATAGTGCAGCTAGGAAAACTCATCTCGACTTTGATCATAGTACGTTCTCTTTCCAATCTGGATTCGCTGTATGCGATGAGGTTGGTCGTGAACCGAAGCATCTCAGTCAACTTTTAAATCATTGTTGTATGATGCTGTAAATATTCCAAATTTGTCATATTTTCTTAAAGACTCAATCTCTTGGAGTCTCTTTTCGAGTCGATATCTGTGAAGATTCAGTCTTCCAGAATCTTCTCTTGTGCATACCTCTTGTTTATTCCAGTAGGAGTATGATGGTTGGCTATCGTCTTCGGTTATTATCCGAGAAGCGATGAGTCTAACCTAATACGACTGCTTCGAACCATTCTGCTTTATACCCTTGCTAGTCTATTCAAGTAGACTAACCCACGAACTTTGTTCTCCGCATGTGGGCTGGTGTCATCCGTTCGATTCGGCACATCAGATAAGAAGTAGCTCAAAAGACTAGAAGGACTATAGAGTCAACGGTGGTTTTTGAACATTTTAATTATTTCTTTAATCAGGTTGAGATCTTTTGGACAATGACTTTGGTTGTAATGTGTTTTATGATACTTCCGCTGTGTTTGGTTTAAACTCTGTATTGACCTATTTGGGATTGGGTTGTAATCCCGTAACTCATGTTTCTTTGACAACGTTATGTTTTGGTATTGAATACTTTGATCATTATGTATCATTTGTATTTCATAAATTGTATTTATATGGTAAAGCCTTGGGTGATCTCGGTAAGGAACACTGGGGTCACTGGCGGTAATACCTTTCCAAAAGGGTTAAGTTTTGGGGGTGTTACAAGCACACATCCCAAACCACTCTTTGAAGTATCACTATAGACCACATAACCATCATTTCCTTCCGGTAACGCTAACACTGGTACGGAGGTCAGACATTGCTTCAACTTCTGAAAACTGGCCTCGCACTTGTCATCCCAGACAAATTTCTTGTGGACTTTGCGGAGCAAACCGGTCATAGGTAGAGCGATCTTAGAAAATCCCTCCACAAACCGTTTGTAATATCTAGCAAGTCCTAGGAAACTGCGCACCTCCCTCACGTTCTGAGGCCGCTTCCAATTGGCTACTGCTTCAATCTTCTGGGATCAACCATAACCCCATTCTCATTTATCACATGGCTTAAGAAAGCCACTTCTTTGATCCAGAAGTCACACTTAGACAATTTTGCGTACAACTGATTTTGTCTAAGGACTGACAAAGTGATCCGAAGATGTTCCTCGTGAGCTTCCTTACTCGGGGAATAGATCAAAATGTCGTCGATGAAGACCACTACGAACTTATCCAAGTATTGGTGAAAACATCGATGCATTAGATCCATGAAGACTGCTGGAGCATTGGTAAGTCCAAATGGCATGAATACGAACTCATAGTGACCATATCTCGTTCGGAACGCATTCCTCGGAATATCTTCCTCACGAAACCTGAGCTGATGATAACCAGATCTCAGATCGATTCTGGAAAAGACTTTTGCTCCCTGCAGTTGATCCAACAAATCATCAATCCTCGGCAACGGATACTTATTCTTGATCGTGACTTTATTCAACTCTCGATAGTCGATACAAAGTCGGAATGATCCATCTTTTTTCTTGACAAACAAGACCAGAGCACCCCACGGTGATGCACTCGGCCTTATATAACCTTTCTCAAGAAGATCCTTGAGTTGCTTCTTCAACTCTTGCATCTCTACTGGAGCCATCCGGTACGGTGCCTTAGAGATCGGCGCGGTAACAGGCTCGAGATCAATAGTAAATTCCACGTCACGATTCGGGGGTAATCCAGGAATCTCTTCCGGAAAGACATCCGGAAATTCGCAAATAACAGGAATATCAAGAACTGAAGGTTCATCTTTCTGGGGCTGATCCAGATAGCACAGGTACCCGACACAACCTTGTCGAAGTAGCTTAAATGCAACCATCGCATTGATAAGTCTGCCGTTATCAGCGTCATTCCGACCCTTGAACTTGCATACATACTGGCCCCCAAATGACGTTGTCACAGTCCTTGAGCTAAAATCGATTACCGCCCCATGATGCGTCAGCCAATCCGTATCGAGAATAATATCGTATGGAGCCATGACTATACAGATCAAATCTGCTTCGAACTTCTTATCCTGGATGGTAATCGGAAATTCTGACAGATGTTCGGTTCCAATCAAATGTTCACCATTGGGAAGATTCACAACGAAAGGTTCACAAACCTCGTTGCATACTAAACTTAACTTACTGACACAATTCTCCGAGATAAAAGAATGGGTAGCACCCGAATCAAACAATATACACATAGGAGTAGAATGAAGGTATAGAGTACCTTGAGCAATTGGAGCATTCGGTCCATCAGCCTCACGCATCTCGTAAAGGCGCTGACCTTGACCTCCAGAAGCAGCTGGGGCTTTCCCCTTGTTCTGCGCAGTTGTCTGCATCGAAGGACTAGGAGCTTCCATTGGTATGAACCTGGGTCGATTGTTCTGACTAACAGGCCCTTGTTGTCATTCAGCTCCTTTCTGCCTTTTCTACGGACAGAACGTATGCACATGGCCCTCCTTTCCAAAGCCATAGCACGTCTTCTTCTCCTTTGGACACGCATTGCTTTTGTGCCCGGGTGTACCACAATTGTAGAACTGAATTGGATTCTTTCCTTGACCCGATTGCTGCGTAGACCCTCCATGAGTCATATCCGTTTTTGCTCTTCCAGACTTGGCAAAATTAGACGGTGGCGCGGAACGCTTGAACCCACTCGCCTGAGGCTGATTCTGCATTGACCTCTGGCGATTACGCTTCCTTGTTGACTCCTCCAGAGTCACCTCCAACTTATAAGCATCGTCTACATACTGCTACAAAGTAGAGCATCCATGGCGCATCATCAGTGGCTTAATGTCTAGGCTCATCCATTCATGGAAATGCCAGATCTTTTGCTCCTCACTGGACACCTCCGACCCAGCATACTGCAGTAAATGATTGAACTTGGTCGCAAGCTCAGTCACTTTCAATCCATCCGTCTTCGGATAGAGGAATTCCTTGTGATTTTCTTCCCTCATAGCTCGGGAGAAGAAACGATCAGTCATCTTGGCCTTGAACATTCCCCAGTTCAGTCCTGGTAGATCGGCTAGACCGGTGCTTTCCCACCACTCGCTAGCCACCTCCTTCAGCTGAAGTGAAGCGATGTGCACTTTCTCAGCTGAAGTGCACTCAACATTGCGGAATAGCCACTCCATGTGTGAGAACCAATAAGCCACTCTGACTGGCTCTCCTTTCCCATCATATCTATCAGGCCTCATAGAGTTTATGGCCTTCAGTGCTCGGCCATAATCGCCTCTATTCTTGATGGCATCTTCTTGGGGTACACAGATATCAGGCTCCTCAAATCTAGGAACTGCTGGAGGAATTGGCACATCTTGTGCCTGAGGCACGACTGGTCGCATGATATCGGTGACTGCTTGCATAACAATCCCCCGAATAGCCTCTATCGCACCTGCATCAAACACCACTGGAGCGTTGGCCGGAACTTGGTCATTGCCCACAAGGTTGTTGTTAGAAGCAGACTCGTTTTCATCCACGGGATTTGCGACATTCCTCACGTTTGGTCTGGGGTCATTGCTTGGCCCAGAACCAGCACGAACGGTGTTCCTTGTGTTCACCATCTGATTATCGATCAAATTCCAAGTATTTTATAACATTAATATCTTTCCAATATACATAACGTAATAAAATCAACTTAGAATAGACCAAACTTGGTAATTTTTATAGATGAACTCAAACTGAGTTGATAGTTTCTACAAAAGGAATTTCCTGAGCGACAAGACAAAATTGCTCGGAGACTACTGCTATCAAAATGAACACTGAAATACTAGGAAAGACATTGCTAAGGTCAACGTTGGCCCTTATCAAGGCGCCCTGAAATGTTTCCTGTAAGGTAAACTTCCCATACAAGGCTTCTTCGAACGGGGTTCACCATCGGAATCTGGCGATGGACTTCTCACCCTGCTCGGCCCTAGAGCACATGGCTCATCCCTCGGTCCTGGTGTCCTTGGCCTTATCCTAGGCACGAAAACACTTTGACCATCCTTGTCTGACTCTCTTGGCCTTGCCCTTCTTCGAGCATGCTCAACCGTCTCATCCATCTGGCGGCGCTCTTCAAGGGAAATCATCTTACTCTGGCACAATGCCTCACGCGAGTCAGGACTCGACCTCAATCTACTCTGAACGGGAATAGGCTGTGAGTCCCCAGTTGCATCTTGTGGACCACTCCTTGTTCTGATGTCATATTCAGCATAAAGTACCTCCTAAGCGGCAAGAGAAAATGGCAGGTGGCGACACTAGACTCGGATAAATGAACTCTATTCCCGGGTCCTCACTGCCCACCAATAAGTGCTCCAAGCCATTGGGCTCGTAGCCTTGATCCTCGAGGTCCTCCTCTGGATCCTCTTCCGGATCTTCTTCAGAGTCTTCCTCTAGATCCTCCTCGGGAATTGACTCGATCATGAAGTCGTCATTATAGTACCCTCTTGCGTACCTTGACGGTTCTTCATCCTCATCCTCAGTGTCCTCCCTTGGCTCTTCTATAGGCTCTACCACATGAACTACGGCCTCGTCAGACACTAGAACTACCGTCTCAAGGAGTACGGTCTTCACCTCCTCGGGTGGACTACTTCTAATATCCCTCATATTTTATAAGGGTATTTTGAAATTTTTCCA
Source organism: Rheum nobile (assembly GCA_027886185.1). Classification (NCBI taxonomy): domain Eukaryota; kingdom Viridiplantae; phylum Streptophyta; class Magnoliopsida; order Caryophyllales; family Polygonaceae; genus Rheum; species Rheum nobile. The sequence continues at coordinate 8,045,181 of WOAB01000736.1, read as the reverse complement.
ACTCCCGTACTACAAGTCGGATTAATTTCAGAGAAGTTCAGACATTCGGTAATATGTTTGATCTCTGTAATATTTTTCTGAGTAGTATAAAATACAGTTGACGTATTTTTAAGGTTAAATAGTCATTCAGATACGAATATATTTAACCCGAGGTTTAAAACCCATACCAAACTTTTCTCATACGAGATATTTATACGAGATATTTGTGCGAGATATTTATACGAGATATTTGTACAAAATATCTCCAAAAATATCTCTTCCTTGGCTTAGAGCACCCCTTATGGGGGGCTCAAATGAGAGGCTTAAATGAAGGCTTTTTGAGTTTAAGCCTCCATTTAAGCCTCATGTCAAAAGAGCATTTTAATGGAGGGGCTTTTGGAGTGGCTTTTGAACCCAATTTATATTTATATTAAATATATCTAAAATGGATGTCTATAGATAGAGAAAAATGAAACTAGATTTATGATATTTTTTATTTTTTATTTTAATGTTTAAAATTTTAAATAAACAATTTTAAATAAACAATTTTTTTCTTGTAAAAAGCTCATTGAGAAACACGGCTCCAATAACGGAGTGATATGTGACGCTCACTTTAATTTAAGCCCCATGAATTAGAGCTTAAACTTTTACCCTTTTTTAAACCCAAAAAAAAAACTTAAACTAAAGTGTTAATATTTTAATAAAATAAATTATTTAAGTTCCATAAATAAGCATCCATGATGCTCTTAGAAAAAAGGACCGATTCAAATTTCTCCAAATATCTGCAAGTGGCTACGTGTAATTGAAATTGGGATTTGCATCAGATTTGGATTTGCTTCAAAGTATGTGGCTACGTGTAATTGAAATGGGGAGATTTGCTTCAAATATCTGCAAAGGGTGCAGGAGGCCAACGGGGCACAAAACAAAATTCCATTTCTCTTCCTCTCGTCATCTCTCTCGTGAGCTCCCGCTGAGCTGCCGCCTCCCCTGTTCACGCTTCCTCCTCCGGCGAGCCACCCAGCTCGGTCGTCCCCTCCGGCGAGCTCGACCCGGACCGGACCGTCGTTCACCTCGCCTCTCCTCCTCCGCTGTTGCTGCGTGTTGTGACTGTTGTGTTGAAGTTGTGGTGCTATTGTTGCACCTTCCCGGTGACGGAGATACTACCGGCGAGGACCTCCTTCCCGGCGGCGAAGACGGAACGCCGAGCTGTGTTGAAGCCGTCGCTGATCTGCTCCTTTGTGCTGCTTACTGTTGATCGCTGCTGTGGTGGGAGGTTGAAGATGAATTAATGGTGGGCCACCGCCCTTATTAATCAGCAGCTTCTTTGTTGGGCCGTAAAGCCCAAATCCATTCCTGTCCAGATTTTACGCGAGATCGATCGAGCGTATAATTTCGATCCACTCTTATCCGTATCTGTCTTTAGAAAAAATCAATCAATATTCTTATGATTTAAAATCATAAAAATTTATTGGATTTAATTCCTTGAGTTCGTCCAGACAAATTAATTGATATTAATTAATATTTCATATGCTGGATCGCGTGTGGACTCGTAATCTGTTTGAGCTATCTGAAGCATAGGCCATATCCTTAGAAAGGATATCATCAGTAGTCATCTCGTCTAGATTCATCGCCGAATCTACTCCAGACAAGTGGCGGTTCGCTCTTGCTCATCATTCCATATTTCCATTAATTATCAATTGTTTAGTTGTTAATTAATTTGGGATGATTTACTGTTTTCGTTGGGAACAGTTTGATAAATGATATGTAGATTAAAACATGATATTATAACAGGTTGTATATCTGTTAGAACAACGCTATTATATATATTTATATGATTAATTACATATATTATTATAGGTAGTATATTTGTTAGAACAACGATATTATATCTGTTATTGGCCGCGATGACATTGATGTGAATCATTACTGCGTTTGTAACTGTTTAGTTAGAACGAGTATTCGTAGGAACGCTACTGTGTATCTCAATGCGAGTACTAGTCGTTTCTTGATAACCTGGTGGTTAGGATTTAGTTCTTACCATCCTTCTCTGGTCTTGACCATACCCTTACTCATGGTTTATGCACACAGCTGGTGCCGCTTATAGGGATTTAGTTCCCGATTCCATTTTTAGGGATTTAGTTCCCGAGAGATTTAGTTCCCGAACCGACTTTAGGGATTTAGTTCCCGACGGTATCTCTTTATCCTAATGGATGAGATGATTTAAAAGCCTATAACGTGATGTGCGTTTTGGAATTAAAATGAGATAAGTGCTTTAGTGCACATAATTAATATACCCTTTTTGGCGAGTAGTGCAGCTAGGCAGTAGTACAATTAGGAAAACTCGTCTTGACTTTGATCAGTTTAAAAGTTCTCTTTCCAATCCGGATTCGCATTGGGCGGTGAGGTTGGTCGTGAACCGAGTTGTTTGGAACGGTTGTGTGAAACTTAATGTTCCCCAACAATTGTCATGTTTTCGATAAGGCTCATTTCGTTGGAGTCTTCTTTTGGGATTGATTGCTGTGAGGTTGGTCAGAATCTTCTCTTGATCATGCCTTTTGATATATTCCAATAGGAGTATGGTGGTTGACTATCGTTATTGGGCGGTGAGGTTGGTCAGAATCTTCTCTTGATCATGCCTTTTGATATATTCCAATAGGAGTATGGTGGTTGACTATCGTTATCGATTTTGATTCGAGAAACGATGAGTCTAACCTAATACGACTACTTCGAACCACTCTGCTTTATACCCTTGCATAGTCTTTCAGTAAGACTAACCAACCGATAATTCCCTTGCATGGTTGGCTGGTGTCATCCGTTTGATTCGGCACATCAGATAAGTTGTCGTTCCGTGAAGGCTAGAACGACTATGAAGGCAGTTGATGTTTTGAAGAGTTTTATCCAGGTGAAGATCCTTGGCGGGTGATCATTGCGATCAAGACCCTTTGTTAAATTATTTAAAAGTCTTCCGCTATGTTAAATATATCTTGTATTAAGTCTTCCGTTGTATTTTGGTTGTCTTTCGGATTATGGATGTAATGCCGAGACAATAATTTTAAATGAAAGTTATGATATTTTGTATCATAATTGTGGTTTGATTGTTTATATCAACTGGTAAAGTCTTGGGTGACATCGGACAGAACGTCTGAGGTCACTGGAGGTAATGCCTTCAAGGTTATATATTTGGGGGTGTTACAGATTTGGTATCAGAGCCGAATTTGTTTTTTAAACGGGTGGGTTTTAAAACATTTTCTGGGAACACATTTTTTTATAAACCATTACTCGTTTGAAACCGAGGAATGTTTTCGAAGGCTCTGAATTTTCAAGATGAAAATTTTATTGTTCTAGTCGTGCCTTCTTCTTTAGTCTGATATGAAAACGAACTTCCATATTTAGAAAGACTAACTCTCTTCTTGTTGTCCCGTAAGATATGGGTGCATTATGTTCTCTTCAAAGGAACCCGAGAGAAGCCGAGGTGGTTTCGCCACCTCCAGTAAGGGTTGAATTCCCAGTTCCCTCGATATGATTTGAGGTTGTAGAACCTAGTAACTTGGTTTGAGTTCATCAATGAAAATTACCAAGTTTGATCTATTCTAAGTTGATTTTATTACGTTAAGTATATCGGGATGATATTTATGTGATAAAATCCTTGGAATTTGATCGGTAAACAGATGGTGAACACAAGGAACACTATTCGTGCTGGTGCTGGGCCGAGTAATGACCCTAGACCAAACGTAAGGAATGTTGCAAACCCAGTGGAGGAACACGAGTCGATTTCTAACAATAATCCAGGAGGCAATGGCCAAGCTCAGGCCGACGCTCTAATGGTGTTTGATGCAGCAACAGTCGCAGCTATTCGGGGAATTACGATGCAAGCATTTGCCGATATAATGCGACCGATCGCGCCTCAGGCACAAGGTGTGTCAGTTCCTCCAGTAGTTCCTAGATTCGAGGAACAAGAGACCCATGTACCTCAGGAAGGTGTGGTCAGCAATAGATGGGATTATGGCCGAGCACTGAAGGCCGTTAACTCTATGAGGTCTGACAACTTCGATGGAAAAGGAGAGCCAGTCAAGGTGGCTCATTGGTTTTCCCACATGGAGCGGTTATTCCGCAATGTTGAATGCACTGAAGCTGAGAAGGTGCATATAGCTTCTCTTCAGTTGAAGGAAGAAGCTAGTTGTTGGATCGTTAGAGTTACGTGTGAGGGAACAAAAGCTTTGTTCCCACAGAAGATGCAGCGGATTAAAAACAACAAGAAAGATAACGAACGAACTCACGATGTATAGTGGAAACCCTGATTAGCAAAACTAGCTTCTCAAGGAAAAATCACTACCTTCAAGCTTCCGCTTGAGAGGATTTTGAAGCGTGTACTTGTCTTATTGATTTCTTGTTCGATTACACTTGTATCCTGGACTTCGACCTCTAAACAACCAGCTAGACTCGAAGACTCTTCTACAACGATGAATCAAACTCAACCCTCAAAGACTTACACACACCTCACTTTTTTTTCTTTTTTTTCGTTCTCTTTGTTTTCTGTCGTCGTGGTTACATAGAAATGAATTCCACATTCCCATATAAATACAACTCGACCAAACCCTAATCATAACAAGATAATCCTATCTTCCTAAACTTGGTAACAAGATGATATTAATTGATTTGAAGAATATTATCTTAACAACCGATTTTATCTAAGGAAATAATTCCTAAGATAACATTAACGGATTAAGATAAGATTCTTCTCTCTCCAAATATATTATCTTAGGAAAGTTTTCCTAAGATAACACATTCGGATTCTCTCTCCAAATCTTCTTTTCGGCGAGATCCTTCCAGCCGAAATCCTATCCTTTGACCGCGTGATTCTTCTAAGAAAGTTTCCATAATCTTCACGCTGAATATCTTTCTTTCATTCGCAACTTGATCTTGTTCGTCACTGTTGTTCCTTGAGAGGTAACAAAGCACATGAACAGAGCTTTGTTCCCTCTGCGATCCTTTGTTGTAATGGTTCCCTATAACAACTGTCTTTGTTCCTGAAACACTTAGTCCCCATATTAGTTGAATGTTTGTTACCATCAAAACCTAAGGAATTCAACAAATTCTTCCATTTTTGATGGTGACAAACACCCTTGATAATAAAGCATACACGTATGAGATAAAGACAGTTATGGAGAGAAAGTCTTCCCACTAAGGCAGTATTAGTTCCCCCTCAACTCAGCAACATATGAAACCATGTTCTGTTCCCCCTTAACCAAAGCTACCTGTCATTTTCTCCCTTTTGACATCATCAAAAACATAGGTAAAGAGATAGAGAGAAAAAGACCACAGCAGGATAAGCAAAACAACCCCTTTTGCATTAGATTGAAACGCACAAACATAGACTGCATGTAAAGACAACAACAAAATGAGCACATGTAACACATATGATTAACATGCCAATCATTGCAAACACATGAAACAGAAGCAAAGAAAAGCAAAGTAGTAGGGGAAGATGTGTTGGGAACAAAAGAGGGATTGGTTAGCCAGATAAAGACGAATCAAGCACCAGAGGGAGCTGAAATATGAATAGCAATTTAGGCATTCACTTACTCCGTAAGACGCCTTTGTTGTTCTGCCAACAGAGATATTGTGCGAGACAAACTTCTCACGGTCCTTCCTCAAATCAGATTCCACCTTTTGTTCCCCCTCAGAGTCTGCACCTTCAGACTCTTCTTCCTCCACACCAGCTTCCATCTCACGTCTAACCTTGACCCAACCAACACCTTTTTGCAACACAAACTGCTTTTTGTGTAGCTTACTAGCATCCAACCGCCGATAGAAGAAAGATTCATTTGTCCCCTCTTTGTGTTCCATTTTTTTTTAAACAGCATACGGGAGTAACATGACAACTTTACAGAGAACGCCATAGATAGGAGGGGAGAAAACACAAGAATCCTTTTTCATATCTTTTCAAGTATTAAGGATAATGATCCCAATCTTCTTCTTTCCTTCTTTTACCAAAGATCACAGCCAATAAGATATTTTCCAAAAATAAATCTTGTAAAAGATTTTGTCCAAATCCATCAAAGCCCACAAAATCTCAAGCGCAACAACCATCACGCAACCACCACATCAACTTTTATGCACGAACACTTCTCAAGCAGTTGTAAGCCATCATTACACATCATACCTATCAAATCTCAGTCACAGACCACAGAGGCGACAATTCGTATTCTTGACTTTCCGAAAAAGTAGAGGAGTGTAATGCGGGGGTAATGTTACCAGAGAGGGTACAAAGAACATCACACATCAATATATATGAGAATTTTTAATAATGTTTAATCATGAATGAGAGGCTCCCAGATGTGGATGATAAGAGAGGCTCATAGGAAGCATCAAGCATGATGGCTAGGGTAAGCTGCAGAGTCAACAATCATTTAGGCTTATAATGAGGGATCAATGCATCAAGTTGACTCTTTTGGGTCAAAAGAAAGATGAACCATGTATTAACAAGATAGCATAGAAAAACATGCATGAGATTTTACACATAAGTGAAGTATTAGCATGAGTCTAAGCAAGTCGTTCAACTAATGATCAAGAGAACAAGTGCAGACCAAGACATGATGATTAACCTTTCACACTTTACCATGTAATTTAGCCAATCATCAAGGGAACAGAACAAATAGATATTTAGTTTAGAGAGATCATACCTAGTTCCATACGGAACTGTTCGAAGGGTTCCCTGTTTAGAGCTTTGGTGAAGATGTCGGCAATTTGATCCGTAGTCGCTGAGTTGTTGTTTAAGCCATAGGAGTTGTGTGCAACAAGCAGCGGCGGCTATGTATTCAGCTTCTGCAGTGGATAGAGCGACGGAGTTTTGCTTCTTTGACCCCCAGGAAACTAAACACGGCCCAAGGAACTGAGCCATTCCTGACGTTGATTTTCTATCCACTTTGTTCCCTGCGAAGTCAGCATCTGTGTATCCGACTAGATCGAGGCTTCCTCCCCTTGGATACCACAAACATAGATCATCTGTTCCCTTCAAGTATCTCAGAATCCTCTTCACTGCTTTAAGATGTGTTTCTTTGGGATCGGCCTGAAAACGAGCACAAAGACATACACTATACATAATATCAGGTCTACTAGCAGTGAGATAGAGAAGCGAACTTATGATTCCTCGGTAGAGAGATGGATCAATTACATGTTCATGTTCATCTTTTCCCATTGGGTTGTTTGGAGAGATGGGAGTGGTGAAGGGTTTTGCGTCAGACATTCCAAACTTTTTGACACATTCCCTTAGATACTTCTATTGATACACTTTGGTTCCCTCATCCCCCTGAGAGACATGAAGACCTAAGAAGAACTTGAGTTCTCCAACCATGCTCATCTCGAATTCACTGGCCATCAGCTTAGAGAATTTCTGAACCAGTTTATCAACTGTAGAGCCAAAGATGATATCATCCATGTAGACTTGTACCACCAGAATATGCTTCCCTTCCTTCAGAAGGAACAATGTCTTGTCGACCTTTCCACGAACGTATCCGTGCGTCAGAAGGAACTGTGAGAGCCTTTCATACCAGGCCCTCGGGGCTTGCTTGAGACCGTACAAAGCTTTGTCTAGAATATAGACATGGTCGGGTTGGGTGGTGTCCTCAAAGCCGGGAGTTTGCTCCACATAGACTTCCTCCTTGAGGACTCCATTCAAGAAGGCGGTCTTGACATCCATCTGTTGCAGCTTGAATCCATGGAAAGAGGAATAGGCAATTATGAGTCTTATTGCTTCTAACCTGGCAACTGGAGCAAAGGTCTCATCATAGTCGATGCCTTCCTGCTGGTTGTAACCTTTCACCACTAGCCTTGCTTTGTTCCTTGTGACTTGACCTTGATCATCCAGCTTGTTCTTGAACACCCATTTGGTTCCTATCACTGTTCTGTTCCTTGGACGAGGAACTAACCGCCAAACCTTGTTCCTTTCGAACTGATGAAGTTCTTCTTGCATGGCATTTATCCAGTCAGGATCCTCCAATGCTTCTCCTATGGTTTTAGGTTCTTGTAAAGAGAGAAAAGCATTGAAAGCAAAAAAATTATGTAGGGAAGAGCGAGTGCTTTGAGGTGCTCCCTTTCTATAGTCTGTGACGATTAGTTTGACTGGATGAGCCCACTTTTGCTAGTAGTTTGGAACTTGGAGGTTGTTGATATCGAACTCCTCTGAATTAGCGTTGTCAGCGTTTGAGCTTTCATCAACAATTTCATCAGTATTAGGACTGACATCTCCAGTTCTGTCAGCAGTAGAGCTGTCCTCAAGGGGCTCCACTATGCCGTGACTTGGGCTCTGTTCCCCCTGAGGTGCCTGAGGTGTTTCTGGTGGGTGAGCATTTTCTTCATTTCCATCTGAGTTGGCGGAGTTGGGAGTTCTTGGTGTTGAAGGATCATTCTGAGTTTCTTGATCTTGAGAGGTCCCAACACCGACATTGCTTTCTACAAGCTGAAAGAAATCATCTTCGGATAGCTCGATATTGGAGGGAACACTGCGTGATTGTTCATGCACATTGTTACCAGCCATAACTGATTCATCAAACACTACATGAATGCTTTCCTCTACCTTTCTGATTCTCTTGTTGAATACTTTGTAAGTCTTGCTTTGCTGAGAGTATCCTACAAAAGTTCCTTCATCACTCCTGGGATCGAACTTCCCAAGAGAATCTTTCCCGTTGTTGTGGACGAAGCACTTGTAACCAAATGTGCGCAAATGAGACACATTAGGTTTCCTTCCCTTAAGAAGCTCATAGGCAGTTTTGTTCAGGAGAGGACGAATAGTTGCTCTATTCAGAACGTAACAAGCAACATTCAGAGCTTCTGCCCAAAAATTCGTAGGAAGACCACTTAAGATGAGGAGGGTACGCGTCATGTCTTCCAGAGTCCTGTTCTTCCTTTCCACAACCCCGTTTTGCTGAGGGGTCCTGGGAGCAGAGAAGTTGTGGTTAATACCTCTGTTCCTACAGAGGGATAGGAACTGAGAGTTCTTGAATTCTGTTCCATGATCAGTGCGAATAGACCCTAATGAATGTCCAGTGCTCCTTTCTGCTGCCTTAAGCCAAGACTCAAACTCAGCGAACACTTCATCCTTTGATGAGATAAATAGAGTCCATGTGTACCTGGAATAGTCATCAACAATAACAAAGACATATGCATTTCCCCCACAGCTCTTCGTGCGTATTGGCCCACAAAGATCCATGTGGACTAATTCCAGAGGATGAGTAGTACTTACATCCCTTTTTGACTTGAAAGAGGATCTGACTTGTTTTTCTTTGATGCATGCATCACACACATCATTTCTCATAGCTTCAACCTTAGGGAGACCGTTCACCAGCTCTTGTCTGTGAAGTTTGGAAAGGAGTTGAAGGCTAGCATGTCCAAAGCGTTTGTGCCACAAGTCTGTTGTCCCAGCAATAGACGACAGACAAAGGTCCTTGTTAGGGATGAAAGCAGGGTCGACCTTGTAAACGTTGTTGCAGATCCCTTTGAGTAAGATTTTCCCTGTACTTAGACACTCAACATGACAATCATCGGTGGTAAAGACTACTCTATTTTTTATGTTTTGGCATAGTTGAGCCACACTAAACAGGTCAAATTTGAGATTATTCACTAGATTTACGTTATTCACAGTGATGTGTTTAGAGAGTCTTACTTTACCGATACCACAAACCTCACCCTTACTTTTGTTTCCAAAAGTTATCGATGCCCCTGAGGCTGGCTGAAGAGAGGTGAACCACTCATTATTCCCTGTCATGTGACTCGAGCACGCACTGTCAAGGTGCCAAGAGCCTTTCCTTGCTTCCTCCTCGGATTTATGAGCACCATCTTCTGATATGTTGTGATCTTTTGAGCTCATCAAACAAATATCCTTTGAGAGAGGAGATGCTTCATCATCTGAGTTGTAGTCACCCCACTTCGCACCCTTTGCTTGTTCCTCTTTCCGGGTCTGAGGAGAACCTGTGGCTTTGTTGAGACATTTTTTGGCGAAGTGTCCGTTGTCATAACAGTGAAAGCAGACAACCTTCTTCATGTCATTGTGAACCATGACCGAATCCTTAATGCCTTTGTTTCGAGACCATATCTTCTTCATGGCTTGAGTGATGAGAACCACATCTACGTCACCTTCTCGAGAGTCTCCATCCAAGGCATTTCCTGACGACATCTTTCCTGCAAAATCTGTAACTAAAAACGAACAATCTAGAGCACCAGGCTCTGATACCAAATGTTGGATCGTTAGAGTTACGTCTGAGGGAACAAAAGCTTTGTTCCCACAGAAGATGCAGCGGATTAAAAATAGCAAAAAAGATAACGAACGAACTCACGATGTATAGTGGAAACCCTGATTAGCAAAACTAGCTTCTCAAGGAAAAACCACTACCTTCAAGCTTCCGCTTGAGAGGATTTTGAAGCGTGTACTTGTCTTATTGATTTCATGTTCGATTACACTTGTATCCTGGACTTCGACCTCTAAACAACCAGCTAGACTCGAAGACTCTTCTACAATGATGAATCAAACTCAACCCTCAAAGACTTACACACACATCACTTTTTTTTTCTTTTTTTTTCGTTCTCTTTGTTTTCCGTCATCGTGGTTACATAGAAATGAATCCCACATTCCCATATAAATACAACTCGACCAAACCCTAATCATAACAAGATAATCCTATCTTCCTAAACTTGGTAACAAGATGATATTAATTGATTTGAAGAATATTATCTTAACAACCGATATTATCTAAGGAAATAATTCCTAATATAACATTAACGGATTAAGATAAGATTCTTCTCTCTCCAAATATATTATCTTAGGAAAGTTTTCCTAAGATAACACATTCAGATTCTCTCTCCAAATCTTCTTTTCGGCGAGATCCTTCCAGCCGAAATCCTATCCTTTGACCGCATGATTCTTCTAGGAAAGTTTCCATAATCTTCACGCTGGATATCTTCCTTCCATTCCCAGCTTGATCTTGTTCGTTATTGATGTTCCTTGAGAGGAAACAAAGCACATGAACAGAGCTTTGTTCCCTCTGCGATCCTTTGCTGCAATGGTTCCCTATAACAACTGTCTTTGTTCCTGAAACACTTAGTCCCCATATTAGTTGAATGTTTGTTACCATCAAAACCTAAGGAATTCAACACTAGTGAATGGTGGGAAAGCACCGGTTTAGCCGATAATCCTGATTTGAACTGGGGAATGTTCAAGTAAAAAATGATTGATCGTTTCTTTTCCCAAGCTATTAGGGAAGAGAAGCACAAGGAGTTTCTATATCCTAAGACATATGGTTTGAAGGTGACTGAGCTTGCGACCAAGTTCAATCATTTGCTGTAATATGCTGGGACGGAAGCGTCCAGCGAGGAGCAAAAGATCTGGTATTTCCACGAGTGGATGAATCCAGATATTAAGCCACTGATGGTGCGTCACGGATGCTCTACTCTAGAGCAGTACATGGATGCAGCCTACAAGTTGGAAGTGACTCTGGAGGAGTCAACTAAGAAGCGTAATAGCCAGGGGCAAGTGCAGAACCAGCCTCAGGCGAGTGGGTTTAAACGTCCCGCCCCACCATCTGATTTTGCCAAATTGATATGCGGCATATTGTATGGCGTATCGAGGGATTATTAGCATGATTTAGAGAATGTTTGGATATGACTTGATGGTAATTCTGTAATCCGGAAGAGAAGACGAGAAGTGAAGAAATCATGGGATTTACAGAGGTTTGAAGTGCATTGAAGACTAGAAGAATAGTGTGCTGAATTAAATTGGTTCGTTCTCTTTACTCAGATATCCAAATGGAGTGATGCCAATTCGAGGAGTTAGATCTTGAAGTCTACTACAAGTCCTCAAAATATGAGCGCAATCCGAGTTGGGAATCAAACGTTATGACGTTTGTACGGAAGTGTCGCAGCTGCTGGAGTGCCACCGCACCCCGCGGTGACACTTACCGCACCCGCGGCTAGAAGGTCAGGGAAGAGGAGCTGGACACTGGAAGATCACCGCACCGCGCGGTGGGTGTTGTCGCACCCGCGGTGACGACGCGCTGAAGACTTTTTCGGCTAATTTCCGAGATCTTTTATCTGTTTTTATTTTATTTCTGAAACTTTGTTTTCAAGTTTGTTATTTTCTTTTCTTTATTTCTGAATTATTTCCTTAGTATTTAAACTTAAGTTTTAGACTCTTTTAGAAAATCATCCATTCTCTAACCCTAGTTGCCACCTATCTTAGTTTTTCTCTCACAAATCCTATGGAGAACTAAGCTTCCATTGTTGCACTTGACATTTTGAAGCCTTCAATTGATTGGTTGTGAGTTTTCTACTCTTGTTCGATTTCCTATCTAGTTGGATTAATTCTCTTGTGCTTGAATGTTTATTGGTTTATGTTGATTTATCTAGAGTAGCTACCTAGGTCTATTGATATCTTCCTAATTGCTAGGATTTGTGATTCCGGGTTCTGGTTGCATATCTAGTAGCAAACACGATTTACATAAGCGGGTTGCGAGTGTTCATCGTGAGAGAGAGTTAATTGCATGCTATAGTAACGGGTTGTTTCTATTGCATGTATCTTGTTAAATCCTTGTTTGAATGCTATTACTTTATTGAGTCTTAAAGGTTTTCGGATTTGATTTGGTAATAAGTACTATTAGGGCTGGTAGAACTAATAGTTACCTAAGATCGGGATAAGGACAACTATAGGAAAGATAAGAACTTGAGACTAATAGAATTCAGTGATCAACCATATCTCTTGTTGTGTGGATCTTTGTCAGGTGTAGCGCTTTTCCCCACCTTTACTTGCGAACTTGTTTACTTGTTACTTGGTCACTAAGAAACCGATACAAAACCCCCCCTAGTTCCTAGTTGGTGACTTGAGAAACACAAGAATAGATAACCTGATTTCCTTGGGTTCGACTCTGACTTACTTGCTATACTCTGTTTAGTAGCTATATTAGGATTTCTTTGATTAGGCATACGACTTTAGGCCTGTCAAATTTGGCGCCGTTGTCGGGGAGTCAAAATTTTTGTTTTTGTGTTTTTGTTTGTTACCAACTTTCGTGTGGTCCTATCTTACGGTCCACACTCGTGCTACTGATTTTTTTTTTCTTTGATACAGAAATGGAGTTATGGGGAGAGCTGCGGTATGACCCATACTCCTCATACACTCTAGGGTGGAGAGATCACCCCAATTCGAGTTATGGGTACCAGCAATACCCTCCATATGGTCATGAATACCAGGAGTTCTACCCGGAGCCACAATCGTTCTACCAGCAGGGTACTCCACGACAGTACAATCCGACCTATGAGCATAGACTACCAGTGTCCGATCCAAGTTCCCACATGTCGATTGAGGATTTACTTCAATCTCTTACGCAAAGCATGATCCAACATGAACAAGAGATGGATGCCAGGTTCCAGAATTTGGGGAATCAAATGGAGCACTTGACTCAAGAAATTAGCAGAATAGAGACCACGATGTCGGAAAAACAGCTATTTCACCTAGTAGTGCACCAGAGAGAGGATGTCTTTTCAATGACCCTCTAGAGTACTGAGCAGCAGCATGTCGCTCCCTTAGCTGAAAGGGAAGAGCAAATCAGCAAGACAGATGTAGAATACAGCGGGATGTCTGCAGAAGAAAACTACGACCTCGGTCCACCCACTGAGGAGATGGGCATTCCAGATGATGTTTTGAACCAAGTTGTGCTCTCTGAAGACGATTATTTTTGGGAACTGGAAGAATGTCGTGACCGCGGTAAAGAGGGCCGCGACCGCGGAAAAGACCCTAGTGCCCAAGACCCTCCCGCAGCTGCATATGACACATATGTGCGCCCTAATTTTTCTCCACTCAATTCATTGAAACTTCCTACACCCTGTCCCGATGCTCTGAAGGACACCAGAAATGTGGAGAACGACAATGATCCATTTGAAACCTTCAGAACCTGCGAGGCAAACACTCCTTTGTTCAAACTGGCAAACAGTACCCCTCACTGCACAGAAGTTTTAAGGGCTCTGCGCAAGATCAAAAAGAAACCAAAAGGGAAACACAAGAAGGAAACCGTGATTCCAAAGACAAATTTCTATAAGCTGGATACGGGGCAGAATAAGCATACAGCCCCTGGGATGTTGGGTAGACCGTTTCTGAAGATGGCAAGTGCATTCATGAATATGAACAGCGGTCCAACCATCAGCAAGTGCACAAGCATGGGGGAAAGACTCAATATCGAGCACACAAAGAGGCATCCCCCTGATATAGACCCCAAGAGTTCAATTGCTTTGAGCAACTCAAGTTAAGTGGGAGAATACCAAGTCAAGCCATGACAATAACTAAGGCGCTGTCCGGGAGGCAACCCGAGGTATGTTTTTATTTCTTTGCTTTTCTTTCTTTGTTTTTGCTTTTGTTTTGGTGTGTTTTGTTTTTGTTTTTCTTTGTTTCTGACTAACCTGCAGGGAGGAGACCTATGCGAATTGAAGAAGGTGTTTCCCACACCATTGTAAATCTCTCTTTCCCTGCACTAATAAACTACCCGAAAAAACCTTAAACGGGGAGCAAAAAAAAATCCAAGAAAAAAAGAAGAATCAGAATGGAAAAAAAAGTTGTACCGAAGGCCAGCTGTCCAGAGTTCCCCATGGAGAGACGGTGCGCATCATGTTGTCAAAGGAGGAGACATTAGCCCTACACATTATTTGGCAACGATGATGGCCCTATAATTGACAACTGAGGAGGAGGAACACTACAACCCCTATCACGATTACATCTGGGCTCCACCATGTGTTCGTTGAAGGCCGTGCAGCCCCGACATCTTTGCAAAGCCACTACTCACCAAAGTGGTTTCCTCTTGGTTGCACGGTAGGAGAAAACTATGGAGTTGATGAAGACACCCGCCCAACACTGGAGACCTGGGCGTTACTGAGTATACCGCCAGCAACAACGAAAGTGTCCAAGCAGCTAGGCGACGTTGTGAGTTATTTTTTTTGCTTTTCTCTGTGCTTCTATTCTTTTTGTCTTTCATTACATTGAGGACAATGCAATGTTTAAGCATGGGGGAGAGTTCTATACTTGCTACGTTGTTGAGGAGAAAAATAAAAAAAAAATTGAAAAAGCCAAAAATTTGAAAAAAGGCAAAAATTGATATCCTGGGATAAGTCGAAAACCCAAAAGGGCGACTTAGGTAAGAAGCAGGTGGCTTGGACCAGCATTAGGCTGGGGTAATAATTGGTCAAGAGTGATGTGAGCATATGTGAGACCATCTATAGAAAAATGAAATGAGTGGCTTGGTGAAAACCCGAAAGGGCGCCTTGGAAAAATGAGTGAAAAGAATAAGAGTGATTTTTAGGATTCCTCATTTTTTCTGGCGTGGCGACATAAGAAGAAGAGTTATAAGGAGGAATCGGGTAGGCCACTTTTGGAGGAATAAGGTGATTAGATGGAGTTATGATTAGATGAGTTTTGCATCACTTGTTTTGGTTGTCTTGGAGCTTACTGTGAATGTGTTGGTATTTCTAGTGTCATTTTCTCTTGTACTTCCTGAGGCCTTGGAGCATGACTGGAGGAGTAGGTTTCTTTTAGCTTACTCGGGACGAGTAAAGGTCTAAGTATGGGGGTATTTGATATGCGGCATATTGTATGGTGTATCTAGGGATTATTAGCATGATTTAGAGGATGTTTGGATATGACTTGATGGTAATTCTGTAATCGGGAAGAGAAGACGAGAAGTGAAGAAATCATGGGATTTACAGAGGTTTGAAGTGCATTGAAAAGTAGAAGAATAGTGTGCTGAATTCAATTGGTTCGTTCTCTTTACTCAGATATCCAAATGGAGTTATTCCAATTCGAGGAGTTAGATCTTGAAGTCTACTGCAAGTCCTCAAAATATGAGCGCAATCCGAGTTGGGAATCAAAAGTTATGATGTTTGTACGGAAGTGTCGCAACTACTGGAGTGCCACCGCACCCCGCGGTGACACTGACCGCACCCGCAGCGAGAAGGTCAGGGAAGAGGAGCTGGACACTGGAAGATCACCGCACCCCGCGGTGGGTGTTGCCGCACCCGCGGTGACGACGCGCTGAAGACTTTTCTCGGTTTATTTCCGAGATCTTTTATCTGTTTTTATTTTATTTATGAAACTTTGTTTCCAAGTTTGTTATTTTCTTTTCTTTATTTCTGAATTATTTCCTTAGTATTTAAACTTAAGTTTTAGACTCTTTTAGAGAATCATCCATTCTCTAACCCTAGTTGCCACCTATCTTAGTTTTTCTCTCACAAACCCTATGGAGAACTAAGCTTCCATTGTTGCACTTGACATTTTGAAGCCTTCAATTGATTGGTTGTGAGTTTTCTACTCCTGTTCGATTTCCTATCTAGTTGGATTAATTCTCTTGTGCTTGAATGTTTATTGGTTTATGTTGATTTATCTAGAGTAGCTACCTAGGTCTATTGATATCTTCCTAATTGCTAGGATTTGTGATTCCGGGTTCTTGTTGCATATCTAGTAGCAAACACGATTTACATAAGCGGGTTGCGAGTGTTCATCGTGAGAGAGAGTTAATTGCATGTTATAATAACGGGTTGTTTCTATTGCATGTATCTTGTTAAATCCTTGTTTGAATGCTATTGCTTTATTTAGTCTTGAAGGTTTTCGGATTTGATTTGGTAATAAGTACTATTAGGGCTGGTAGAACTAATAGTTACCTAAAATCGGGATAAGGACAACTATAGGAAAGATAAGAACTTGAGACTAATAGAATTCAGTGATCAATCATATCTCTTGTTGTGTGGATCTTTGTCAGGTGTAGCGCTTTTCCCTACCATATTCACAACCTTTACTTGCGAACTTGTTTACTTGTTACTTGGTCACTAAGAAACCGATACAAAACCCCCCCTAGTTCCTAGTTGGTGACTTGAGAAACACAAGAATAGATAACCTGATTCCCTTGGGTTCGATCCTGACTTACTTGCTATACTCTGTTTAGTAGGTATATTAGGATTTCTTTGATTAGGCATACGACTTTAGGCCTGTCACAAATCTGGCTGAGCAAAAACGGATATGACTCATGATGGGTCTATGCAACGTTCGGGTCAGGGCAAGAGTCCAATCCAGTGCTACAACTGTGGTACTTACGGGCACAAGTGTAATGCGTGTCCGAAGGAGAGGAAAATGTGCTTTGTGTTGAATTCCTTAGGTTTTGATGGTAACAAACATTAAACTAATATGGGTGCCAAGTGTTTCAGGAACAAAGACAATTATCCCAGTGAACCATTGCAGCAAAGGATCGCAGAGGGAACAAAGCTCTGTCATGTGGCGTAGTAGTGGTGTTATTATCTCCACTGGTTGTGGTAACTCCGAGAGAACTAGTAGTGATCCCACCAACATTGGGGGCACAGTTCCCTGTACGTGGATTACCCTAATGATTACCATCATCACCTTCATCATCTGAGTCTTCGCGTTGCATACGTGGAAAGTGATCATCCGGGAACGGTGTGTTGGAATCATCACTCTCAGCTTTTGAGTGTTCATCAAAGACAACATGAATGCTCTCTTCAATCTTTCGGATTCTCTTGTTGTAGACTCTATAAGCTTTGCTTGAATTGGCATATCCCATAAAGATTCCTTCATCACTCCTTGGATCAAATTTCCCCAAGTTATCTTTTCCATTGTTGTGAATGAAACACCTGCAACCAAAGGCACGCAAGTGGAAAATATTGGGCTTGCGTTCCCCGATTAGTTCATAAGCAGTTTTATTTAGCAATGGTCTAAGCATGGCACGATTAATAATATAGCATGAAGTGTTTATAGCCTCAGCCTAGAATATTCGAGGAAGGTTGCTTGCTATGACCATTGTTCTAGCCATGTCCTCCAATGTTCTGTTTTTCCTCTCGACCACTCCATTTTGTTGTGGTGTCCTAGGAGCCGAGAAGTTATGAGAGACACCATGTTCCCTGCAGTAATCAAGGAACATGGCATTCTCAAACTCCATTCCGTGGTCGGATCGAATGGAGCTTAGCTTGTGTCCCATATTAGTTTCCACACCCTTGATGAAAGACTCAAATGTCTTGAATACCTATTCCTTGGAAGAGAGAAAGATTGTCCATGTAAATCTAGAGTAATCATCAACAATAACAAACACATACCTGTTCCCTACATGACTTCTTATCCTCATGGGACCACAGAGATCCATATGGATCAATTCCAGAGGATGAGAAGTGGTAACATCAGATTTGCTCTTGAAAGAGGAACATGTTTGCTTCCCTCTTACACAGGCGTCATAGACTCCATGGATCTCAAGTTTGACATTTTGAATCCCTCTAACCAGTTCCTTCTTATGGAGTTTGTGAATGAGTTGTATATTGGCATGTCCAAGCCTTATGTGCCACAATTCCATCTCTTCAGCTAGATACACAAAGCACAGTTCCCTTGATGGCTTGAACGTTGTGTCAACAATGTACACATCGTTGAATCGGACACCCTTCAATACGATCTCCTTGGTTTTTCTATTCCTTATGTAGCAATCTTTGGTTGTGAACACAGTCTCGTTGTCTCCTTGATCACAAAGTTGAGCTACACTTAACAAGTTAAAACCAAGTTGATGAACTAGACTAACCTCTTTTATCTTGATGTTTGAGTTCAAAGTGGCTTCTCCTGTTCCCACTATCTCACTGCATCGTTTATCTCCAAGGGAAACGGTTCCCTTAGAGTGTTGTTACAGTGAGGTAAGGTGATCTCTATTTCCTGTCATATGGCATGAGCATGCACTGTCAATGAACCACCTGTTGTTCCCCTTCACTTCATCCTGCATTAAGAGAGTTAATGTTTAGCGACCTAGGCAAGCTTAGCTTTACTTGGTCGTTTAGAGACAAAATAATATTCTCTAAGCTTAGCATGGAACATGTCAGGAGATGCATCATAATTATTCCAATCAACATTGTTACTTCTGCTGTTCCTACGTTGAGTGTGCTCTTTAGTGAACTTTTGTTTCTTAGCACAGTTTCTCACAACATGACCATTGTTCCCACGATACCAGCAAATCTTATAATAGTCCTCGAAGGTGTACTTACGGTTTAGGATGGGTATGCTACATTTCTTGGCTCTAACTGGGTCAGGTGTACTAGGCAACTTTCCCTGGGATTGGATGAGATACATCTTATGGGCAAGTTGGCCTTTGTACCAAGATTGGTTTTCACTCAGACCACTCTCTAGAGTCTTCACACACTCTTCTAGGTAAGAGTTCCTATCCTTAGTACTCTGAAGTTCCCTATCTTTTAACTCTCTAAGCTCAGGTATGGTCAGCTCATGTTCTTCACTTTCTTGTTTTTCACCTTTGTACCCCACACCATACTTGGACTCAACAAAGGTAATCTCTTCTTCCTTAAGCTTTTGCTCAACTAAAATATAGTGAATTTTGTCAATCTGAGCTTTCATCTGAGACAGTTCCCTAACTGTGCTAAAGGAACTAGGTTCACTGTGAGTAGCATCACTTCTAACACAAGGAACAGTAGATGAACTAGCAATTCTAGATAAAGATTCATTCAATTCAATGCATTTATCCTCAGCATTACTCAAATCATTTTGAGTTTTAAGATTCTCATTATACATGCTTTTGATAAGAGAAATCAAGGATTTTTTTATCAAAATTGACAAGAGATTCAAAGAAAGTTTCAGAATCTACCTCTTGTTCTTCACTTGACGACTTCAGAGTCATTGCATACATTCTGTTGTTTCCCCATGCCTCTGGCTCGTCATCATCAGATTTGGCACACTCATCACCCCAGACAACAACGAAACCTTTCTTCTCGTCGTTCCCAGAATTGTCACCATTGGTGTTGTCTGAGTTGTTCCCTTTGGGGAACTTGTTAGCATAGTGACCCTTGTCCTTGCAGTTATAGCATGTAACGTCGAGATCTCGTTTCTCACCATTGTTCCCATCATTCCTGAATGATCTACCTTTGCGATAGAGAGATCGCATGGCCTTGGTGAGAAGGGCAGTTTCTGGATCTATACCATCCAAGTTTTCATCTTTGTTGTCTTCTATCATCTTGACAGCTTTTTCAACCATCAAGGCGATGCTTTTAGGTTTAACATACTTGTCTTCTTCTTCATATTTTTTGATTTTTCCAAACACTTCATGAAGAGTGAGTTCAGGAGTTTTGGGATTTTCCTTTAGAATAGCTTTGGTCATCTTGTGCATTGGAGGAAGTCCATCAATGATGATGAGAACTTTCTCCTTGGGAAGAATTTCCTTATAATCGACATCATGAGAAACAAGTCTAGCCATATTCCCTCAAACCTAGATTGGTAGGAGGAAACAGACTCACCATCAACCATGGAGAAGTTATAGAATTCTTTCTTAGATTGAAAGCGATCCATTTCTCTGAGATCGGAACTTCCCGTGTATATCTGTTCCAAGGCAGCCCACATGTCTTTGGCGGTTGCACAAGATTGTATCTTTGAAGCATCTTCAGCACTAAGGGCGTTGTTGATGAACATGCGAGCCTTAGAGTTTTTCTCCATGATTCTGAAATCATCTTGACTCCAAGGTGTTGTTCCTTTGATCATTGCTTTAGCGACTTTCTCATCACCAACCTCAATAACTCTCCATCATTGGTAGTCGTTACTCTTCATCCAGTCAGTGAAGAGATCCTTCCAGTGTTGAAACTTTCCACCAATGGGCAGGAACGGTGGTTTGTTGTTCCCAATACCGACTTCATGAGTTAAAGACATTGTTACCTGTGAATCTGAAAAGAACACACAATCTAGAGCGAGCCTGCTCTGATACCACACTACTACAAAAAGTGCATTTTAGCTCGTGACTATTTAGCCCGGATCCCAATTATCCGGGATATTAAGGCCCTTTACCTCATAAGGCTTCAGCTTATTTGAGAAACAACACATAATAGCCCGGACCATTTTTGAAGCGCCCGGGCTAAAAACAAATGGGTTTGAAAACATGCAAAATTAAATAGCCCGGGCGTGTATTTTTTATAAATATCCGGGCTATTTAGTGACATGGAAAATTAATCTATTAGAAAATAAGCCGGATCTTTATGATCCGGGATCTCATGTCTCTAAATGTTCATCCAACCCTAATTGTTCAAGCCTCTTTCTCGCTCCTTCGTTGCCCTACACCCATCCAACGTGAGAGAGAGAGAAGGACGCCATTTTTGTTCACTTTTTGTGAAGGCCTCGATCTCTCTCCCTTTGTCTTCGTATAGCGATTTGGCTGCAATGGCGGATTGCGAAGCTTTACCACTCCCTAATGACTTCGATGAGGATGATCCACGCCTCCCTATCAAGTACCAGCCGCCGGAAACTTTTCCTCCCTTTTTCTACTCTGGAAAAAAAGTCTAAAGCATCGTAGCATACTCAAATTCAGGTGGAGAGATCATGAGGCCCAAGATCTATCTATTCGGCGATTCAATCACCGAGGAGTCCTTCGGCGATGGCGGCTGGGGCGCTTCCCTTTCCCACCATTTTTCTCAATCTGTAATCTCTCCCTCTAAATTTGTTTCTTGGGTTTTCCAAATACATGAATTTGGTTTTGGGTTTTTTCTTCTTTGATTGAAAAAACTATGCTGGTGCCTTTTTCAGGCCGATATAGTGCTAAGAGGGTACAGTGCTTACAATACTGGGTGGGAGCTCAAGGTGTTTGACAGGGTTTTTCTGACCGGCGGCGATGATGGGTCGTGATAGGTGTTATTTCATACACCTTTTCTAGCAACTATTAGCATGATTTGGAGGAGTTTTGGATGAGTTTTGGTGCTAAGTCTGCAATCCAGATGTTATGGAGAGAAGTGAAGAAATCCAAGGATTTGCAGCTTAGATGGAGCATGAAGATGAGGATGGAGCTGCTGGAGAATTTATGGAGAAGGCTACCAACACTTAGTAGTATTGGATAGCAGCAGATGAAGAGAAGAAGAAGAGAGCTGGAGGATTGGAGTTCACCGCCCCGCGGCGACCCTCGCCGCGACCCGGCGATGACTCTCAGTGAAGAACGGAGCCCGCGCCAGAGGAAGCCACCGCCCAGCGGTGGAGTGTTCGACGCCCCGCGGTGGATGTTCACCGCCCCGCGGTGGCTGCGCTTAATGACCTCGCGGCCAGAGTTGTTTTATTTTACTTTATTTCCTTTTATGCATTAGTCAGATTTCCTTTATTGTATTATTTTATTTCCTTGTAAGATTTGGTTTGTGATCTTGGGGATTTAGGTTAACTATATTTAACCTCTTTTCGCACAGCCTCCAAATCAGAATAAAAAATCATCATCAGACGCACTATTGTTTGAACGTAGTTTTCTAATTAGAGTTTTTCATCCCCTTTGATGGAGAGCTAATTTCCCTTTGTTCTGCTAGACGATTGAAGTAGTACAGTTGATGTGTTTGTGAGATTTCTATTCCTTGTTCTTATCCTTATTTATATCGGATTGATTCTCTTGGTTATATTGATTATTGATTTCTTGTTGTTCTTCTTAGCCTGATCAACTAGGTTGAATACGTTTTATCATTTGCTAGGATTGCATATAGGGATTCCGAGTGCATATCTAGTGGCAAACACAATTGTGCGTATAGGGGTTCCGAGCGTACAATTGTGTGTGAGAATCAATTGCATGTTAAGTAGGGGAGTGAGTACTTGTATGTCTTTCTACTTGCATGTATCCTATATCCTTGTGTGCATTGCTGTTGTTGTGTTAGTGATAAAGTACGCTGACAACTGTGAGAATCAGTTGTGCTTTATCATTGGCATAGTAATAAGTCTATTGACAACAGTGAGAATCAATAGTACTTACGATCAGGGTGGGAACGACTATAAGGATAAATAAACGAACTTGGACAAAATAGATTTCAGTGATCAAACTCTATCTCTGTATTGTGGATTTCGGTCTAGTGGAACTACTTCCCCTCATCATACTTTCTTCCTACATAAACCGAATTTGTTTACTTTGCTTGTTTGCTCTCTTGATTACAAAACCCCCCAGTTACTTGTTACTTGTTACTCGTCATTCACGTTTGCATACTACATCATACCTTCTCTGTGGGATTCGACTCTTACTTGTCTGCTATACTCTGTTTAGTAGGTTTGTTAGGATAATTTACTTTGATAAGGCTAATCAATGACATTTGCTTGTGCATTTTTAGCCCCGTCAAATTTGGCGCCGTTGCTGGGGAAGGTTTTTGTTTATTATGTGTTTTCGTGATTGATTGTTGGTGGAGACCTATCTTATGGTCGACACCCGTAGTACTGACTCTCCCCTTCTAGCTTTGGATCCAGAGATTGAAAGATCTTTTCTTGGAAGCCTGCGAAATCGAAGAGGAGAGGAAGAAGAGGTCGAAACCGCTGAGACCAAGACCGTTGAGACTGCTACTACCCCAGTTGTTGCAATGGATGGAACTGGAACTCTGAGAGAGCTTACTGAGCCGAATATTGGGGCTCAACCCCTAGCTGTCATCATCCCTGCACTAGGAGAAGGGGTGAACTTTGAATTGAAGTCGGGAGTTGTTGCTTACCTCCCTAAATTCCACGGTCTGAGTGGAGAGGATCCGATTTCTCACCTGGGCAAGTTCCACAATGTCTGCATGACCATGAAGCCCAGGAACGTGACCGAAGATCAAATCAAGATGAGATCTTTTGGTTTCTCTTTACTCGACTCTGCGAGCGATTGGTATTATCACCTGCCGCCAGGAACCATAGATACATGGACGAAGCTTCACAAAGCGTTCCTGGACAAATATTTTCCTACGAAGAAGGCGAATGCTTTGAAAAAGGCTATTGCCAACATCGAACAGGCTGGTGATGAAACACTTTATGATTATCTGGAGAGGTACAAGAGGCTTTGTTCCAGCTGCCCATTCCACGGGTATGCCAAGCAAGATCTTGTTCTCTATTTGCATAATGGTCTGCTGGACCAAGAAAGAAGAATGGTTGATGCTGCATGCGGTGGAAGTATCCTGAACCTGACACCGGATGACGCTATGAATAGACTCCAGGAGATGAGTGAGAGCACCCAGAATTTCGGGAAGACATACCAGAGGAAGGCGGTCAATGCTGTGACCCCCGTAGGACCAAGCCCGGTGTTGACTGAGTTGGCCGAGTTGAAGGAGATAGTTATGAAGATAGCAAATCAGAATGCCCCTCAACAAGCCAGAGTGTGCGGTCTTTGCTCCAATCAGGCCCACCACACCGATACTTGTCCTTAGTTGCAAGAGGACGGTGTTGCCGAAGTCAATGCTGTAGGAGGCTACGGCGCTCCTAGACAACAATATGGTGGACAACTGAATTACAACCAGAGAGGCCATGATCACCCAGGATTCAGATGGAGTGACCCTCAGGGCGGTCAGCAACCGGCACAACAGCAATACCAGCCGGCTCAGCAACAACAGTACCAGCAAAGAGCTCAGTACCAACAGAGACCTCACGGTCAAACTTCTAGAGCTTTGACTGAGGATTTGCTGAAGACGTTGACTCAGCACTTTGCCACACATGTGCAAGCCACTGAGTCGAGTATCAAGAACATGGAGAGGCAGATTGGCCAGTTAGCCGATGAGGTGACCAAGATTAACCAAAGGGCCTCAAACTCTCTGCCATCCCAGACCACTGTGAACCCTAGAGAAAACGTGAGTGCTATCACGCTAAGAAGTGGTAAGACAGTCGTTGCTCCTATTGCTAAAGAGGAGAACGAGAATCCGGAGAAAGAAGTCACTGAGCGCCCCGCGGTCGATGACACCGCGACTCCACCGCCCCGCGGCGACCCTCGCCGCGACCCGACGACTGTGCTCAGGAAAGATACCGCGACTCCACCGCCCCACGGATATCACTTACGCCCCGCGGTGGGCTCGCCGCGACCTGATCCTCGAAAATCTGTTCCTGCTGAAGACACCTATGTTGATAATTATGTTTGGCCCGTGTTCCCTCCTCTAGGTTCAGAGAAGCCCCCAACACCTTTTCTTGAGGCGCTAAAGGCTAGAAGAGTTGTCGACGACAGGGATCTGTTTGATACATTTCAGAATTGTGAGGTGAACATCCCTCTGCTGAAGCTTATTAAGGCTATACCGCGATACGCCAAGTTCTTAAAGGAGCTATGCACGGTGAAGAGGGCTCAGAAACAAAAGACCCAGAAGAAGAGTCCAGTGGGTGAACAAGTGTTAGCGGTAGTTCAGAAACGTCTGCCTGAGAAATGCAAGGATCCAGGTACTTTTACAATTCCTATCACTATAGGTGGGCATCTTTTTGAGAAAGCACTGCTAGACTTGGGTGCCTCAATTAATGTCCTACCCTATTCATTGATTGAAAAATTGGAATTAGGACCCTTGCATGATACTAATATTGTTATACAACTTGCTGATGGTTCTTGTGTGCCCCCTAAGGGTATTGTAGAAGATGTCCTTGTTAGGATAGGTCCCCTGATATTCCCTGCTGATTTCTTTGTTATGGATATGGATTATGATGAGCAAGTTTCCCCTGTTATGCTAGGGCGACCTTTTATGAAAACTTCCATGACTAAGATTGATGTTGATAGTGGTACCCTGACTATGGAATTTGATGGAATAATTTTCAGACATGATATTCATAATGCCAATTCCATTGAATTACCCGCTCCTTTCTACATTAA
Source organism: Rheum nobile (assembly GCA_027886185.1). Lineage (NCBI taxonomy): Eukaryota > Viridiplantae > Streptophyta > Magnoliopsida > Caryophyllales > Polygonaceae > Rheum > Rheum nobile. The sequence goes on along the minus strand of WOAB01000736.1, from coordinate 8,019,613 downwards.
TGATATTGATGATTCTGTGCATGGAAATGATAAAATTGATGCAGTAGAGACCGTAGTTGAGTGTCCCACTCCTGATGGACCTATTGAGTTGCATGATCTGCATGAATTGCATATTGATAATGTCTTGCTAGATGATATAGGAGACCCCATTTCCTCTGCTTTGGGCACTTGCCCCCCTACACTAACCATACAAGGCTATAAGCCTTTATCTAGTGACGTGCAGCATATTCAGATTGAGCCGTATCGGCCCCCGCATCGTTCTAAGTATGGGGGAGACACTCCAAAGAGAATGAACATGGAGTGGTTGGCAAAGAGGGAACATGGTCTAAGGTTTAAAACCTTCCATGAGAGGTCTCCACAGGAAGAGACGAGTTGGATGATTCCAAAGGGATCCTATTCGAGATGGTAGTTGATTTGCAGTACGTCGAGCCAACGACGATAACCAAGGCGCTGTCCGGGAGGCAACCCGTGTTAGTTTTTCCTTGATTTTTCTCTTTTATTAGATTATTTTCGTAGTTTATTTTGCTTTGTTTCGTTCGCCTGTTACTCACATTATAGGTGCGAAAGTAAAACCGAGAAGAGATGTGGTACCCAGCCATTCTCACCGCCCCGCGGCGCCCCCCTACCGCCCCGCGGTGGAGCTCCCCGCCCCGCGGTGAAGGTCAGATATAACTTCTCAACTCTTTAAAAAAAAAAAAAAGCAAGAATAATGGGCCCCGAAAAAACCTTAACCGGGTGAGTACAAGCTTATTTCTTCAGTGGTCAATAAGGTTTTGACGGAATGTGCCTCTTTATGGGCCAAGATTTCTCTTTTGGGCCATGTACATGACCGGCCCAGCATCCCTTTTCCTTCTTTCCCCACCACCACCTTCCGGTCCACAGTGAGTTTATTTCTTCTTTCCCCTATCATTTGATGTTCTCTTTTCTACATTGAGGACAATGTTCGGAATAAGTATGGGGGAGGGATATAGTCTTACTTTCTTGCTAGCTAGTGTACATAGTTTATTTCTGCATTCGTTTTCTGCATTGTTGTTTCCGTTTCTGTTTTCGGATTTAAAAAAAAAAAATATATCGAAAAAGCCAAAAAGAAATAAAAAGGCAATCAAAATCCTAGGATGGACTGAAAACCCGAAAGGGCAGTCCAGGTAACAAGCAGGTAGTCCGAATGGTATAGACCAGCGCAAAAGTGGACTGGAGTGATGTGAGTATTGGTGAGATATCTAGCAAAATGAAATGAGTGGCTAGGTGAAAACCCGAAAGGGCGCCTAGGCAAGATGAGCGTAAAAGAATAAGAGTGATTCTAGGATTCCTCTTCATATCTTGGTGGAGGCGTCATAAGAAAGGAGTCAAAGAAGGACTGTCGGGTAGGCCACTCATGGAGCGATAAGGAGCTAGATTGGAGTTAGGATTAGACTATCTTTGCATCACTTGTTTTGATTGTCTAGAGCTTATCGTTGATATGTTGTAGTTGCTAGTGTCAAGTTTCTTGTACTTCCTGAGGCCTTGGTGTTGATTGAGATGGTGAGCTTTTCTTTAGTTTACTCGGGACGAGTAAAGGTTTAAGTATGGGGGAATTTGATAGGTGTTATTTCATACACCTTTTTTAGCAACTATTAGCATGATTTGGAGGAGTTTTGGATGAGTTTTGGTGCTAAGTCTGCAATCCAGATGTTATGGAGAGAAGTGAAGAAATCCAAGGATTTGCAGCTTAGATGGAGCATGAAGATGAGGATGGAGCTGCTGGAGCATTTATGGAGAAGGCTACCAACACTTGGTAGTATTGGATAGCAGCAGATGAAGAGAAGAAGAAGAGAGCTGGAGGATTGGAGTTCACCGCCCCGCGGCGACCCTCGCCGCGACCCGACGATGACTCTCAGTGAAGAATGGAGCCCGCATTATTCCCCAGCCAATGTTACCTTACAGCAATTCCTCCACAATGGAGATGATCAGCTTAGAAATGCAAGAAGTTAGTGTTAGCATTATTCATTATGGATTCATCAGGTGGCTATCTACATTGAGCTACATCATTGACATATGGTGTTGACATTGAAAGAATGCGCTGGATGGTAATTCTGCAGGTAGCTATTGCTTTTGTTTATTTTTTCCTGAGTTCACCTCGGCCAAGACATGTTACTATATCTATGTGATGTGCAAGTATTCGCCTTACGTTCACCTTTTATATGCAGAGGATATCTATCGCATATGCAGTTGCAGCATTGTGTCAAATTTGGCTTCCATGTAGAAGGTCGAAAAGAGTTGGTTTCTTTAGAAATTACAACTTGCCGTGGTAAGATATTGTCTTTTTTTGTGTGTGCTGAAAATTGATTTGGGTGTAATGGTTGACTATTTGTGGTTTGGTTTTGGTCATCTTTTTCTTCTCTCTCTCTCTCTCTCTCTCTCTCTCTCTCTCTCTCTCTCTCTCTCTCTCTCTCTCTCTCTCTCTCTCTCTCATACACACACACACACACACTCAAATTTACTCGAACTTATATTTTTCAAAGAAGTTGGGTAAATTAAAGAATGTCTTATCTGCTGCATCTTAGTAGTGTATAATTTTCTTCAAATGATTTGGCATTTCTCCTGGATCTGAACCTAACAAATGGTATACTGACAACTCTTTGACAGCTGCTATTACATGTATTATTGGGCTTCAGTTCGATCATGTTCTCGTCCAATTTCAGGTCAGGATTCATGCTCATGTCTATATGCCTATCATTACCAAGAATTTTAATGTTGCTACTAGCTTATGCTTTGTATTTGACCTTTGGCAGCTCTAAAAGTAGAAAATAGTACCTTGTCCTCACTTGTGGTCCACCTTCTCTAAGCTCTGCTGTGCCACAGGCTAAAGGAGAGGATGGAGAATGTTGCTCAGATGATGGTGATGAAGAACATCAGGCAAGTGGTTTTCTACATGTTCCCCCCTTTGGAATTGAGATGAGATGACATGATCTCTATAGTGAGGAAATGATAGAATCTTCCTTGGGAAATTTATTATCTCTCACGGTTTTTAGTGGTGCTAAATGGAATGGATGATACTATGATAGCAAATTTGTGGTATAATTGTGTAATTAATTTGATTTAATACTTCGATTAGGTGATCCTATCAGCATGGTGCATTTTATTTTATTTTTCAAAAAAAGAGGACTTTTTATCCCGGACCTTTAAAGATCCGGGTTAATAGGTCCTCTTGTTTTTAGCAAATAACTAGACTTTTTAGCCCGGATACCCAAAGGTCCGGGCTAACAAGTCTTGGTTATTTAGCCCAGACCCATTGTCACACGCCCGGGCTATATTCCTTCACATAATTTGGGGGCGCCCCAAATTAGGTGAAGGAATATAGCCCGGGCGTGTGACAATGGGTCTGGGCTATTTGGTCTATTTTCACACCAACCAATAGCCCGGACCCTTTTTAGCTATATCCGGGCTATATAATGAAAACGCCCGGGCTAAAAAGCATATTTTGTAGTAGTGCCAATTCCCTGAGCAGCGGAAATAACATAGATTCAGTAGTAACAGTAAGACAATTCCTTATAGAGGAAACTTTATCAACCAACTAGTTGAAAAGAGAAAACCTCTACCTCTAGGTGTTACCCTAGGAGGATTTCAAACACGTGTACTTGTATTACTAATGAAGTTGTACAATCTCACAAGCCTTATCTCCACCTAATCACACACAGTTCCTAAGTTTCTAGACTTTGAGTGCAATCAACTAGTAGCAACACAAGAACACAACAAAAGACTCTAAGCAAGTACTCACAACACAAGTTCGTACCTTGCCTTGAACCTTGATCTCAATCGCAATAGCTCTTCAGTATGCTTCCTTAGTGATGACCGAGATACCTTATCCTAAGATATCCTCAACTATATATAGTGGCAGCCAAACCCTTGTTACCAAAACAACTCAGATATCTATCGAATCCTATACATGGTAACAGTATGAGATTTCTTTTCCTTCTAAACAATTTGGCTTACAATCACATGGTTTCCATAAGTAAACTTTCCTAAGACACGCTATCTAGCTCTTCTCTCTCCGAGTGGGTCTTCAAAACTTGGTTTCCATAAGCAGCGGTCTCCACTGGTAACAGCTGGGAACGTCTGAATTCTTCATTGTTCCTTAACCGCTGTTTCTAAGTATAAAAGTTTCCATATATGAACAATACGTGTGCTTCATTCTTCAATATTGATTCTGCGTAACTGTTCCATGTTTTCACCACGTTCCTTAGCATCCTCTGCTTTCTCTTCTTTTTCAGGTTTTCCATTGTTCCCTAAATCGTTCATAAATACTGAAACTCACAGAAACAATGTAAACCATAAAACCCAATGGTGTTTATCATCATCAAAACCAGAGGGAACGTCATGGTTCCAACATTTAGATTCCATCCTACAACACCAATGCATATACCGCAAGAATGTAGTGAAGACGTCAAGCTAAAGGGATATGACATTGTTGCGGGGATGCAAGTCATTGTCAACTTGTGGGCTATAGCAAGAGACCCCGTGTATTGGGAACAACCAGACAAGTTCACTCCGGAGAGGTTATTGGATTCTCCAATAGACTTCAAAGGGCAACACTTTGAGCTTATTCCCTTTGGCACAAGCAGAAGGGGCTGTCCTACGATATCATTTGCTATCGCTGCAATTGAGCTCACGCTTGCAAATCTTGTGTATCGGTTTGATTGGTCATTACCTGATGGAGCGGAAAGCGAATCGATAGATATTAGTGAGTTCACCGACTCTATGTCTCACAAGAAAAATCCTCTGATTGTTGTTCCTACTCGAAGGATGGCGGAAGTTAATAAGTTTGACGTTACAATTGGGAAAGAATGGTCATACTATATATTATCATGCATTCATGGAGTTTAAATAAGGTAAAATGTACCATATAATATATAATTTTGGGTTGTAATTATCTGTTGACACCGAAGTTCCGATATTCTAAGAAAGTTATAAGAACTTTATGGTTTATAGTTATGATTTGAGATCACAAGCAATCACTCTTATCATAAAATATATATATAGCATTTTGGGGCATTCGATTTACCTTCATCCACAACTCAGATTAAGGCCATTTCTTTCAGGATTTTAACTTATTTAAAGATATTTTTTGTAATTTTGCATCTATGTCTTTCTCCCCCAATTTGTAATGTGTTCTCTAGTTGTCTCCAACGCTCGATCTCCATGGATGTTCTCCACGATTCGTGAATCATTTTCCTCTCCGTGGTGGATATTAAAGATTCATAGTTGAAATCGAATTATTCTATAGACCGTGTTCATCTGTTTAGGTTATTTTTTAATTTCTTCATTCATAAAATGCCATGGATGTGTGTATTGATTTGATTTCAAGCATAACAATTGAATTGGATTTTTCTTTGTGATTGATCTTGCTTTATTTGGACATATAACACATCAATAATTCTCAGATTGAGAAGCTTAGATTTTGATTATGGGGGATGTGTTGAGAGACGCCGACAAACTGTTCGATGAAATATATAAGAGAGGAATTGTGAGTTGAACATGGATGAAATGCCCTTAATGATGAATAACTCAGTTAGTCTTACAATTCTATAGACAATTGACATGAAACATAGGAAAAAGTCATGACAAAGGCAAAAAATGATTTGAACTACAATAGGCTTAATATGAACCTTAAAATTATAATATATGAACCTTATAAGACTATATATGAACCTTGAACATAACATATGGATACCTAATTATTTATATTGTGCATGACATATGGAAAATTATATGAAGTTTTCAGAAAAATAGGTATGAACGTTGGATTACTATATATGAACATTGATATGTTATATATGAACTCATAAGTCTTTATTGCTCATAGCGTATGAAAAACATGATCAAATTTTCAAAATAATAAATATGAACCTTAAATGATTATATATGAACATTGACATATAGCATATGAACATTAGAGGGGTGTGAGAATTGAGTATGAGGAATTGTTAGGAGTAAATATGAACATTAGATGGTTATGTATGAGTATTGACATGTAACATATGAACTTGAACATGATAAATGTGAACCCAGCTTGAACTGAGACTTTTTCAAAGCACAATATGTTGCCTACGAGGGATTTGAACCCACATCCATGTATACCAACACATTGCTCTACCATTTGAGCTAATAGGTTATGATAAAATCAATCATTTGAACATGTGACACATTAACCCTTAGTCTTTTCAATGGTGCAAGACCAGGGAACATGAGTATGAATGTTTTTCAAAAGACTATATATGAAAGGGAGAGGATTATATATGAACAAGAACATACACAACATGAACCCTAGTCTTTTTTATGAACATTCAGACGTAATTCTTAAACCCAACCATTCACACAGTTCGGTAACCTACGTTTGAGACCTAGAATATTTTGAATCCAAACAATTCTAAAAATCGTGCAATAAATTAGATCCAATTTTCCTTTGTTGTGCGTTGTTGAGCGAAAAAAAAACACAGATTGAAGTAGGAAAAATGGCTTCCATTGGCCTAAAAATGCAGCAAAGCTTCCATTGACTTGCGTGAAAAATGTCGGAAATCCAACGGAGCTTTCACAAATCTGCGACAAAGAAAGTAAACAATCAACGAGAATTTCCAAGGTTGTAAGATAGATTAACGGGGTTCGAAAAAATGGGTTGTGTTTGTGAACTACCATGGGAGAACCCAGCGGAAGCATTGAAACAGAGAGGATATGGGAGGGGAGAAGAGAAGAGGAGCCTTCCTTACCCCTTTAAGCTTAAAGTATTTACAAAAAATTCCACATTAAATGAATCGGGTCATTTTTTTTGCATTTTTTTCATTGAACCGTTTTCTTTTAATCTCAACCACCCATTCCCTTCATCCAACGTCCCACAACACTTCACAAGTTTCACTGTAGCGTCCTAATGTACGTGAAACCGCCTCTTATAGTTATTAGTTACATACATGCTATCATATTTAGGCGCCTAATTAATTAGTTGGACCAATGTTTCTCACCTATACTTCTTATTTAGAGCTTACAAATTTGCATGTATTATAAAGACAATTACGTACTTGTTGAATAATTGACAAAGCCACGTGGTCTCCATTACCACTTGTATTGCTGAATCGATGTGTGTTAGACAGGGAACGGTGAAACTGTTTCCTGGGCAACAATAATATATAGATTTAGTAAATAACAGCAAGACAATTCCTTTATAGAGGACACTTAATCAACCAAGTAGTTGGCTTGAGAAAAATCTCTCCCTCTAGGTGTTACCCTAGCACGATTTCAAACGTATACTTGTATTATTAATGAGTTGTTGTTAGGAAATGGAACTCTGGAACCTTAGTTCCTCTGAGAGTTCCTTTCCTCAGTTTCTCTACTTTTGAAGATGACAAATATTTTGATACTAATGTTTTATCTCAAAGATGTGTGTTAAGGAACCACAGGACAATTACCGAAAGCATGAAAGCCAAACATGACAAGAGAACCAAGCAGCAAGCCAAAGGAAGGAACCCAGGTGTGCCCAGAAATGCAACACTTCCCGAGAAATCTGGGAACACCAACCTCGGACAAGAGAAAGGTGAAAGCGACTTTTGCGAAGCTTCCAAAGGCTGTCACCGTCCAGAGAAAAACAACAAGATGCCTAGAACACATAACCTCGGACAGAGAAAGGCGAAAGCGACATGTCATGGCACCTGTCGCTATCCAGAAGACAGTTCCAAAGTGCCCAGGTTGTCGAACCTCGGAAGAAGGAAGTTGGAGAACGACTTGGCTGAAGCAGTTGACCAACCTAGAAGGATTCTGAGCTGCCTAGGTTGTTGGTATATGTCAAAGACAACGTGGATCAAGGATCACCACACATCCTAGGGCAAGCTCGATCTGTGGGAACCAAGAGAAGATCAAGCTACGAAGAATCCACTATAAAAGGAAGACTAACTCAGAGGTTATCTTCAAGCACTGAAATACGAATCACACACAATAGCAAACATCAAGTGTGAACCTTCAAACAAGATCATCAAAGCAAACTGAGATCAAGAGGAACCAGTCAAGGAATCGAAGAGCTGAGTGCTAGTTCTTGTGGCTGTAAGTGAGATAGTTTCTTAGTGCTAAGGATTACTTCTTGGATTAATTATAATTTGTATTAAGTTATCTAGGATTGCCTAACTGTGTGTAAGGCAAAGAAACTGTGTGTTTGTTCCTAGGATAAGCTGTAACCAAAGAGATAAGAAATCAAGAAGTAGACCTTGAAATCCTTTCGAAAGAATAGTAGTGGTTTTTATCCTGGATTGCTAGTTGGCAATCAAAGGTTTCCACTATAAGGAACTTGTTCATTTGTTTTTGATTGTTTATTTCCGCAGCGAAGGAAACTGAGAATTGGTATTCTTAGTTCCTTAGTTATTATCTAACAATCACGATCCTACAATTGGTATCAGAGGAGGAAAAGCTCTAGATCTTTGTTAAGTTTGCAGATCATGTCTCAACCAAGCAAGTTTGAGCTTGGAATCTCCACCAACAAACCACATCTCCGAAAGAAGGGAGAAGAAACATGGTGGAAAAAGTGCATGGAAAGCCACATCAAGACCAACGACTACCAATGCTGGAGGATAGTCGAAAATGGAGATGGCTATGTCGATCTCACAATGAAGGAAGAAGACTGGAAACCTGAGCACTATGTCATCATGGAAAAGAATGCCAAGGCCAGGCAGTTCATCCTCGATGGACTGGACAGAGAAGACATGGACAAGGTCATAGGCATCCAGACGGCAAAGGAGATGTGGAAGGCACTCAAGTAGATGCATGAAATAAGTGATGAACTAAAGCAAAGCAGAAAGTTTGCTTTGGAAGGAGAATACCACACCTTCAAAATGATGGAAACTGAGACCATCTCAGAGTACTACTCCCACTTCAACAGACTGATTGGAAAGCTAACAGTGGCGGGAGTCAATCTTGATGAGGTCTCCAAGTCCCTGGTGGTCATCCATGGACTCAACTCCAAGTTCACCCTTCTCAAAGGAATCATGAAGAACACTCCAGGCATACAATCTCTTCCCTTGACTCAAGTCATAGGGAAACTGGAGGTTGAAGAAGGAGAGCACACCAAAGCAAATATCGACAAAAAACTGGAGAAAGGAATTGCCCTCAAGAACTCCAAAGCCTTCTCAAGGCTTGAGATGGAGCAAGAGAACTCAGACCTAGAAGAAGAGGAGGACGAACTAACAACCCTCTTCACAAAGAACATCAAAAAATTATTCATGAATGGAAGGTTCCAAAAGGGCAGTTCCTCCCACAATGGACCAAGAAGAGATCTCAACGAAGTCTCCTGTTACGAGTGCAAAGAAAAGGGACACTACGCTAAGAGCTGTCCTAACAAGGAAGACTCCAAGGAAGATGAAAGACCTCAGAGAAAGAAGGCTCTCGTAGCCTCATGGGGAGAAGACTCAGACGAGGAACTGGATCTGAGTGGTTTCTCTAGAGGAAGATGTCTCATGGCAAAAGGAGATTCAAGCGACTCAGAAGACCTTGAGGTGCCTTCTGACGACTTTCTAAAAACTCTAGTTGATTGTGATAAGAAACAACTTCTTAAGATCATAAAGAAACTAGGAAAGGAAACCAGTTCTCTTCAATAAAAACTTGATGATTGTGAAGATGAAATTGCTTGCTTGACTGTTGAGAACTCTGTATGGAGTAAGAAACTTGATGAAACTGAGAAAGACCTAGCTGAAGCTCATTCCAAACTCATTGATATTAGAAATGTGCATGCTAATCACCTTAAAATCTGCAAATCTTGTAATGAAACTAGTATAGACTCTGTTAAAGTTCCTTTGCATGATAACCTACCTAGAAATGATATGCTTCAATCTATAATTGATAGGTTAGACATTCTCACTGACTCTATAAATGAAAAAATGATAAATCAAACTGTTTTTTTTGTGAGACAACGTCATGGAATAGGATATGTCAATAACAAAGGGAACAATGATGCTGAAGATGAAAAGGCTAGGCGAGAACTTGTTGAGATGAATGAGAACCTCAGTACTGCTCTTGCCACTTCTCGTGATAGGAATCAATTCCTATCAGAGAAGATCATGGTTCTTGAGAACAAGGCTGAGGATGCCAAACGTCTCAATGAAAGCTCTCAAAGTCCTAAGAGGGAACCTAAGGGAAAAGAAAAGATGGTTCGTGAAGAGAAATGGTTCACTAATTCCTTTTCTCACAAAAGGTATATTGATATGGCTCATAGTAAGGTTAGAAACAATGTTGATTTCAACAAAAGAAAAACTGAAAAACCTTTTAGGCCAGGAAAAGGAAAATATGGACATGTTGTTTACAATCGCTTGTGTCATTATTGTGGCAAGAATGGTCATTACAACACTGATTGTCCTAAGAAAAGGAACTTTGAAAAAGAGAAAAATGCTTATTACCATGAAAGGAACCAGTTCCCTGGTTATTCACAGACTCACAATGCTAATCCCCCCAGTAAAGCCAAGCTTTGCTGGGTTCAGAAATCTTAGTTCCCTTATGTGCAGAAAGAAGAGAGGCAACCTCAACTATGGTACATCGACAGTGGTTGCTCATGCCATATGACCGGAAGAAGAAATCAAATGACCTCTCTTCAACCTCTCCAAGGAGGGAACATCTCTTTTGGAGACAAAAGCAAAGAGAAAATATATGGAATAGGAACTGTGAAACTCAACGATCACATTAAGGTAAACAAAGTTCACCTTGTTGATAACCTTGGGTTTGATCTAATCAGTGTGTCACAGCTGTGTGATCAAGGAGACAATGAATTTAGATTCAGATCAAATGAATGCTCGGTCCTTGAGTCCTCGGGACAAATAATCCTAAAAGGTAAGAGGTTCAACAATGTGTATATTATTGACCCATCCTTTGTTCCCAAGGATAAACTCTGTCTCTCAACTGTGAATGATCAAGCGGACTTGTGGCATCAATGTCTTGGTCATGCTAGCACCAAACTAATTCAAAAGCTACACTCAAAGGAACTAGTCCGAGGCCTTCCAAAGATAAGTGGTACATCTTCGGAACCATGCTTAGACTGTGTAAAGGGGAAACAAGCAAGGAATTCATTCAAGTCCAAAAACGTGGTAAGTTCCTCAAGGCCCCTTAAACTCATCCACATGGACCTTTGCGGACCCATGAGAGTTCAAAGCCTAGGAGGAAACAGGTATATCTTTGTTCTTGTCGATGATTTCTCTCGCTTTACTTGGACTATCTTCATAAAATCTAAGAGTGAAGTCATTGATCGCTTTAAAGATCTGGTTCCCTTGTTAGAAAAATCTCTCGATTGTTCCATAAATTCTATTCGGTCTGACCATGGTACCGAATTCGAAAATGGAGAATTTCTAACATTTTGCAGTGTGCATGGCATTGATCACAACTTCTCTGCACCATACACTCCTCAACAAAATGGAGTAGTAGAAAGGAAGAATAGAACCCTAGAAGACATGGCTCGAACTATGCTCATCTCAAGTGGACTCTCCCAATCATTCTGGGCTGAGGCAATCAACACATCTTGCTACATCATCAATCGAGCTATGCTTCGCCCAATCACAGAGAAGACACCCTATGAACTCCTAAGAGGAAGAGTTCCCAACATTTCACATCTGAGGGTGTTCGGATGCAAATGCTTTGTGCACAACAATGGGAAGGACAACCTTGGCAAGTTTGATCCAAGGAGTGATGAAGGGATATTTATTGGATATGCCTTTGGAAGCAAGGCATACAAAGTCTTTAACAAAAGGACCAAAAAGGTAGAAGAAAGTGTTCATGTTATCTTTAATGAGAAATCACTTGGTAGAATTGTGCAGAACACCACCACTCCCTTTGAAGACCCATTTCCCAAGTCATCTCAAGATGATCCAGATGAAGATATCACTCCACCCAGTTCCTACCATGCTGCACAGAATCCCACACTAGTTCCTCCACCAGTTCCCATGGATAATCAACAACAATCCATTTCTGGGAACCATGAACATGAAGACAACATCTATGGAGACATCAACGATTCATCCTCTCACATGATCTTCAATGGAGAAGGTGCCTCCAACCAGGAAGCTGAAGCTGAATGCTCAACCCAAAATGTCTCCACATCAAATGCTCTAGCTCCCAACAGAGAAAGAAGAACCATCAAGCCTCCAGTCAGGTTCGAACATCTAACCTTCTTTGCCTTCAATGCCTTCTTATCTGTTGTGGAACCAAAGAACATAGGTGAGGCACTGAAGGATGCAGACTGGATCCAAGCCATGCAAGAAGAACTTCATCAGTTTGAAAGGAACAAAGTATGACATCTAGTTCCCCGCACCCAAGGATAAGCATATCATAGGAACTAGATGGGTTTTCAGAAACAAGCTAGATGATTCAGGAGTTGTGATAAGGAACAAAGCAAGACTTGTTACTCAAGGATACAATCAACAAGAAGGCATCGACTATGATGAAACCTATGCTCCGGTGGCAAGGATTGAAGCAATAAGATTGTTGATTGCTTTCGCATCACACAAAAAGTTCAAACTGTTCCAAATGGATGTAAAGACCGCCTTACTTAATGGAATTCTTCAAGAGGAAGTCTACGTCAAGCAACCACCTGGTTTTGAAGACGATGATCATCCAGACCATGTCTATTTTCTAGACAAAGCATTGTATGGACTCAAGCAAGCTCCCAGAGCTTGGTATGATCGTCTTGCCCAGTTCCTACTCTCAAATGGCTACAGACGTGGAGTTATTGACAAAATTCTCTTCATCCTAGAAGAAGAAGGTAACATCTTAGTAGTTCAAATTTATGTCGATGATATCATTTTTGGTTCCACTAACCTGTCCCTTGTAGACAAGTTCAAAGACTTGATGAACAGTGAATTTGAAATGAGCCTAATTGGGGAACTCACCTTCTTCCTCGGATTGCAAATCACTCAAAAGAAAGATGGTATACAAATTCATGAACATAAGTATGTCAGGGAACTACTGAAAAAGTTCAAAATGGATTCATGCAAGCCTCTCTCAACCCCCATCTACACCATTGCTCATTTGGACAAGGACCATTCCAGTCCTCTAGTGGAAGAGAAACTTTATAGAGGTATGATAGGCTCACTCATGTATCTAACCGCTAGTCGCCTAGACATTGTATTTGATGTTGGCTTGTGTGCTAGGTTCCAATCTTGTACAAGAGAAACCCACCTGGCTGCTGTAAAGAGGATACTCCGATATCTCAAGGGAACCGACTCACTCTGCATTTGGTATCCCAAAGAATGTCCCTTTGAGCTGATGGGTTTCTGTAGGATCCTGATTGTTAGATTATAACTTAAGGAACTCAGAATATCGATTCTAAGTTCCCTTCGCAGCGGAAATAAACAATCAAACAAATGACAAGTTCCTTATAGTGGAAACCTTTGATTGCCAACTAGCAATCCAGGATAAAAACCACTACCTTTCTTTCGAAAGGATTTCAAGGTCTACTTCTTGATTTCTTATCTCTTTTGGTTACAGCTTATCCTAGGAACAAACACACAGTTTCTTTGCCTTACACACAATTAGGCAATCCTAGATAACTTAACACAATCAATAATGAATCCAAGAAACAGACCTTCGCACCTAGGAACTATCACTTACAGTCACAGGAACTTAGCACTCAACTCTTCTATTCCTTGACTGGTTCCTCTTGATCTCGGTTTGCTTTGATGATCTTGTTTGAAGGTTCACACTGGATATTTGCTAATGTGTGTGAGTCTTGTTTCAGTGCTTGAAGATAACTCTTGAGTTAGTCTTCCTTTTATAGAGGATTCTTCGCAGCTTGATCCTCTCTGGGTTCCCACAGATTGAGCTTGCCCTAGGATCAGTGGTTCTCCTTGGTCCACGTTGTTCTTGGCATGTGCAAACAACCTAGGCAGCTCAGAATCTCTCTTGGTTGGTCAACTATCTCAGACGAGCCTTGCTATGTCGTTGTCCAAATGCTTTCGTCCGAGGTTGAACAAGCTGGCCGCTTGGGAACTGTCTTCTGGGCAGCGACGTCTCTATGTCCTATCGCTTTCACCTTCTCTGTCCGAGGTTCAGGGTTTCTGGGTATGTTGTTGTTTTGCTCTGGGCATTGGCAGTCTTTTGGAAGCTTCGGACAAGTCGTTTTCAACACCTTTTGTCCGAGGTTGTGTGTCCCTAGATTTCTCAGGAATCGCAATGTCGCATGCTGCGATTCTGGGCACACCTGGGTTCCTCTGGTTTTCTTCATCTATCTTGTTCCTTTGGTTCCCTTGTCCTGTTTGCCTTTCTTGCCTTCGGTATATTCTTGTGGTTCCTTAAAACACATCTTTGAGATAAAACATTAGTATCATAATATTTGTCATCGTCAAAAGTAGAGAAACTGAGGAAAGGAACTCTCAGGGGAACCTAAGTTCCAGAGTTCCATTTCCTAACAATTTCCCCCTTTTTGATGATGACAAATACAAGGAAACTGGCAACATAATAGGACTTTGAATTTCATGAGACCAGTTGAGATTAAGGGAGTTACAACATTACAAATTAATGATAGAACATTCAATGGTTGCAAATTCCCCCTAAGCAAATGAACGAGTTTATTTCAAATTCCCCCTTAGAAGTAGAACTAGTTCAGGGTTCCTATTAGTTCAGTAGTCTCCAAAGTTCAAGGTTCCTATCCTTTTCTTCCCCCTTTTGACATCATCGAAAAGATTAAATACTAGTTAAGAGCAGGATGTCCAAGTGAATATACAATTGCATCAGACCCATAGCAGAAACATAATGGAAACTTAAGGCAAAAACAAATTGATCATTGGAACGAAACCAAAAGATAATCATTAGAGCTTAAACTGATCATTGTTCAAAGACGGGTAAGACCAATCACAGAACAACAAACGACAAAGATAACAACAAAAGCAATCTTAGGAGGGACAACAAGTGGATAGAAGAGGGGAGTAGGATCCTAAGGGAAACTACTAGCACGCTGTGGTGTTACAACACTGGGAACCAGAACAAGCGTTCCTATGGCAGAGCAGCGGCCTCCTCTTCTTCAGCTTTGTCGTCAGTTCCTACGTTTTGGCCCGTGGCCTGATGAGCACTGATTGCACCTTGCCAATCCTTCTAAAGGACTTCTACCAGATCCACAACAGCAGAACTTATGCGCCCTAACTCTTTTACTTGATCATGGAGGGCGACCGGTATGGCAGTCGAGCCTTCCATGATTGCCTTTTCAATACGATCCAGAGCAGCAAGGATCGCAGAGGAGTCTAAAGAGGGGTTGAGCTGTGGTCGGGAACTAGAAGGGTCTTGGGAACTCGCCTTTTCCTTAGGCGGAATTTCTTGAGCTTCAGAAGGGTTGGGTTGTTGTTCCTTAGTCTTCAACTTCCGAACTGTGACCATGGTAAGACATTTGTTGTAGACTGTCTCAGGCAGATCATCTGGGTACTGGTGAAGGTTAGAGAGGATATTCTTGATGATATGAGGGAAGGGTAAAGCATGGGAGTCATGAGATGCACAGAACTGCATGTGAGCCAACACAATATGAGGGAGATCCAATTGAGCACCAGAGAGCACCTTGTCCATATAAATGGCGTCTCTGATGAGAACATCGTTCCTGTGCTCTTGTCTGGGAACCAGATTGCGGGTGATCCAGAAGTGTAACAACCTGTTTGCGATAGAGAGATCCTTTGTCTCCAAAGATGAAGGGGAGGCGCCATCGTAGATTTTCTTGACCACTGCTCCCTTGGATTTATAGCCATTTCCCTTGGGCCATCCCTTTTTCTGAGGGAGAATGCCAAACCCAGACCTTGACTCAATCCTTAGAGCAGACGCAATTAGGTTGGCGGACAGGGGATAGCTGTGATGTGACTATGTCCCATCAAGATCTAGACACATCAAGCCACCAACAAGACTCAAGCCACTCAAGCCACGAAGAGTCAAGCTCCGCCACCGCCGCGTCTAGGGCATACGAGCTAGGGCATGAAAGTTGGCCCGACAATTCTCACCATTCTCCGAGCCATCTTTTGGAGGATGACTCCACTGGTCCTCTAGGAGATATGGAGCACAAGAATGCCTTTGAATCAGGAGTTCAAGCAAGAAAGTGCCGCACACCTAATGTTGGCGCAAGAGAGGCCGGCGCTCGGGTCTTTCCGGGTCGAATCACTCGGGCTCGGGCTCGAGCCTTGCAAGAGGGACTCCAAGCTGGCTTGATGACCATGGGATCTCCGAGCCTAGTGGAAGAGAAGGCCATGTGTGCTTTGGTGCAACAACCGGACCAAGGCGCAAGGTTTCTTTAGGCCATGTGGGGCTTGATTTGAAGAGGCATTTAATGCCGAATTTGTGTGGGTCTTCATGACATTTTTACCTTAGTTATGGGCTATGTTATGGTTAATATTCCAGCATTCAAGGCTGGGTATATTAGGGTAGCCGGCCCTTGTTTTGATCATGCAAAACTTGAACCAAAACCTTGTCTTTTTCACTCTCTTTTTCAATGGAGTTTCTGCAGCCTTTTAGGGTTTAATTTCATCATCTAGATAGCTTCAAATCCCAGGTTGTGAGTCATATCAACCTTTGTGCAAGGCCTCCTTTGGTGCGTCATATCCAAGGCGAGTTCTTCACTAGTTCTTACAAGGTGCGGTGCGTCATATCCAACCCTTGTAAGTCCATATCCCTTTGACTTTTACCCTATCTCTCCGCCTCAAATCTTGCCCTCAAAACCACCCTTGAATCACCCCAAGATCATACAAAGAACCAGCCCAAGACGTGCTTCCAATCTGCCCTCAAACTTCCTCTCGCCGGAGCCAAGTTCCTTGCGGAAACCATCTGCGACACCTCAGTAGATTCGCTATATCTTATGATTCCTAGATCGGTTCACTCTCAAATTTTGAGGCATTCATCTAGACTTCCGGATCTACCACTGGGATTTGGAATCGCGCAATTCGGAGCCCGGAACAGAGAGAACCATCCATCTGAATACAGACGATTCCCCTTGCTGGTTTGGTGTTGTCTCGCCTAATTCCTTTGGCTCTTGTGGACTTCCTCGCACCGAAGGCTACATCCCGATCCTCACGCATCATGTGGTATCAGAGCCACGCGAGGTATGTCCTAAACTTGGCTTAGAATTTCAAGTTACAATAGTGGAAGTGAAGTTCTAGCCGAATTGTTGTTGCCTTGTTGTCCATTCTTTTTTGTGTCTTGTTCTTGGACAATTTTTCTGCAATTTCTGGGATCGATTTCTGCATATTTCTGAGTGTGGAAAGGTTGATGATGAAGGTTGAATGCAGCCATAAAAGAATTAGGAGTTGTGGTTGATGAAAGGTCTTGTGCATTGAATTGTTCGGATTACTTGTGCTCTTTCACTTGCCCGCATTTAAATACCATTTGCTACTGAATTTGGCTGCATTGAACACGTTAAAACAGAACATTTTAAGCCCATAAACCGAACCTTGTATCCCTTGGACCACCCTTGCATTTTATGCACTCTTGACTAGTAATGCTTGCCTAGTCTTGTGTTTAGGATACGGGAACGGTTGCCTTGGTTGATTCTCTTTGTTTTGTTTTGTTGCATGCTCATTGTGACTTGCCTTTGCTTGTCTCTACTTGTTTAAAAAAAAAAAAAAAAGCTCAAGAAAAACCCGGTCTAAACAGGAGAGACCATAGAAAAAAGTGAGCTCATTCGGCTTGTTGTTTGCTCTTGAAAAAAAAAGAAGGTGCTCAAGAAAAACCCGGTCTAAACAGGAGAGGCCATTGAAAAAAGTGAGCCAACCTAAGAGCCCATTCAGTTTTTTTTTTTAAGTGAAAAAGAGTTTTCAAAATCAAGTGCGTACTTAGTAGCTTTCTAGACATAGGTCCGGGCAAGCTAGCTAGTCTTTGTTCTCCTAGCCAAACCCTTTCCTAGCCGTGACCTACATTCACTTGCATTTTGTTGTGATTTGAGTTTTAGGTCAGTTTTGGGGCTATCTTGTTTGGCTTGGTATACTATATCTTGCTTGGTTTTGTGTTGTTGCTTTTGGTGCTTGGTTGTTTGCTTTGTTTAGGATGGTGGACGATCACCGAGCCGGGAAGGACCTTGACACATCTACACAAGGGCGTGTATCTCCACCCCCGGAAGTGACCTTGCAAGACATTCAACAAGTCTTGCTCGGCAATCAACAAGCCTTGCTAGCTATTAATGCACGACTGGAAAGTTTGGAGCGCCACCAAGAGAATACCGCCGAGCAATTGCAACAATTGAGTGTTAACCGCCCTCCAAGCCACGCCCATGTGGTGCCACAAGTTCAAAGGGAGGACATTAGAGAAAGGAATATCCCTCCACTTAGGCGGCAACAACAAGCTCTTAGGGACATGCCACCAAGGTATCAACCTATCCCTTCCATTGGGCCATATTACTCTTCTAACCCTTTCGTGCAAGCCAAGGGAGTCTATGACTCACCAAACTCATCTTTTAGCACGCCCAAGGGCAGAGAAAGAGTGCCTCCACCGCCCCCTATTAGGGCAGGCGACCTTGTATGTGTTATGTGTGATGGGCGAGGTCACTTGGCTGAAATTTGTCCAAACCAATACTACACTTACAAGGATGAAGGATCCATTAAGAGTGAAGGTTTGGTTGATGCTTGTGTGGAAGAAGAGTTGATTAAGGGTCATGATGTCAAGGAAGAAAATTTGGTGGTTCAAAAAGAGGCTAAAGATGAGGATGAAACCTTGGATCCATCTCCGACTCCTCCAAGATGCCAGTGTTGGCCTACAATCAAACGTAGCTCTTTAGCATCATTAGCTACTCCATGGTCCGACATGACACACATGGTTCCCTCAAGCTTGTCATTTCTTCTACAAGATGAGGTTGATGCAAAAGATGTCAAACTGGGCGATGATTCTGATTCTGACCTTTCGAAGAAGGATGTTCAATCCAAGGCTCATTCTAGGGGAGTATCTCTTGGCCCTACTTTATCTATTCTTTTTGCCTTGCATCAAACTGAATATTTTTCAAGGGTTATAGAATGTCAAGTTCATGGAGTTGATTTTGTTGGTAGAACTAGAAATTCTCGCATCCATCATAGTTCTCTTGCCCAATTCATGACTTATTGGATGCATCTAGTTCGTCATGAGCATGAATATAGGACATTGAAGTTGTTTAATTCAGTTTTTGCATGTAGAACTAGGCATTCATGTGTGCATCATTGTTCTCATTCGCAATTCTTGTTGCATGATAAAAAAATGGTCCTATGCATTGCATTTGTTATAAAGTATGTCGTGTGCATCTCATGTTCTATACTTAAGCACATCTTTAGGCTGAAGCTGGGAAATACTTGTGCATGGAAATTCATCCATGGATACTCAATGGAACTAATCATGCTTGATTACATGTACCTTGCTTCCCCTAAAGATGTCTTGGTCTCTCACTTCCTTGTTTTTCTTTGTGCAGTTTTGTGTGCTCTAAAGCTATTTCCTGAAGTGCACTTGGATTCGAGGACGAATCCTTTTTAAGGAAGGAAGGATGATGTGACTATGTCCCATCAAGATCTAGACACCTCAAGCCACCAACAAGACTCAAGCCACTCAAGCCAAGAAGAGTCAAGCTCCGCCACCGCCGCGTCTAGGGCATCCGAGCTAGGGCATGAAAGTTGGCCCGGCAATTCTCACCATTCTCCGAGCCATCTTTTGGAGGATGAATCCACTGGTCCTCTAGGAGATATGGAGCACAAGAATGCCTTTGAATCAGGAGTTGAAGCAAGAAAGTGCCGCACACCTAATGTTGGCGCAAGAGAGGCCGGCGCTCGGGTCTTTCCGGGTCGAATCACTCGGGCTCGGGCTCGAGCCTTGCAAGAGGGACTCCAAGCTGGCTTGATGACCATGGGATCTCCGAGCCTAGTGGAAGAGAATGCCATGTGTGCTTTGGTGCAACAACCGGACCAAGGCGCAAGGTTTCTTTAGGCCATGTGGGGCTTGATTTGAAGAGGCATTTAATGCCGAATTTGTGTGGGTCTTCATGAAATTTTTACCTTATTTATGGGCTATGTTATGGTTAATATTCCAGCATTCAAGGCTGGGTATATTAGGGTAGCCGGCCCTTGTTTTGATCATGCAAAACTTGAACCAAAACCTTGTCTTTTTCACTCTCTTTTTCAATGGAGTTTCTGCAGCCTTTTAGGGTTTAATTTCATCATCTAGATAGCTTAAAATCCCAGGTTGTGAGTCATATCAACCTTCGTGCAAGGCCTCCTTTGGTGCGTCATATCCAAGGCGAGTTCTTCACTAGTTCTTACAAGGTGCGGTGCGTCATATCCAACCCTTGTAAGTCCATATCCCTTTGACTTTTACCCTATATCTCCGCCTCAAATCTTGCCCTCAAAACCACCCTTGAATCACCCCAAGATCATACAAAGAACCAGCCCAAGACGTGCTTCCAATCTGCCCTCAAACTTCCTCTCGCCGGAGCCAAGTTCCTTGCGGAAACCATCTGCGACACCTCAGTAGATTCGCTATATCTTCTGATTCCTAGATCGGTTCACTCTCAAATTTTTAGGCTTTCATCTAGACTTCCGGATCCACCACAGGGATTTGGAATCGCTCAATTCGGAGCCCGGAACAGAGAGAACCATCCATCTGAATACAGACGATTCCCCTTGCTGGTTTGGTGTTGTCTCGCCTAATTCCTTTGGCTCTTGTGGACTTCCTCGCACCGAAGGCTACATCCCGATCCTCACGCATCATGTGGTATCAGAGCCACGCGAGGTATGTCCTAAACTTGGCTTAGAATTTCAAGTTACAATAGTGGAAGTGAAGTTCTAGCCGAATTGTTGTTGCCTTGTTGTCCATTCTTTTTTGTGTCTTGTTCTTGGACAATTTTTCTGCAATTTCTGGGATCGATTTCTGCATATTTCTGAGTGTGGAAAGGTTGATGATGAAGGTTGAATGCAGCCATAAAAGAATTAGGAGTTGTGGTTGATGAAAGGTCTTGTGCATTGAATTGTTCGGATTACTTGTGCTCTTTCACTTGCCCGCATTTAAATACCATTTGCTACTGAATTTGGCTGCATTGAACACGTTAAAACAGAACATTTTAAGCCCATAAACCGAACCTTGTATCCCTTGGACCACCCTTGCATTTTATGCACTCTTGACTAGTAATGCTTGCCTAGTCTTGTGTTTAGGATACGGGAACGGTTGCCTTGGTTGATTCTCTTTGTTTTGTTTTGTTGCATGCTCATTGTGACTTGCCTTTGCTTGTCTCTACTTGTTTAAAAAAAAAAAAAAAAGCTCAAGAAAAACCCGGTCTAAACAGGAGAGACCATAGAAAAAAGTGAGCTCATTCGGCTTGTTGTTTGCTCTTGAAAAAAAAAGAAGGTGCTCAAGAAAAACCCGGTCTAAACAGGAGAGGCCATTGAAAAAAGTGAGCCAACCTAAGAGCCCATTCAGTTTTTTTTTTTAAGTGAAAAAGAGTTTTCAAAATCAAGTGCGTACTTAGTAGCTTCCTAGACATAGGTCCGGGCAAGCTAGCTAGTCTTTGTTCGCCTAGCCAAACCCTTTCCTAGCCGTGACCTACATTCACTTGCATTTTGTTGTGATTTGAGTTTTAGGTCAGTTTTGGGGCTATCTTGTTTGGCTTGGTATACTATATCTTGCTTGGTTTTGTGTTGTTGCTTTTGGTGCTTGGTTGTTTGCTTTGTTTAGGATGGTGGACGATCACCGAGCCGGGAAGGACCTTGACACATCTACACAAGGGCGTGTATCTCCACCCCCGGAAGTGACCTTGCAAGACATTCAACAAGTCTTGCTCGGCAATCAACAAGCCTTGCTAGCTATTAATGCACGACTGGAAAGTTTGGAGCGCCACCAAGAGAATACCGCCGAGCAATTGCAACAATTGAGTGTTAACCGCCCTCCAAGCCACGCCCATGTGGTGCCACAAGTTCAAAGGGAGGACATGAGAGAAAGGAATATCCCTCCACTTAGGCGGCAACAACAAGCTCTTAGGGACATGCCACCAAGGTATCAACCTATCCCTTCCATTGGGCCATATTACTCTTCTAACCCTTTCGTGCAAGCCAAGGGAGTCTATGACTCACCAAACTCATCTTTTAGCATGCCCAAGGGCAGAGAAAGAGTGCCTCCACCGCCCCCTATTAGGGCAGGCGACCTTGTATGTGTTATGTGTGATGGGCGAGGTCACTTGGCTGAAATTTGTCCAAACCAATACTACACTTACAAGGATGAAGGATCCATTAAGAGTGAAGGTTTGGTTGATGCTTGTGTGGAAGAAGAGTTGATTAAGGGTCATGATGTCAAGGAAGAAAATTTGGTGGTTCAAAAAGAGGCTAAAGATGAGGATGAAACCTTGGATCCATCTCCGACTCCTCCAAGATGCCAGTGTTGGCCTACAATCAAACGTAGCTCTTTAGCATCATTAGCTACTCCATGGTCCGACATGACACACATGGTTCCCTCAAGCTTGTCATTTCTTCTACAAGATGAGGTTGATGCAAAAGATGTCAAACTGGGCGATGATTCTGATTCTGACCTTTCGAAGAAGGATGTTCAATCCAAGGCTCATTCTAGGGGAGTATCTCTTGGCCCTACTTTATCTATTCTTTTTGCCTTGCATCAAACTGAATATTTTTCAAGGGTTATAGAATGTCAAGTTCATGGAGTTGATTTTGTTGGTAGAACTAGAAATTCTCGCATCCATCATAGTTCTCTTGCCCAATTCATGACTTATTGGATGCATCTAGTTCGTCATGAGCATGAATATAGGACATTGAAGTTGTTTAATTCAGTTTTTGCATGTAGAACTAGGCATTCATGTGTGCATCATTGTTCTCATTCGCAATTCTTGTTGCATGATAAAAAAATGGTCCTATGCATTGCATTTGTTATAAAGTATGTCGTGTGCATCTCATGTTCTATACTTAAGCACATCTTTAGGCTGAAGCTGGGAAATACTTGTGCATGGAAATTCATCCATGGATACTCAATGGAACTAATCATGCTTGATTACATGTACCTTGCTTCCCCTAAAGATGTCTTGGTCTCTCACTTCCTTGTTTTTCTTTGTGCAGTTTTGTGTGCTCTAAAGCTATTTCCTGAAGTGCACTTGGATTCGAGGACGAATCCTTTTTAAGGAAGGAAGGATGATGTGACTATGTCCCATCAAGATCTAGACACCTCAAGCCACCAACAAGACTCAAGCCACTCAAGCCAAGAAGAGTCAAGCTCCGCCACCGCCGCGTCTAGGGCATCCGAGCTAGGGCATGAAAGTTGGCCCGGCAATTCTCACCATTCTCCGAGCCATCTTTTGGAGGATGAATCCACTGGTCCTCTAGGAGATATGGAGCACAAGAATGCCTTTGAATCAGGAGTTGAAGCAAGAAAGTGCCGCACACCTAATGTTGGCGCAAGAGAGGCCGGCGCTCGGGTCTTTCCGGGTCGAATCACTCGGGCTCGGGCTCGAGCCTTGCAAGAGGGACTCCAAGCTGGCTTGATGACCATGGGATCTCCGAGCCTAGTGGAAGAGAAGGCCATGTGTGCTTTGGTGCAACAACCGGACCAAGGCGCAAGGTTTCTTTAGGCCATGTGGGGCTTGATTTGAAGAGGCATTTAATGCCGAATTTGTGTGGGTCTTCATGAAATTTTTACCTTATTTATGGGCTATGTTATGGTTAATATTCCAGCATTCAAGGCTGGGTATATTAGGGTAGCCGGCCCTTGTTTTGATCATGCAAAACTTGAACCAAAACCTTGTCTTTTTCACTCTCTTTTTCAATGGAGTTTCTGCAGCCTTTTAGGGTTTAATTTCATCATCTAGATAGCTTCAAATCCCAGGTTGTGAGTCATATCAACCTTCGTGCAAGGCCTCCTTTGGTGCGTCATATCCAAGGCGAGTTCTTCACTAGTTCTTACAAGGTGCGGTGCGTCATATCCAACCCTTGTAAGTCCATATCCCTTTGACTTTTACCCTATCTCTCCGCCTCAAATCTTGCCCTCAAAACCACCCTTGAATCACCCCAAGATCATACAAAGAACCAGCCCAAGACGTGCTTCCAATCTGCCCTCAAACTTCCTCTCGCCGGAGCCAAGTTCCTTGCGGAACCCATCTGCGACACCTCAGTAGATTCGCTATATCTTCTGATTCCTAGATCGGTTCACTCTAAAATTTTTAGGCTTTCATCTAGACTTCCGGATCTACCACTGGGATTTGGAATCGCTCAATTCGGAGCCCGGAACAGAGAGAACCATCCATCTGAATACAGACGATTCCCCTTGCTGGTTTGGTGTTGTCTCGCCTAATTCCTTTGGCTCTTGTGGACTTCCTCGCACCGAAGGCTACATCCCGATCCTCACGCATCATGTGGTATCAGAGCCACGCGAGGTATGTCCTAAACTTGGCTTAGAATTTCAAGTTACAATAGTGGAGGTGAAGTTCTAGCCGAATTGTTGTTGCCTTGTTGTCCATTCTTTTTTGTGTCTTGTTCTTGGACAATTTTTCTGCAATTTCTGGGATCGATTTCTGCATATTTATGAGTGTGGAAAGGTTGATGATGAAGGTTGAATGCAGCCATAAAAGAATTAGGAGTTGTGGTTGATGAAAGGTCTTGTGCATTGAATTGTTCGGATTACTTGTGCTCTTTCACTTGCCCGCATTTAAATACCATTTGCTACTGAATTTGGCTGCATTGAACACGTTAAAACAGAACATTTTAAGCCCATAAACCGAACCTTGTATCCCTTGGACCACCCTTGCATTTTATGCACTCTTGACTAGTAATGCTTGCCTAGTCTTGTGTTTAGGATACGGGAACGGTTGCCTTGGTTGATTCTCTTTGTTTTGTTTTGTTGCATGCTCATTGTGACTTGCCTTTGCTTGTCTCTACTTGTTTAAAAAAAAAAAAAAAAACTCAAGAAAAACCCGGTCTAAACAGGAGAGACCATAGAAAAAAGTGAGCTCATTCGGCTTGTTGTTTGCTCTTGAAAAAAAAAGAAGGTGCTCAAGAAAAACCCGGTCTAAACAGGAGAGGCCATTGAAAAAAGTGAGCCAACCTAAGAGCCCATTCAATTTTTTTTTTAAGTGAAAAAGAGTTTTCAAAATCAAGTGCGTACTTAGTAGCTTCCTAGACATAGGTCCGGGCAAGCTAGCTAGTCTTTGTTCGCCTAGCCAAACCCTTTCCTAGCCGTGACCTACATTCACTTGCATTTTGTTGTGATTTGAGTTTTAGGTCAGTTTTGGGGCTATCTTGTTTGGCTTGGTATACTATATCTTGCTTGGTTTTGTGTTGTTGCTTTTGGTGCTTGGTTGTTTGCTTTGTTTAGGATGGTGGACGATCACCGAGCCGGGAAGGACCTTGACACATCTACACAAGGGCGTGTATCTCCACCCCCGGAAGTGACCTTGCAAGACATTCAACAAGTCTTGCTCGGCAATCAACTAAGCCTTGCTAGCTATTAATGCACGACTGGAAAGTTTGGAGCGCCACCAAGAGAATACCGCCGAGCAATTGCAACAATTGAGTGTTAACCGCCCTCCAAGCCACGCCCATGTGGTGCCACAAGTTCAAAGGGAGGACATTAGAGAAAGGAATATCCCTCCACTTAGGCGGCAACAACAAGCTCTTTGGGACATGCCACCAAGGTATCAACCTATCCCTTCCATTGGGCCATATTACTCTTCTAACCATTTCGTGCAAGCCAAGGGAGTCTATGACTCACCAAACTCATCTTTTAGCACGCCCAAGGGCAGAGAAAGAGTGCCTCCACCGCCCCCTATTAGGGCAGGCGACCTTGTATGTGTTATGTGTGATGGGCGAGGTCACTTGGCTGAAATTTGTCCAAACCAATACTACACTTACAAGGATGAAGGATCCATTAAGAGTGAAGGTTTGGTTGATGCTTGTGTGGAAGAAGAGTTGATTAAGGGTCATGATGTCAAGGAAGAAAATTTGGTGGTTCAAAAAGAGGCTAAAGATGAGGATGAAACCTTGGATCCATCTCCGACTCCTCCAAGATGCCAGTGTTGGCCTACAATCAAACGTAGCTCTTTAGCATCATTAGCTACTCCATGGTCCGACATGACACACATGGTTCCCTCAAGCTTGTCATTTCTTCTACAAGATGAGGTTGATGCAAAAGATGTCAAACTGGGCGATGATTCTGATTCTGACCTTTCGAAGAAGGATGTTCAATCCAAGGCTCATTCTAGGGGAGTATCTCTTGGCCCTACTTTATCTATTCTTTTTGCCTTGCATCAAACTGAATATTTTTCAAGGGTTATAGAATGTCAAGTTCATGGAGTT
Source organism: Rheum nobile (assembly GCA_027886185.1). Classification (NCBI taxonomy): domain Eukaryota; kingdom Viridiplantae; phylum Streptophyta; class Magnoliopsida; order Caryophyllales; family Polygonaceae; genus Rheum; species Rheum nobile. The sequence goes on along the minus strand of WOAB01000736.1, from coordinate 7,993,373 downwards.
GATTTTGTTGGTAGAACTAGAAATTCTCGCATCCATCATAGTTCTCTTGCCCAATTCATGACTTATTGGATGCATCTAGTTCGTCATGAGCATGAATATAGGACATTGAAGTTGTTTAATTCAGTTTTTGCATGTAGAACTAGGCATTCATGTGTGCATCATTGTTCTCATTCGCAATTCTTGTTGCATGATAAAAAAATGGTCCTATGCATTGCATTTGTTATAAAGTATGTCGTGTGCATCTCATGTTCTATACTTAAGCACATCTTTAGGCTGAAGCTGGGAAATACTTGTGCATGGAAATTCATCCATGGATACTCAATGGAACTAATCATGCTTGATTACATGTACCTTGCTTCCCCTAAAGATGTCTTGGTCTCTCACTTCCTTGTTTTTCTTTGTGCAGTTTTGTGTGCTCTAAAGCTATTTCCTGAAGTGCACTTGGATTCGAGGACGAATCCTTTTTAAGGAAGGAAGGATGATGTGACTATGTCCCATCAAGATCTAGACACCTCAAGCCACCAACAAGACTCAAGCCACTCAAGCCAAGAAGAGTCAAGCTCCGCCACCGCCGCGTCTAGGGCATCCGAGCTAGGGCATGAAAGTTGGCCCGGCAATTCTCACCATTCTCCGAGCCATCTTTTGGAGGATGAATCCACTGGTCCTCTAGGAGATATGGAGCACAAGAATGCCTTTGAATCAGGAGTTGAAGCAAGAAAGTGCCGCACACCTAATGTTGGCGCAAGAGAGGCCGGCGCTCGGGTCTTTCCGGGTCGAATCACTCGGGCTCGGGCTCGAGCCTTGCAAGAGGGACTCCAAGCTGGCTTGATGACCATGGGATCTCCGAGCCTAGTGGAAGAGAAGGCCATGTGTGCTTTGGTGCAACAACCGGACCAAGGCGCAAGGTTTCTTTAGGCCATGTGGGGCTTGATTTGAAGAGGCATTTAATGCCGAATTTGTGTGGGTCTTCATGACATTTTTACCTTATTTATGGGCTATGTTATGGTTAATATTCCAGCATTCAAGGCTGCGTATATTAGGGTAGCCGGCCCTTGTTTTGATCATGCAAAACTTGAACCAAAACCTTGTCTTTTTCACTCTCTTTTTCAATGGAGTTTCTGCAGCCTTTTAGGGTTTAATTTCATCATCTAGATAGCTTCAAATCCCAGGTTGTGAGTCATATCAACCTTCGTGCAAGGCCTCCTTTGGTGCGTCATATCCAAGGCGAGTTCTTCACTAGTTCTTACAAGGTGCGGTGCGTCATATCCAACCCTTGTAAGTCCATATCCCTTTGACTTTTACCCTATCTCTCCGCCTCAAATCTTGCCCTCAAAACCACCCTTGAATCACCCCAAGATCATACAAAGAACCAGCCCAAGACGTGCTTCCAATCTGCCCTCAAACTTCCTCTCGCCAGAGCCAAGTTCCTTGCGGAAACCATCTGCGACACCTCAGTAGATTCGCTATATCTTCTGATTCCTAGATCGGTTCACTCTCAAATTTTTAGGCTTTCATCTAGACTTCCGGATCTACCACTGGGATTTGGAATCGCTCAATTCGGAGCCCGGAACAGAGAGAACCATCCATCTGAATACAGACGATTCCCCTTGCTGGTTTGGTGTTGTCTCGCCTAATTCCTTTGGCTCTTGTGGACTTCCTCGCACCGAAGGCTACATCCCGATCATCACGCATCATGTGGTATCAGAGCCACGCGAGGTATGTCCTAAACTTGGCTTAGAATTTCAAGTTACAATAGTGGAAGTGAAGTTCTAGCCGAATTGTTGTTGCCTTGTTGTCCATTCTTTTTTGTGTCTTGTTCTTGGACAATTTTTCTGCAATTTCTGGGATCGATTTCTGCATATTTCTGAGTGTGGAAAGGTTGATGATGAAGGTTGAATGCAGCCATAAAAGAATTAGGAGTTGTGGTTGATGAAAGGTCTTGTGCATTGAATTGTTCGGATTACTTGTGCTCTTTCACTTGCCCGCATTTAAATACCATTTGCTACTGAATTTGGCTGCATTGAACACGTTAAAACAGAACATTTTAAGCCCATAAACCGAACCTTGTATCCCTTGGACCACCCTTGCATTTTATGCACTCTTGACTAGTAATGCTTGCCTAGTCTTGTGTTTAGGATACGGGAACGGTTGCCTTGGTTGATTCTCTTTGTTTTGTTTTGTTGCATGCTCATTGTGACTTGCCTTTGCTTGTCTCTACTTGTTTAAAAAAAAAAAAAAAGCTCAAGAAAAACCCGGTCTAAACAGGAGAGACCATAGAAAAAAGTGAGCTCATTCGGCTTGTTGTTTGCTCTTGAAAAAAAAAGAAGGTGCTCAAGAAAAACCCGGTCTAAACAGGAGAGGCCATTGAAAAAAGTGAGCCAACCTAAGAGCCCATTCAATTTTTTTTTAAGTGAAAAAGAGTTTTCAAAATCAAGTGCGTACTTAGTAGCTTCCTAGACATAGGTCCGGGCAAGCTAGCTAGTCTTTGTTCGCCTAGCCAAACCCTTTCCTAGCCGTGACCTACATTCACTTGCATTTTGTTGTGATTTGAGTTTTAGGTCAGTTTTGGGGCTATCTTGTTTGGCTTGGTATACTATATCTTGCTTGGTTTTGTGTTGTTGCTTTTGGTGCTTGGTTGTTTGCTTTGTTTAGGATGGTGGACGATCACCGAGCCGGGAAGGACCTTGACACATCTACACAAGGGCGTGTATCTCCACCCCCGGAAGTGACCTTGCAAGACATTCAACAAGTCTTGCTCGGCAATCAACTAAGCCTTGCTAGCTATTAATGCACGACTGGAAAGTTTGGAGCGCCACCAAGAAAATACCGCCGAGCAATTGCAACAATTGAGTGTTAACCGCCCTCCAAGCCACGCCCATGTGGTGCCACAAGTTCAAAGGGAGGACATTAGAGAAAGGAATATCCCTCCACTTAGGCGGCAACAACAAGCTCTTAGGGACATGCCACCAAGGTATCAACCTATCCCTTCCATTGGGCCATATTACTCTTCTAACCATTTCGTGCAAGCCAAGGGAGTCTATGACTCACCAAACTCATCTTTTAGCACGCCCAAGGGCAGAGAAAGAGTGCCTCCACCGCCCCCTATTAGGGCAGGCGACCTTGTATGTGTTATGTGTGATGGGCGAGGTCACTTGGCTGAAATTTGTCCAAACCAATACTACACTTACAAGGATGAAGGATCCATTAAGAGTGAAGGTTTGGTTGATGCTTGTGTGGAAGAAGAGTTGATTAAGGGTCATGATGTCAAGGAAGAAAATTTGGTGGTTCAAAAAGAGGCTAAAGATGAGGATGAAACCTTGGATCCATCTCCGACTCCTCCAAGATGCCAGTGTTGGCCTACAATCAAACGTAGCTCTTTAGCATCATTAGCTACTCCATGGTCCGACATGACACACATGGTTCCCTCAAGCTTGTCATTTCTTCTACAAGATGAGGTTGATGCAAAAGATGTCAAACTGGGCGATGATTCTGATTCTGACCTTTCGAAGAAGGATGTTCAATCCAAGGCTCATTCTAGGGGAGTATCTCTTGGCCCTACTTTATCTATTCTTTTTGCCTTGCATCAAACTGAATATTTTTCAAGGGTTATAGAATGTCAAGTTCATGGAGTTGATTTTGTTGGTAGAACTAGAAATTCTCGCATCCATCATAGTTCTCTTGCCCAATTCATGACTTATTGGATGCATCTAGTTCGTCATGAGCATGAATATAGGACATTGAAGTTGTTTAATTCAGTTTTTGCATGTAGAACTAGGCATTCATGTGTGCATCATTGTTCTCATTCGCAATTCTTGTTGCATGATAAAAAAATGGTCCTATGCATTGCATTTGTTATAAAGTATGTCGTGTGCATCTCATGTTCTATACTTAAGCACATCTTTAGGCTGAAGCTGGGAAATACTTGTGCATGGAAATTCATCCATGGATACTCAATGTAACTAATCATGCTTGATTACATGTACCTTGCTTCCCCTAAAGATGTCTTGGTCTCTCACTTCCTTGTTTTTCTTTGTGCAGTTTTGTGTGCTCTAAAGCTATTTCCTGAAGTGCACTTGGATTCGAGGACGAATCCTTTTTAAGGAAGGAAGGATGATGTGACTATGTCCCATCAAGATCTAGACACCTCAAGCCACCAACAAGACTCAAGCCACTCAAGCCAAGAAGAGTCAAGCTCCGCCACCGCCGCGTCTAGGGCATCCGAGCTAGGGCATGAAAGTTGGCCCGGCAATTCTCACCATTCTCCGAGCCATCTTTTGGAGGATGAATCCACTGGTCCTCTAGGAGATATGGAGCACAAGAATGCCTTTGAATCAGGAGTTGAAGCAAGAAAGTGCCGCACACCTAATGTTGGCGCAAGAGAGGCCGGCGCTCGGGTCTTTCCGGGTCGAATCACTCGGGCTCGGGCTCGAGCCTTGCAAGAGGGACTCCAAGCTGGCTTGATGACCATGGGATCTCCGAGCCTAGTGGAAGAGAAGGCCATGTGTGCTTTGGTGCAACAACCGGACCAAGGCGCAAGGTTTCTTTAGGCCATGTGGGGCTTGATTTGAAGAGGCATTTAATGCCGAATTTGTGTGGGTCTTCATGACATTTTTACCTTATTTATGGGCTATGTTATGGTTAATATTCCAGCATTCAAGGCTGGGTATATTAGGGTAGCCGGCCCTTGTTTTGATCATGCAAAACTTGAACCAAAACCTTGTCTTTTTCACTCTCTTTTTCAATGGAGTTTCTGCAGCCTTTTAGGGTTTAATTTCATCATCTAGATAGCTTCAAATCCCAGGTTGTGAGTCATATCAACCTTCGTGCAAGGCCTCCTTTGGTGCGTCATATCCAAGGCGAGTTCTTCACTAGTTCTTACAAGGTGCGGTGCGTCATATCCAACCCTTGTAAGTCCATATCCCTTTGACTTTTACCCTATCTCTCCGCCTCAAATCTTGCCCTCAAAACCACCCTTGAATCACCCCAAGATCATACAAAGAACCAGCCCAAGACGTGCTTCCAATCTGCCCTCAAACTTCCTCTCGCCAGAGCCAAGTTCCTTGCGGAAACCATCTGCGACACCTCAGTAGATTCGCTATATCTTCTGATTCCTAGATCGGTTCACTCTCAAATTTTTAGGCTTTCATCTAGACTTCCGGATCTACCACTGGGATTTGGAATCGCTCAATTCGGAGCCCGGAACAGAGAGAACCATCCATCTGAATACAGACGATTCCCCTTGCTGGTTTGGTGTTGTCTCGCCTAATTCCTTTGGCTCTTGTGGACTTCCTCGCACCGAAGGCTACATCCCGATCATCACGCATCATGTGGTATCAGAGCCACGCGAGGTATGTCCTAAACTTGGCTTAGAATTTCAAGTTACAATAGTGGAAGTGAAGTTCTAGCCGAATTGTTGTTGCCTTGTTGTCCATTCTTTTTTGTGTCTTGTTCTTGGACAATTTTTCTGCAATTTCTGGGATCGATTTCTGCATATTTCTGAGTATGGAAAGGTTGATGATGAAGGTTGAATGCAGCCATAAAAGAATTAGGAGTTGTGGTTGATGAAAGGTCTTGTGCATTGAATTGTTCGGATTACTTGTGCTCTTTCACTTGCCCGCATTTAAATACCATTTGCTACTGAATTTGGCTGCATTGAACACGTTAAAACAGAACATTTTAAGCCCATAAACCGAACCTTGTATCCCTTGGACCACCCTTGCATTTTATGCACTCTTGACTAGTAATGCTTGCCTAGTCTTGTGTTTAGGATACGGGAACGGTTGCCTTGGTTGATTCTCTTTGTTTTGTTTTGTTGCATGCTCATTGTGACTTGCCTTTGCTTGTCTCTACTTGTTTAAAAAAAAAAAAAAAGCTCAAGAAAAACCCGGTCTAAACCGGAGAGACCATAGAAAAAAGTGAGCTCATTCGGCTTGTTGTTTGCTCTTGAAAAAAAAAGAAGGTGCTCAAGAAAAACCCGGTCTAAACAGGAGAGGCCATTGAAAAAAGTGAGCCAACCTAAGAGCCCATTAATTTTTTTTTTTTAAGTGAAAAAGAGTTTTCAAAATCAAGTGCGTACTTAGTAGCTTCCTAGACATAGGTCCGGGCAAGCTAGCTAGTCTTTGTTCGCCTAGCCAAACCCTTTCCTAGCCGTGACCTACATTCACTTGCATTTTGTTGTGATTTGAGTTTTAGGTCAGTTTTGGGGCTATCTTGTTTGGCTTGGTATACTATATCTTGCTTGGTTTTGTGTTGTTGCTTTTGGTGCTTGGTTGTTTGCTTTGTTTAGGATGGTGGACGATCACCGAGCCGGGAAGGACCTTGACACATCTACACAAGGGCGTGTATCTCCACCCCCGGAAGTGACCTTGCAAGACATTCAACAAGTCTTGCTCGGCAATCAACAAGCCTTGCTAGCTATTAATGCACGACTGGAAAGTTTGGAGCGCCACCAAGAGAATACCGCCGAGCAATTGCAACAATTGAGTGTTAACCGCCCTCCAAGCCACGCCCATGTGGTGCCACAAGTTCAAAGGGAGGACATTAGAGAAAGGAATATCCCTCCACTTAGGCGGCAACAACAAGCTCTTAGGGACATGCCACCAAGGTATCAACCTATCCCTTCCATTGGGCCATATTACTCTTCTAACCCTTTCGTGCAAGCCAAGGGAGTCTATGACTCACCAAACTCATCTTTTAGCACGCCCAAGGGCAGAGAAAGAGTGCCTCCACCGCCCCCTATTAGGGCAGGCGACCTTGTATGTGTTATGTGTGATGGGCGAGGTCACTTGGCTGAAATTTGTCCAAACCAATACTACACTTACAAGGATGAAGGATCCATTAAGAGTGAAGGTTTGGTTGATGCTTGTGTGGAAGAAGAGTTGATTAAGGGTCATGATGTCAAGGAAGAAAATTTGGTGGTTCAAAAAGAGGCTAAAGATGAGGATGAAACCTTGGATCCATCTCCGACTCCTCCAAGATGCCAGTGTTGGCCTACAATCAAACGTAGCTCTTTAGCATCATTAGCTACTCCATGGTCCGACATGACACACATGGTTCCCTCAAGCTTGTCATTTCTTCTACAAGATGAGGTTGATGCAAAAGATGTCAAACTGGGCGATGATTCTGATTCTGACCTTTCGAAGAAGGATGTTCAATCCAAGGCTCATTCTAGGGGAGTATCTCTTGGCCCTACTTTATCTATTCTTTTTGCCTTGCATCAAACTGAATATTTTTCAAGGGTTATAGAATGTCAAGTTCATGGAGTTGATTTTGTTGGTAGAACTAGAAATTCTCGCATCCATCATAGTTCTCTTGCCCAATTCATGACTTATTGGATGCATCTAGTTCGTCATGAGCATGAATATAGGACATTGAAGTTGTTTAATTCAGTTTTTGCATGTAGAACTAGGCATTCATGTGTGCATCATTGTTCTCATTCGCAATTCTTGTTGCATGATAAAAAAATGGTCCTATGCATTGCATTTGTTATAAAGTATGTCGTGTGCATCTCATGTTCTATACTTAAGCACATCTTTAGGCTGAAGCTGAGAAATACTTGTGCATGGAAATTCATCCATGGATACTCAATGGAACTAATCATGCTTGATTACATGTACCTTGCTTCCCCTAAAGATGTCTTGGTCTCTCACTTCCTTGTTTTTCTTTGTGCAGTTTTGTGTGCTCTAAAGCTATTTCCTGAAGTGCACTTGGATTCGAGGACGAATCCTTTTTAAGGAAGGAAGGATGATGTGACTATGTCCCATCAAGATCTAGACACCTCAAGCCACCAACAAGACTCAAGCCAGTCAAGCCAAGAAGAGTCAAGCTCTGCCACCGCCGCGTCTAGGGCATCCGAGCTAGGGCATGAAAGTTGGCCCGGCAATTCTCACCATTCTCCGAGCCATCTTTTGGAGGATGAATCCACTGGTCCTCTAGGTGATATGGAGCACAAGAATGCCTTTGAATCAGGAGTTGAAGCAAGAAAGTGCCGCACACCTAATGTTGGCGCAAGAGAGGCCGGCGCTCGGGTCTTTCCGGGTCGAATCACTCGGGCTCGAGCCTTGCAAGAGGGACTCCAAGCTGGCTTGATGACCATGGGATCTCCGAGCCTAGTGGAAGAGAAGGCCATGTGTGCTTTGGTGCAACAACCGGACCAAGGCGCAAGGTGTCTTTAGGCCATGTGGGGCTTGATTTGAAGAGGCATTTAATGCCGAATTTGTGTGGGTCTTCATGACATTTTTACCTTATTTATGGGCTATGTTATGGTTAATATTCCAGCATTCAAGGCTGGGTATATTAGGGTAGCCGGCCCTTGTTTTGATCATGCAAAACTTGAACCAAAACCTTGTCTTTTTCACTCTCTTTTTCAATGGAGTTTCTGCAGCCTTTTAGGGTTTAATTTCATCATCTAGATAGCTTCAAATCCCAGGTTGTGAGTCATATCAACCTTCGTGCAAGGCCTCCTTTGGTGCGTCATATCCAAGGCGAGTTCTTCACTAGTTCTTACAAGGTGCGGTGCGTCATATCCAACCCTTGTAAGTCCATATCCCTTTGACTTTTACCCTATCTCTCCGCCTCAAATCTTGCCCTCAAAACCACCCTTGAATCACCCCAAGATCATACAAAGAACCAGCCCAAGACGTGCTTCCAATCTGCCCTCAAACTTCCTCTCGCCGGAGCCAAGTTCCTTGCGGAAACCATCTGCGACACCTCAGTAGATTCGCTATATCTTCTGATTCCTAGATCGGTTCACTCTCAAATTTTGATGCTTTCATCTAGACTTCCGGATCTACCACTGGGATTTGGAATCTCTCAATTCGGAGCCCGGAACAGAGAGAACCATCCATCTTAATACAGACGATTCCCCTTGCCGGTTTGGTGTTGTCTCGCCTAATTCCTTTGGCTCTTGTGGACTTCCTCGCACCGAAGGCTACATCCCGATCCTCACGCATCAAGCTGGTTCCCTTCCATATGAGAATGGTGTCATTACAGGGACAATTCTCCTTTGCGGGCACAAACTCCATGGACTGGTAAAATAGGCGGACGACCTCATCCGAAGCAGAGAAGGGCTCAGTCAACATCTCGTCCCAGCCTTGAAACTGCAGCAGAGAATGGAGCTCGTCCAGGGCTTCTCCAAACATTTCCTCATCTTCTTCTGCCAGCTCTTGGGTCCAGAACTCCTTGCCGATTATGAGAGGCTGAAGGATCTTCCTCTTAGAAAAGAGAGAGGAGACTTGACCCAGGGAGGAAGAGGCAGAGAGGGTGGTGATTTTGGCTCTTTTTGTGGATTTGGTTTCTTTTGTGGATTTGGCCTCATATGGAACTATAGCTTGGGAGCTCCTCTTTCTCTATTTCATTATAGTGGCGACAGAGGGATCAGGGTTAGAGGTGGTTTTAGATTTAAGGCTTACTGGTGAGGGCTCAGGGCTGAGGAGCTCTTGGAGAGACTTGTCAGGCCAGGAGTCGTGAGAGCTACCTTCGGAGGCGGATTTGGTAGCCGATTCCGAGGCCGGAGTGATGGCCGTGGCTTTTTCTTCAGCCTTGGGCTCTGTTTGCTCCTTGGGTTCCTCTTCGTCTTTCTCCTCAGGTATCTCCACTATTTTCTCCACAGGTTTCTCTTTAGGTTGGGGTTTTTGAGAGGAGGTGGCAGAAATGGGCTTAGAAGATGAAGCCGCCTTCTTTAATCGAAAGGCTCTGAGAATGGCAGCCTCTTCCTCATCCAGGATAACATTAGGGTTTTGGTTGGCCATTTTTGAGGAGTTAAGGATTTCTGTGTTTGAGAGAAGGAGAAGTAGAAGATCAGAGAAATGGCGAGTTGTGGGATTAGCTTGGATGAACAGGGCAACTCTTTAAAGGTGGTGAGGGCTGAAGAGACCGTTGAAGCAAATCTAGCCGTTGAGAGGATTGGGGAGAATCCGGAGCATTGAAGGCTAATTGCAGCTTTTTGTAACGGATCAAAACAATTCAAAACTTGCCCATTCAGAGAAGAGGGGAGCCTGCTAACTGATAAGACCGGTCTGAGCTTCTGAGATTTGCGATAAATAACTTCTGGGAGGTGCCAATCTAGCCGTTGGAGAAGCGTTGCATTCTGGTTCCTTTCTGGCGATATATTCAGCGTGCTAGAGGGATGTATGGGAACCTTTGATGTGGGTCAAACATTGGAACCAAAAGATACATTCCCATACGCGAAATCAGGGTAGGCCATTTATCGCATTGCACATTAATTCTCAGAGAGGGTTTAGAGATGGATCATAGAGAATTGAATTGAGCAATGAGGCAAGGGTAGGTTTTAGTACACAATCATCATTTCGGCTTGTATTGTTGGGATAGAAATATGATCAGATTGTGACTTTTGGGCCATCAAAGAAATTTGAACAATGAGGAGTTGAAAGAATAATGAGGACCAAAAGGAAACGAACCAGAAAAATTTATCTAAGCCTTTGTAAGAAACCATTATGACAAGAAGGGTTTGTAGCAAAAGATATAACACAAGGATATCAAGACTCAACAAGTTAAATAACTTAAACTAGTCAATCAGGGGAACTGGAAGGAATTCTTTAAACTAAGGTAACTACTGAGTAATAGGAATCATTCCTAGTTCCAATCTAAGGTTCTTGAAAGGAACTCTATTCAATGCCTTGGTGAAAATATCTGCAACCTGATCTTCAGTTCTACAAAAAATCATAATGATGTTTCCCTTCTCAACATGATCTCTAAGAAAATGATGTCTTATGTCAATATGCTTGGTCCTAGTATGATGCACAGGATTTTTAGAGATGTTTATGGCACTAGTGTTATCACAAAGAATAGTGAGAGGGTCATAAGACATACCAAAGTCCACGAGTTGTTGTTTTAGCCAGAGAATTTGGGAACAGCAGGAGGCGGCTGTAATGTACTCGGATTCTGTGGTGGAGAGGGAGATTGAAACTTATTTCTTTGATCCCCATGACACAAGGCAAGGGCCTAGGAACTGTGCCATTCCAGAAGTGCTCTTTCTATCCACCAAATATCCAGCATACTCAGCATCAGTGAAACCCATGAGCTCAAAGGGACATTCTTTGGGGTACCAAATGCAGAGATCGTCAGTTCCCTTGAGATATCGAAGTATTCTCTTCACAACAGCCAAGTGGGTTTCTCTCGGACAAGATTGGAACCTAGCACACAAGCCAACAGCAAAGACAATGTCTGGTCGACTAGCGGTTAGGTACATGAGTGAGCCTATCATACCTCTATAGAGCTTCTCCTCCACTAGAGGACTCGAGTGGTCCTTATCCAGATGGGCAATGGTGGATATTGGAGTGGAGAGAGGCTTGCATGAATCCATTTTGAACTTCTTCAGTAGTTCCCTGACATACTTCTGTTGGTGGATTTGAATACCATCTTCCTTTTGAGTGATTTGTAATCCGAGGAAGAATGTGAGTTTCCCAATTAAACTCATTTCAAATTCACTGCTCATCAAGTCTTTAAACTTGTCTACAAGGGACAGGTTAGTGGAACCAAAAATGATATCATCAACATAGATTTGAACCACTAAGATGTTACCTTCTTCTTCTAGGATGAAGAGAGTCTTATCAATAACTCCACGCCTGTAGCCATTTGAGAGTAGGAACTGGGCAAGACGATCATACCAAGCTCTGGGAGCTTGCTTGAGGCCATAGAGTGCCTTGTCTAGAAAGTAGACATGATCTGGATGATCATCGTCTTCAAAACCTGGAGGTTGCTTCACATAGACTTCTTCTTGAAGAATTCCATTGAGGAAGGCCGTCTTTACATCCATTTGGAACAACTTGAACCCTTTGTGTGATGCGAAGGCAATCAACAATCTTATTGCCTCAATCCTTGCCACTGGAGCATAGGTTTCATCATAGTCGATTCCTTCTTGTTGATTGTATCCTTGAGCTACAAGTCTCGCTTTGTTCCTTATCACAGCTCCTGTATCATCCAGCTTATTTCTGAAAACCCATCTGGTTCCTATGATGTGTTTATCCTTGGGATGAGGAACTAGATGCCATACTTTGTTCCTTTCAAACTGATGAAGCTCTTCTTGCATAGCTTGGATCCAGTCTGCATCCTTCAGTGCCTCACCTATGTTCTTTGGTTCCACAATAGACAGAAAGGCATTGAAGGCAAAGAAGGTTAGATGTTCGTACCTGACTGAAGGCTTGACGACTCTTCTTTCTCTGTTGGGGGCTAGAGCATTTGATGTGGAGACATTCTGAGTTGATCATTCAGCTTCTTGGTTGGGATCACCTTCTCCATTGAAGATCATGTGGGAAGATGAGTCATTGAGGTCTCCACAGATATTGTCGTCATGCTCATGATTCCCAGAAATGGATTGTTGTTGATTATCCATGGGAACTGGTGGGGGAGCCATTGGAGGGTTTCAATCAGCAGGGCAGGAACTGGGAGGAGTGACATCTTCATCTGGATCTTCTTGAGATGACTTGGGAAACGGATCTTCAAAGGAACTGGTGGTGTTCTGCACAATCTTTCCAAGTGATTTTTCATTAAAAATAACATGAACACTTTCTTCTACCTTTTTAGTCCTTTTGTTGAAGACCTTGTATGCCTTGTTGCCTGAGGCATATCCAATAAAGATTCATTCATCACTTCTTGGGTCGAACTTGCCAAGATTGTCCTTCCCATTGTTATGCACAAAGCACTTGCATCCGAACACCCCTCAGATACGAGATGTTGGGAACTCTTCCTCTTAGGAGCTCATAGGGTGTCTTTTCTGTGATTGGGCGAAGCATGGCTCGATTGATGATGTAGCAAGCTGTGTTGATCGCCTCAGCCCAAAATGATTGAGAGAGTCCACTTGAGATCAGCATAGTCCGAGCCATGTCTTCCAAAGTTCTGTTCTTCCTTTCCACTACTCCATTTTGTTGAGGAGTGTATGGTGCAGAGAAATTGTGATCAATGCCATGCTCACTGCAAAAGGTTAGAAGTTCTCCATTTTCGAATTCGGTACCATGGTCAGACCGAATAGCATTGAGTGAACAATCAAGAGATTTTTCTAACAAGGGAACCAGATCTTTAAAGCGGTCAATAACTTCACTCTTAGATTTAATAAAGATGGTCCAAGTAAAGCGAGAGAAGTCATCGACAAGAACAAAGATATACCTGTTCCCTCCTAGGCTCTGAACTCTCATGGGTCCACACAGATCCATGTGGATGAGTTCAAGAGGCCTTGAGGTGCTTACCATGTTTTTAGACTTGAAGGAACTACGAGCTTGTTTCCCTTTTACACAGTCAGAGCACAGTTCCTTAGATGTGCCACTTAGCTTTGGCAGCCCTCTGACTAGCTCCTTTGAGTGTAGCTTTTGAATCAGCTTGGTGCTAGCATGACCGAGGCGTTGATGCCACAAATCAGCTTGGTCATTCACAGTTGAGAGACAAAGTTTCTCCTTGGGAACAAAGGATGGATCAATTATGTAGACATTGTTGAATCTTTTCCCTTTTAGGATGATTTGTCCCGAGGAGTCAAGGACTGAACATTTGTTGGATCTGAATCTAACTTCATTGTCTCCTTGATCACACAGCTGTGACACACTTATTAGATCAAAACCAAGATTATCAACAAGGTGAACTTTGTTTACCTGAATGTGGTCGTTGAGTTTCACAGTTCCTATCCCATAGATTTTCCCTTTGCTTTTGTCTCCAAAGGATATGTTTCCACCTTGGAGAGGTTGAAGAGAGGTCATTTGATTTCTTCTTCCAGTCATATGGCATGAGCAACCACTGTCAATGTACCATAGTTGGGGTTGCCTCTCTTCTTTCTGCACGCAAGGGAACTAAGATTTCTGAACCCAGCGAAGCTTGGCTTTATTGGGGGGATTAGCATTCCGAGTCTGTGAGTAGCCAGGGAACTGGTTCCTTTCATGGTAATGAGTACTTTTCTCCTTTTCAAAGTTCCTATTCTTAGAACAGTCAGTGTTGAAATGACCATTATTACCACAGTAGGTACACAAACGATTGTAAACAACATGTCCATATTTTCCTTTTCCTGGCCTAAAAGGTTTTTCCGTTTTCCTTTTGTTAAAATCAACATTTTTTCTAACCTTGCTATAGGCCATGTCAATATATTTTTTGTGAGCAAAGGAATTGGTGAACCATTGGTTTTCAGGAACCATCTTTTCTTTTCCCTTTGGTTCCTTCTTAGGACTTTGAGAGCCTTCATTGAGACGTTTGGCAACCTCAGCCTTGTTCTCAAGGACCATGATCTTCTCTGATAGGAATTGATTCCTATCACGAGAAGTGGCAAGAGCAATACTGAGATTCTCATTCATCTCAACAAGTTCTCGCCTAGCCTTTTCTTCTTCAGCATCATTGTTCCCTTTATTATTGACATATCCTATTCCATGCCGTTGTCTCACAAAAACAGTTTGATTTATCATTTTTTCATTAATGGAATTAGTGAGAATGTCTAACCTATCAATTGTGGATTAAAGCACGTCATTTCCAGGTGGGTTAGCATACAAGAGAACTTTGATAGAATCTATGCTAGTTTCATCACAAGATTTGCAAGTTTTAAGGTGACTAGCATGCACATTCCTAATTTCAATGAGTTTGGAGTGAGTTTCAACTAGGTCTTTCTCAGTTTTATCAAGTTTCTTACTCCAAACAGAATTCTCAACGGTCAAGCAAGCAATTTCATCTTCACAATCATCTAGTTTCTGTTGAAGGGAACTGGTTTCCTTTCCTAGTTTCTTTATGATCTTAAGAAGTTGTTTCTTATCACAATCAACTAGGGATTTTAAGAGATCATCCGAAGTTACCTTAAGGTCTTCTGAGTCGCTTGAGTCTCCTTTTGCCATGAGACATCTTCCTCCAGAGAAGCCACTGAGATCCAGTTCCTCATCTGAGTCTTCTCCCCATGAGGCTACGAGAGCCTTCTTTCTCTGAGGTCTTTCTTCTTCCTTTGAGTCTTCCTTGTTGGGACAATTCTTAGCGTAGTGTCCCTTTTCCTTGCACTCGTAACATGAGACTTCCTTGAGATCTCTTCTGGGTCCATTGTGGGAGGAACTGCCCTTTTGGAACCTTCCCTTCACAAAGAATTTTTTGATGTTCTTTGTGAAGAGGGCCGTAAGTTCGTCCTCCTCTTCTTATAAGTCTGAGTTCTCTTCCTCCATCTCGAGCCTAGAGAAGGCTTTGGAGATCTTGAGGGCAATTCCTTTCTCCAGTTACTTGTCGGCATTGGCCTTGGTGTGCTCTCCTTCTTCAACCTCCAGTTTCCCTATGACTTGGGTCAAGGGAAGGGATTGGATGCCTGGAGTGTTCTTCATGATTCCCTTGAGAAGGGTGAACTTGGAGTTGAGTCCATTGATGACCACTAGGGACTTGGAAACTTCATCCAGATCGACTCTCGCCGTTGTCAACTTTCCAATCAATCTGTTGAAGCGGGAGTAGTACTCTGAGATGGTCTCAGTTTCCATCATTTTGAAGGTGTGGTATTCTCCTTCCAAAGCAAACTTTCTGCTTTGCTTTAGTTCCTCACTTCCTTCATGCATCTCCTTGAGAGCTTTCTACATCTCCTTCGCTGTCTTGATGCCTATGACCTTGTCTATGTCTTCTCTGTCCAATCCATTGAGGATGAACTGCCTGGCCTTGGCATTCTTCTCCATGATGACATAGTGTTCTGGTTTCCAATCTTCTTCCTTCATGGTAAGATCGACATAGCCATCTCCATTTTCGACTATCCTCCAGCATTGGTAGTCGTTTGTCTTGATGTGGCTTTCGATGCACTTTTCCCACCATGTTTCTTCTCCTTTCTTTCGGAGATGTGGCTTGTTGGTGGAGATTCCGAGCTCAAACTTGCTTGGTTGAGACATGATCTGCAAACTTAACAAAGATCTAGAACTTTTCCTGCTCTGATACCAATTGTAGGATCGTGATTGTTAGATTATAACTTAAGGAACTCAGAATATCGATTCTAAGTTCCCTTCGCAGCGGAAATAAACAATCAAACAAATGACAAGTTCCTTATAGTGGAAACCTTTGATTGCCAACTAGCAATCCAGGATAAAAACCACTACCTTTCTTTCAAAAGGATTTCAAGGTCTACTTCTTGATTTCTTATCTCTTTTGGTTACAGCTTATCCTAGGAACAAACACACAGTTTCTTTGCCTTACACACAGTTAGGCAATCCTAGATTTTCGTTATACATGCTTTTAATAAGAGAGATCCAAACCTTTTTATCATAATTGACAAGAGATTCAAAAAAGGTTTCAGGATCTACCTCTTGTTCCTCGCTTGATGACTTCAGAGTCATTGCACACATTTTGTTGTTACCCCATGCCTCTGGCTCATCATCAGAGTCGACACAATCATCACCCCAAACAGCAGCAAAAGCTTTCTTTTTGTCATTCCAAGTATTGTCACCATTGGTGTTGTCTGAGTTGTTCCCCTTGGGACACTTGTTAGAATAGTGACCCTTGTATTTGAAGTTGTACTATGTAACATCCTTGATATCACGTTTCTCACCATATTTTCCCTTGGTGATTTCATCATCAACCTTTTCATCACCAAATTTAATGATTTTCCAGCATTCTTCATCGACGTCCTTCATCTAGGATGCGAATTGATCCTTCCATTGCTGGTATTTCCCTTGGGCGAGAGATGGTGGCTTGTCGTCTTCAATCCTGACTCCGTGACTTGAAGACATTGTTACATGTGAATCTGAAAAGTAAACACACAATCTAGAGCGAACCTACTCTAATACCAATTGTTGAATCAATGTGTGTTAGACAAGGAACGGTGAAACTGTTCCCTGGGCAACGAAAATACATAGATACAGTAAATAACAGCAAGACAATTTGTTTATAGAGGAAAATACATAGATACAGTAAATACCTATACCTCTAGGTGTTACCCTAGCAGGATTTCAAATGTATACTCTTATTACTAATAAGTTGTACAATCTCACAAGTCTTCTCTCCACATATTCTCACACAGATTCTAGGCTTCTAGACCTTGAGTGTTATCAACTCACAAATAAACAAGAACACAAGAAACCCTAAGCAAGTACTAAACCCATACCTTGCCTTTGGATCTCGATCTCAACTTTACAGTAAGCTCTTCGTAGACTTCGGTTGTGTTTGCTGAGATACCTTAAGGTATGCTCATCTATATATAGTGTTAGGAAGGACCTCTTGCCAAATAACCAAATAGTTAGCAAACCGCTATATAAGGTAACAATGGAAGATATCTACCCAAACTAAACAAATTAACTTGACAACTTATTATTTCCATATATAAAGTTTCCTAAGACATGCTAAATGCATCTTCTTCCTTCAAGGAAATCTTCAAATCTTGTTTCCATAATTAGCAGTCTTGCAAGGTTCCAGCTAAGCATTATCTGCATCATACAACAATGTTCCTTATCTAGTTGCTCCCTTCTATAATTTTCTTCATAGCACGCATTTCACATCTTCAGTTTGTTCAACATAACTGTTCCTTGTTGTTCACAATGTTCCTTTCACTCCTCTATTTCTCTTCTTCACATGGTTACCATTGTTCCCTAATTCTTTCATTAAGCCTGAACTCATAAATACAATATAAACCATAAAACCAAATGGTATTTATCATCATCAAAACCAGAGGAAATGTCAAGGTTCCAACATGTACCATCATTGATAAAACAACCCCAAAGTTTGCATTTTTTATTCTAATGATCACAATTCATTAAGTTTGAGCCAAGTTCAAATGTTATATATCTAGTGCTATGATTTCTTTTATAAATTATGATGATAAATATAATTAGGTAATGTGGTTTACATGTTATTATACATTTCAGGATGATTGAATGAAGTAGGGAACTATAGAAACTAAGAGAGAAAGCAAAACAGAGAAGTAAAGGAACTCAAAGTCAATAAGGGAATAGTGGCACTGAGTAAAGTGAAGAAACGACACACACGCGTTGTGAGAAGAAAGAAAGAATAGAACAATGCAGTGAACGAAGTATTTTACGGTAGAGACACGCTGAGAACTTCAAAAAAGAATAGCTAAATTTGGAAAGAAGATTTCAAATACTCCTAGGCCTCAAGGCACGAGAAAAATTGAAGATTTGGTTGATTATAGGATATGTTATCTTTAGAAAATACTAAAATATTTGTATTTACAGAAATATATAATTTTGTGTAATTATCTTAGTTGGCACATGATGGCCAAACTAGATTAGTTAAATGGGCTTCATATATGGCTATATGTACATGAGATGTAACCTAGCAATAGTTATACAACTTAGAGCAGACAACGACGAGATAGAGAGAGTGAAGAAGAAAAAGTACAAGCTTTGTGTGAGTACGTTGTCAAGGGTTGAGTCTTTTCTTGGTTATTACGATTATTTTCACTTGCTTAGAAGTTAGGTGATCTAGCCCTAGGAACTTTGTGTGACTAGATCTTAGGACGAAATTGCTTGATTGTTTGTAATCCAATAATAACAAAAGTAGACATTTTTGAAATCCTACTAGGTTAACCACCTAGAGGCTAGAGGTAGATATTTTTCTTGATCCACTAGTTGGTTGATTGGGTTTCCTCTATAAGGAATTGTGTCACTATTACTTGTCTGTTTATTATTATTTTGCTGCCTAGGGAACAATATTGTCGTTCCTTGACTAACACATTGTGATTCAACAATTCGTATCACAACAAGTTGCTCTAGACTATGTATTACTTAGATAACAGGTAACAATGTATTCTTCTGCAACTCAAAGTCATGAAGTTGGGCTTAGGAATAACAAGCAACCATTCTTCATCCATGACAAGTTTCAACACTGTATGATCTCTTCCAGATTTGGATGAAGAGCAATGACAACCCAGCTTGGCTAGTCATTCAAAATGGTGAATATAAAGTCTCTAAAGATGTTACTGATGGAAAAACACCATATTTTCCCATTTATGTTGGCGGGCTAGGTGGGCGAGCGGGCCGGCTTGCATTTGCTCAGGTCTAGCTGCACTGGAAGAGATGTACATGGGTAGCCCAAATCTTTGTGAAGTCCACTATTTGCAAGCTAAGAAGGATTTCTACAAGTTTGCTATGGTTGAAGGAAAAATTGTTTTCTCCTACTAATCTCGCTTTGAGGAAATTACTATTCTCCTCACAACACATTGAATTTGTGATGAAGAAGTCCTTCCTAAGGAAAAGGTCCTTGCTATCATTGGAAGTTTGTCCCCCAAGCACAAACTCACCAAAGGTCTTCTAACTGAGAATCATGGAACACTCTCATTGACTCATCATGAGATGTTTGGAAAACTCACAAGGTATGAAGAACGTGATAAGGTTACGAAGGAAAATCCCAACAAGGGCATCGCTCTAAAGGCAAGCAAAGTTACGAGTCTCATTCAAAATGACAAACACGAGGACTATGGATGAAGTGATCGCTCTCCTCACAGAAGATATGTGTTCCTTCTACCAGAAAGGAAAATATAAGAGAGACAAAAGGAAAAAAGGAAAAAAGTGTGAATCAAGGATGTTACTTGCTACAAGTGTCGTAAGAAGAGATACTACCCTGAGACTTGCCCCAAAGGTGATGATTTTGGGAACGACAAGCAAAAGGCTTTCATTGCTGTGTAGGGTGATGAATCCGCTCATGACTTTGATGGTGAATCCAAGGATGAACCTAAAGGGTGTGCAAATTATAAGATGTGTGCAATGTCCATCAAGTCATTAGATGATGACGAAGAGGTAGATCCTGAAATGTTCCTCAATTCTCTTGTGAGCTATGATAAAACTGCCTTGATTGCTCTTGCAAAAAGCATGTATAAAGAAAATTTGAATAATCAAGAAGAATTAAGCTTGTCTGAGGAGAAATATAATGACTTGAAACAATCTATCTCTAATATTGTTAGTTCCTCAACTATTCCATGTACTTCTTGTGATGTAACTAAATGTGAACTTGAAAAACATAGGAAATAAAATATTTCTATGTGTCTTGATGTTGCGTCCAACAGTGCTGACCAAATTGTGTCTCATAAACACTACCAAGACGGAGAAGGATCTGTCCCAAATGCAAGATGAGATTCACAAAATCCACTCAATCTTAGTGGAACAAAAGCTTAAGGATGAGGAAATAGATTTTGTTGTTCCTAAGTTTGGCATAGGATAGATAGGTAGGAATGAAAAGAAAGATGAAAAGGAGTTGAATGTAGATGACCTTAGGGAAATAAGGGATAGGGAGCTCCAAAGTGATAAAGAAAGGAACATCCACCTAGAAGAAAGGGTAAAAGTATTTGAGAGTGACCTTAGCGAACAACAACCCTTTTGCATTGGTCAACCTGCTCACAAAATATTTCTTAGACAATCCATAGGAGACCAACCTAGAGTTTCCAAACCAGTTAGAGCTCACGAGCGTAACATCCCCAAACCAAATCCCAAATACCATATGGGGGACTACTACAAGTTGTGATGGAACTCTGGGAACAACGGTCACACTCAGAGAAACCGTGACAAGAAGAAAATGTTCACTGAGGAACACACTAAGAAAAGGAACAATGCTAGTTGAAGTGAGGGGAACGATCCATGGTACATTGATAGTGCTTTCTCGTGCCACGTGACTGGGAACAAGATATACCTCGCCTCACTTCACAAACTCTCAAGAGGGAGCATAGCCCTTGGAGATAAAAGATAGGCATTGGAGAAGCCATTTTGAACTCAAATATCAAGGTAAAAGATGTTAACTTTGTTCATGAACTTGGTTTTAACATTTGAGTGTAGCACAACTTTGCGATTAAGGAGACAACAAGACTAGCTTCACTTCTGGAGAATGCTATGTGAAGGATCGTAAAACCAAGAAAATTATGCTAAAAGGTGTAAGATAATATGTTTATATTGTGGACACCAACTTCAAGCCCATGACATACTTTGCGTCTCTTGCTGATGAGATGGAATTGTGGCATAGGAGGCTTCGACATGCAAACCTTCAACTCATCCACAAATATGCAACCTAGGATCTTTGGAGTTTGTAATGGGTGTGTAAGAGGAAAACAAACTCGTACCTTTTTCAAGAGTAAGCCAGATGTTACCACCTCTCGCCCTCTAGAACTGATCAAGATGGATCTATGTGGTCCCATGAGTGTGAGAAGCCCTACTGGGAGCATGCATGTGTTTGTTATTGTCGATGACTTTTCTTGATTCACTTGGACAAATTTTCTCTCTTCCAAGGATGAAGTCTTCATTGAGTTTGAATCAATCATCAATACAATGGATTCAAGTCTTGGACTCAAGCTTAGCGACAACAGATCCGACCATGGAACAAAGTTTGAGAACTCTATATTTATTGAATATTTTAGGGAACATGGTGTCTCTCACCATTTCTCTGCCCCTAGGACACCACAACAGAATGGAGTTGTTGAAAGGAAAAATCAAACTTTGAAGTACATGGCTAGGACTATGCTTATTGCTAGCAATCTTCCACGAATATTATAGGCCGAGGCAATCAACACTGCATGCTATATCCTTAATCGCGCTATGCTTCATCCTTTACTTAATAAATTTGATTATGAACTAACCAGGGAACGCAAGCTCAATCTTTCCTATTTGCATTGTTTTGGTTATAGGTGTTTTATTCAAAAGAATGGGAAGGATAACTTAGTTAAGTTTGACCCAAGGAGTGGACAAAGCATTTTATTAGGATAAGCAATCACAAGCAAGGCTCACCGGTTTACAACAAAAGGACAAAGAAAATCGAAGAGAGCATCCATGTTGTCTTTGATGAGCACTCCAAAGGAATGGGTGGTGCGTCCAACCAGTTGTTCCCTAATGAAGATTATCCGCGTATACAATGTGAGGACTCCAATGATGATGGCAACACCCCTGGTGCACCAAGTATAGAGAGTTGTGTCTACAATGTTGTTGGCGGCACTAATCGTTCCCTAGGGACACTAGACAACAATGATGATGCTGATACCATTAATGATACTATGAATAACGTAGTTTTCACTTCATTAACTTCCAACATTTATGAGGAAGTGCTTGATTCTGCCTTCACTAATCCCTTTGGAACTTCTAGTGGAGATGACTCTCGCGTTCAGGGGGGAGAAGTAGCCAAAGTTGATGATGTGGAAGGAACATCCAATGTATAAGAGTCCACGAGTGTTGAAGAAGGAACTATCTTTCTTCATTGAATGTTCCCACTGTTGGACTCTTGCTCCACCTATTCATGAATCTCAAAATGCAAGAGTACAGAAGAATCACCTAGTTGACAACATCCTCACACCATTCGATCAAAGAGGTCTATGTTCTAAACTTAACTTATATTGTGCGTTCAATGTGTTTATCTCTCTTGTAGATCCTAATACGATAAAAGGAGAACTCATGGATCCATATTGGATAGTGGCTATGCAAGATGAGATACACTAATTTAAAAGGAACAAGGTGTGGATATGGGTTCATCATCCCAAGTACAAACAAATGATTGGTACTCGCTGGGTGTTTAGGAACAAGTTGGATGATTATGGAGTTGTACCAAGGAACAACACCAGGCTAATTGCAAAGGGTTATAACCAACAACAGGGGATAAAATATGATGAGACTTATGCTCCAGTTGCAAGGATTGAAGCTATTCATCTTCTCATAGCCTACGCCGCTTGTTGGAACGATGATGTTTCCTCTAGTTTTGATGATGATTAACTCAATGACATTTGATGGTTTTTAGTGTGACTATGAGTTTCAGGAAAAGGTGATTTAAAGGAATGATGAAAACCATGTGATGAATCAAAACAGAGAATGAAAGGAATAGAGAAGTCAACAATGAGGAACAACGCGCTGGAACAAAAGAGAAACAAAGACACGCGTTAGTAAACATGAAAGGAAAGGGAACAATGTCAAGGAACGCAGAGACGCGCACTTTAGCCCTTGCGATTGCCGAATCTCTTATTTATGGAAAGAGATCTTGAAGAAACAACTTGGGCCGCAAGAGATAAAGTTGTTGAAGATCTTATTGTTAGGAAATATTAGAAAAGATTATATAGGATTATTTTATCTTATTTTCCTTAAGTAAAACTAGGGTAAATTAGATAGAATTCCTAGATTATAAGAAAGGAAGTTGTCTACTTCATTTCAACAAGCATTCACGACATTTCCACAGAACTCAGAGCATTCAGAGAAAGAGAAGAACTTACAAAGATGAGACTTTGGTGAGTTGCGTACTTGTTAGGGTTTTGATTGTCTTAGGTGTTGTTAGGAATGTTACAATAAGAGGTCTAGATATCTAGGAGTACTAGTTGGTTGATTAAGTTTTTCTTAGGGTCTACAAGAGAGATAAACACATTGAACGTTCCTTGTACTAACAAATTCGATTCTACACCGCTCACAAGGGATTTACGCTCTATCAAATGAACGTGAAAACTACCTTCTGAATGGGTATCTTTAAGAAAAAGTGTATGTCCAACAACCCCCGGGATTTGAAGATGTCGGTCGTCCTGACCATATGTACGTACTAAACAAGGCATTGTATGGCCTTAAGAAAGTAACTCGTGCTTGGTATGATAGATTTGCAGAATTCCTTTTGTATAATGGATATTGTAATACCCCTCAATTTCAGTAAGGGTATTTGGGTAATTATCTCAACCTTCATTCTGTAATCGTGTCGCGTTTGGCGAAGTTAGGAAATTCTATGACTCGTATAATCTCTGTAATAATTCCCTGAGCATTATAATATACATTCGATGTATTTTTGAGGCTATAATATTTTTTTGGGTACAAATATTTATTTTCCGGGGTTTAATCACGTGTAAACCTTTTCCCTGAAGCAACGGCGCAACCGCGGAAGAATTTCCGCGATCGCAGAAAACTGTTCAGCGTCGTCTTCAATGACTCTGCGCGTTTCGTCGGTTGGGTCACCGTCGATTCGCCGGGGGAGGGAGATGGATCGCTTCGCCTGGCCGTCGTTACTCCTCTTCGGTGGCTATAAAAGGGGGCCGCGGTGGGTGGCTCAACATCCAATTCCGATCTCCATCTCTCAATCTCTCGCTCGTGCTCCTTTCTCTTCGCCGGTGTTGTCATCGTCGTCAGAGCTGCTTGCCGGTGTGCCCAGGTGGTGGTGGTGGTGCTTTGGAGGTCTCGTGGTGGTAGGAGTCGAAGCCCCCTTGTCCGAGCCGTTGTCGTCGTCGTCGGTGAGCTGGTTCAATTTAGGGTTCGTCGGAGGTTGATCCGTGATCGCGGACATGAACATTGCGACCGCGGATGGTGCCCAGAAATCCGCAACCGCGGAATCCAAACCGCGACCGCGGCTTGCCTTAGCAAGCGCGATCGTGGCTTTGGACGAGTTGGTCACAGATGGAACCTTCGTTTCTTTCGTTTCCTTTCGTTTCTTTAGATACATATTATTATTCGTATCAAATCTAATCTAGGGTTTTGTCGTGGATTCATTGTCGTCATAAGAATCCGGAACCAGATTATGTTTCCAGTTTCGGGACCCAGAAACCCGACAACGTTCGTTCATCTCGATTAAGGCAAGTGGCGGTTTGCTCTTGCTTATCATTCAATGTTTTCGTTAATTATCAATTGTTTATATGTTAATTAAATTCGAATGAGATGTTGTTTTCGTTTGGGAACAGATTTTATAAATGATATGATTAAAATATGATATTATGATAGGTTGTATATATTGCTAGAAACAACTCTATTATATCTATTATTACCATGATGGTATTGGTGTGGATTTTATGTGTGAACTTATACATATGTAGTTAGAACGAGTATTCGTAGGAACTCTATGTACCTTGTGAGGTCTAACCGTTTCTTTATAACCATGGTGTGTAGGATGTTCAGGCTCTAACACCCTTTCCCTGGTCATGACTATCCCCTAGTCGAATATAGGGGAGGTGCACACAGCTGGTGGAAAACATTCATGATTTATTTCCCAAGATATCTCTCCTGTCGAGATGATATACTTATATGATAAAAGCTGTAACATGAATATACGTTTTGGAACTAAACAAGATAAGTGCGATTATGCACATAATTAATATATCCTCGGGCGAGGAGTACAACGTGGAAACCGCCCAGACTTCGGTTAGAGTAAGTCTTCTTTCCAATCTAGATTCGCATTGTGCGGTGAGGTTCTGTCCGATGTCACCCAACGCTTTACCAGTTGATATAAGTCATCAAACAACAATTATGATACAAAATATCATAACTTTCATTTAAAATCATTGTCTCGGAATTACAACATAATTCCAAATACATCAAAATACATAATCAGAATTATTACAGCGGAAGTCTTAAAACATATTTAACACAGCGGAAGACTTAATACAAAATATTCTTAACACAGCGGAAGACTTTTAAATAATTTAACAAAGGGTCTTGATCGCAATGATCACCCACCAAGGATCTCAACCTGAGTAAAACACTTCAAAACATCAACTGCCTTCATAGTCGTTCTAGCTTTCATGGAACGACAACTTATCTGATGTGCCGAATTGAACGGATGACACCAGCCAACCATGCAAGGGATTAATCGGTTGGTTAGTCTTACTGAAAGACTATGCAAGGGTACAAAGCAGAGTGATTCGAAGTAGTCGTATTAGGTTAGACTCATCACTTCTCGAATAACAACCGATAACGATAGTGAACCACCATACTCCTACTGGAATATATCAAAAGACATGATCAAGAGAAGACTCCAACGAAAGTGAGTCTTATAGGAACATCCAAGAGAAGACTCCAACAAAAGTGAGTCTTATAGGAAGCATGACAAATGTTGGGAAACATTAATAATTACAAACAAGCGTTTAAAACAACTTGATGTTTCGGTTCATGACCAACCTCACCGCACAATGCGAATCCAGATTGGAAAGAGAACTTTACTCTAATCAAAGTTAAGACGAGATTTTCTAGCTGCACTATTGCCTAGCTGCACTACTCGCCTGAGGGTATATTAATTATGTGCGCCAACGGAACTTATCTCATTTAATTCCAAAATGATCATCACGTTATAAGCTTTTAAATCTCCTCACAAGAGATATCGGATCTCCTCACAAGAGATATCAAATCTCCTCACAAGAGATATCAGAGGGAATGAATCCCGAAAGATTTGGCACTAACGAAGTGCACCAACCCTGAGTAAGGGCATGGTCATGACCAGAGAGAGTACTGGGGAAAAATCCACCAAGTACTAGTTATAAAAAAACAACTAAACCCCCATAAGGTACATAGCGTTCCTACGAATACTCGTTCTAACTACACAGTTCAGAATAGTATACTTCACATCAAAGCCATCATGGCCAATCTATATATATATATAATAGCATTGTTATAGCAGATATACAACCTATCATAATATCAGTATTTAAATCATTTTATTTAACAAAACTATTCCCAACGAAAACAGTAAATCATTCCAAACTAATTAACAATTAAACAATTGATAATTAATTGAAATATGGAATGATGAGCAAGAGCGAAGCGCCACTTGCCTGGAGTAGATTCGACGATGAATCTAGACGAGACGACTACTGATTATATCCTTTCCGAGGATATGGCCTAAGCTTCAGATAGCTCCAACAGATTTACGAGTCCACACGCGATCCATCACATGACATATTAATTAATCTCAATTAATTTTTCTGGACGAACTCAAGGAATTAAATTCAATAAATTCTTATGATTTTAAATAATAAGAATGATGATTGAATTTTCCTAAAGACAGATACAGATAAATAGGAATCTGTAATATCCCTCAATTTTTAGTAAGGATATTCGGGTAATTTTTCCCAACCTTCACTAATTAATTATTTCGCTTTCAGTGGAGTTTGGATTTTTTGAAATATCCATGATATCCGAAATAATTCCTTGAGTGGTATAAAATACATTCAATGTATTTTCGGGACTTAGAATATTTGTTTGGATACAAACATATAATTTTTGGGGTTTAATATCCATACCAATTTCCATATTACTTCACGTACTGCCAGAAGTATCGCCGAAAGTGCTTCGTTGCTTGGCTCGAGGTTGGCGACGCACTCGCCGAAAGTATCGCCGAAAGTACTTCGTTGCTTGGCTCGAGGTTGGTGGTCGGATCTATGCCCCTTCCATAGCTATAAATGGAGCTCAATGGATTCAGCATCACCGCACCCAATTACTCTCCAACTCCCGTTCCTCTGCTCGGCATCTCTCCCGCCGGCGTCGTGAACCTTCTTCCCCGTCAGCGAGCTGCTGCGTTCGATCGTTGGACTATTGCTGAGGTTGGCAGAGCTGCGGTGCTGCTGGTGGATGTCATCTCCGGTAAAAAGGATGCCAGATCTGGGCGCGTTGTTGCTTGTCGGAGCTGTTCGCGGTGCCGTTGCTGTCGCCGCCATGCGTTGCTGCTGCTACTTCTTCCAGGCATCGACGAGCTGCTGCGTGGTGTCCCTGCCGTCGTTGCTCCTCTGTTGGCTGCTGCTCACGCCGGCGACGAGGGGGGGGTGAGGACGGAGCACCGAGCTCTGCTCCATGTTGAAGTTGTTGATGTTCGTTGTTGTGAGGTAGAAGAAGAAGGAAAGGATTGGAGTGGGCCCTTCCTAGTTAATTAGTTGTTGTTGGGCCGATAGGCCCAAAGCTCATCCAGTCCATTTTCAACCCGAAATTATTCGAGCGGTATAATTTTGATTCCCTTTCGTCCGTATTTTCTTAGGAAAATTTAATAAATATTTTATGATTTAGAATCATAGAAATTTATTAAATATAATTCCTTAAATTCGTCCAGTCAGATTAATTGATAGATAATTAATTTGTCAGTTAGAACGTGATCGACTGGATTGCGTGTGGACTCGTACTCTTGTAGAAATATTCTGAAGCTTAAGCCATATCCTCGGAAAGGATATTTTCGGTAGTCGTCTCGTCCAGATTCATCACCGAATCTATTCTAGGCAAGTGGAGGTTCGCTCTTGCTTAATCAGTCCTTGTTTCGTTAATCATTAATCGCTTAATTGTTAATTGAGTTAATGTGAACTGTTGTTCGGTTTGGGAATTAATTTCATAAGTAAACGTGATTAAAATAATGTTATAATAGGTTGTATATCTGTTAGTACGACGCTATTATATGTGATAATTACCGTGATGGTATCGGGTGGTTTAATGTTAATCTTTAATGCTTAATCTCGTGTGTGTTGTGGGAACGCTATTCCAAATAAGGATTAGTCATTTCTTAATAACTTAATGTTCGTAGGAACGCTAATCCAAGTAAGGATTTGTCGTTTCTTTAAATCATAATATTCCTCGGATTAATTCCGAATAATTTAAGGGTCATGACCTATGCTTCTTATCCACTGTAAGGATCTGAAGTGTTTAAGCGCCTTGCAAGCGCCATTGGATGAGCATAATTGCAGTCCTGTGTATTAAGCACTTAGCTAGTGCAATTGGGGTGGACGTAACTGTCACCCTGTAAATTAAAGTGTAAGCACTGTGGCAGTGCAATCAGGGTGAACGTAAGATCACCCGGTGTAATAATAACTTCCGTGTTCTCGGAATAATATTAAAAGCCTCAACAGTAGTGTGTGTGTGTGTTGTAATTTAATAAGATAAGTCCAGTTAAGCACATAATTAATAAGTGTAAGCACTGTAATAGTGCAATCAGGGTGAACGTAAGGTCACTCGGTGTAATAATAACGCCGTTGTTACTCGGCATAATAATGTTAAGTCCCGCGTGTGTGTTGTGTGTGTTTTAATTTGGGTTGACGTAATGGTCGCCTTAAGATTTAAGCCTTGTTGTCGCTCTTAATAACATTAACGTGTTTTAGTAATGTGTGTTTTGTAATTAAATAAGATATGTGCCCGAGTGCACATGATTAATAAACCTTTGGCGAATAGTGCAGCTAAGTTATAGTGCAGCTAGGAAAACTCGTCTCGACTTTGATCATAGTACGTTCTCTTTCCAATCTGGATTCGCTGTAGGCGATGAGGTTGGTTGTGAACTGAAGCATCTCAGTCAACTTTTAAATCATTGGTGTGTGTAACTTTAATGTTCCCTAGCAGTTGTCATAATTTCCTATAAGGCTCATTTCAGTTGGAGTCTTCTCTTCAGTGCATATCTTAATTGTTAAATCATTCCGTGAAAGTGTCGGGTTATATATCGTTCCTTCGGTTATTATTCGAGGGATAATGATAGTAAACGGTCATGATCACTCGAACCACTCTGCTTTGTGCCCTTGCTAGTCTATTCAGTAGACTAACCCGCTGTATTTTTGTTATCTGCATCGTCATGGTTGGTGTCGTCCGTCCGTTTCGGCACATCAGGAGTTGATTCCCGGAGTTTAAGTAACCTATTGAAGGATAAGAAGCTTGCAGACGAAGATTTAAAAGTCAGTGTTTTAAGCTGTTAAGTGTTTTAAGATTGTTAAAGTGTTACTTCAATGTATCTTCATAATTTAGCCATGTTATAAGTTGGCTCTTTAAAGTCTTCCGCTGTGTAATTTAAAGTCTTCCGTTCTTTAATCTTTCCATTATTATGTAATTATGTTATGTATTTAAGCTTAACTGTTCTGGAAAAGCCTGGGGTGACTTTGGACGGTAAAGTCTGAGGTCACTGGCATGTAATATCTCCGGTATAAATTGGGGGTGTTATAGTTATGGTATCAGAGCAATGGTTTTAAAATTCTTGGCCTATTGTTAGGTTTGAGAATTTTCAAAAGTTTATTTTGAAACTGTTTTCGAACCTATTCTATATTAAAATGGAATTTTGAGAATTTCAATGTTAAGAGTTGTAAGTAACTCGGTGATTTAATTTAAGTGATTTAGCGTTTCGAAGTTCGAAAGCTATTTATAATTGGTTTATAAAAGTGTTGTGTTATAAGCGATTAACTTAAAGTTTAAAGGGTTGAAGTTTGAAAGTGAGATTGTTAATAAGTGGTTTCAAACTTCTGCAAGCTTCAAGTGTTACTTATTCCTTAGATCCATTTTTAGGAATATTGTCTATTCTCGGGATTAATGTCATTTAAAGGTTGACATTTCTCCCAGGTTCTCAGTCTTTAGTGAGCAGAACAAGGTCGTTCTTGCAGTTAACATTGAAGGATAGTCAGACTAATATAAAGTTATTAGTTTGGACCTCTATAATCTACATCATGACGTATTTGACTATAGTGTCAAAATTAAGTTGGATAAGTTCTAAAATAACGTTATGATTCACCAGTTTTGGCATTGTCAGAAGGGATGATGGTTATACGGGCTATAGTAATGCTTCAAGAAATGGGTTGGGATGTGTCTTTGATGCAGAGGGGCAAGGTTATTGCATACGCATCTGGACAATTGAAAACCTATGAAGCAAACTAACTGACTCATGACCTAGAACTAGCAGCAATAGTGTTTGCATTGGAAACTGAGGTTACTTGGGTGACCCAGAGGTCAACGGAAGTTTTCCACCAGAAGATTGTCCGTTTACATGGCATTCCTAAGACCATTGTATCAGATCGAGGTAGCTCAGTTCGAAGCTTTGTATGGTCACAGATGAAGATCTCCGACTTGTTGGGATGAGAATGCCGACAAGATTCTGCTTGGACCAGAGTTGGTCGAAAGGACAGCTTCAAACATTGCATTGATTAGACAGAGATTGTTGACCGCTCTGAGTCGACAGAAGTGTTACGCAGATCAGAAGCGTAGAAGTGTTGAGTTCAAGGTTGGTGGCAAAGTATTTGTCAGAGTATCGCCATCCAAGGGAGTTTGCAGGTTTGGTAAGCGTAGGAAGCTTAACCCTCGCTACGTGAGACCATTCTAGATTCTGGATAGAGTAAGACCTCTAGCGTACCGTTTGGCATTGCCGCCATCGGCACACCCAGTGCATAATGTGTTCCACGTCTCTTTGCTAAGGAAATACGTGCCAGATGAGTCTCGTGTGCTAAGCTATAAGGTCATCGAGATTCAGGCAAATGGTACTTGAGAGGAGATGCATGTGCGCATTCTCGAGTGCTGTGTGAAGCAACTGCGCAACGAGATCGTACTGTTGGTACGAATTATGTGGTCCAAGTCTGGGACAGAAGAAGTTACTTGGGAAACCTGAGAAACTGAGGCAGATATGCTTAGACGCTTTCCCGAGTTGTTTTCGGCCAAGTTTCGGGGTCGAAACTTCTTTTAAGGGGGAGGTGATGTAATATTCCTCAATTTTTAGTAAGGATATTCGGGTAATTTTTCCCAACCTTCACTAATTAATTATTTCGCTTTCAGTGGAGTTTGGATTTTTTGAAATATCCATGATATCCGAAATAATTACTTGAGTGGTATAAAATACATTCAATGTATTTTCGGGACTTAGAATATTTGTTTGGATACAAACATATAATTTTCGGGGTTTAATACCCATACCAATTTCCATATTACTTCACGTACTGCCAGAAGTATCGCCGAAAGTGCTTCGTTGCTTGGCTCGAGGTTGGTGGTCGGATCTCTGCCCCTTCCATAGCTATAAATGGAGCTCGATGGATGCAGCATCACCGCACCCAATTACTCTCCAACTCCCGTTCCTCTGCTCGGCATCTCTCCCGCCGGCGTCATGAACCTTCTTCCCCGTCAGCGAGCTGTTGCGTTCGATCGTTGGACTGTTGCTGAGGTTGGCAGAGCTGCGGTGCTGCTGGTGGATGTCATCTCTAGTAAAAAGGACGCCAGATCTGGGCGCGTTGTTGCTTGTCGGAGCTGTTCGTGGTGCCGTTGCTTCCGCCGCCATGCGTTGCTGCTGCTGCTTCTTCCCGGCATCGACGAGCTGCTGCGTGGTGTCCTTGCCCTCGTTGCTCCTCTGCTAGCTGCTGCTCACGCCGGCGACGAGGGGGGGTGAGGACAGAGTACCGAGCTCTGCTCCATGTTGAAGTTGTTGCTGTTCGTTGTTGTGAGGTAGAAGACGAAGGAAAGGATTGGAGTGGGCCCTTCCTGGTTAATTAGTTGTTGTTGGGCCGATAGGCCCAAAGCTCATCCAGTCCATTTTCGACCCGAAATTATTCGAGCGGTATAATTTTGATTCCCTTTCGTCCGTATTTTCTTAGGAAAATTTAATAAATATTTTATGATTTAATATCATAGAAATTTATTAAATATAATTCCTTAAATTCGTCCAGTCATATTAATTGATAGATAATTAATTTGTCAGTTAGAACGTGATCGACTGGATTGCGTGTGGACTCGTACTCTTGTAGAAATATTCTGAAGCTTAAGCCATATCCTCGGAAAGGATATTTTCGGTAGTCGTCTCGTCTAGATTCATCGCCGAATCTATTCCAGGCAAGTGGCGGTTCGCTCTTGCTTAATCAGTCCTTGTTTCGTTAATCATTAATCGCTTAATTGTTAATTGAGTTAATGTGAACTGTTGTTCGGTTTGGGAATTAATTTCTTAAGTAAACGTGATTAAAATAATGTTATAATAGGTTGTATATCTGTTAGTACGACGCTATTATATGTGATAATTACCGTGATGATATCGGGTGGTTTAATGTTAATCTTTAATGCTTAATCTCGTGTGTGTTGTGGGAACGCTAGTCCAAATAAGGATTAGTCATTTCTTAATAACTTAATGTTCGTAGGAACGCTAATCCAAGTAAGGATTTGTCGTTTCTTTAAATCATAATATTCCTCGGATTAATTCCGAATAATTTAAGAGTCATGACCTATGCTTCTTATCCACCTATAAGGATCTGAAGTGTTTAAGTGCCTTGTAAGCGCCATTGGATGAGCATAATTGCAGTCCTGTGTATTAAGCACTTAGCTAGTGCAATTGGGGTGGACGTAACTGTCACCCTGTAAATTAAAGTTTAAGCACTGTGGCAGTGCAATCAGGGTGAACGTAAGGTCACCCGGTGTAATAATAACTTCCGTGTTCTCGGAATAATATTAAAAGCCTCAACAGTAGTGTGTGTGTGTTGTAATTTAATAAGATAAGTGCAGTTAAGCACATAATTAATAAGTGTAAGCACTATAATAGTGCAATCAGGGTGAACGTAAGGTCACTCGGTGTAATAATAACGCCGTTGTTACTCGGCATAATAATGTTAAGTCCCGCGTGTGTGTTGTGTGTGTTTTAATTTGGGTTGACGTAATGGTCGCCTTAAGATTTAAGCCTTGTTGTCGCTCTTAATAACATTAACGTGTTTCAGTAATGTGTGTTTTGTAATTAAATAAGATATGTGCCCGAGTGCACATGATTAATAAACCTTTGGCGAATAGTGCAGCTAAGTTATAGTGCAGCTAGGAAAACTCGTCTCGACTTTGATCATAGTACGTTTTCTTTCCAATCTGGATTCGCTATAGGCGATGAGGTTGGTTGTGAACTGAAGCATCTCAGTCAACTTTTAAATCATTGGTGTGTGTAACTTTAATGTTCCCTAGCAGTTGTCATAATTTTCTATAAGGCTCATTTCAGTTGGAGTCTTCTCTTCAGTGCATATCTTAATTGTTAAATCATTATGTGAAAGTGTCGGGTTATATATCGTTCCTTCGGTTATTATTCGAGGGATAATGATAGTAAACGGTCACGATCACTCGAACCACTCTGCTTTGTGCCCTTGCTAGTCTATTCAGTAGACTAACCCGCTGTATTTTTGTTATCTGCATCGTCATGGTTGGTGTCGTCCGTCCGTTTCGGCACATCAGGAGTTGATTACCGGAGTTTAAGTAACCTATTGAAGGATAAGAAGCTTGCAGACGAAGATTTAAAAGTCAGTGTTTTAAGCTGTTAAGTTTTTAAGATTGTTAAAGTGTTACTTCAATGTATCTTCATAAGTTAGCCATGTTATTAGTTGGCTATTTAAAGTCTTCCGCTGTGTAATTTAAAGTCTTCCGTTGTTTAATCTTTCCATTATTATGTAATTATGTTATGTATTTAAGCTTAACTGTTCTGGAAAAGCCTGGGGTGACTTTGGACGGTAAAGTCTGAGGTCATTGGCATGTAATATCTCCGGTATAAATTGGGGGTGTTACAGAATCGAAATTATACCGCTCGAATAATTTCGGGTTAAATCTGGACTGGAAGGGTTTTGGGCCTCTCGGCCCAACAACAACAAAAACAGAGGAGTGGAGCCCACCTCCACTATTCCCCTTCTTCTTCATCAACCCCCGCCACAGACAACAACATGGGAGCCCGACGGTGGCTCGGACGGGGTCTTCGCCGGGACGGAGCTCGTCGATGGTGAGTAACAACAGTAGCAGGGATCGGCGGGAAGCTCGGCGGGGCGGCGAAGAACAGAGGCGGAACAGGGGAGCTTGACGATCTTCGTCCCCGGCGGGAGGAGATGAGAAAGGGAGAGACGATCCGGGGGACGGGAGACGATCCGGTGGAGGTGGCCGAGAGGGACGACGCCGGGATGGGCTTCTCGATGCCAGCCAGCCAACCACTAGTAGCAGCAGCACCGCGGCAACATGCGAGCACGACCACAACAGCTGCCCACGACCGCAGCTCGCCGGAGACGACGCCGAGGAGGGCAGCACAACGGCAATGGACAGCAGCTCCACAACACAACAACGCCGGGGAAGGAGGAGGAGCTCGTCGGCGGGAGAGATGGCCGGGAGGGAGCTAGAGAAAGACGAGAGGGGCGTTCGGGAGAGAGAGAGACTGCCTTTTATATAGGCCACAGGAAGAGATATTTGTGTACAAATATCTAGTACAAATATCTTGCACAAATATCCTGCACAAATATCCTGTATAAATATCTTGTACAAATATCTTGCACAAATATCTTGTACAAATATCTTCTACAAAGTTGTACAGGGAAAGTTTGGTATGGGTTTTAAACCCCGGAAATTATATGTTTGTATCCAAACAAATATTCTAAGTCCCGAAAATACATCGAATGTATTTTATACCACTCGGAGAATTATTACGGAGATCATGGATATTACTGAAAATCCAAACTCCACTGAAAGCGAAAAAAAATTATAGAACGAAGGATGGGAAAATTACCCAAATACCGTTACTAAAAGTTGAGGGGTATTACAAATGAGGGGTGTCTTGTCAAAGCGAAAAAAAAATACATCGAATGTGGATTTTAAGAGAGTATGACATCTATAAGGCCGATGTTATAGCACTTTTTAGAAAATTAATTTGTGAACGATTGTATTGGGAGAAAGCCCACTTGTAATTAAAAGGTTATGGTATAGGGCCTAGTTATTCATAGGATATCGATAAACAAAAGGATGTAGCATGGGAAATTGTCGTATGTGCGTTTAAGGAGTAAAGTAACAAATGTTACTTGTATGTACCCATTGAAGGATTTAGGACGTGAAATGATTGATTTTGAAGGCAAGGTATCATTTATCAGTATGATATTTATGAGTAAATAGAATTGAGAAACCTTAAAGGTTTAAGTTAGGGATTGAATAATGGAATACGTTAGGTTAATCTTGGATAAATGGTAAATATTCGTAAAGCAAAAGGGTGCTTGATTTGGGATGATAAATCGTATGAGGACAACTGATTGCTTAAGGATTTTTGGGTGAATAGCAAACTCGACCGGTAAAAGTTGTTACAGTTTTGAAGGTCAATAGAGCGGCATAAAGTAAGTATGTGGATGATATCAAGTAGACTTGAGGAATAGGTGACCCACGTTTATTGAGGTGATCTCATGGCACATTTGGGTAAGATGAGAGTATAATCTTGTGGAATGGATTAGTAAATCATGTTCAGATGATCGGACATAGGTTGTGGTGTGATTAATTGTGGGATCACATGAGTAGAGATTTTGAGTTAAATATTTGGCACAATGGCCAAATGTGAGTAAGGTAACCAATGAAATAGGTGATCCGTGTGTAAGGAGTAAGGTCTATATGACAAGTGGAGGTATAGTTGAATTCTATGTATGTACTTGAGGTCGGATTGTTGAAAGGAAGTTAGTAGAAAAATGTTGGATTCTTATGTTTAAGGACATCAAGGTCTTTAGAAGGAATAGGGCATAACAACGAGGTTATATTGGAGATTATAATGGATACTATAATTAAGGCAATGGTAATCTTGTGGATGATCACATCTGCTTTAGAGAGAGTAAGGAATGTAGGCAGTGTAGTAAGTGGAATCACGATCGAATAAATAGCTCGATTTTGGTGATATAGGTTACGAAGACCAATATTATTTAAGGATATCAACTTAAGGGAGATAAGGTATGTACTCTAAGAGATGTTTATAAAGAGAAAGGTGGAAGAGAAATGTGTGTTTTCATGCTTAAGGTTTAGCGAGTCTATTGCGATGATTTTGGAGATTATTATCCTATGATGATTATGACTTTGTGGATATAGTCACAAGTTAATACAAGCGTAGCACGTGGAGATAGGATATGTGAGACAATGATATGGTTGAGGAAACAGATCGTTTTCCTTGGAGCAAGCACAAGGATGCAATGATTAAGGATATTAAGATCAAGTAGTGAGATTATGGTGAAACCGGTTCCTTTAGTCTAGCAATGCTAGCTTCGGGGTCGAAACTATTTTAAGGGAGTAGTAATGTAATAATCCTCATGTTACCATAGGGGTAATATGATAGAATGTGTGTCTGGTGAAAGCAGGTTATAGAACTCTCTTAGGTGGTGAAGAGTCTAAATTATGGTTAACCTTACGTTAACTGTAATTTGAACCAACTTATAAATTTTATCTTATAAATGCCTGAACCAATTTACAAAATGTGAAATGGGTTAGGCATGGTTAAACTAATACGGTTGGGTAACTTAGAATAAGGTCGCATCTCTGAGTTCTTATCAGCCATGTTTTGGGGTCGAAACTTATTTTAAGGGTGTAGTGACGTAATACCCCTCAATTTCAGTAAGGGTATTTGGGTAATTTTCTCAACCTTCGTTCTGTAATAGTGTCGCGTTTAGCGAAGTTCGGAAATTCTGTGACTCGTATAATCTCTGTAATAATTCCCTGAGCATTATAATATACATTCGATGTATTTTTGAGGCTAAAATATTTGTTTGGGTACAAATATTTATTTTTCGTGGTTTAATCACGTGTAAACCTTTTCCCTGAATCAACAGCACGAACGTGGCATTTTCCGCGACCGCGGAAGAATTTCCGCGATCGCGGAAAACTGTTTAGCGTCGTCTTTAATGGCTCTGCGCGTTTCGCCGGTTGGGTCGTGGTCGATTCGCCGGGGGAGGGAGATGGATCGCTTCGCCTGGCCGCCGTTACTCCTCTTCAGTGGCTATAAAAGGGGGCCGATGTGGGTGGCTCATCATTCAATTCCGATCTCCATCACTCAATCTCTCACTCATGCTCGTTTCTCTTCGCCGGTGTTGTCGTCATCGTCGGAGCTGCTCGCCGGTGTGCCCAGGTGGTGGTGGTGGTGCTTTGGAGGTCTCGTGGTGGTAGGAGTCGAAGCCCCCTCGTCTGAGCCGTTGTCGTCGTCGTCGGTGAGCTGGTTCGATTTAGGGTTCGTCGGAGGTTGATTCGCGATCGCAGACATGAACACCGCGACCGCGGATGGTGCATAGACATCCGTGACCGTGGAATCCAAACCGCGACCGCGGCTTGCCTTAGTGATAGGCGTTGTCGTGACACCTAAACAAAGTAATCCTTAAAAACCTAACTAATGTAGTCTGGTAAGTAAGGGTCGAATCCCACAGAGAATCAAATACTATTCCAATGATGTAATTGTATACCAACAAGTAACCTAGGGGGGATTTCTGTTTAAAAACAAATAAGTTAACAAAATAAATATAAGCAAAGACTTGAAATCAAATTGGGAAAATAGCTCAGCCAAACAAATATCCACACATTAGATTGATAGATCGATCATTGATTATTCCTAGTTCTCAATACTCATGAATGTCCTAATCCCTGTTCTGATATAGTTACCAGTCCAACAAGTCCTGATAACCCTACCTGTCAAACAATCAAGAAACTATCAAGATAAATCTAACAACAGCAGTGAATTCAGGAATAGATAGGTGCATGCAATACTTAACAACTCGTCAGCATTTAACATACAATCAATTCTCTACACAAACTAAGGGATTAAGATTCTCAACTAGTCTCCTCCAATCCTTAGTAGTATGATCAATAACAATCTGAACAGGTTGTATAGAAAAGGAGAACCAATAGCATAATACTAATTTCTCTAGGTTGTCAGGCTAGAGGGAACTATTATTAACAATCTATTTGATGTCCTAATCAACAAATCAAGGAGAATCGATATACGATCAATGAGATTGAGCATGAGAGAGAATTAAAACAATCATAGAAAGAGTAAAGGAATAACCTCACAATCAAATCAACCAAAAGCTTCAATTGTCTGCCTGAGCAAAAGGTGCTTAGTTCTTCAAGGGAAAAACAACTCTGAATAGAAAACTAGGTCTGAAATTAATGAACGATGATAGGGAAACTAGGTTAAGTAACCTAACCCTAAAACAAAAGGGAAAAAGATAACGATAATAATCTAAAAGGAAATAATACTATAAGTTTCAAAATAAAATAAAGAAAATAATCGGAAAATAATAAAAATAACAAAACACGGAAAATCGTCGTCGGGCTCGCTCCGGTGTGCTTCCGCGGTTGCGGCACCAAATCCGCAGTCGCGGAAATTAACTTTTTGCTCTCGACCTGTTCGTTGGAAAAAATTTCCGCGGTCGCGGCACATTTTCTGCGGTCGCGGATTTTTCGCCTGTAGACTCGACTGGGTCTATGCTTCTCCGCGATCATTGTTGCACTCGCCCACGGCCGCGGCTTGGTCGCGGCTCCCCTTTGTTCTCTCCTTTCTGTGGCTTCTTCTTCATCTTCCTTGGTCTCCTCAAGTGGTCTACTCCTCGTCTTCTGGATGTCTTCATTTACGCTTCTCCAAACCACCAAAACCACACTTCTTCTCTCCAACTCCATATTTCTGTGCTCTAAATCCATACAAATGGCACCGAAAACACCGGTAACAACTCCTAGATAAGCACTACAAAGTAGAGCTAATCACTTAACAAGCGCGATCGTGGCTTTGGACGAGTCGGTCATGGATGGAACCCTTGTTTCTTTCGTTTCCTTTCGTTTCTTTAGATACGTATTATTATTCTTATCAAATCTAATCTAGGGTTTCGTCGTGGGTTCGTTGTCGTCGTAGGAATTCGTAACTAGATTCGGTTTCCAGTTTCCGGACCTAGAAACCCGACAACGTTCGTTCGTCTTGATTAAGGCAAGTGGCGGTTCGCTCTTGCTTATCATTCCATGTTTCTGTTAATTATCAATTGTTTAATTGTTAAATAAATTGGAATGAGATGTTGTTTTCGTTTGGGAATAGATTATATAAATGATATGATTAAAATATGATATTATGATAGGTTGTATATATTGCTAGAAACAACTCTATTATATCTGTTATTACCATGATGGTATTGGTGTGGATTTTATGTGTGAACTTATACATATGTAGTTAGAACGAGTATTCGTAGGAACTATAATACCCCCGATTTATATCGGAAATGCCACACGCCAGTGACCTCAGACGTTGCAGTCCGATGTCACCCTAGGCTTTAATCAGAACAATTAACTTAAATAAACATATTAAATAACGAAAGGTTAAACAGCAGAAGACATTGTATAAGTGAAACTCAACCTTTTATTAAAAGATCTCTCGTTAAACGAGGAGATGATTTTACAATAGAGTGATAATACAGCGAAAGACTTTATAAATAAACCTATTACATGACTAGGTTATAAAACTATACATTAAAGTAATGTCTAACGACCTTGAAATACCGACACTTAAATCTGCAACTGCAAGCCTCTTCTTCAATTGGTTACTTCGAGTCTTCGAGGACCAACCACTAATGTGCCGTATAGGACGGATGACACAAGTCAACCATGCAAGGAATAAAACCTGGTTGGTTAGTCTAATGAAAGACTATGCAAGGGTGAAAACATAATGGTTCTAGTGATCATAACTGTTTACTATCATTATCCTTCGAATAATAACCGAAGAAACAATATATAACTTGAAACTTTTCACGAAATGATTAGAATTGAGACATGTACTGAAAAGTATACTCCAAAGGAATTGAGTCTTATGGGAAACGTATGAAAAGAAGAGTCCAAAAGATTGAGTCTTGTCGGGAAGTATGACAAGTGTTTGGGAACGTTATAATTTCACACAAGCGTTTAAAAAGACTTGACCATTTGGGTCAACGACCAACCTCACCGCACAATGCGAATCCAGATTGGAAAGGAGACTTACTTTAATCGAAGTTCGGGCGGTTTCCACGTTGTACTCCTCACCAGAGGGTATATTAATTATGTTCATAATCTCACTTATCTTATTTAATTCCAAAACGTATATTAATGTTAAAGATTTTAATATGATCTCGAGTAACCACGAAAGTTTACAATCTCAAATGACTACGAAAGTTTATGATCTCGAATGACTATGAAAGTTTACGATCTCGAGTGACTACGAAAGTTTACGATCTCGAATGACTACGAAAGTTTACGATCTCGAGTGACTATGAAAGTTTATAATCTGGAAAGTATTAGAGGATTATTCCACTAATACTGAGTTATAAAGAAATGACTAATCCTCATAAGGAATTAGCGTTCCTACTAATACTCGTGCTAATCTAGCATTAACGTTCACATTTAAATCCACAGCAAAACCATTACGGTAATCAACAAGTATAATAACGTTGTTTCTAGCAGTATATACAACCTATTATAATATCACATTTTAATCGCATTATTCATAAAATCTGTTCCCAAACAAAAACAATAGTTCACTTCGATTTAATTAACAATTAAAAACAATTGATAATTAATGGAACATGGAATGGTTAAGCAAGAGCAAACCGCCACTTGCCTTAGACTAGATGAACGATTGATCAACGACGGGTTTCTGGGTCCAAAACGGGGACGGATCTCGGATTACAGATTCCTACGGGACGACCCATAATGAAACCCTAGGTTAGATTCGACAATACGATATACGAATCTAAAGAAGAATGAACGAAATCGAAAGAATAGAAGTCCCGTCCGAGACCGGCAAGCCCAAAGCCACGATCGCGATTGCCCAGGCAATCTGCGGTTGCGGGCATCGAGGACGAGTGTCCGCGAGCGTCAAGGACAGCGGCCGCGGATGCGGCCGGCCTTGTCACTGCCGCGGTCGCGGCAGTTCATGTCCGCGGTCGCGGACATGAACTCCGGCGACGACTTCTTGGAGCTCGATTCGAGGGGGCTTCGACACCGACCTTCCTTGCGCCTTCAAGGCACCACTCCAAGGCTGCTACA
The DNA here is from genome assembly GCA_027886185.1 of Rheum nobile. Classification (NCBI taxonomy): domain Eukaryota; kingdom Viridiplantae; phylum Streptophyta; class Magnoliopsida; order Caryophyllales; family Polygonaceae; genus Rheum; species Rheum nobile. The sequence continues at coordinate 7,952,241 of WOAB01000736.1, read as the reverse complement.
ACCGCCGACGATGGCTCCGGAGACACTTCGAAGATTCCGGCGAGGCTCGAACTCCGGCGACGATCGAACGAGAGAGAGAGAGGTGGGAGAGATCTGATTTTGGTGCCCCTAAACCCTCCAGAAACATCTCTATATATAGCCAAGGAGGAAGCCCAGCCCCGACAAAATCGACGGAGGAGCAAAAGATCGACGGCGACGAAGAACATGCGGCACGCATGCCGGCCTGCACATTTTGCACATTTCTGCAGTCGCGGTGGGTTTTGTCGTGGTCGCGGAAAATTCCAGTGCCAGCTTCGCTGTGCACGATTATTCCGCAGTCCCAGAATTCCCCTTTTCGCGTCTATTTGCCCGGGAAAAGGTTGGGCATGGGTTTTAAACCTCGGATTAAATATACTTGTACCCGAACAAATATTCTAAGTGTTAGGAAATGGAACTCTGGAACCTTAGTTCCCCTGAGAGTTCCTTTTCTCAGTTTTTCTACTTTTGAAGATGACAAATATTTTGATACTAATGTTTTATCTCAAAGATGTGTGTTAAGGAACCACAGGACAATTACCGAAAGTATAAAAGCCAAACAGGACAAGAGAACCAAGCAGCAAGCCAAAGGAAGGAACCCAGGTGTGCCCAGACAAGCAACATGTGATGTTGCGCTTCCCATGAAATCTGGGAACACCAACCTCGGACAAGAGAAAGGTGAAAGCAACTTGTGCGAAGCTTCCAAAGGCTGTCACCGTCCAGAGCAAAACAACAAGATGCCTAGAACACAACCTCGGACAGAGAAAGGTGAAAGCGAGAGGTCATGAAACCTGTCTCTATCCAGAAGACAGTTCCAAAGTGCCCAGGTTGTTGAACCTCAGAAGAAGGAAGTTGGAGAACGACTTGGCTGAAGCAGTTGACCAACCTAGAAGGATTCTGAGCTGCCTAGGTTGTTGGTATATGTCAAAGACAACGTGGATCAAGGATCACTACACATCCTAGGGCAAGCTCGATCTGTTGGAACCAAGAGAAGATCAAGCTACGAATAATCCACTATAAAAGGAAGATTAACTCAGAGGTTATCTTCAAGCACTTCAACACGAATCACACTCCATAGCAAACATCAAAGTGTGAACTCTAAAACAAGATCATAAAAGCAAACTGAGATCAAGAGGAACCAGTCAAGGAATCGAAGAGCTGAGTGCTAGTTCATGTGGCTGTAAGTGAGATAGTTTCTTAGTGCTAAGGATTACTTCTTGGATTAATTATAATTTGTGTTAAGTTATCTAGGATTGCCTAACTGTGTGTAAGGCAAAGAAACTGTGTGTTTGTTCCTAGGATAAGCTGTAACCAAAGAGATAAGAAATCAAGAAGTAGACCTTGAAATCCTTTCGAAAGAAAAGTAGTGGTTTTTATCCTGGATTGCTAGTTGGCAATCAAAGGTTTCCACTATAAGGAACTTGTTCATTTGTTTTTGATTGTTTATTTCCGCAGCGAAGGAAACTGAGAATTGGTATTCTTAGTTCCTTAGTTATTATCTAACAATCACGATCCTACAATTGGTATCAGAGCAGGAAAAGCTCTAGATCTTTGTTAAGTTTGCAGATCATGTCTCAACCAAGCAAGTTTGAGCTTGGAATCTCCACCAACAAACCACATCTCCGAAAGAAGGGAGAAGAAACATGGTGGGAAAAGTGCATGGAAAGCCACATCAAGACCAACGACTACCAATGCTAGAGGATAGTCGAAAATGGAGATGGCTATGTCGATCTCACAATGAAGGAAGAAGACTGGAAACCTGAGCACTATGTCATCATGGAAAAGAATGCCAAGGCCAGGCAGTTCATCCTCAATGGACTGGACAGAGAAGACATGGACAAGGTCATAGGCATCCAGACGACAAAGGAGATGTGGAAGGCACTCAAGCGGATGCATGAAAGAAGTGATGAACTAAAGCAAAGCAGAAAGTTTGCTTTGGAAGGAGAATACCACACCTTCAAAATGATGGAAACTGAGACCATCTCAGAGTACTACTCCCACTTCAACAGACTGATTGGAAAGCTAACAGCGGCGGGAGTCAATCTTGATGAGGTCTCCAAGTCCCTGGTGGTCATCAATGGACTCAACTCCAAGTTCACCCTTCTCAAATGAATCATGAAAAAACACTCCAGGCATCCAGTCTCTTCCCTTGACTCAAGTCATAGGGAAACTGGAGGTTGAAGAAGGAGAGCACACCAAAGCAAATACCGACAAGAAACTGGAGAAAGCAATTGCCCTCAAGATCTCCAAAGCCTTCTCAAGACTTGAGATAGAGCAAGAGAACTCAGACCTAGAAGAAGAAGAGGACGAACTAACAACCCTCTTCACAAAGAACATCAAAAAATTCTTCGTGAAGGGAAGGTTCCAAAAGGGCAGTTCCTCCCACAATGGACCAAGAAGAGATCTCAAGGAAGTCTCCTGTTACGAGTGTAAAGAAAAGGGACATTACGCTAAGAACTGTCCCAACAAGGAAGACTCCAAGGAAGATGAAAGACCTCAGAGAAAGAAGGCTCTCGTAGCCTCATGGGGAGAACACTCAAATGAGGAATTGGATCTGAGTGGTTTCTCTGGAGGAAGATGTCTCATGGAAAAAGGAGATTCAAGCGACTCAGAAGACCTTGAGGTAACTTCTGACGACTTCCTAAAAACTCTAGTTGATTGTGATAAGAAACAACTTCTTAAGATCATAAAGAAACTAGGAAAGGAAACCAGTTCCCTTCAACAAAAACTTGATGATTGTGAAGATGAAATTACTTGCTTGACTGTTGAGAACTCTGTATGGAGTAAGAAACTTGATGAAACTGAGAAAGACCTAGCTGAAACTCATTCCAAACTCATCAATATTAGAAATGTGCATGCTAGTCACCTTAAAATCTGCAAATCTTGTGATGAAACTAGTATAGACTCTGTTAAAGTTCCTTTGCATGATAACCTACCTAAAAATGATATGCTTCAATCTATAATTGATAGGTTAGACATTCTCATTGACTCTATAAATGAAAAAACGATAAATCAAACTATTTTTGTGAGACAACGTCATGGAATAGGATATGTCAATAACAAAGGGAACAATGATGTTGAAGATGAAAAGGCTAGGCGAGAACTTGTTGAGATGAATGAGAACCTCAGCACTGCTCTTGCCACTTCTCGTGATAGGAATCAATTCCTATTAGAGAAGATCATGGTTCTTGAGAACAAGGCTGAGGTTGCCAAACGTCTCAATGAAAGCTCTCAAAGTCCTAAGAGGGAACCTAAGGGAAAAGAAAAGATGGTTCCTGAAGACAAATGGTTCACTAATTCTTTTGCTCACAAAAGGTATGTTGATATGGCTCATAGTAAGGTTAGAAACAATGTTGATTTCAACAAAAGAAAAACTGAAAAACCTTTTAGGCTAGGAAAAAAAAAATATGGACATGTTGTTTACAATCGCTTGTGTCATTATTGTGGCAAGAATGGTCATTACAACACTGATTGTCCTAAGAAAAGGAACTTTGAAAAAGAGAAAAGTGCTTATTACCATGAAAGGAACCAGTTCCCTGGTTATTCACAGACTCGCAATGCTAATCCCCCCAATAAAGCCAAGCTTCGCTAGGTTCAGAAATCTTAGTTCCCTTATGTGTAGAGAGAAGAGAGACAACCTCAACTATGGTACATCGACAGTGGTTGCTCATGCCATATGACCGGAAGAAAAAATCAAATGACCTCTCTTCAACCTCTCCAAGGAGGGAACATCTCTTTTGGAGACAAAAGCAAAGGGAAAATCTATGGAATAGGAACTGTGAAACTCAACGATCACATTAAGGTAAACAAAGTTCACCTTGTTAAAAACCTTGGTTTTGATCTAATCAGTGTGTCACAGCTGTGTGATCAAGGAGACAATGAAGTTAGATTCAGATCAAATGAATGCTCGGTCCTTGACTCCTAGGGACAAATAATCCTAAAAGGTAAGAGGTTCAAAAATGTGTATATTGTTGACCCATCCTTTGTTCCCAAGGAGAAACTCTGTCTCTCAACTGTGAATGATCAAGCGGACTTGTGGCATCAATGTCTTGGTCATGCTAGCACCAAACTAATTCAAAAGCTACACTCAAAGGAACTAGTCCGAGGCCTTCCAAAGATAAGTGGTACATCTTCAGAACCATGCTCAGACTGTGTAAAGGGGAAACAAGCAAGGAGTTCCTTCAAGTCCAAAAATGTGGTAAGTTCCTCAAGGCCCCTTGAACTCATCCACATGGACCTTTGCGGACCTATGAGAGTTCAAAGCCTAGGTGGAAACAGGTATATCTTTGTTCTTGTCGATGATTTCTCTCGCTTTACTTGGACTATCTTCATAAAATCTAAGAGTGAAGTCATTGATCGCTTTAAAAATCTGGTTCCCTTGTTAGAAAAATCTCTCGATTGTTCCATCAATTCTATTCGGTCTGACCATGGTACCGAATTCGAAAATGGAGAATTTCTAACCTTTTGCAGTGAGCATAGAATTGATCACAACTTCTCTGCACCATACACTCCTCAACAAAATGGAGTAGTAGAAAGGAAGAATAGAACCCTAGAAGACATGGCTCGAACTATGCTCATCTCAAGTGGACTCTCCCAATCATTCTGGGCTGAGGCAATCAACACAGCTTGCTACATCATCAATCGAGCCATGCTTCGCCCAATCATAGAGAAGACACTCTATGAACTCCTAAGAGGAAGAGTTCCCAACATTTCACATCTAAGGGTGTTCGGATGCAAATGCTTTGTGCACAACAATAGGAAGGACAACCTTGGCAAGTTCGATCCAAGGAGTGATGAAGGGATCTTTATTGGATATGCCTCCGGAAGCAAGGCATACAAAGTCTTCAACAAAAGGACCAAAAAGGTAGAAGAAAGTGTTCATGTTATCTTTAATGCGAAATCACTTGGTAGAATTGTGCAGAACACTACCACTCCCTTTGAAGACCCATTTTCCAAGTCATCTCAAGAAGATCCAAATGAAGATATCACTCCACCCAGTTCCTACCATGCTGCACAGAATCCCCCACTAGTTCCCCCACCAGTTCCCATGGATAATCAACAACAATCCATTTCTGGGAACCATGAACATGAAGACAACATCTGTGGAGACATCAACGATTCATCCTCTCACATGATCTTCAATGGAGAAGGTGCCTCCAACCAGGAAGCTGAAGCTGAATGCTCAACCCAAAATGTCTCCACATCAAATGCTCTAGCTCCCAACAAAGAAAGAAGAACCATCAAGCCTCCTGTCAGGTTCGAACATCTAACCTTCTTTGCCTTCAATGCCTTCTTATCTGTTGTGGAACCAAAGAACATAGGTGAGGCACTAAAGGATGCAGACTGGATCCAAGCCATGCAAGAAGAACTTCATCAGTTTGAAAGGAATAAAGTATGGCATCTAGTTCACCGCCCATATGATAAGCATATCATAGGAACTAGATGGGTTTTTAGAAACAAGCTAGATGACTCAGGAGTTGTGATAAGGAACAAAGCAAGACTCGTTGCTCAAGGATATAATCAACCAGAAGGCATCGACTATGACGAAACCTATGCTCCAGTGGCAAGGATTGAAGCAATAAGATTATTGATTGCTTTCGCATCACACAAAGGGTTCAAACTATTCCAAATGGATGTTAAGACCGCCTTCCTTAATGGAATTCTTCAAGAGGAAGTCTACGTCAAGCAACCACTTGGTTTTGAAGACAATGATCATCCAGACCATGTCTACTTTCTAGACAAAGCATTGTATGGCCTCAAGCAAGCCCCCAGAGCTTGGTATGATCGTCTTGCCCAGTTCCTACTCTCAAATGGCTACAGACGTGGAGTTATTGACAAAACTCTCTTCATCCTAGAAGAAGAAGGTAACATCTTAGTGGTTCAAATTTATGTCGATGATATCATTTTTGGTTCCACTAACCTGTCCTTTGTAGACAAGTTCAAAGACTTGATGAGTAGTGAATTTGAAATGAGCCTAATTGGGGAACTCACCTTCTTCCTCGGATTGCAAATCACTCAAAAGAAAGATGGTATACAAATTCACCAACAGAAGTATGTCAGGGAACTACTGAAAAAGTTCAAAATGGATTCATGCAAGCCTCTATCAACCCCCATCTCCACCATTGCTCATTTGGACAAGGACCATTCCAGTCCTCTAGTGGAAGAGAAACTCTATAGAGGTATGATAGGCTCACTCATGTATCTAACCGCTAGTCGCCTAGACATTGTGTTTGTTGTTGGCTTGTGTGCTAGGTTCCAATCTTGTCCAAGGGAACCGACTCACTCTGCATTTGGTACCACAAAGAATGTCCCTTTGAGCTGATAGGTTTCACTGATGCGGATTATGCTGGATACCTGGTGGATAGGAAGAGCACTTCTGGAATGGCACAGTTCCTAGGCCCTTGCCTTGTATCATGGGGCTCGAAGAAACAAGTCTCAGTCTCTCTCTCCACCACAGAATCCGAGTACATCGCGGCTGCTTCCTACTGTTCCCAACTTCTCTGGCAAAAGCGATAACTTGCGGATTTTGGTATGTCTTATGGTCCTCTCACTATTCTTTGTGATAACACCAGTGCTATAAACATCTCTAAGAATCCTGTGTATCATACTAGGACCAAGCATATAGACATAAGACATCATTTTCTTAGAGATCATGTTGAAAAAGGGAACATCATTATGCAGTTTTGTAGAACTGAAGATCAGGTTGCAGATATATTCACCAAAGCCTTGAATAGAGTTCTATTCGAGAACCTTAGATTAGAACTGGTGATGATTCCTATAACCTAGCAGTGACTTTAGCTTAAAAGCTCCTCTCCAGTTCCCTTGATTGACTAGTTTAAGATCTTTTACTTGTCAAGTCTTGATATCTCTATGGTATATCTTTTGCTAAAAACCCTCTTTTCCATAATGGTTACTCAAAAAGGCTTTGTCAAATTTTTCTAGTTCGTGTCCCTGAGTCTTCATTATTTGTTCAAATCTTTCATTGTTCAAATTTCTTTGTTGGCCCAAAAGTCACAATCTGATCATATTCAAACCCAACAATACAAGCCAAAATGATGATTGTGTACTATGACCCTCGCCTCATTGCTCATTTTAATTCCCTATGATCTATCTCTTAACCCTCTCTGGGAATTATTGTGCAATGCGATAAATGACCTCATTGATTCCTTGTATGAGAACGTACTTTTCGGTTCCATGTTTTTAAACCCACATCAAAGTTCCCATATATCCCTCTAGCACACTGAATATATCCCCAGAAAGGAACCAGGATGAAATGATCTCCAAACGGCTAGATCAAAACTTGAATCTCCCAAGATGGCATTTATGGCAACTTTTCAGAGATCAGACACGTCTCATCAGTCGGCAGAGCTTCCTTCTCTGAATGGGTGAAGTTTGAATTTCTTTTGACCGTTCGCAAAAGCTGCAAGCCGCTTCAATGATCAAGATCTTCCATGATCTCCTCAACGGCCAGATCCTTCCCAACGGTCCCTTCAGCTCTCAACAGGTTTTAAAAAAGGGGTCTTGTTGATCGAAGCATTACACCAGACTTGCCTTCTCCATTTCCTCTGATTTTCTATCTCTCTCTCAAAAACACAAAACCCAGCTCCTCAAATATGGCTGACAAGAACCCTAACCCTAACCTGATCCAAGACGAAGAAGAAGCTGCCCTTCTCAAAGCCTTCAGAGAAAAGAAGGCAGCCTCATCTACCCAGCCTATTGTTGACACCACCTCCCAAAACACACAAACTGAGGAGAAAATTGAAGAGAAAACGGAGGAGAAAGCCGAGGCAAAAGCTGAGGAGAAAGTGAAGGAAATCACTCCTGCATCGGCATCGGCTACAAAATCTGTCTCGGAAGGAGGATCCCACGACTCCTCCCCAGACAAGATCACCCAGGAGATCCTCAGCCCAGAGACCTCGCCTGCAAGCCTCAAATCAAAACCCATCTCCAACCCTGGTCCCTCTGTTGCCACAAGGCTTCAACAACGGAAATGCAGTTCCCAAGCTTTGGTTCCCTATGACCCTCCCTCCAAAGAACCCAAATCCTCCAAAAAGGCCAAATCCACCACCCTTTCTTCCTCCTCTCTGGGTCAAGTGTCCTCCCTCTTCTCTAAGAGGAAGATACTCAAGCCGCTCATCATCGGCATCGAGTTTTGGACCCAAACCCTCGAAGAAGAAGATGAGGATCTGTTCGGTGAAGCCCTCAGTGAGTTTCACTCTCTACTGCAGTACCAAGGATGGGATGAGCTCTTGGTGGAACCCTTCTCCACCTCTGATGAAGTAGTCCGCCTATTCTATCAGTCTTTAACCTTTGTGCCAGCCAAGGATAACTCTCCCTACAATGACGCCATATTTCAGTGGAATGGAACCATATATCCCCTGTCCCCCAACATCATCGCGTCTGCTCTCGGGATGGAGTCCAGATCCGGCTTCGACATTCTACATCAGAAAAAGACTTGGCCCAAAGGAAAGGGTTACAAGACCAAGACTGACGTGGTGAAGAAACTTTACGACGGCGACTACCCATCAAGCCTGCAGACCAAGGATCTCTCCATCGCCAACAAGCTTCTGCATTTCTGGATCATCCGAAACCTAGTTCCCAGGCAGGAGCACCGGGCCACAGTTCTCATCACGGATGATATCCTCATGGATAAGGTGTTGTCTGGTGCACAGATTGATCTCCCCAGAATAGTGTTGGCTCACATGCAGTTCTGCAAATCCCATGAATCCCATGCCCTACCCTTCCCCCATCTCATCAAGAATCTTCTCTCCCTACTTCACCAGTACCCCGATGATCTCCCTGAAACTGTCTACAGCAAGTTCCTCACCGTGGCCACCGTCCAGAAACTCAAGACAAAGGATCACCAGGCCACTCCCTCTGAAGTTCAAGCTGATCCGCCTAAGGAAAAGGCCAGTTCCCAGGCCCCTTCAAGTTCCCTACCACTGCTCAAAGACTCCTCTGCGATCCTCTCTTCTTTGGGTCGTATTGAAAAAGCCATCACGGAAGGCTCGACTGTTATCACGGTCGCTCTCCGTGATCAAGTAAATGAGCTGGGGAAAATGAGCACTGTTGTCTCAAGTTTGATGGAAGTACTTCAGAAAACATGGGAGGACACAATCGGCGCAAATCAGGCCAAGGGCCAAAATGAAGGAACGGACGACAACAAGGCTGATGAAGAGGAGGCCACTGACTTGCCTTAGGAACGCTTCTCCTGGTTCCCAGTGCTGTAACATCATAGTGTGCCAGTAGCTCCCTAGGATCCTACTCCCTCTTCTACCCTTCCTGTTGTTTTCCTTAAAGGTTGTTTATGTTGTTGTCTTTGAAGGTTGTTTTGTGATGCTTTGTGTTTTGTCTTACCCCGTCTATGAACAATGGGAAATTTTTAAGTTTAATGAACACTTTTGGCTACGTCTCTATGAATGATTTGTCTTTGCCTCAAGTTTTTATTATGGTTTCTGTTATGGGTTTGACGCAACTGTTTATTTCCTTGGATATCCTGTTCTTAACATATTAACTGATCTTTTCGATGATGTCAAAACGGGGAAGAAGGATAGGAACCTTGAACTTTGGAAACTACTAGACTAATAGGAACTCTGAACTCGTTCTATTTCTAAGGGGAAATTTGAATAACTTCGTTCATCCGCTTAGGGGGAATTTTCAACCATTGAATGTTCTCTATTTATTTTATAACGTTGTAAATCCCTTAAACTCAATTGGTCTCATGAAATTCACGTCCTGTTATATTGCCAGGTTCCTTGTATTTGTCATCATCAAAAAGGAGGAAATTCTTAGGAAATGGAACTCTGGAACCTTAGTTCCCCTGAGAGTTCATTTCCTCAGTTTCTCTACTTTTGAAGATGAAAAAAAATTTGATACTAATGTTTTATCTCAAAGATGTGTGTTAAGGAACCACAGGACAATTACCGAAAGCATAAAAGCCAAACAGGACAAGAGAACCAAGCAGCGAGCCAAAGGAAGGAACCCAAGTGTGCCCAGAAAAGCAACATGTGATGTTGTGCTTCCCGAGAAATCTGGGAACACCAACCTCGGACAAGAGAAAGGTGAAAGCAACTTGTGTGAAGCTTCCAAAGGCTGTCACCATCCAGAGCAAAACAACAAGATGCCTAGAACACATAACCTCGGACAGAGAAAGGTGAAAGCGACATGTCATTGAAACCTGTCGCTATCCAGAAACAGTTCCAAAATGCCCAGGTTGTCGAACCTCGGAAGAAGGAAGTTGGAGAACGACTTGGCTAAAGCAGTTGACCAACCTAGAAGGATTCTGAGCTACCTAGGTTGTTGGTATATGTCAAAGACAGCGTGGATCAAGGATCACCACACATCCTAGGGCAAGCTCGATCTGTGGGAACCAAGAGAAGATCAAGTTACGAAGAATCCACTATAAAAGGAAGATTAACTCAGAGGTTATCTTCAAGCACTTCAACACGAATCACACTCCATAGCAAACATCAAAGTGTGAACTCTAAAACAAGATCATAAAAGCAAACCGAGATCAAGAGGAACCAGTCAAGGAACCCGAGAGCTGAGTGCTAGTTCCTGTGACTGTAAGTGAGAAAGTTCCTAGGTGCTAAGGTCTGTTTCTTGTATTGATTATAATTTGTGTTGAGTTATCTTGGATTGTCTAACTGTGTGTAAGGCAAATAAACTGTGTGTTTGTTCCTAGGATAAGCTGTAACCAAAGAGATAAGAAATCAAGAAGCAGACCTTGAAATTCTTTCGAAAGAAAGGTAGTGGTTTTTATCCTGGATTGCTAGTTGGCAATCAAAGGTTTCCACTATAAGGAACTTGTTCACTTGTGCTTGATTGTTTAATTTCCGCTGGGAAGGGAACTGAGAGTTGTTATTCTTAGTTCCTTAGTTATTTGTCTAACAATCACGAGCCTACACTAAGTCCCGAAAATACGTCGAATGTAATTTATTCCACTCTGGGAAAATTACAGATATCAAACACGTTACAGAAAATCCTAACTTCGCCTAACGCATCCCTAATAATCGACGAGGGTTTGGGAAAATTACCTAATTACCATGACTAAAAATGCGGGGTATTACAGGAATGCTATATACCTTGCGAGGTCTAGCCGTTTCTTTATAACCGTGGTGTGTAGGATGTTCAGGCCCTAACACCCTTTCCCTGGTCATGACTATCCCCTATTCGAATATAGGGGAGGTGCACACAGCTGGTGCCAAACATTCGGGATTTATTTTCCAAGATATCTCTCGTGTCGAGATGATATACTTATATGATAAAAGTTGTAACATGAATATATGTTTTGGAATTAAACAAGATAAGTGCGATTATGCACATAATTAATATACCCTTGGGCAAGGAGTACAACGTGGAAACCGCCCGGACTTCGGTTAAAGTAAGTCTTCTTTCCAATCTGGATTCGCATTGTGCGGTGAGGTTGGTCGTGGACCCAAATGATCAAGTCATTTTTAAACTCTTGTATGAAAACTATAATGTTCCCAAACACTTGTCATACTTTCCCATAAGACTCATTTTCTTGGAGTCTTCTTTTCAGTGCATGTCTAAATTCTAATCATTTCGTGAATGTTCCGGGTTATATATGATTCCTTCGGTTATTATTCGAAGGACAATGATAGTAGACGATTACGATCACTAGAACCATTTTGTTTTCACCCTTGCATAGTCTTTCATTAGACTAACCAACCGGGTTTTATTCCTTGCATGGTTGGCTGGTGTCATCCGTCCTATACGGCACATCAGTGGTTGGTTCCCAAAGACTCGAAGTAATCAATTGAAGAAGAGGCTTACAGTTGAAGATTTAAGTGTCAGTGTTTCAAAGGTTGTTAAGTGGTATTTTAGTATATATTCGTGTAGTAGGTTTATTCTTAAAGTCTTCCGTTGTGTAATTTTTAAGTCTTCTGCTGAAATTTCACTCTGTTGTAAAACGTTATTGAGAGATCTTGTAATAAAATGGTTGAGCTTCATTCATAAATGTCTTCCGCTGTTTAACCTTTCGTTATTTAAATATGTTTATTTAAGCTTAATTGTTCCGATTAAAGCCTAGGGTGACATTTGACAGTAACGTCTGAGGTCACTGGCGTGTGGCACTACCGACGTAAGTCGGGGGTGTTACAGATATAGATGTGGTGCTATTGATAAGACATTGTTCCTCTTGGAACAGAAAGGTAAGAATCTTGTTGTTCAAGTCTTTGTCTGTTACACTGTTATTCTGTTATGATATTCTGCTGCTCAAGGAACAGTTACACCGTTCCTTGTACTAACACACTCAATTCTACAATTGGTATCAGAGCAGGTTTGTTCTAGATTGTGTGTTACTTACAGATTTTCAGGTAACGATGACTGCTACCACTGTCGAAGTTGGTTTGAGCTCTTTAAGGCCTCCCTTGTTGCTCGCTGGCCAATACCAACATTGCATGGCTCTCTTCATCAACTGGGTCCAAATCAATGATTACAATTGTTGGTTGGTCATCTCCCTTGGAGATCTTGAGATTGGTGATCTTGAGAAAAAGAAAAAGCTAAAGAAATGGGATCAAGAGGATCTCCAAATCATGGAGAAGAACTGCAAGGCTGCCATGCTCATCAACAATGCTCTTAATCAGCAAGATGTGCAAAAACTTCAATCTTGTGAATCCGCCAATGCTAAGTGGCTTGCCCTGGAACAAATGTACATGGGAGCAAGGACCTTTGTGAGATCGATCGTTTCACTGCTAGGAAGAACTTCTACAACTTGAAGATGGAAGAGAATGAAGATGTGAGTTCTTACCAGGCAAGGTTTGAGAAAACTACTGCAAACTTGACTGCTCACTCTATCAAGGATGAAGAAATCCTCCATGACGAGATGATCCTTATTATCATTGATGGGCTTCCTCATCGTCATGCGATGACCAAGGCCATTCTGAAAGAGAATCCCAACACTGTCAAACTGACATTCTATGAGGTCTTTAGCAAGATTCAGAAGTATGACAATGAAGAGAAGGCTGGAAGAAACAAGGATTCCAAGAACAAAGGAATTGCTTTGATGGTTGGAAAGGTTGTCGATAGAATTGAAAATGACCTCGATGACAATGATGGCTCCGATGATCCTGAGGTGGTGTTACTAACTAAAGTCATACGTTCCCTTTACAACAAAGGAAGGAACAACAGAAGTAGGAACGGTGAGACTCGTGACATCAAATACATCACTTGCTACAACTGTAATGAAAATGGTCACTACTCTAGCTCATACCCAAAGCCCAAGAAACCAAGCAAACCTTTTGGGAACGATGAGAAGAAAGCTTTCGTTGCTGTGTGGGGGCAATGAGGATGACTCAGATGGTGAATACCCTGAAGCCTGGGGTGGTAAGATGTGTGCAATCGCTCTCAATGACTCTACTACTTCGCCTGATGATCTCGAGGTAAATCCTGAAACATTTTTGAAATCTCTTGTGAATTATGATAAGAAATCACTGATTGCTCTCATAAGGGAAATGTATGCTGAAAATTTGAAAACACAAGAGGAACTTGCTAATTCTGAAGATGAGTGTAGTAGTTTTACAAGAAAACTTATCTAACACTTCTAGTAACTCATATGTTCCTTGTTCTTCATGTGATGCTAATCATGAGGAACTTCAGAGGTTAAGAAATGAAAGGTCTCTTTCCTTATGAATGAAGTCTCTAACAATACTAATGCAAGAGATGTAGCTGGATCAACCAAGCTTGAGGAATAGATGTCTGAGATGAAAGCCTATGTTCACAAAATTCATTCTATACTAATGGAACATAAAGCTGAAACTGACAACATTCAGTTTGTCGAAGCAAGGTATGATATTGGTTATATAGGTTCTAAGAAAAAGGAAGATGATCCATCTATTCTAGAACTTCATGACGCAAGAGATATGGAGCTACAAGATTCTAGAGAGAAGAATCGTAATCTTGAGGAACGTGTCAAGGTTCTTGAGAGTGGACTGGATGAGAATCAGTCATGGTACACTGGACAACCTGCCCACAAGATCTTCCTCAAGTAGTCTCAAGGGAAGCAATCCAATGTTCCTTGTCCAGAACGTGCGAAGCAACACAAGAGTGTTGTTCCCAACAGAAAGTATGTTCAGATGGATCAATTCAAGCTGTGTTGGTATTGTGGGGACAACAGACATTTGTAGAGAGACTGTGAAAAAAAAAAGGTCTCTGAAGAGCACACAAAGAGAAGGAACAATAGGAGCAATAATGTGAACTTGAATGACTTCTATGATGATTCACATATGCATAATCATAATCATGCTAAATCTAGGAAGAAAATTGTTGTCATTGATTGGGCTATTCCTAGGGAACAATTGCATTATGTATCTCGACCAGGCAAGGCTAAAATTACCTGGGTCGTCAAACCTTAACTTTTTCTGTGCAGGTTGAAGTGACGGGAATGAGAAGTGGTACATTGACAGTGCTTGTTCATGCACATGACCGGAAAAGAAGATCAACTAACCTCACTTCACAAACACTCTAGAGGGAGTGTTGCTCTTGGAGACAAGAGATGTAGAGAAATCATTGGAACAGGCGAAACAAAACTAAACTCAAGCATCACGGTAAGAGAAGTAAGTTTAGTTCATGAACTTGGTTTTAGTTTGTTGAGTGTTGCACAATTTTGCGACCAAGGGAACAACAAGACGGTCTTTACCTCACAAGAATGCTACATCAAGGATCGTGAAACCAAGAATATAATTCTGAGAGTAGTCGGATTCAAGGATGTATACATTATGGACAAAAATTTCAAGCCTAAAGAAGTTCTATGCTTTGCATATATAGTTTATGAGACGGAACTGTGGCATAGAAGGCTTGGACATGCAAATCTTCGACTCATTCACAAGCTGTATGCAAAGAAACATGTTCGTGGTCTCCCAAATGTTCGATCAGAGTTCCATGGCGTCTGTGATGCCTGTGTGAAAGGGAAACAGACCCGTTCCTCCTTCAAGATTAAACCTGATGTAACGACTTCTCAGCCTCTGGAACTGATTCACATGGATCTCTGTGGTCCCATGAGGATAAGAAGTCATGGAGGGAACATGTATGTTTTCGTAATTGTCGATGATTATTCTAGATTTACTTGGACAATTTTTCTATCTTCGAAGGATGAAGTCTTTTTCGAATTCGAGACGTTCATCAAGAAGGTGGAAACAAGTTTGGAAAAAAGCTAAAAGCTATAAGGTCCGACCATGGAACGAAGTTTAAAAACTCTATGTTCTTCAACTTCTGTGAAGAAAATGGAGTATCATATGATTTCTCCGCACCTATGACACCACAACAGAATGGGGTTGTGGACGAAAGAACAGGACTCTGGAAGACATGGCTAGAACTCTCTTCATTGCAAGCAATCTTCCAAGAATCTTCTGGGCAGAAGCTTTCAACACTGCTTGTTATATACTTAATCGTGCCACGCTTCGCCCCTTATTGAATAAAACTGCTTATGAACTAATAAGGGATCGCAAGCCCAATATTTCCCACTTGTGTGCTTTTGGATGCAGGTGTTACATTCACAACAATGGGAATGATAACTTAGGGAAGTTTGACCCACGAAGTGATGAAGGAATTTTCTTGGGATATGCAAAGGCAAGCAAAGCTTACAGCGTGTACAACAAAAGGCTATGCAAAATCGAAGAAAGCATCCACGTTGCCTTTGATGAAAACTCCAAACGTGCCAGTGGCGAGTTAGAGACAACATTCCCTGAGGAAAGCTATCCTAGAATGCAACGAGAGGATTGTGATGACGAAGACAATGGTCCTTCTTCTCGACCTAGGCTAGGTCGTGGGAACGGTACTTCTAATGTTGCTAGTGTCTCCCCATCTTATCCAGAATCTTCTAGTCCTGATGACTCTCCCAAAGAGGATACTCCAACCGATTCTGCACAAGACGCAGACGTTCCCTACATCAACTGTTGATTCAATAATAGTTGCGGCCCCAACTAATGCAGAAGCTATTGTCACTATTCTATCTGGAACTTCTAGTGATGATATTATTGATGACTCTCAGAGTGATGAGGAAGGAACATACCAATTTGAAGATGCCCCATTGCCTCCATCTTTGATGGACGACTCTAAGACACAACCTGACGATCCATCTCTTCTCGTGTCAAAGAGTTTTCGAATTAAAAAGGCTCACCCCACTCATAATCTAGTCACACCTTTTGGTGAATGAGGTTTGCGTTATAAATTGATTATGTTATGTGCTTTCCATGCTTTTATCTCTCTTGTAGAACCCAAGACTATTAAGGAAGCATTGAAGGAACCTGACTAGATCGTAGCTATACAAGAGGAGCTACATCAATTTGAAATAAACAAAGTCTGGCAGCTCGTTCCTTTACCTCGCAACAAGCATGCTATTGGCACTCGATGGGTGTATAGTAACAAGCTCGATGAATCTAGGGTGGTCACAAGGAACAAATCAAGGTTGGTTGCTCAAGGCTACAATCAACAAGAGGGGATTGACTATGATGAGACTTATGCTCCAGTGGCTCGCATTGAAGTTATTCATCTTCTCATCGCCTATGCCGCTCACAAGGGATTCACATTATACCAAATGGATGTCAAGACTGCATTCTTGAATGTATATCTCCAAGAAGAAGTATATGTGAAGCAGCCCCCTGGTTTTGAGGATGCCAATTTTCCCTCGCATGTGTATGCTCTGGATAAGGCACTGTAATGTCTTAAGCAAGCACCTCGTGCTTGGTATTATAGACTTGTACAATTCCTTTTTCTCCAACGGCTATCGTCGAGGAACGATTGACAAAACTTTGTTCCTTCTGGAACAAGAAGGTAAGATTCTGTTGGTCCAAGTATATGTTAATGACATTATTTTTGGTACCACTAACCATGCTCTTGTAGAAAAGTTCAAAAATCTTATGAGTAGTGAGTTTGAGATGAGCATGATTGGGGAACTGTCCTTTTTCCTCGGATTACAAGTTACTCAGACTAAGGAAGGAACGAAGATTCATAAAAAAAAATACATCAAGGAGCTGTTGAAGAAGTATGGTATGGATTCTGCAAAACCCATCGTCACCCCTATCTATAGAAGAATGATTGGTTCTCTCCTCTATCTCACGGCCAGTCGGCCATATATATTGTTTAGTGTGTGTCTCTGTGCTAGATTTTAGGCCAATCCCAATGACTCACAGTTGAAGGAAGTAAAGCGAATCTTTCAATACCTCAAAGGAATGGACCATCTATGTCTATGGTATCCTAAGAACTGTGATTTCAATCTAGTTGGATTCACAGACGCTGAAATTGTTGGGCACGTTGTGGATCGCAAAAGCACCTCTAGAACGGCACAATTCCGTTGTCTTTGTCTTGTCTCATGGGGTTCCAAGAAGCAAAACTCTATGGCCCTTTCCACTGCAGAAGCTGAGTACATTGCCGTAGCAAGCTGTTGTGCTCAGGTATTATGGCTCAAACAACAACTGGAAGACTTTGGTATGTCTCTTGGCACCGTGTGATAATACTAGTGCCATTAACATTTCGAAAAATCCAGTTCATCATTCACGTACTAAGCACATTGACATTCGTCATCATTTTCTACGTGATAATGTTGACATGGGCTTCATTAGAATGGAACATTGCAGGACTGATAATCAGGTAGCCGACATCTTCACCAAAGCACTAGACAAAGGTCCATTCGAGTATCTTCGATTACTCCTTGGCATGATCTCTCTGACTTGAGGACCTTCACACCCATTATTCCCTCAATGCTTGGCTAATTTGTTTCACAGATATCATGAAGTATCTAGCTTACATTGCTTTTCTTGAACTTGTCATTTCATGATTTTTGTATGCTTGAATTGCTCAGTCTTAGGGTCTAGCTTCTTTGTCTTTTGATTTGTGTTGAATTACTTGATTACATGCTAACATCTTATTTGAGACCCAAAACAACCAATTTGATGACTGAACCCTCATTACAAGCCCACATGATAATTGGTTGTACAACCTACCATTGCCTTGATTCAGGTAAATGTTCCCTATGATCTTTCTTTGATAAATCTTTTACTGGGAATAATTATCTGAGTTGTTTTTCTCCCTACCATATGTTTGGATATACTATATTTTGTGTGAACCCATCATTGAAATATCTAGACAAGCCTCACAAACACTCTTGGTCTCAGGGTGAACGACGACTATTGCTCAGATTAAGGGGGAACAGATGTGAATGGAATGTGTAATTTGAATCAGTGGCCGATATTTATTGAGGTGCAGGTGAACGTTGGAACGGATCTCAGCGAGATTTGACTACTCTATGGTAGGAACAGTGATGCAGTAAACGAAGTAAAAAAAGTGGCGGTTATAGGAACAGAGAGAAATGATCTCATGATGGATTTTTGGCAAGTTGGTTGAGATTTTTGGAAACTCTCAACCTTGTGCAATCTCTCCACCGTCAATCTCTATTGCTCTATGCTCTCTCAAAACTCTAAACCTTGTGCAATCTCTCAAAGCTTATTATCCTCCATGGATTCTCCGAGTAATATGATCTCCACCGAAAAGATGTCTAAGGCCGAGATGGACACTTACGTCCTCCAACTCCAATAGGCCAAGGCCGCCTGTGCTACACTGACTACCACCGACGTCCCGGCTTCTTTTTTGGAGGTTGCTCATGCCGCCGTTCAACAAGCTGTCGACCCCTCTGCTTCTACATCGACACCTACACCGATGCCATCCCCCTCTGCTCCGTCCCCTTTAAAGGCCTAGGACCTCAATCCTGTGCTAGCAGTTGTTTCAATGGAGGAACAACCACGTCCCCAACCTGTCGAAGAAGAGGAAGTCTCTTCTCCTTAAAAGGACCGAGTCTAAGAGGAGGAGCAGTCGATGCAATCTCTGGAGAAGGAACTTGGAGTCAAAATGGCTTCTTTGGCGCCGCCTCCACCTCGTAAGCGCAAACTCGCCGATCTTCCTGCTACTGCTCATGACGAGGAGGAAGAGAAGGAAGTGCAGTTTCTAGAGCATTGAATGGCTCCAACGACACAATCGACACCGTTAAAGTCTGGTGGTGATGAAACTCCTCCCCGACCCCTGAAGGCATGGCTTCGTTCCACTGTGCAAACTGAAAAGAAAAAGGCCAAAACTATTGGCAAGGCAAAATTGGAGCTTTCCGTCTGAACCACCACTGTCCCTGACTTCTTTGAACGTAAAAAGATTCTTCCATCGCTTCTGATGCGTGTGAGTTTCTATTCTGAACACAATGTGGAAGAGATTCTGGAGCTTCTGCATTTCCAAGGATGGGAACGACTCTGTTCCAACAAGGCGATAGTGAATGAAGTGCAAATGCATGAATTTTATCACTACTTACATCTCTCCAAGGCTGATTCTCTATTTGGGTCTACCAAGATTAGTGGGGAAGACTTGTCCTTTACGCCCAAGGTAATATCCTCGCTCCTCTCTTTTCCATTGGGTGGTTTCTTTGAGGTTCCAGCGAGTAAGGTCAGTGAAGAGAAGCTGGCGTGTATGGAACGGTTGTTTGGTTCAACCGCTGGAGAGTTGCACAATGAAAGGCTGACATTGGCTCAACGAGTGGCCTTCCATATTATTTCCAGGCCTGTGGCACCTCGCCAAGAAAAGCGCAACACCATCACCCTCTGTGACTTGTTTTTTCTTGACCTCTTTCTTAGAAGGGAGAAGATTGACCTCCCTCGAGTAATTCTGTGCCACATGGAACGGTGCAAAGCAAAGTCCCACTCTTTGGCCTATCTAGGTTTGGTGAAGATGTTGTTGCTCCGAGATGAAGTTTATCTCGAGGAAAATGAAGTGTCTCTGGGAAGTGAGTTGGATTCTGCTACTGTGGAGAAGATGAAGTTTAAGGGTGACTCAAAGGGAATGGGCAATGTGACTGCCAAGAAAGCAGCTGGTGAAGGAACATCTAAGGGTGGCTCAATTCAACATTAGATTCTGGCTGAGCTTAAACAGCTGAACATCACCATGAACCTGCTCTTGGATCACTTTCTGAGCAAAGATGAAGATGCTGCTGAAGACCCTGAGACTTCAGTGTTCCCTATCACTATCCAGCCCGTATGACCCTCTGTTCTTGTTTTTCTATGTTTTTAGGTCTTTTGTGTGATTGTTCCTTGTCTTTTGATGATAGTTGTCTAGGTTCCTTCACTTTGTACTTCTTTCTACTTAATGAATGAAATATTTTGATCATGATTTGCATTGGAGTCAAGCCTTTGTGATTTCTGTGATCTTTTGATGATGCCAAAAGGGGGAAGTATGGAAAATGTGAAACCCAAGGAAGGGTTGATAACAAAAGCTAGTGCTAAGGAGAATGATGACGCTGCTTGAAGGTAAATTCTTCTATGAACTTTCTGAGGGGGAACAATGTCAATATCTTGATCGTAGTAGATGTTTGATTACATGTGATTGACTTCTTACTTGTCTATTTTGAACGTGCATATTTTGAAGGAGTTTGTCATCACCAAAAAGGGGGAAATTGTTGGAACGATGATGTTCCCTCTAGTTTTGATGATGATAAACTCAATGGCATTTGATGGTTTTTAGTATGACTATGAGTTTCAGGAAACATGTTATTTAAAGGAACGATGAAAACCATGTGATGAATCAAAACAGAGAATGAAAGGAACAACGAAGTCAACAATGAGGAACAACGCGCTGGAACAAAAGAGAAATAGAGACATGCGTTAGTAAACAGGAAAGGAATGGGAACAATGTCAAGGAACGCAGAGACGCGCATTGTAGCCCTTGCGATTGCCGAATCTCTTATTTATGGAAATAGATCTTGAAGAAACAACTTGGGCCGTAACAGATAAAGTTGTTGAAGATCTTATTGTTTGGAAAGATTAGAACATATTGTATAGGATTATTTTATTTTATTTTCCTTAAGTAAGACTAGGGTAAATTAGATAGAATTCCTAGACTATAAGAAAGGAAGTTGTCTACTTCATTTCAACAAGCATTCACGGCATTTCCACAAAACTCAGAGCATTCAGAGAAAGAGAATAACTTACAAGGACGAGACTTTGGTGAGTTGCATACTTGTTAGGGTTTTGATTATCTTAGGTGTTGTTAGGAATGTTACAATAAGATGTCGAGATATCTAGGAGTAAACTAGATTGAGATAAGACTTGCTTGATTGTAATTCCAGAATTAATAACACAAGTAGACTTTTGAAATCCTACTAGAGAAACCTAGAGGTAGAGGTTTTTCTTAGTCAACTAGTTGGTTGATTAAGTTTTCCTCTCTAAGGAACTTTGTATGTTACACTGTTATTCGGTTACGATATTCCGCTGCCCAAGGAATAGTTATACCGTTCCTTGTACTAACACACTCGATTCTACACCGCTCACAAGGGATTTACCCTCTATCAAATGAACGTGAAAACTACCTTCTGAATGGGTATCTTTAAGAAGAAGTGTATGTCCAACAACCCCCGGGTTTTGAAGACATCGGTCGTCCTGACCATATGTACGTACTGAACAAGGCATTTTATGGCCTTAAGAAAGCAACTCGTGCTTGGTATGATAGATTTCCAGAATTCCTTTTGTATAATGGATATAGATGTGGTGCTATCGATAAGACATTGTTCCTCTTGGAACAAAAGGGTGAGAATCTTGTTGTTCAAGTCTTTGTTGATGATATTTTCCTTCCGCTAACCCTACTCTTGAGTAGTGAATTCAAGATGAGTATGATAAGGGAACCTTAACTTTTTATGGGATTGTAAGTATCGCAGAATGCTAAGGGAACAAGGATACATCTTTAAAAGTACATCAAGGAGTTGCTGAAGAAGTATGGTATGGATAACTCTAAACTCATTGATACCCCTATTTCTCTTAACTCTCGCTTGGATGCATATTTGGATGGAAAAGATGTGGACTAAACAATGCTTAGAGAAATGATTGGCTCACTCCTCTATCTCACGATAAGTAGGACAAATATCATGTTTGGTGTGTGCTTATGTGCTAGATTTCAAGAAAATCCCAAGGAATCACATTTCAAGGAAGTAAAGAGGATCTTGTGTTCTTTGGTACCCAGGGAACAATGACTTCGATGTGGTAGGCTTCATAGACGCTGATTTCGCTGGACATCTAGTGGATAGGAAAAACACATATGGGATGGCACTATTCCTTGGTCCTTGTTTGGTATCATGGGGATCCAAGAAACAAAACTTAGTGGCCCTCTCAACCGCTAAAGATGAGTATGTGGTCACTGCATCATGTTGTTCCCATGTATTATGGCTAAATAGCAACTGGAGAACTTTGGTATGTCTCTTAGCATTGTTCTCATCATGTGTGATAATACTAGTACTATTAACATTTCGAATAATCAAGTTCATCATTCTCGTACTAAGCATATTGACATTTGTCATCATTTCCTTCATTATAACGTTGCGAAAGGTACCATTAAATTGGATCATGGGAGGACAGAGGATCAAGTTGTACATATTTTATCCAAAGCACTGGATAGAAAGCCATACAAACATCTAAGGATTCTCCTTGGCATGATCTCTATGAACTAAGGAATTCCTTGTCCACTATTCCCTCAATGCTTAGCTACAATGATCTTAATTAAGCAGGGAAATACACTTTAGTTGCTCATTATTTGATATATCTTTGATTTGTGACGATTCGCTATGTGCTTTGTTTTATTTGATAACATGGATATTGGCAATGTATTCTATGGATCTTAATAACTTAGCATTGCATGATTGCATTTTATTTCAGCCTACGCAACCAATTTGATTAATTAACCCTCGTTATAAGCTAACATGATAATTGGTTACAAGCCTACCCTAAGCCGTGATCCACGTAAAAGTTCCTTATGATCTTACTCTTGTTAATTTCTTTATTGGGTTTAATTATCTGGATCTTATTTGATCCCTACCATGTTACATGTTTGGATATGGTATGTTATTTGTGTGAAACATGTACTCTCAAAACTGGCCTTTTCAATCCATTCATGGTTTTCGGAGAAGGGAACAAGACACTACAGACTCAGGGGGAACGAAGTAGGAAACATTTAGAATGGGAACTGACTATGGAATGTTAAGATTACTGCAGGTAAACATTTTTTAAACGAGATAGTGTTGTAATTGTTGATTTGACTGCTCTATAGAGAAAATAACGTTTGGAGCGAAAATTTGGGTAAAAAGTAAAAAAGAGCCGTGACTATGGGGCAGAAAAAAAATCTTGTTGGAGGATTTCTTTGCAAGTCGGCTATGGATTTTTGTAAAATTTTATCCGAGGTCTTATAATCATTATCTTTACCAAATCTCCTATCTTTCTGAATACCCAATATCCTCTTAACCTAAATCTTCACCAAAATCTTGCTCTCAAACTCTCTGAAAGAGCTTCCCTGCTCTCTGCTGCCTCAAACCCTAAAGCTCTAAATTCATAATGCACCAATCCCAAACACAATCCATGGCCACCTCAAGCAACAAAAACGTCCCCACCATGAGCTCCGACGAGTCTACTCCGACACCATTGAAAGGTAGCCTCAAATCTGCAAAGAGGTTAGAGAAGAAGAAGGCTAAGGTGGAGGAACCTTCAACTATTCCTTCCTTTTCTGAAGGGAAAAGAGTTCTTCCCACTCTATTCATTCAAGATGATTTCTACACGACCAATGGATTTGAGGAGATTGATGTGGCTAAAACCTACCCGCAAGTGTACAGGATCAGTTGTAGTAGTCAAGTGTCGATCCCACAGAGACCAATGTAATACTAATTGAAACGCTACTAGTGAACTAGGCCAAGAATAGTAAATGAGGAAAACTATGACTAAACTATGAAATAACAAATAAGAAAACAAATAAAAATCAATGGGATAAATGTGTCTAAGGTTAAGGATCACCGCAACAATGCTTCAGTAAATAAAATCAAACTCTACCTGAATATAGTCCAACTATTTGAAGGTAAGTCATCTAAGGTAATCTACTAACTTCTCTAAGACGATAATAGACGTGTCTGAACTAAACTAACAATCTCTCTCGCGCAGAGCTAATCTCATTCAAACTCATTAACGCACATAGAGTCTAGAGATAAATTGAGATAACATCCGCTCTCACGCTCCGCTAAATCAACTCAAACCTAGAACATCTATGACGACTTAGTATCCTCAAGAGTAATTAAGTTGCTCTCGCAGAAATAACACTCAGGTTCGATTCCTATGGATCTAGTAGAAATTATCACCTCTCGGTCTCAAACTCTACCTGATTACTTACTAGTGTTTTCACCTCTCGGTCTCAAACCCTAATAAGTTTCAATTCGCCTAAGCTACTATAGGCATAAAGCATCTAGGAACGAATCAAATATTATTTCAATTCAGGCAAAGATAATAACTTTATTCACATACACATCGATTGGATCACCATAACCTTAGAAAAAGGAATTTAGCTATGCATGATTGAAGATATTAATAGATTTAAACTAGCCAACAACATATATGAATTATTCAATAAACATGGGAGATAAGAAAACTTAGTCTCAATAATAAAATAATCCAAGTTGATTCAGGCTAGAACGATAACACCGTCTTCGAATCAAACAAAGCGGAACAAATTCCTTCTTGAAATCCTTGTACGTACGGCTGTTTTCCTTGGACTAAATGGAAACTCTAACTCAAAAAAAGTAAACTAAATCTAAACCTAAAGCTGCCTCCCCCTGTAGCTAATTCTCCAATTAGTATATATACCTCCTTATATATGATGCTGCCTTGTACACAAGTGGATCAGCCCACTCGTTTCCTTGTAAAGTGCCCGGCCACAAACTCCAACAAATTCAATATATTGGGCTGGCGTTCCTCCTATAGCTTCTCCTTCCGGACTTTCTAAAGTCTGCATGTGGGTTGCGCGTCAAATGATGGGCCAAGACTTGGTAATCAGCAAGCACATTTTAATTAGCACAATGTCTGTCGTCTTCGTTTATGGTGCAAAATTCAGCAGCTTATCTTTCCTCAAGTCTCGTATTAATTAGCCTAAAAATACCTGAAATACATAAAAGTACGAGTGTAGACTCCGAATACAAAATAATGTGAAACTAACTATAAAATATGCATGCAAATGATCTAAACTAATATGCAACTAGACTCCTAAAACATGGACAAAATGGATGTTATCAAATCACCCAAGCTTAAACCTTGCTTGTCCCAAGCAAGTACATAACTAATGAGTCTGCAAAATATACAATGGTTGTTGCAATCCAAGAGACAAGTGAGGATGACCATGAAAGTCCAAACAAATGACAACTTCCTTCCTAGCATGCTTCTCAATCAATGACAAGATGAAATTAGTTCTTCTACTCTAGACCTCACCAAGATAAATATAAAGTCACTCACACTCATGTGTTTAGGATATGTGTTTCGCTCAATTCTCTACTTTGAATGCTAACTACCATAAGCTTGCAACAATATCTAGATCTCCACTGCTAGAGACAATGCAAAACACAATCATGAGACATATAAATAGGGTTGTAATGGGGCCAAGGTATTTTGATAGGGCATGGATAAATTTTGGCCATGTGGTGCTAAATCCAGGGAAAAGAACTTCACTAAAATAACACCAATCATATAATGATTTTACAATAAACTCAACTACAACCCAAACTAAGGATTCACCATTCTATTTTATGGGCTTCTTTTCTTCTTCTTCATTCTTTTTCTCTTTTTTTGCAGTTTTTTTTTTTTTTAATGAAGAAGAAGGAAGCAAACTTTTATGAATCGAATGGTATAAAACCTTACAATCAATTTCTAATGATCACCCAACATTTTATGCAACTCCCCCAAGCTTAGTTCACTTCCACGTTAAGCAAACAAAAGTTCAATCCCAGGATGGGAAGGATATATAAATAGGCTCGGATGCTTTTGTGGAGCTTTCAAAGAATAGGCTTTAAGGCTCAAAGGGCTTCAAGAAGAGGGAAATAATATTAGGGTGGTCAAGGATAATATAGGCTCATGAAAAATAATGTCTCAATCAAAATGTAATGCACATTAGTCCTACATGCAGTCTCGAAGAGGTATTGAAGCAAGTTCTAGAGATAACAAGCGAAGAGAGATCACACAAGAAAAATTAGAGGACTTGTGCAATTATAGTGCAAGAAAGGCTAACAAGCTCACCAGGACATTTTGTCTAGAGTATCGTTCCTAACACATCTTAATGAAAGTCCACATGCTCAAGTCATTGTCAAAGGTTTGATCAATCATATCATGCTCATAATGCAATTGCAACATTAACAACCAAGGCATATTAAGAGGATTCACAATTATGTACCGTTATAAGGACCCGTAAAGGAATAAACAGGGGAACAAATCCAACATCCAAATGCAAATATGCTATGCAATGCATGAAAAAATGAAAAAGAAACACACAAAAATAAGAAAAAGTAACACTAAAATGCATACTAACACTAAAATGCAAACGAAGTCTACACATGGAATTATCCCTCCCCCAAGCTTAAATTCTACATTGTCCCCAATGTAGGCATAAAAGAAAGAGGAAAAAGAAACTCACCAAAGATTATCAGGTAATTCAGGCATCTTCGTATTACGCTCCGGGGTTGTCGAAAATCAGTATCAGTGCAGAAGAATTTCAGCAATATCCACTCTTCCAGTAGCACCCTACACAATATAGACGAAACATACCAACCCCAAATACAAACTACACATTCCAGCAGACAGACAAATAGAATTGCATGCCCAAATAAATTATACACTTGATCATGAAGGAGTAAGAAATCAGTCCAACACCCAAATATCATAATATCAGTAACAGCAACCCAATTTCATTACCACTGCTAAAATCACTCACAATTCAACCAAATTGACTTACATAATATATCAGTTTACAAATCGGTAAGACAAATTTAATAATTAACAAGCAGGGAAGGAAACTCATCTCAATAGAATACAACAATCAGTGCAAATATGAAGTCTATATAGGATGATTCATCACTTTCACACTTCATCTAAAGTCGGCATCCGAGAGACAATTAAAATTTCATACTGCCATCAGTGAGCAAACAACATAAATACTCAAAAGCCATCAGACAAAGTCCATTAACATAATCACATTAGAGATGGAATTAGCAATAATAAATTGAACCAAGTAACAGTGTACCATCCTCATCTGGATTCAGTACCGGTGCTCAGCAGGAGGGTGGTTGCAGACTCGTGGTGGCCGTCGGAGGAGGATATCTGGATTCGCCGGAAGGGAGGGTGTGAGGTAGGGGGAGAGATCGGTGAGATGGGGATCAGTGTTGGTCGTCGGCGAACAGGGAAGAAGAGGCTGAGGTCCGAGCGGGAGTGGTTGTGGCGCGGATTGGATCTGGGTACGAGGTGGTGTGGGTCTGGTGTAGGGCTCACAGCGGAGACGGTGCCGGGATGATGGGTCGCCGCTCGCTGGTGAGGGTGAGAGATGAGGGAGATCGGTGTTGCAGCGGGACAGAGAGGGCAAAGAAAAGAGGAGACAGGAGAAAGAAAAGAAAAGAAAAACAGATTTTTTTTTAAAGTCCAAGCAGTAGACGAAAACTCGGGTAGGAACTCGGCCGAGTTCTTTTCCGAGTTCCCGTCTGGACCCAAAACTCGGTCCAAAACTGGACCGAGTTCTCGGCCACGTTCTTGTCTGTCGATTTTCGACCGAGTTTGCTGAACTTTTTTTTTTTAATGAAGAAAACATACCTGATGGGTTGCCTCCCATCCAACGCTTGTTTAATGTCGTTAGCTTGACCTTCACCTATGTCATGTACTCGGATCAAACGGGTCGGTGATTCCTAACTTGATCGGATCAGGCTCTATATATGGTTTCAGTCGAATCTTTCGAACCTTGAAGTACCCCGAGTTCTTATGCCATAACTCCACTGAATCATTTTGAAGAACTCGGTTCAGGTAGTATGGACCAGACCATCTTGTGCTCTTGCTACCCGGAAACATGCTCGACTTATGATGATAGAGAATCACATGATCCCCTTTCTTGAATTCAATTGGAACATGACCAGCAGAGTATCTTTTTCTTTTCTTCCTTCTACTCTGAACCTCTAATTCAGAATTAACACGCTCTTCTTGCACCATACAATAGGTAAGGGTGCTAGAGGTCGGGGTAGAGCTTTCTAACACTTTGAGCTCATCAAGCATCGGGTCCTCCTTGGTCCTTTGAATAATTTCCTTCCTATCAAACTGTGGATCAGTCCACTGATTCTTAACCCCAATCATAATAGAAGTGCATTGATCAAAATAATGCACTTCAGGTGGCTCTGTAGGCAAACTTGAGATAACCAACTCAGCAATTTGATCTTTCAACATCTGATTTTCTATGGCTAAATCATCTACTTGTGCCTTCAGAGAGTTCACCAAACCTGAAAGTGAATTAAATTGGGTTAATAAGGGATTAAGAATGTCCATGATAGATGGAAAAAGAGCAAGAATGTTCTCAACTTCCCTATCATGTCTCATAATAAAGTCATCAAGCTTGTGGTCCTGTATAAACGGATGACTCTCAGCCTGGAGCGGTTTGTGTGGTGTTGTCATCCAACTCTGATTTGAGGATTGCGAATTCCATGCAATTATTTTTCCCAAACTAGACCGACAACAAGTCTTGTCACGATCTTCAGCTCCACAAGTCTCACAGAAGAGGTTAGAAGTCATTGGGTTTTGGTCATAACCCAAATTATAATTTTCATAATCATACCTCTGAGAACTTGTATAAGGCTCGGATGAAGAAAATTGATAAAAATTTACATCATACCAACCTGAATCCATTTGATCGACTCTTTCTAAAATAGCCTGAAAATTAACAAAAAGAAAGGAAAAAAAAATCAAAGCAAAAATAAAGACCTAGAAACACCAATAGAGATTACAACTAATATTAACAAATTGGTCCCCGGCAACGGCGCCAAAAACTTGATGTGGTTAAAACCTACCCGCAAGTGTACGGGATCAGTTGTAGTAGTCAAGTGTCGATCCCACAGAGACCAATGTAATACTAATTGAAACGCTACTAGTGAACTAGGCCAAGAAAACAGGAAATGAGGAAAACTATGACTAAACTATGAAATAACAAATAAGAAAACAAATAAAAATCAATGGGATAAATGTGTCTAAGGTTAAGGATCACCGCAACAATGTTTCAGTAAATAAAATCAAACTCTACCTGAATCTAGTCCAACTATTTGAAGGTAAGTCATCTAAGGTAATCTACTAACTCCTCTCAGACGATAATAGACGTGTCTGAACTAAACTAACAATCTCTTTCGCGCAGAGCTAATCTCATTCAAACCCATTAACGCACTTAGAGTCTAGAGATAAATTGAGATAACATCCGCTCTCGCGCTCCGCTAAATCAACTCAAACCTAGAACATCTATGACGACTTAGTATCCTCAAGAGTAATTAAGTTGCTCTCGCAGAAATAACACTCAGGTTCGATTCCTATGGATCTAGTAGAAATTATCACCTCTCGGTCTCAAACTCTACCTGATTACTTACTAGTGTTTTCACCTCTCGGTCTCAAACCCTAATAAGTTCCAATTCGCCTAAGCTACTATAGGCATAAAGCATCTAGGAACGAATCAAATACTATTTCAATTCAGGCAAAGATAATAACTTTATTCACATACACATCGATTGGATCACCATAACCTTAGAACTAGGAATTTAGCTATGCATGATCGAATATATTAATAGATTTAAACTATCCAACAACATATATGAATTATTCAATAAACACGGGAGATAAGAAAACTTAGTCTCAATAATAAAATAATCCAAGTTGATTCAGGCTAGAACGATAAACACCGTCTTCGAATCAAACAAAGCGGAACAAATTCCTTCTTGAAATCCTTGTACGTACGGCTGTTTTCCTTGGACTAAATGGAAACTCTAACTCAAAAAAAGTAAACTAAATCTAAACCTAAAGCTGCCTCCCCCCGTAGCTAATTCTCCAATTAGTATATATACCTCCTTATATATGATGCTGCCTTGTACACAAGTGGATCAGCCCACTCGTTTCCTTGTAAAGTGCCCGGCCACAAACTCCAACAAATTCAATATATTGGGCTGGCGTTCCTCCTATAGCTTCTCCTTCCGGACTTTCTAAAGTCTGCATATGGGCTGCGCGTCAAATGATGGGCCAAGACTTGGTAATCAGCAAGCACATTTTAATTAGCACAACGTCTCTCGTCTTCATTTATGGTGCAAAATTCAACAGCTTATCTTTCCTCAAGTCCCGTATTAATTAGCCTAAAAATACCTGAAATACATAAAAGTACGAGTGTAGACTCCGAATACAAAATAATGTGAAACTAACTATAAAATATATAAAATATGCATGCAAATGATCTAAACTAATATGCAACTAGACTCCTAAAACATGGACAAAATGGATGTTATCAAATCACCTAAGCTTAAACCTTGCTTGTCCCAAGCAAGTACATAACTAATGAGTCCGCAAAATATACAATGGTTGTTGCAATCCAAGAGACAAGTGAGGATGACCATGAAAGTCCAAACAAATGACAACTTCCTTCCTAGCATGCTTCTCAATCAATGACGAGATGAAATTAGTTCTTCTACTCTAGACCTCACCAAGATAAATATAAAGTCACTCACACTCATGTGTTTAGGATATGTGTTTCGCTCAATTCTCTACTTTGAATGCTAACTACCATAAGCTTGCAACAATATCTAGATCTCCACTGCTAGAGACCATGCCAAACACAATCATGAGACATATAAATAGGGTTGTAATGGGGCCAAGGTATTTTGATAGGGCATGGATAAATTTTGGCCATGTGGTGCTAAATCCAGGGAAAAGAACTTCACTAAAATAACACCAATCATATAATGATTTTACAATAAACTCAACTACAACCCAAACTAAGGATTCACCATTCTATTTTATGGGCTTATTTTCTTCTTCTTCATTCTTTTTCTCTTTTTTTTCAGTTTTTTAATTATTTTTTTTTGAATGAAGAAGAAGGAAGCAAACTTTTATGAACCGAATGGTATAAAACCTTACAATCAATTTCTAATGATCACCCAACATTTTATGCAACTCCCCCAAGCTTAGTCCACTTAAGCAAACAAAAGTTCAATCCCCAGGATGGGAAGGATATATAAATAGGCTCGGATGCTTTTGTGGAGCTTTCAAAGAATAGGCTTTAAGGCTCAATGGGCTTCAAGAAGAGGGAAATAATATTAGGGTGGTCAAGGATAATATAGGCTCATGAAAAATAATGTCTCAATCAAAATGTAATGCACATTAGTCCTATATGCAGTCTCGAAGAGGTATTGAAGCAAGTTCTAGAGATAACAAGCGAAGAGAGATCACACAAGAAAAATTAGAGGACTTGTGCAATTGTAGTCCAAGAAAGGCTAACAAGCTCACCAGGACATTTTGTCTAGAGTATCGGTCCTAACACATCTTAATGAAAGTCCACATGCTCAAGTCATTGTCAAAGGTTTGATCAATCATATCATGCTCATAATGCAATTGCAACATTAACAACCAAGGCATATTAAGAGGATTAACAATTATGTACCGTTACAAGGACCCGTAAAGGAATAAACAGGGGAACAAATCCGACATCCAAATGCAAATATGCTATGCAATGCATTAAAAAATGAAAAAGAAACACACAAAAATAAGAAAAACTAACACTAAAATGCATACTAACACTAAAATGCAAACGAAGTCTACACATGGAATTATCCCTCCCCCAAGCTTAAATTCTACATTGTCCCCAATGTAGGCATAAAAGAAAGAGGAAAAAGAAACTCACCAAAGATTATCAGGTAATTCAGGCATCTTCGTATTACGCTCCGGGGTTGTCGAAAATCAGTATCAGTGCAGAAGAATTTCAGCAATATCCACTCTTCCAGTAGCACCCTACACAATATAGACGAAACAAACCAACCCCAAATACAAACTACACATTCCAGTAGGCAGACAAATAGAATTGCATGCCCAAATAAATTATACACTTGATCATGAAGGAGCAAGAAATCAGTCCAACACCCAGATATCATAATATCAGTAACAGCAACCCAATTTCACTTACCACTTCTAAAATCACTCACAATTCAACCAAATTGACTTACATAATATATCAGTTTGCAAATCGGTAAGACAAATTTAATAATTAACAAGAAGGGAAGGAAACTCATCTCAACAGAATACAACAATTAGTGCAAATATGAAGTCTATATAGGATGATTCATCACTTTCACACTTCATCTAAAGTCGGCATCCGAGAGACAAATAAAATGTCATACTGCCATCAGTGAGCACACAACATCAATACTCAAAAGCCATCAGACAAAGTCCATTAACATAATCACATTAGAGATGGAATTAGCAATAATAAATTGAACCAAGTAACAGTGTACCATCCACATCTGGATTCAGTACCGGTGCTCAGTAGGAGGGTGGTTGCAGACTCGTGGTGGCCGTCGGAGGAGGATATCTGGATTCGCCGGAAGGGAGGGTGTGAGGTAGGGGGAGAGATCGGTGAGATGGGGATCGGTGTTGGTCGCCGGCGAACAGGGAAGCAGAGGCTGAGGTCCGAGCGGGAGTGGTTGCGGCTCGGATTGGATCTGCGAGTGAGGTGGTGTGGGTCTGGTGTAGGGCTCGCAGCGGAGGCGGTGCCGGGCTGGTGGGTCGCCGCTCGCTGGTGAGGGTGAGAGATGAGGGAGATCGGTGTTGCAGCGGGACAGAGAGGGCAAAGAAAAGAGGAGACAGGAGAAAGAAAAGAAAAGAAAAGAAAAACAGATTTTTTTTTAAAGTCCAAGCAGCAGACGAAAACTCGGGTAGGAACTCGGCCGAGTTCTTTTCCGAGTTCCCGTCTGGACCCAAAACTCTCCAAAACTCGACCGAGTTCTGGGCCGTATTCTTGTCTGTCGATTTTCGACCGAGTTTGCTGAACTTTTTTTTTTTTAAAGAAGAAAACATACCTGATGGGTTGCCTCCCATCCAACGCTTGTTTAATGTCGTTAGATTGACCTTTACCTATGTCATGTACTCGGATCAGACGGGTCGGTGATTCCCAACTTGATCGGATCAGGCTCTATATATGGTTTCAGTCGAATCTTTCGAACCTTGAAGTACCCCGAGTTCTATTGCCATAACTCCACTGAATCATTTTAAAGAAATCGGTTTAGGTAGTATGGACCAGACCATCTTATGCTCTTGCTACCCGGAAACATGCTCGACTTATGATGATAGAGAATCACATGATCCCCTTTCTTGAATTCAATTGGAGCATGACCAGCAGAGCGTCTTTTTCTTTTCTTCCTTCTACTCCGAACCTCTAATTCAGAATTAACAGGCTCTTCTTGCACCATACAACAGGTAAGGGTGCTAGAGGTCGGGGTAGAGCTTTCTAACACTTTGAGCTCATCAAGCATCGGGTCCTCCTTGGTCCTTTGAATAATTTCCTTCCTATCAAACTGTGGATCAGTCCACTGATTCTTAACCCCAATCATAATAGAAGTGCATTGCTCAAAATAATGCACTTCAGGTGGCTCTGTAGGCAAACTTGAGATAACCAACTCAGCAATTTGATCTTTCAACATCTGATTTTCTGTGGCTAAATCATCTACTTGTGCCTTCAGAGAGTTCACCAAACCTGAAAGTGAATTAAATTGGGTTAATAAGGGATTAAGAATGTCCATGGTAGATGGAAAAAGAGCAAGAATTTTCTCAACTTCCCTATCATGTCTCATAATAAAGTCATCAAGCTTGTTGTCCTGTATAAACGGATGACTCTCAGCCTGGAGCGGTTTGTGTGGTGTTGTCATCCAACTCTGATTTGAGGATTGCGAATTCCATGCAATTATTTTTCCCAAACTAGAGCGACAACAAGTCTTGTCATGATCTTCAGCTCCACAAGTCTCACAGAAGAGGTTAGAAGTCATTGGGTTTTGGTCATAACCCAAATTATAATTTTCATAATCATACCTCTGAGAACTTGTATAAGGCTCGGATGAAGAAAACTGATAAGAATTTACATCATACCTACCTGAATCCATTTGATCGACTCTTTCTAAAATAACCTGAAAATTAACAAAAAGAAAGGAAAAAAAAATCAAAGCAAAAATAAAGACCTAGAAACACCAATAGAGATTACAACTAATATTAACAAATTGGTCCCCGGCAACGGCGCCAAAAACTTGATGTGGCTAAAACCTACCCGCAAGTGTACGGGATCAGTTGTAGTAGTCAATTGTCGATCCCACAGAGACCAATGTAATACTAATTGAAATGCTACTAGTGAACTAGGCCAAGAAAATAGGAAATGAGGAAAACTATGACTAAACTATGAAATAACAAATAAGAAAACAAATAAAAATCAATGGGATAAATGTGTCTAAGGTTAAGGATCACCGCAACAATGCTTCAGTAAATAAAATCAAACTCTTCCTGAATCTAGTCCAACTATTTGAAGGTAAGTCATCTAAGGTAATCAACTAACTCCTCTCAGACGATAATAGACGTGTCTGAACTAAACTAACAATCGCTCTCGCACAGAGCTAATCTCATTCAAACCCATTAACGCACTTAGAGTCTAGAGATAAATTGAGATAACATCCGCTCTCGTGCTCCGCTAAATCAACTCAAACCTAGAACATCTATGACGACTTAGTATCCTCAAGAGTAATTAAGTTGCTCTCGTATAAATAACACTCAGGTTCGATTCCTATGGATCTAGTAGAAATTATCACCTCTCTGTCTCAAACTCTACCTGATTACTTACTAGTGTTTTCACCTCTCGGTCTCAAACCCTAATAAGTTCCAATTCACCTAAGCTACTATGGGCATAAAGCATCTAGGAATGAATCAAATACTATTTCAATTCAGGAAAAGATAATAACGTTATTCACATACACATCGATTGGATCACCATAACCTTAGAACTAGGAATTTAGCTATGCATGATCGAATATATTAATAGATTTAAACTAGCCAACAACATATTTGAATTATTCAATAAACACGGGAGATAAGAAAACTTAGTCTCAATAATAAAATAATCCAAGTTGATTCAAGCTAGAACGATAAACACCGTCTTCGAATCAAACAAAGCGGAACAAATTCCTTCTTGAAATCCTTGTACGTACGGCTATTTTCCTTGGACTAAATGGAAACTCTAACTCACAAAAAGTAAACTAAATCTAAACCTAAAGCTGCCTCCCCCCGTAGCTAATTCTCCAATTAGTGTATATACCTCCTTATATATGATGTTGCCTTATACACAAGTGGATCAGCCCACTCGTTTCCTTGTAAAGTGCCCGACCACAAACTCCAACAAATTCAATATATTGGGCCGGCGTTCCTCCTATAGCTTCTCCTTCCGGACTTTCTAAAGTCTGCATGTGGGCTGCGCGTCAAATGATGGGCCAAGACTTGGTAATCAGCAAGCACATTTTAATTAGCACAACGTCTCACGTCTTCGTTTATGGTGCAAAATTCAGCAGCTTATCTTTCCTCAAGTCCCGTATTAATTAGCCTAAAAATACCTGAAATACATAAAAGTACGAGTGTAGACTCCAAATACAAAATAATGTGAAACTAACTATAAAATATATAAAATATGCATGCAAATGATCTAAACTAATATGCAACTAGACTCCTAAAACATGGACAAAATGGATGTTATCAGAGATCAACGATTCCAAGGTTGAGAACAGTTGTGTGCAAGTAAAGTTGTGGTGAATCAGGAACAAGTCAAAGAGTTCTACTACCACTTCGAGCTTAATCGATTGTCTATTTTGGTGGGAAACACCACTGTTGGTGGAGAAGAGCTCTCAATTACGACAAAGAATGTTGCCAAGCAGCTAGGTGTTCCTTTTGAGGGATTTTGCGACATCCCGACTTACAAGATGAATGATAAGCACGAGGATTACAAGGTTGCTAGTGCTAAGAGGTTGTTTGGGTCGGCAACAGATAGGACATGTACGTCTGAGTTGATGCTGATTTAATGCTTGGATCATCAAGTGGTGATTAAATCCATTATTCCTCGCCAGGAGAAGAGGAACACGATCATTGCTACAAATCTATTATTGCTTGATTGCTTCCTTTAAAAGGAGAAAATGATCTTCACGGATCATTTTGCAGCACATGGCAAATTGCAAGGGCAAGTCCCATTCCCTTCCTTACCCTGGGTTGGCGAGGCTTATTTCGGAGAAGGAACAACTATACAAATATGAGATGAAGTTCCCTGGTCACAGAACATGAAATGGCCAACATTAATAAGATGAAGTACCAGGGTGATGACAAGGGATCATTGTCTCCCTCTCTTACTGCAAAGAAGGAACCGGGTGAAGGAACGCTCAGAGGAATTTCTGTACAACACCAAATTTTGGCAGAGTTGAAACAATTGTATACGACGGCCAAGTTGCTACTAGACTACTTCCTGAACAAGGATGAAGAGAAAGATGATCCAGAGATTTGAGTGGATTCCCTTTACCATTCCTTAGCCACATTATATTTTTATTTGTTGTTTTCATGATTTTATGTTTTTGTCTCTGCTTGTCTTTTCTCTTAATGATTATTTGCATGCTTTTTATTGTTTTGTAATCAATTCCCTGCCAGTCTAATGAATTATAATTTGATTCTGATTTGCGCCTTAGAGTTATTGTTCTTCGCTTAATTTTGATCTTTTGATGATTCCAAAAGGGGAAAGTGTGGAAAACTATACGATGAAATCATAACAAAGAGGTAGCAATTTCCATTGTTCTTCACTTTTGAATTTTTGAACAATGCTAGTGCTAATGGGAAACTTGATGCGACTTGAAGGTATGATTCTGTAATATCTTTCTAAGGGGGAATTGTGTTGACATTTTGTACTTAATGTGTGATAGGACCAAAACCTACGCACAATCGTACGGGATAAGTTGTAGTTTTTCAAGTATTGTTATCACGAGGACTATGTAGTGTCAACTGTAACTAGAATTGGTAAGCTAAGCCGTAAAGAGTGAGATTTCTTTAATTGTGACTAAGAAGAGCTAAACAAATTATGCAAAATATGGTTTTAAATCATTGGAATTCATATAGTGTACCTGTTTAAAGGTAAGCTATCTAAAGCATCTACTAGAATCTAGGCATAAACTGATAATTTCATGAACCTGTTTAAAGGTAAGCTATCTAAAGCATCTACTAACTCATGTAAGATGATAATAGCCATGTATGAATTCCAAATTACAATTGATGTCATGTAGAGCTAATAAAATCTAGACACTTTGGACACTTAGAATCTAGGCATAAACTGAATCAACATCTGTTGTTGTGTTCCGCTAGGTCCAGATAAACCTAGGGTTTCTATGATAGCTTAGTATTCCATAAGGGTAATTAAGTTGATGTCGTATAAATAACACCCAGGTTCAATTCCTAGTAGTTTGATAAGAATAATCTCATGTCGATTCCATACCCTATCTGAATTATTTATTAAGGTTATTGATACGCTCTACTTAGTAGTACGTAACTAGGAGTTGTTACTAGCTTATTAGGTACTGATAACAGGAATTTGTCGTGCTAATTACTGCTATGCAAAATATCCAAACAAACCTTAAATCGTAGTCCTAGGTAAGTAAAGGTCGAGTCCACAGGGAGACATAGTCTATCGTTATATGCAATTTATATGTCAATCCAAAGTAACCAAAGGGGGGTTTTGTATGTTTTAACGAATCTAAGCATGCAAAGGTAAACAAGCTAAAAGTTGATGAATTCAGTGATGGGAAAAGCACTTAGTCAAACAACATCCACTATTCGTATGACAAGTTGATCCTAGATACTCATTTAAAATCTCATGCAATGGAAATTCCAATTCCTTTTCAGATATAACTAATAGCACAACCAGATACTATTAGAACTAACTAATTAAACAACCCTAAAACTATCAAGATTCAGTTTAACAGCAGCGTTACGGATAGGAATATAGTTGGATACAATTCTAGCATAAAACAACAAGATATTATCCTAGAATGTAAATCAGTTCTCTTCTGCATAAGACTAGCACAACCAGATACTAGCACAATGCAGTTGCTACTCTGAAATAGATATGCTCAACCAGTAAAAGTCTAAATCTAGCAATAGATCAATAACAACAAACCCTAGTTGATCAGACTAGAAATTATCAATATCAATCATAAGCAATCAAGCAAGAGAATAGATAAAATCCATACAATAGATTAAGAACGAGAATCTCACAACTGAATCAAAACGAAAGCTTCAGCGTTTGACTAAGCCAGAAAGGCTTAGTTCTTCATAGCAAAGTACGTAGAATGAAATTAGGGTTCGAGAGCTAAGAGAGGCCAAGCTCCCTTCTAACCCTAAATACTAGAAAATAATAAGGTCTTCCAAAAAGGTCAAAAACGAAATAATAAAAAAATACTAATAATAATCCAAAATAACAAAGTAAGGAAAAGTGGTTCGGTTCCGCATCCGACACGGCGGCGGTCGCCGTAATCCTGGCGGCGGTCGCCGCCAGATTTCTTCGGTTCAGCTCCTGCGACACTTCCGTAACAATGCCATAACTTTTGATTCCCAACTCGGATTGTGCTCATTTTTTGAGGACTTGTAGTAGACTTCAAGATCTAACTCCTCGAATTGGAATCACTCCATTTAGACATCTGAGTAGAGAGAACGAATCAATTGAATTCAGCACATTGTTCTTCTACTCTCGTGTGGACTCTCTCCTTGGTTCTTCTTCGTCTCCTCAGTGGTCAGCTCCTCATCCTTTGGATGTCTTCAATTTGCTTCTCCAGACCACCAAATCCACACTTCTCCTCTCTAACTCTATAATCCACAGTTGTGCACTAAATCCATCCAAATAGCACCTCAAACCTGGTAACAACCCCTAGAAATGCACTACAAAATAGTGCCGATCAGGTACCATCTGTATGTGTTTAGGAGACAATTTTGGAGTATGGCAAAGAGATCTTCGAGACCTTCAGTAAGTGTGAGGTAAACATTCCCTTGCTTAAATTAATTAAAAGTGTTCCTCGCTATGCAAAGTTTCTGAAGGAACTGTGTACAATTAAAAGGAACCAAAAAGTGAAAAGCAAGAAAAAGGTTAAGGTGAGTGAAAATGTATCTACTGTGATTCAAAGGCGAATGCCTAAGAAGTGTGATGAACCTGGCATGTTTAGTATTCCTTGTACGATAGGTGACACCAAGTTTGAAAAAGCATGTTAGATTTAGGTGCATTTATTAATGTGTTGCCTTAATCTGTATATGAATCTTTGGGGCTTGGACCATTGCATGCAACTGGGACGGTAATTCAGTTAGCTAATTTGTCTAATGTTTATCCGAAAGGAGTAGTAGAGGACGTCCTTGTGAAGGTTGAAAATTTGATTTTTCCTGTTGATTTCTTTGTGATGGATATAGGACATGATAAGCATGCAAGTCCTGTTATGTTAGGTTGGTCATTTCTTAAGACCGCCGATACAAAAATTGATGTGAGTAGTGGTTCACTGACTATGAAATTTGATGGAAAAAGGGTAGAATATAACATTTATGATGCTAAGAAACACCCTCATGATGATGATACTATGTATTCTATTGTTACGTATAACTAACATTGATATGTAAGGCACTATGTTGAGCCCATACAATAACCAAGGCGTTTCTCTGGATGTGACCCGAGGTAAGTAGTTTTTCTTGTCACTTTTTCTCCTTCTGTTATTAGTTTTCTTTGTTGCATTTCAGACTAACTTGCAAAAAAAAGAGGCCCTAGCAAGCAAAGCCGCTGTCGTGGCCTGAAAACCGCGGTTGCAGCCTTGCCCTGGACGTGAAGGACGAAGTTGCAATGTGTCGAGAGCACCGCACAGCCTGTGCGGTTTGGACCTGTTCGAAAAAAAAAACGCGGGTGCGGGTGAAACCGCGATCGTGGCCCCGCTGGCCAACTTTATATAACTGCTGAGATGATGGAATGACACGCTATAGCTAATGAGGAGGAGATGCAGCATGGGATTTTTATTTGGAAACTGATGATGGCACGATATGTTACATCTGATGAGGAGGAGATTCAAGAAGCACCGTCTGATATATGTTTGAGCTGCAGAGATAGTATGAGGCCGCTGACACAGTGAGGCAGGCACTTTGAGTGGTCCTGCAGACCCAGGTAGACAGTATGGGGAGTGGATAGCTGAGCTTGATAAGGACATGCGGATTTTCTGAGATCAGTCGCTAGTGCAGTGCTTTTACATCAAGCATTAGGACGCCTCTGCTTCACACAGGTGGGAGGCACATAGGGGACCAACAACCGATGTGCTTAATTTCATTGCCTCCCGCCATGGCACCAGAGACTCTTGTTTCCATGATTTTCCACCGCCACGCCTGCCACGACATCCGAGACACATACCACCTTGGCATCGCTAGTGGGTATCTTTATTTCCCCCAGAGTTTCATTTTACGTCTTTCATTACATTGAGGACAATGCAATATTTAAGCATGGGGCAGGGATTTATACTTGTTGTCTGTATATATATTTAAAAATAAACGTGGCTGAGCTGAAAACCCGAAAGGACGACTTAGGGAAAATTCAAGGGTCCGGACCAACACTAGGCTGGGGAAATAAGAGGCTAAAGAGCGATATGACGATTGGTGAGCTCATGAAATGAGTGGCTAGGTGAAAACCCGAAAGGGCGCCTAGGCAAAATGATTGAAAAAAAGGAGTGATTATTAGGATACATTCATTCTGGCGTGGCGACATAAGTGGTGGAGTCATAAGGAGGATTCGGGTAGGTCATTTTGGGAGTTATAAGAAGATAGACTTGATGTGACTACGTCCCATCAAGATCTAGACACCTCAAGCCACCAAGATCCCCAAGTGCAAGCAAGTGACAACGGCCAAGTTGATCAAGGCCAAGCGTCGGCGCCACACAAGGAGAACTTCATTCCACCGGTTGCTCCACCACTTGTCCCGCACACCAAGGCTTCCATTGACTCAAGTGACAAAGAAGAGTCCATTCAGCCCATGAGTGCCGAGAGAAGTGTGCCCAAGACTCCCAAACATCGCACTCCACACACGTCGTCGCGCTAGGATGACATAGCTGCGTTGATCATGGGCCCAATTTTGTTTCACTCGTGAAAATTGGCCCATTTTTGGTGGAGGCCCACTTCACTCCATACGCCACGTAATTCTAGAAGATGACACCATTCTGAAGTCAGGTTCATTAGTTAATAAGCAGGAAAAGTCAAGAGAATAAGAATGATTAATGTGGCGACTTGAAAGGGTGTAACTTGTGTGTTTTGTAGCCTATTTAAGCAGGCTTCGACTACCCTTGTAAAGACATCAAATGCTTAATCAAAACCAGCCAAAATGTTTGTTGTTTCCAGAAATTAGTCTTTAAACTCGTGAGTTGCATCGAGTGTTTGATCAATCGGTTTTGAGTGCGTAATATCTCTCTATTGATTTGATCTTGTCTTGTTCTTTGGTGGTGCGTAACATCCATCCAAGGATCAGATATTTATCCGTGTTCTTCACTAGTGGAAAAAATCCTTATAGAGGCGGGCCTTTGGACACTTATTGAGGCGAACACCGTTCGCTTCAACTAAGGGGGCTGCAACAAGTAGGGACACTTTTTGAGGCGGGCATTTTATGCCTCTAAAAGGACCTTATTGAGGCGGGCCTCCGAAGCCCGCCTCAACAAGTCCCTCACTTTGGCGCCAAAATGAGGGACTTGTTGAGGCGGGCTTCGGAGGCCCGCCTCAATAAGTAAACACTTGTTGAGGCGGACCTCTATAGGCCTGCCTCAACAAGTCGCGCTGACCATCCTTCCCCATCACCAGTCAAATTTTCACTCATGCCACTCTGTTCCAACAATCCATGTTCTTTCTTATGCTTATTTATCATCTCTTCGTAATCTTGTAATAACAAGGATTCATATTCACGGAAAGCATCTGGACCTAAAGGTGAACCGGGATATCCTGAGTGTTCTGCCTAAAGTTGAACAACAGAAACAGGAGTCAATTAACATATGTAGTTAAGCAGAAGCGTCAGATATAGCAGTTGACTATCAAGTTAAAGTTGCTATAATGTTCAGCATTTTAAGCTACCAACTTGATTCAGTTGGAAACTTGACATGAAACTATACCTTGTTTATTGAGCAAATGGATTATAATACAAGAAAGAATTAGCACGATGCTTACAAGAAAATTCTACAACTTACGGCAAAAACTAGCATCATATATCTAATTGGAAATGAAACAGTTTAAGATGTGGAAACTAAATGACTAATTGAAAGAATTCCAAGATTGTCTTGGGTTAAGAGTCATATGAATATAGATGCAATAAGTTATCATTTATGTATCACGATATCCATAAATTTGTGATAGCAATTGAGCAGAAGCCCTAAGTTCAACAAAGCAGATTTGGAAACAGTTAAATAACCTAACCCATTCAGAATCCACACACAAATTGATATAGGCCCAGTCTCAGAAAAATATAATATGGTGAAGAACGGGTACCTCTGAGATGGATGTGAATATTGAACAATGGTGGATTTCTTGATGCGTGCTGAGACAGCGTAGTATGTATCGATGAGTATCACTTAAGAGACATGAAGTCATAATCACAATTTTCCTAGCTGGATCTGAACTTGCATTCCAATTGGCAACCTGGAAGGGAATGAAATCCCAATCAATAATGTCATTTCAAATTTAAACCTAGTAGAGGTTTTACTTCCCGCATGTTTCCATAGGGAAATCCGAGCAATATAGTAAATCTTACATCTTAATTCCTTTTTCGAATAACCCATTTAGGGTTTAGGGAAATCTTATTCTTGATATGACTGCAGTTCACACCACGGTCATTATCAACAATAATCTCACTCAATTACAAGAAAAAAATGATATTTGACTCTCCAAATTTGAGCATATGAAGACTAGTTGATATGTAATGGTGTACACTGTACAGGCCAAACCAACTCTAGCACTATTACATGTATAACCCATCACAATCTAATCTTTGTAAGGGGTAAAGTCAATACCTTATGAGCATGAGAC
This sequence comes from Rheum nobile, assembly GCA_027886185.1. Lineage (NCBI taxonomy): Eukaryota > Viridiplantae > Streptophyta > Magnoliopsida > Caryophyllales > Polygonaceae > Rheum > Rheum nobile. The sequence continues at coordinate 7,909,270 of WOAB01000736.1, read as the reverse complement.
ACAAGTTAATACACTGAAAAAGGGATACACTAGGAATGCTACAAACGGCAAAAAAAATTTATCATAGCATGCACTTACAACATCAAGGGGAGACATGTTCTCCAAGTTGCAAACAGCACGGACTCCATGCTCAACTAATATAGGAAATGCCCCAGTGAACTGGAAACTCTCAGTGCATCCCGCATCTAGGTAAACTAGGGCATCATCAATGTATTCTTTCGTCTACAAAAAAAAAATCAGACCCAAAAAGGAATTATTGTTAATAGTCAATAGAGCAATTTGAGAAAGCAAAAGAATATAATATAAACATAGCAATATGTGTTTCTTCTTTCTTACACAACCATGGAGGAAGATTATAATACGCAACCAAGCAAGAGAAAATACAAACTCAACTATCCCGCCAAGGGCCTAAATTATGAATTCTATCCCGCCAAGGGCCTAAGGAATTAGGGTAGAAATCTGAAATAATACGTGACTTGGCTTCGAGTGCGTTAAAGGGAGCTCGTTTTGGTGAAACCTCGAGTGCGTTGTTGATACTTGTTTAAGGGAGTATTAGAGGGAGCTCGGCGAAGGGAGATGAAGTCGGAGCTCGGGAAGACGGAGCTCGGCAAAGACCGAGGAAATCGATGAAGTCGGGAAGACGGAGGAGATCGATGAAGTAGGGAAGACGGAGGAGATCGATGAAGTTGGAGCTCGGGACGAAGGAATTGAAGACGAAGAGGAGGATACGAAGAGGAAAATGAAGGCGCTCGCAACTGTTTTTTTTTTAATTAGGGTTGAGCTTATAGAGGCGGGCCTAACACGCCCGCCTCTATAAGTATTACGACTCGGCCGAGTCGGCGGAGACTCGGCCGAGTAATGGTCTAATAGAGGCGGGCCTTACATGCCAGCCTCTATTGGACATACTTTTTGAGGCAGGCTTTACTAGGCCCGCCTCAACAAGCTTTAATTGAGGCGGGCTACTTGGCCCGCCTCAATTAGTTAGCATTAGATACGGGCCTTACCCTGGCCTGCCTCTAATACTTTAGCGGAAAATGTTTTTTTGGATACTTGTTGAGGCGTATATTAATTTGTCCGCCTCAAAAACCAAAAAAAGTGATTGCCTAAGTCGTTGTTGAGGCGTTTTGAACTATGTACACCTCTAAAAGGGAGCAGAAAAAAGTGTTTTTTCCACTAGTGCTTCTTTACGTGGTGTGTAATATCCACACAAGGAGGATCACTTATCCCTTCACGTTATTCATCCAAAGCCAACCTCTCCCGGATCTCCCTCGTCAAACCCTCTGCGACCTCTTAGGAGAATCTCCATAACATCCGAATCCTAGATCCAATCACTATCAAATTTTGAGAGCTGAAACTAGACTTCAAGATCTAACCTCTGGCGTTCGAATCATGCCATTTGGAATCCAGAGCAAACAGAAAGAGGCCATTGAAAACGGAACAGAATTCTGGAAATAAGACTGTCATGATAGGATCGACGATCTCTTCAGCCTCGGTGCAAGGTAGACGCCAAGGTGGGTTCCAAGCAAGGATACATCTTGATTCTGATCCATAAGATGTAACCTATTGGTCTTGCTTGGCCTCTTTTTTTTGTTGAAGGTGGTGCCAAGTCTTTTGAATACTACAAGTAAATGGGCCAAGGTCTTGTGCTTGCTTTTAGGTTCGGCTTAGCAACGAATGGCTCTTGCCACTAGCTACTTTGATGAATATGCGTATGATTGGTGGACTGTGTATGAAGCAGATTGTGTTTACTTTAGGTATCCACCGCTCAACACTTGTAAGGATCTAAAAACTGTCCTTAGAAGTTCCTTTGTTCCTCGAGATTATGGTATGCACATCCAATCCAGATTAGAGAATTGTAAGCAAGGCAATCACTCTCCTCTTGCGTTCTACAAAGAGCTTTCCGAACTTGTGTTCTTTTCAAGACGCCACCACTCCGAGAGGTACATTCTTTGAAAGTACATTAATGGTTTGAATACTGACCTTCTTTTTTATGTTAAGAAGCATCGTTTAGGGAGTGGACGGTCCATAGAATATGTCCTTCAACTTGTTACTCATGTGTATGAACATCAACAACAAAGGATATCTTCTGCCATGAGATGGCTTAAGATTTCAAGCAACACTCATAATATGGTAATGCAGCCTTCTATGATCCAAAAACCAATTTATGAATCCATGCTGAGCTTCCAAGGCCAACTGAAGCGAAGCAAGTTGCTCCATCCACACCCATGGTTCAGCCGAATCGTTGCTTTGAACCCTTGCAATTTGTGAAGCAATCCTTTGGTGATAGAGAGCTCGAGAAAGAACACCCACTTCTAACCGCATCATGTCTGCCTTCTATGCTCATTATAGATGAGCTAAAGACAAAAGAAAAGAAGGAGGAAGTTGAAGAACCATCTGTTTCATCTACGAAAGGCAAACGTCCACCCATCATTGCCCGTAGTTCACTCAACTTTTTGGGTACTCCATGGATGGATGCAACATCTATGGTTCCTTCATGTTTGCCATTCCTACTCCAAGAAGAGGTTGACGCCAATGATGATAAGCCTTCCAGACTCAAGATCACTTGTGACCATGAGAAGAAGGATGTTCAATCCAAGGCACGTTCTAGGGGAGTATCACTTGACTCTACTCAGTTTATTCTTTTCCCTTTGCTTCAAACACAATTCTTTTCAGGGGTTAGAGAATCTGAAGTTTATGAATATGTTTTTGTTGGTAGAACTAGGCATTCATGCATACATCATTGTTCTTATTCACAATTCTTGTTGAATGAGAAACATTTTGTACTATGCTTTGCATTTGTTGCGAAGTATGTAACGTGCATGTCATGTTCTATACTTAAGCATATATTTAGGCTGAAGCTGGGAAAAAATCATTCATGTAAATACATTCATGGATACTCAATGGAACTAATAATGCTTGCTTACACGTACCTTGCTTCCCCTAAAGATGTCTTGGTCCCTCACTTCTTTGTTTTTTCTTTGTGCAGTTTTGTGTGCTCTAAAGCTATTTCCTGAAGTGCACTTGGATTCGAGGACGAATCCTTTTTAAGGAAGGGAGGATGATGTGACTACGTCCCATCAAGAGCTAGACACCTCAATCCACCAAGAGCCCCAAGTGCAAGCAAGTGACACCGGCCAAGTTGATCAAGGCCAAGCGTCGGCGCCACATAAGGAGAACTTCATTCCACCGAGCGCTCCACAACTTGTCCGGCACACCAAGGCTTCCATTGACTCAAGTGACAAAGAAGAGTCCATTCACCCCATGAGTGCCGAGAGAAGTGTGCCCAAGACTCCCAAACATCGCACTCCACACACATCGTCATGCCAGGATGACATAGCTGCATTGAGCATGGACCCAATTTTGTTTCACTCGTGCAAACTGGCCCAGTTTTGGTGGAGGCCCACTTCACTCCATAAACCACGTAATTGTAGAAGATGAGACCATTATGAAGTCAGGTTCATTAGTTAATAAGCAGGAAAAAGTCAAGAGTCTAAGATTGATTAATGTGGCCACTTGAAAGGGTGTAACTTGTGTGTTTTGTGGCATATGTAAGCAAGCTTCGACTACCCTTGTAAAGACATCAAATGCTTAATCAAAACCAGCCAAAATGTTTGTTGTTTCCAGAAATTAGTCTCTAAACTCGTGAGTTGCATCGAGTGTTTGATCAATCGGTTTTGAGTGCGTAATAGATCTCTATTGATTTGATCTTGTCTTGTTCTTTGGTGGTGCGTAACATCCTTCCAAGGATCAGATACTTATCCCATGTTCTTCTTTACGTGGTGTGTAATATCCACACAAGGAGGATCACTTATCCCTTCACGTTATTCATCCAAAGCCAACCTCTCTCGGATCTCCCTCGTCAAACCCTCTGCGACCTCTTAGGAGAATCTCCATAACATCCGAATCACAGATCCAATCACTATCACATTTTGAGAGCTGAAACTAGACTTCAAGATCTAACCTCTGGCGTTGAAATCATCCCATTTGGAATCCGGAGAAAAGAGAACGAGGCCATTGAAAACGGAACAGAATTCTGGAAATAAGACTGTCATGATAGGATCGACGATCTCTTCAACCTCGGTGCAAGGTAGACGCCAAGGTGGGTTCCAAGCAAGGATGAATCTTGATCCTGATCCATAAGATGTAACCTATTGGTCTTGCTTGGCCTTTTTTTTTTTTTGAAGGTGGTGCCAAGTTCGAGTCTTTTGACCACTACAAGTAAATGGGCCAAGGTCTTTTGCTTGCTTTTAGGCTCGGCTTAGCGAGGAGTGGCTCTTGCCACTAGCTACTTTGATGGATATGCATATGATTGGTGGACTGATTATGAAGCAGATTGTGTTTACTTTGGGTATCCACCGCTCAACACTTGGGAGGATCTAAAAACTGTCCTTAGAAGTTCCTTTGTTCCTCGAGATTATAGTATGCACATCCAATCCAGATTAGAGAATTGTAAGCAAGGAAATCACTCTCCTCTTGCGTTCTACAAAGAGCTTTCCGAACTTGTGTTCTTTTCAAGACGCCACCACTCCGAGAGGTACATTCTTTCTAAGTACATTAATGGTTTGAATACTGACCATCTTTTTTATGTTAAGAAGCATCGTTTAGGGAGTGGACGGTCCATAGAAGATGTCCTTCAACTTGTTTCTCATGTGTATGTACATCAACAACAAATGATATATTCTGCCATGAGATGGCCTAAGAGTTCAAGCAGCAACACTCATATTTTGGTAAGGCAACCTTCTATGATCCAAAAACCAAGTTATGAATCCATGGGGGTTCAGCCAAATGTTCAAGATGCCTATGCTGAGCTTCCAAGGCCAACTGAAGCGAAGCAAGTTGCTCCATCCACACCCATGGTTCAGCCGAATCGTTGCTTTGAACCCTTGCAAGTTGTGAAGCAATCCTTTGGTGATAGAGAGCTCGAGAAAGAACCCCCACTTGTAACCGCATCATCTCAGCCTTCTATGCTCATTAAAGATGAGCTAAAGCCAAAAGAAAAGGAGGAGGAAGTTGAAGAACCATCTGTTTCATCTACGAAAGGCAAACGTCCACCCATCATTGCCCGTAGTTCACTCAACTCTTTGGGTACTCCATGGATGGATGCAACATCTATGGTTCCTTTATGTTTGCCATTCCTACTCCAAGAAGAGGTTGACGCCAATGATGATAAACCTTCCACACTCAAGAGCACTTGTGACCATGAGAAGAAGGATGTTCAATCCAAGGCTCGTTCTAGGGGAGTATCACTTGACTCTACTCAGTTTATTCTTTTCCCTTTGCATCAAACAAAATTCTTTTCAGGGGTTAGAGAATCTAAAGTTTATGAATATGTTTTTGTTGGTAGAACTAGGCATTCATGCATACATCATTGTTCTTATTCACAATTCTTGTTGAATGAGAAACATTTTGTACTATGCTTTGCATTTGTTGCCATGTATGTCACATGCATGTCATGTTCTATACTTAAGCATATATTTAGGCTAAAGCTGGGCAAAACTCATGCATGGAAATACATCCATGAATACTCAATGGAACTAATCATACTTGCTTACACGTACCTTGCTTCTCTTAAAGATGTCTTGGTCCCTCACTTCTTTGTTTTTTCTTTTTGCAGTTTTGTGTGCTCTAAAGCTATTTCCTGAAGTGCACTTGGATTCGAGGACGAATCCTTTTTAAGGAAGGGAGGATGATGTGACTACGTCCCAGCAAGAGCTAGACACCTCAAGCCACCAAGAGCCCCAAGTGCAAGCAAGTGACACCGGCCAAGTTGATCAAGGGCAAGCGTCGGCGCCACACAAGGAGAACTTCATTCCACCGATCGCTCCACCACTTGTCCCGCACACCATGGCTTCCATTGACTCAAGTGACAAAGTAGAGTCCATTCATCCCATGAGTGCCGAGAGAAGTGTGCCCAAGACTCCCAAACATCGAACTCCACACACGTCGTCGCGCAAGGATGACATAGCTGCATTGAGCATGGGCCCAATTTTGTTTCACTCGTGCAAACAGGCCCATTTTTGGTGGAGGCCCACGTCACTCCATGAACCACGTAATTATAGAAGATGAGACCATTCTGAAGTCAGGTTCATTAGTTAATAAGCAGGAAACGTCAAGAGTCTAAGAATGATTAATGCGGCCACTTGAAAGGGTGTAACTTGTGTGTTTTGTAGCCTATTTAAGCAGGCTTCGACTACCCTTGTAAAGACATCAAATGCTTAATCAAAACCAGCCAAATGTTTGTTGTTTCCAGAAATTAGTCTCTAAACTCGTGAGTTGCATCGAGTGTTTGATCAATCGGTTTTGAGTGCGTAATATCTCTCTATTGATTTTATCTTGTCTTGTTCTTTGGTGGTGCGTAACATCCATCCAAGGATCAGATACTTATCCCGTGTTCTTCTTTACATGGTGTGTAATATCCACACAAGGAGGATCACTTATCCCTTCACGTTATTCATCCAAAGCCAACCTCTCTCGGATCTCCCTCGTCAAACCCTCTGCGACCTCTTAGGAGAAACTCCATAACATCCGAATCCCAGATCCAATCACTATCAAATTTTGAGAGCTGAAACTAGACTTCAAGATCTAACCTCTGGCGTTGGAATCATCCCATTTGGAATCCGGAGCAAACAGAACGAGGCCATTGAAAACGGAACAGAATTCTGGAAATAAGACTGTCATGATAGGATCGACGATCTCTTCTGCCTCGGTGCAAGGTAGACGCCAAGGTGGGTTCCAAGCAAGGATCGACGATCTCTTCCCCATTTCTTCCTTGCTGCATGTGTGAGATGTCCATCACCCCTAGGAAGAAGACGAACTGGAACACACACACACAAAAAAAAAACTCTCAAGCTGCCGAGAGTTACAGCCCCTGCAATCGACAGCCCCTGCAATCTTGAATATTTGGCTGAACCCTCATGTTATTCAGCAGAACAATGAAACTAGCATGCGCAGAAACCAAACCCGACTCGCCTAGGCTTGCGTTGCTGAACTTAGCAGGACAAGAACAAAGGTTTCAAGAGCTTACCTCACGGGCTCTGATACCACATGATAGGATCGACGATCTCTTCAGCCTCGGTGCAAGGTAGACGCCAAGGTGGGTTCCAAGCAAGGATCAATCTTGATCTTCCACGATAATGTTATTTCCAGAATTCTATTCCGTTTTCAATGGCCTCGTTATCTTTACTCCGGATTCCAAATGGGATGATTCAAACGCCAGAGGTTAGATCTTAAAGTCTAGTTTTAGCTCTCAAAATTTGATAGTGATTGGATCTAGGATTTGGATGTTATGGAGATTCTCCTAAGAGGTTGCAGAGGGTTTGATGAGGGAGATTCGAGAGAGGTTGGCTTTGGATGAATAACGTGAAGGGATAAGTGATCCTCCTTGTGTGAATATTACACACCACGTAAAGAAGAACACGGGATAAGTATCTGATCCTTGGATGCATGTTACGCACCACCAGAGAACAAGACAAGATCAAATCAATAGAGAGATATTACACACTCAAAACCGATTGATCAAACACTCGATGCAACTCACGAGTTTAGAGACTAATTTTTTGAAACAACAAACATTTTGGTTGGTTTTGATTAAGCATTTGATGTCTTTACAAGGGTAGTCGAAGCCTGCTTAAATAGGCTACAAAACACACAAGTTACTCCGACACCTACAATCCTAGGTGGAGAGATCACCACAATCTGATATATGGGAACCAGCAAAACCAGCAGTTTAATCAGCGATTGCAGCAATTTCAGCAGCCTGGAGGTCAACAACAACAACCATCCAGACCACCGTATGATCCTAGACCTTAGGGGCAGAGTTTGAGTTCATCTATGTCTACAGAAGACATGATAAAGGTCCTTGTGTAGAACATGACCACCATGACTCAACATATGACCACCATGCAGAGCAATCTGGTTCAATTTCAGCATGAGACCAAGTCAAACATTCAAAACTTGGAGAATCAAGTTGGGCAGATCTCTCAAGCAATAAGCAAACTGGAAGCTAGGGAGGCGAGTAAGCTATCGTCGCAAACGGAGTTGAACCCAAGACAGAATATGAGTGCAATCATGTTGAGAAGTGGGAGGAAGCTAAACAAAACAATGGAGAACAATGTCCTCTTAGTTGAAAGGGATGAATTATATGAAGAGACGGAAGCTGCAAACAACAAAATTCTTGCAAAAACCAGTTTAGAGGAACCGCGACTGCGGGTCCAAAACCGCAACCATGGTTTGTTTACAGAAGAGATACTGCAAGGAGACGGTTCTGCATAAGCAAGTCATAAAGCAGTCCCGCGATCGCGGTTTTAACTCAGAAGAAGAACTGCGGCCTATAGCAGAACAAAGCAGCGACCGTGGGAAAGTTACAAAAAGCCACCAAGAGGAACGACGATCGCGGGTCCAAAACCGCGACCGTGGTTTTGCTACAGATTGACAAGATGGTTGTGTTCGTCCAAATTTTCCTCCCTTTAGCTCACAGAAGCCAATTCCGCCATTCCCTGAGGCGCTGAAAGATACAAGAAGGCTGGAGAATGACAAAGAGATCTTCGAGACCTTCAGTAAGTATGAGGTAAACATTCCCTTGCTCAAATTAATTAAAAGTGTTCCTCGTATGCAAAATTTCTGAAGGAATTGTGTACAATCAAAATGAACCAAAAAGTGAAAAGCAAGAAAAAGGTTAAGGTGAGTGAAAATGTGTCTGTTGTGATTCAAAGGCAAATGCCTAAGAAGTGTGATGACCCTGGCATGTTTAGTATTCCTTGTATGATAGGTAACACCAAGTTTGAAAAATCCATGTTAGATATAGGTGCATCTATTAATGTGTTTCCTTACTCTGTATATGAATCTTTGGGTCTTGGACCATTGCATGCAACTGGGATGGTAATTCAGTTAGCTGATTTGTCTAATGTTTATCCGGAAGGAGTAGTAGAGGACGTCCTTGTGAAGGTTAAAAATTTGATTTTTCCTGCTGGTTTCTTTGTGATGGATATGGGACATGATAAGCATGCATATCTTGTTATGTTAGGTAGGCCGTTTCTTAAGACCGCCAATACAAAAATATATGTGAGTAGTGGTTCACTGACTATGGAATTTGATGGGGAAAGGGTAGAGTATAATGATGGTAAGAAACACCCTCCTAATGATGATTCTATGTGTTCTATTGTTATGTATAAGTAACATTGATCTGCAAGGCACTATGTCGAGCCCACGACAATAACCAAGGCACTTCTCGGGAGGCAACCTGAGGTAAGTAGTTTTTCTTGTCACTGTTTCTCCTTCTATTATTAGTTTTCTTTGTTTCATTTTAGACTAACATGCAGGAAAAGAGGCCCTCGTAGGCAAAGCCGCGGTCGCGGCCTGAAAACCGCGGTCGCGATCTTGCCCTGAACGTGAAAGAGGAAGTCGCAATTTGCCGAGAGCACCGCACAGCCTGTGCGGTTTGGACATGTTCGAAAAAAAAAACATCGGGCGTGGGTGAAAACCGCGATCGCAGCCCCGCTTCCCAACTTTATATCGCTGCTGAGATGATGGAACGACACGCTATAGCTGATGAGGAGGAGATGCAGCCTGTGATTTTTATTTGGAAACTGATGATGGCACGACATGTTACATCTGATGAGGAGAAGATTCAAGAAGCACCGACTGATATATGTTCGAGTTGGAGAGACAGTATGAGGCCGCTGACCCAGTGAGGCAGGCACTTCGAGTGGTCATGCAGACCCAGGAAGACAGTATGGGGAGTGGATAGCTGAGCTTGATGAGGACGTGTAGATGCTCCGAGATCAGTCGCTGGTGCAGTGCTTTTACATCAAGCATTAGGACGCCTCTTCTTCACACAGGTGGGAGGCATATAAGGGATCGACAACCGATGGGCTTAATTTTATTGCCTCTCGCCATTGCACCAGAGACTCTTGATTCTATGATTTTCCACCACCACGCCTGCCACGACATCTGAGATACAGACCACCTCGACATCGCTAGTGGGTATCTTTCTTTCCCCCTAGAGTTTCATTTTTCGTGTTTCATTACATTGAAGATAATGCAATATTTAAGCATGGGGGAGGGATTTATACTTGTTGTCTGTATTCAAAACCCGAAAGGGAGACTTAGGCAAAATTCAAGGGCCCGGACCAGCACTAGGCTGGGGTAATAAGAGGCTGAAGAGCGATGTGAGGATTGGTGAGCTCATTTGTGAAAAATGAAATGAGTGGCTAGTTGAAAACCCAAAATGGCGCCTAGGCAAAATGATTGGAAAAAATGGAGTGATTATTAGGATTCATTCATTCTGGCGTGGCGACATATGTGGTGGAGTCATAATGATGTGACCATGCCACATCAAGGTCAAGACACCGAAGACAACCTAGGCGCCGCCGAGGAGCTCTCCGTGGGCACTATTGAGGACCAAGAGCTGGATCAAGGCACGGAGCATATGGATGACACACTTAGAGCTGGAGATGACCAAGACATGCATGGGAGAGCCAAAGCCAAGCCAAAGGGAGACATTGGCCAAGTCAAGGCCAAGGCGCCGGCCGCGCCGGGCACAAGAGCCTCCAAGGCCAACACTCAAGATGACGAGGCAATTCTTGGCGCCATCATGAGGTCTAAGGCTAGGAAGCTTCTCCAAGACCTCCACAAGGGCTTGACCTGCCAAGCTACCCTAAGCCATGCCGAGCCAGGCTTGGTTCTTTGCCTTCATCAAGGCGTCGGCGAGCCCGGAGCTAGCGGCAAGTGAACATTCAAGGGGGGGCGCCGAGCCACTTGGACCACTTTGCTCGGCACTCCCACCATCATGGGCTGGCCCAAGTACCCCACTATCATGGGCCCAAGCCTTGGCCGAGATAATATTTGAAGTGCTTGAAGACATTTACCTTCGAAGTTAATGACTTACCTTTTTTGGACATTTTCGGTATTAAGACTAGGGTTTAATTTTGTTCTGGACATTTTGACGTTTCCTTAGGCATTCTTGCCATATTTGTAAGCCTATATAAGGTCTCTTTGAGATCTGAAAATGGCACGTAAGAATTATAAAAATTGCTTGAGCAAATCTCTCTCTCTTTCACCTATCTCTTCCTTGCGTCAAATTCCAAGTGTGCCGAGTGAGTTCATCTCTCACACTTCCTCTTCCCTTTCACTTCTGCAACCAATTCTTCTTCCCTCTATAAGAAGACATTGATTGCCAACTACCCACCACAACTCCGCCTACAAATCACCCCCGAGCCTCCGTCCCGCCGCCGTCCACCGAGAAACCCTAATTGGCGATTCCAACTCCGACGACGAGCAAAACTTGCACCGTGGCTGCACGATCCTTTGAATCTAACATTTGGTATCAGAGCACGTAAGTTTTGCTCAAATCCCTCTTTTAAATTCAAGGTCCGAAGTCCTACAAGTTCTTTGTTTTCGTGCCTTTGCATGCGTAGTTGTGAGTTTGTTGTCCGAATCTTGTTCTTTCTTTGTTCTTGATTTTCTTTGTGTTTGTGTCGTGTGTCTTGCATCTAGGTTAGATCTAGAAATCTGATTATCCTATAGGAAGTGGACGTTTAGAGTGGAAGAATTAAACCTTCAAATTTGGCTTTATTGTGTGCTTTAATTGCATTTAATACTTGTTGAATTTGAAAAGTTGTAACCTTCAACCCTCTTAAAGCCCATTTAGTTGTGCACTTAGTATAGGATCTTTTGAGTCTTTTCTTTCCTTATTTGGCACATATACAATCCGAGTTTAATTGTTTACGTAAATTGCAAACCGAACCTCTCTTGTGGAGGAACGAATCCGAAGTGCGTACGCTTTTGTTACTCGAGTTGTATTGCAAGCTTAGTTCTCATTTTCTGCATTCCTTTACAAAAAAAAAAAAAGAGAAAGAAGACTCTTAGAAAAACTCGGCTTGATATTGTACAAAAGAGAAAGCCAAAACAAGTCAAAAAAAAGAAGAAGAAGAAGTCGTACCTTATCTTTGTGATTGTAAGTGAAGTTGTAATTCCTTTTGCTCGAGCTAACATTAGTAAGTGGTAATAGGAAACAAGTACTTACAAGAATTGTTTGAGTTGTGAATTACTTAAGCTTTTGACAAGGATTGTGGTGCACTTTATTTTCGATTTTTGTGAGTGTTTGCATATAGGAGCCACCCTCACCCGAGAACTTGTTGGATTCCGAGTCCTAATTTAAATTAGGCAAATTTGGCAATCTTACTTGTGACGTATCTTTGTTGGAGTTTCTTTGGGTTTTTGTTGGCTCTCGTGTGTTTGTTTTGTGAAGGTTGGAGATGGTGAATCCCAAAGACAAGCAAGCGGTTAATGAGGACCCCACTGAGGTCTCGGCTCTCACCATGGAGACGCTTCTCAAAGCCCTTCAAGATTCTAGGGAGGAATCCGACGAGCGCGCCCGACAACAATGGAGCGCCATTAGGGAGGAACAAGCTGTCTTCATGCGCACCATGGAGGAGAAATGGAGGACCATACAAGGTGCCTCGTCCGTCCAAGGCCAAGGAGGGTCTTTGCCGCAAGCAAGTGTCGGCACCTCCTCCCTTCTAGGCCTTGCGCCACCGGGAGATCAACTTTCGGCGCCCCTAACTACTTGGCCGTTGCCACCTCCGGTTGTGCCCACTCAAGCTATGACCGAGGGCTTCCAAGGGCATGCGCATCACATGAGCACTACAAGGGAAGAATATGCTTCTTCTAATTTTTCATTGCCTTTTGCTTCTTCTACTATGCCTTTTAGAACTAACCATGCAGATCCCGGATTAAGGCTTGGAGAGCAATCAAGAATGCAGCCCCATGACGTCCCTAGGTCTCAAAGACCCTTGCTGCATCCTCTAAGGAATGCACCAAACCGAGGCGGAGCGTCCCAAGGACAAGGCGGCTATACGGCCTACGAACCACGCGGCACCGGCGGCTATGGCAACCAATATCCGGCCAACTTGGAGCAGCCACGGCCCCATGGAATAAAATTGGAGGTACAATGCTTTGGTTTAAATTGTGAGCCTGAGGTATATCTTGATTGGGAACAAAAGACCGATCAAATATTCCAGTACTATGACTACTCGGAAGCTCAACGAGTAGCTATAGCTACGATCAAGTTTGAGGGATTTGCCTATCAATGGTGGCTTGGGGACAAAGAGGAACGAGAGTTCCATGGACACCCCCAAGTGACTACATGGCAAGAGCTCAAACGGGCTCTTAGAGATAGGTTTGTTCCGGATGACTATGCCGAGCGAGTTCATGAAAGATTGGAACAACTTGAGCAAGGGAATAAAACCCCGGATGAGTTCTATACGGAACTAAGGACCTTGGTCTTTAGGTCCGGGCTTAGAGTTCCCGAAGGGTATCTTATTTCTAAGTTCATTAACCATCTCAACAATGAACTCAAAGCGGTCGTGAGTAAGCAACATTTTCCTCGTGGGACGCCTATGGAGGAAGTGCTTCATTATACTAATCGTATGTATAAAGCATTATCTTCTAGACGCCCCCAAGGGAATAGCTCACGCCCTTGGCAAAGTCCCAAAGGAGCACCACCTCCACCTAGACGCTTGGAACCGACTAGGGGTGATAATCCTAATCACCCTAGACGAGAGTTCCCTAGTAGAGTCCAACCCCAACGAAAGGAGGGCGAGGACCGAACAAGGGACATCAAGTGTTACAAGTGTCTAGGAAGAGGGCATTATTCCCGAGATTGCCCCTCAAAAAGGCAAGTTCTACTTAATACTCAAGGAGAGTACGAATCCGAGGATGAGCATGAGTATGAAGTAGAGGTTGTTGAGAATGAGGAGGCTGAGGAGGAAGAGATGCATGTTGTTGCAGCCCATGGGGACTGTTTTGTGGCTAAAAAGGTGCTTATAGCCTCGGAGGGATCAAGTATGCCTAGCCAACGGGAGACCATCTTCCATACTAGGTGCACTATCAATGGCAAAGTATGTAGTATGATAATTGATGGGGGGTCATGTTGCAATATCATTGACCAAGAAGTAGTGTCTAGGTTCAACCTAAGCACTACTCCTCACCCACAACCCTACACACTTTGTTGGTTGAATTCCGACACCCCTTTAAAGGTTAAGGAGCAAGCCACAATCAAGTTCTCAATTGGTGGCTATGAGGATGAGGTTTTGTGTGACGTGTTGCCTATGACTGCGTGCCACCTTCTCTTGGGAAGGCCATGGCAGTTTGATAGAGGCGTCATACATCAAGGGGTGAGCAATGAGTATTCCTTCCATTTACGTGGGAAAAGGATTACTCTCCATCCCTTAGCTCCTCATGAAATCATGGCTGACCATGTGGCTAGGGAGCAACACAAGACCCAAGCTAAGGAGCATGCCAAAGGTAAGAAAATGGCGATTGGGGGCAAGGGAAGTGCCTCTAGTCATATGCTCTTAGCTAAGTCTAAGGAAGTCGTTCAAGCATTCAAGAGTGGGGAGTCATGTCTTTTGTTCATTCGTAAGGACATACTCCTCAACGTGAATGATCTTGAGGGACTACCGCGGCCCATCACTCGCCTTTTGTTAGAGTTCGATGATCTCTTTCAAGAGGAAGTGCCAAAGGGGTTGCCTCCGATAAGAGGTATTGAACATCAAATTGACTTCATACCGGGGGCAACACTACCTAATAGGGCTGCGTACCGCGCTAATCCCGCGGAAACAAAAGAGTTGCAACGTCAAGTCCAAGAATTGCTTGACAAGGGCTATGTGAAGGAGAGCCTTAGCCCTTGTGCAGTTCCGGTCATCTTGGTACCAAAGAAGGACGGTACTTGGTGGATGTGTGTTGATTGTCGAGCGATCAATAACATAACCATTAAGTACCGCCATCCCATACCAAGATTGGACGACATGCTTGACGAGTTGCATAGAGCGAGTGTGTTTTTCAAGGTTGATCTTAAGAGTGGTTATCACCAAATTCGCATGAAAGAAGGCGATGAATGGAAAACCGCTTTTAAGACCAAGCAAGGATTATATGAGTGGTTGGTGATGCCTTTTGGACTCACCAACGCTCCTAGCACATTCATGAGGCTCATGAACCATGTTCTAAGGCGCTTCATTGGCAAGTTTGTGGTTGTGTACTTTGATGACATCTTAGTATATAGCCATAATCTTGATGAGCACGTGGATCACCTTAGGCAAGTTCTTGAGGTCCTTAGGAAGGAGAAGCTATATGCCAACTTCAAGAAGTGCCACTTTTTCTCGGATCATGTGGTATTTCTTGGATTTGTGGTATGTAAGGAGGGCTTGAGAGTTGACGAGGAGAAGGTGAAAGCTATTCATGAATGGCCAACACCTACTACTATGACTCAAGTTCGAAGCTTCTTAGGCTTGGCTGGCTTTTACCGCCGCTTTGTGAGGGACTTTAGCACATTGGCTGCGCCCCTCACGGAGCTCACCAAGAAAGGTGTGACGTTCTCATGGGGCGCCACACAAGAGGCGGCCTTTGCTAGCCTCAAAGCCAAGCTCACCCAAGCACCACTTCTATCATTGCCTAACTTTGACAAAATCTTTGAGATAGAGTGTGATGCTTCGGGAATAGGCCTTAGAGGTGTCCTCATGCAAGAGGGCAAACCCATTGCCTATTTTAGTGAGAAACTTGGGGGTGCCGAGCTCAAATACCCCACCTATGACAAAGAACTTCTCACTTTAGTACGTGTGCTAAGAGTTTGGCAACACTACTTATTGCCTAAAGAATTTGTCATACACTCCGACCATGAGGCATTGAAATACTTGAAGGGCCAAAGCAAGCTCAACAAGAGGCATGCCAAGTGGGTGGAGTTCATTGAGTCTTTCCCCTATGTGATAAAACACAAAAAGGGAAAGGACAATGTGGTGGCGGATGCCCTATCAAGGAGGTACACTCTATTGACCATATTGGATGCAAAGTTGCTTGGTTTCACTTTCATGAAAGACTTATATGCTCTTGATTCTGATTTTTGTGCTATAGTAGCCGCATGTAAGTCTAAGGGAAGTGAGGGGCAATTTTACTTGCATGATGGATTTTTGTTCAAAGGTCATAGGTTGTGCATCCCTAAGGGCTCCATTCGAGCTATACTTGTGCAAGAAGCACATGGGGGTGGGTTGATGGGGCACTTTGGTGTCCTTAAGACCTTACATGTGCTTAGAGAACATTTCTTTTGGCCTAAGATGCTAAGAGCGGTTGAGAAGCTTTGCGCTTCTTGTACTACTTGTATGCGTGCTAAGGCCAAAATGCAACCCCATGGTCTCTACTCTCCATTACCAATCCCTAAACTACCTTGGGAAGACATTTCCATGGACTTTGTTTTGGGATTGCCACGGTCTAAGAGAGGGAGGATGATGTGACCATGCCACATCAAGGTCAAGACACCGAAGACAACCTAGGCGCCGCCGAGGAGCTCTCCGTGGGCACTATTGAGGACCAAGAGCTGGATCAAGGCACGGAGCATATGGATGACACACTTAGAGCTGGAGATGACCAAGACATGCATGGGAGAGCAAAAGCCAAGCCAAAGGGAGACATTGGCCAAGTCAAGGCCAAGGCGCCGGCCGCGTCGGGCACAAGAGCCTCCAAGGCCAACACTCAAGATGACGAGGCAATTCTTGGCGCCATCACGAGGTCTAGGGCTAGGAAGCTTCTCCAAGACCTCCACAAGGGCTTGACCTGCCAAGCTACCCTAAGCCATGCCGAGCCAGGCTTGGTTCTTTGCCTTCATCAAGGCGTCGGCGAGCCCGGCGCTAGCGGCAAGTGAACATTCAAGGGGGGGCGCCGAGCCACTTGGACCACTTTGCTCGGCACTCCCACCATCATGGGCTGGCCCAAGTACCCCACTATCATGGGCCCAAGCCTTGGCCAAGATAATATTTGAAGTGCTTGAAGACATTTACCTTCGAAGTTAATGACTTACCTTTTTTGGACATTTTCGGTATTAAGACTAGGGTTTAATTTTGTGCTGGACATTTTGACGTTTCCTTAGGCATTCTTGCCATATTTGTAAGCCTATATAAGGTCTCTTTGAGATCTGAAAAGGGCACGTAAGAATTATAAAAATTGCTTGAGCAAATCTCTCTCTCTTTCACCTATCTCTTCCTTGCGTCAAATTCCAAGTGTGCCGAGTGAGTTCATCTCTCACACTTCCTCTTCCCTTTCACTTCTGCAACCAATTCTTCTTCCCTCTATAAGAAGACATTGAGTGCCAACTACCCACCACAACTCCGCCTACAAATCACCCCCGAGCCTCCGTCCCGCCGCCGTCCACTGAGAAACCCTAATTGGCGATTCCAACTCCGACGACGAGCAAAACTTGCACCATGGCTGCACGATCCTTTGAATCTAACACATAAGGAGGATTCGGGTAGGTCACTTTGGGAGTTATAAGAAGATAGAATGGAGCTAGGATTAGATATTTTCATTCACGTACTGGAGTTCGGGTTAAGCTTGGGGGAAGTACTCTACTTTCTCTTAAGGTTGGTGTGTTGTGTTGTTGTGTTGGTACTGCTGGAGATTCATGAGTAGGTGCGGTTCTTAGTGGAGAGTTTTGTTGTGCTTCCTGAGACCTTGGGTATTTCATTGGAGGAGTTGGTTTCTATTAGCTTACTCGAGGACGAGCAAGGTCTAAATATGGGGGAATTTGATACGCTCTACATTGTAGTGCGTAACTAGGAGCTATTACTAGGTTATTAGGTACCATATGTATGGGTTTAAGAGACAATTTAGGAGTATGGAGCAGTAGAGTAGAAGTGGAGAAAAGGAGGATTTTAGTGAAGTGTTGAAGGCATTGTGGAGTTGTGAAGAGGAGGCCGCAATCTGGGGCTAAGGAATACACATGCCGCGACATAGGAAGAGACCGTCAGGAAGCGGAGAAGGAAAAACCGCGGTCACAGTTTTGGACCCACGATCGCGGCTATTGAAGAACTCGTTGCAGTGTTGTGAAGGGTATGCCGCGGTCACGGCCATGGATGCCACGATCGCGGTTTTGCAAGTCAAGCCGACGCGGAGGATCTTCGACGCAGATTTCCTTGTTAACTTTATTTTCCATATTTTCTTTATTTTATAATTTGCTATTTCGGATATTATTATTTTAGAAGATTTACTTAGGTTAAAGTACTAATTCTCTGTAGGTTTAATTATCATCATTCATTCTAGCATATTTGGAGAACGGCATTTTAAAGTTTTTTGGAGTTTTTACAAGACCATGAAGAACTAAGTTTCCTTTTTTTAGTCAGACGATTGAAGCCTTCGTTTGATTTGGTTGTGAGATTTTAACTCTTATTTTATTCCTTTGAATGTTATCGACTCTCTTGTGTTTCATCCCTTTGAGTTTTACTGATTATACTAGACTGATCAACTAGTGGTCATTGGTAATATTCTTTTGCTAGAGTTAGTTTGTTTCTGGTTGAAATACCTAATTCAGAGTAGCAACTACGATATTCTAGAACTGATTTGAATAGTTTATTGTAGAAGAGAATTGATTGCTTGCTAAGTAAAACTGGTTGTTTTATGTGCATGTATCTGCTGAAGTTCCTGAACTTATTGTTGCTGTTAAATTGAATCTTTGATAGTTTCCTGGTTATTTGGCATTTAGTATTCTCAAGGTCTGGTTGTCCTGTTAATAACTTAAGAAAAGGAATAGGAACATTCACTGGTCTAAAGAACTGGAGATAATCAAGGATCGACCAATCAAACTAAAGTGTGGATATCTGTTTAGCTGAGCAATTTTGCATCTATTGTTTACAAATTCTTTTCACTCATTTTTATTGTTACTATTGGTATACAATTTCTGCATACAGGAAGAATAACTTGGCTCTCTGTGGGATCGATCCTTACTTACCGACTACATTAGTTAGGTTTTTAAGGTTATTTGTTAGGTATACACGACTAAACGCCTATCAAATTTGGCGCCATTGCCGGGGAGTCTATGTTTTATTCTTTTCGTGTTTGTGTGTGATTGTTTACCAACTGTTGTGTGGACCTTTGTTATGGTCCACACACGTGCTACTAATTCTCTTATCTTAGATCTTGGTACAGAAATTGAGCGAACACTTTCCAGGAATCGCAGAGAAGTGCGTGAGCAAGTCGAGATGGCTGAACAACAGACTTTGAGGTAGCTAATTGCGCCGAATCTGGAGCAGCAACCGCTTGCTGTGCAATTTCCAGAGTTTGCTGATGGAGTCAATTTTGAGTTGATGTCTGGATTAATTCACTTGCTACCCCACTTCCATGGGATGAATGGCAAAGACCCCAACAAGCACTTATCTGAATTTGACATTGTCTGTACCAGCATGAAGCCGAGGGGAGTCACTGAAGATCAGATCAAGCTGAGGGCCTTTCCTTTTTCTTTGAAGGATTCGACCAATTATTGGTTCTACTATCAAGCTCCAAGAAGCATTGATACATGGGCAAAGATGAAGAGAGCCTTTCTGGAGAAGTATTTTCCTGCAACAAAGCTCAATATCCTGAAGAAGAACATCAGCAACATTGAACATCATGTTACTGAAACTTTTTATGAGTACTATGAGAGATTCAAGAGGTTAATATCAAGCTATCCATACCATGGTTATTCTGACCAAGACCTCGTTCTATATCTGTATCGCGGAATTCTTGACGATGAGTGTAGAATGGTGAATACAGCATGTGGCGGTAACATTCTGAATAAAACTACAACTGCAGCATTTGAGATGTTTTCTGAGCTATCTAAAGGCTCAAGGTAGTTCAGCAAGAGAGCAAGCTCCCACGCAGCAAAGGCCGCAGACTCTCATCCATCATTGATGGGACTAAAGTCATAGTGCCTATCAAAGTAAACCTCAAATATCTAACTAATGTAGTAGGGAAAATAAGGATCGATCCCACAGAGAGGTAAGCAATCATCCTAAGTGCAAAAGGTTGTATGCCGATGGTAACAAAAGGGGGTTTTGGTTTGTTTCACGTAAACAAAGTAAATCAAAGCAAAAGGTGTAATCTATGGGTGAGAAGTAACTTAGCCAGACAAATATCCAAACTTCAGTTTGATTGGTTGATCCTAGATTATCTCAAATTCCTACCAATGAATATTCTTGTCCCGATCTTATGTATATAGACAGGTCAACTAGCCCTGAAAATACTTACCAATAAACAATCAAGAAACTATCAAGATTCAATCTAAAGGCAGCAGTAAGCATAGGAATTAACCAGGATACAAGCAATACTTAACAAACCGTCAGTACTCGACATGTAATCAATTCTCTTCAAAATAAACTAGTCCAACCAGTCCTAGAATATCTTGTTTGCTACACAAGATAAGGGATTTCAACCAGAAATATCCAAACCCTAGCAATAGATAATTACTAATATTAACTAGATGATCAGGCCAATCAAATAAGCAAGAATCGATGGGATGAAGCTCAAAGAGAATTAATATAATCAAAGGAAAGGAAATAGAGTTATAATCTCATAACCAAATACAAACGAAGGCTTCAATCGTCGGACTAAGCAAAAGTTGCTTAGTTCTTCATAGTCTTCAAAGCACAAAAACTCTCAGGGAAAAACTGAACGATAATGTGTAAACTTTTTTAATGAAAAGGCTGCTAACTAAAACTAGGTATAACCCTAGCAAAACCTAATCTAAAATGATAAGAATTAAAATCTTTCTAAAAGGAAATAAAATGGAATATTAAAGAAATAAAAGAAAAAGAAATAAAATAAACAAAGGTCGGACGAAATAAATTATCGGATCCGCGCGTGTGAACAGTAGCCGCGACCGCGGCTTATCTTCCGAGACCGCGAAAAAGTTCCTGTAGCCTCGCTCCTTCTGGTGAAATCCGCGACCGCGGCTGGTATTTCCGCGACCGTGGACATCATTCTGTATCGGTCTTCAGCTTCTCTTATGGTCTTCTCTCGTGGCTTTCTCCCCCATTTTCAATATGTCCTTATTTAAGCACTCAAAACCACCAAATCAACACTCCTTCTCCATAACTCCATTCTCCTATATTCTGTCCTAAACACATACAAGTGGCACCTAAAACTCTGGTAACAACTCCTAGTTACGCACTACAAAGTAGAGCGGATCAATCATCTTCACCGCAATCTGATATGAACGAGTTAAAGGAGATGATGAAGCGTTTTATGGTGAAAGGAAGTCCACAACAAGTCAAGGCATGTGCCATATGTTATGACACGATGCACCCTACTGATGCGTGCCCGCAACTGCAAGAGCCTGTAGCTGAAGTGAATGCTATGGGAGGGTTCAGACCTCTTAGACCAAGATATGACCCACACTCCGACACCTACAATCCTGGGTGGGGAGATCACCCCAATCTGAGATATGGGAACCAGCAGTTCAATTAGCGGCAGCAGCAATTTCAGCAGCCTGGAGGTCAACAACAACAACCATTCAGACCACCGTATGATCCTAGACCTCAAGGGCAGAGTTCGAGTTCATCTATGTCTATAGAAGACATTATAAAGGCCCTTGCGCAGAACATGACCACCATGACTCAGCATATGACCACCATGCAGAGCAATCTGGTTCAATTTTAGCATGAGACCAAGTCAAGTATTCAGAACTTGGAGAATCAAGTTGGCCAGATCTCTCAAGCAGTAAGCAAACTGGAGGCTAGGGAGGCGAGTAAGCCACCGTCGCAAACGGAGTTGAACCCGAGACAGAATGTGAGTGCAATCATGCTGAGAAGTGGGAGGAAGCTATATGAAACAATGTACAACAATGTCCTCTTAACTAAAAGGGACAAATTATATGAAGAGACGGAAGCTGCAAACAACGAAATTCCTGCAGAAACCAGTCGGGAGGAATCACAACCGCGGGTCCAAAACCGCGACCATGGTTTGTTTACAGAAGAGATACTGCAGGGAGACAGTTTTGCAAACGCAAGTCAGAAAGCAGTTGACGGACGGGTTTTTAGTCGTGTTAACACCTTGTCAAAATAATTCCTAGCAAACCTAAACTAGTAGTCAGGGTAAGCAGGGTCGATCCTACAGGGAGGAGTTGTTTTCTTTGTGTTCACTAGCATGCAATGGTAACAAAGGGGGGTTTTGGATTGGGTTCAAGTAACAAGCAAACAAAGCAAATAAAACAAGAGTTTTTAATCAATTAAGGGAAAACACTTAGCCAGACAAATATCCACTTTTCCTATGAAAGATCGATCTTAGGTCATCTCTATTCTTTTCCTTGGATTATTCTCATCCCTATTCTTATATAGTCACTAGCCCAACCAGTTCTAGTAACCCTTACTATTGAACGCACGAGAAACTATCAAGATTTAGAACAATAGCAGTATAGAGCATAAGATCAAACCAGGATACATATGTAACACCCCTCAATTTATAAGAATATTTTGGAATTTTTCTAACCCCTGAATTACTAGACGGATTAATTTCTGAAGAGTTTTGGACTTTCTGTAAGAGGTTTGAACTCTGTAAATTTTTCCGAGTATTATAAAACACAGTTGAAGTGTATTTGGGGTTAATTTGACGTTTATGTACGAATATATTTAACCCGGAGTTAATAAATTTAAACCAAGCCGAGTCCGGTTAAGGATTAACGATTCACCGCGACTCACCGTGATTGACCGCGATCAACCGCGATTCACCGCGACCGGCCGCGCTCGCGGTAACACCTTTTGCTGAGCAGTGTCATCTTCCTCGAAGGCGGTTACTGTAGCTCTGTTCCTCTGATTTTCTGGGCAGGCCAAGTGGGCTCGCTAGTGGCCTTCGCCTTTGTTCCCTTGTCCCCTTGGAGGTGGTCGGATTTGTGCTATAAAAGGGGTGAAACCGGACCCTTTCTTTCTCTCTTCTTCTTCTCTCTTTCTCCTCTGTTTTCCCCTGTTTCGCCATTGATGCACGAGCTGTGAGCTCGGTTTTTGGGCTTGAATCGAGAGGCTTCGTGGGTTAGAGAAGGTTGCCAAGGTATTAGGTGAAGCTTAGAGGTGCTTTGTGATCAATTCGATTGCAAGACGAAGCTTGAATCGATTGGGTAATTTTTCTGCCGCCATGGAAGCTGTCGAAGCTTTGCCACTGTTGATGCACCGCGACTGGCCGCGACTTGCCGCGATTGCGGTGAGGGCGTCCGAGTTGTGTGTCTTGTGGTTTGCTTTGGGCTTGGCTCGATTCCTTTGATTTCTTTTCCTATTCTTTTAGATTCATATATATAAGTGTATGGAATCTAACTTAGGGTCTCGTTTTGCATCGTTCCAATGGGATTTTATCCAGGTTTCGTTCCAGATTCAGGATTCAGGACTCGTTCTTGAGAAGTTGTCTTAGTATTCGTCTATTCTAAGGCAAGTGGCGGTTCGCTCTTGCTCATCATTCCATATTTCAATTATTTATCAATCGTTTAGTTGTTAAATAATTTGGGATGATTCTGAAATATGTTGGGAACTGTTTGTTAGTAATATAAATGAAATCGGATATTATTATTAGGTTGTATATTTTGCTAGAACCGACGCTAGAATGTATGTATATATATTGTGCAGGTTGGCCGTATAGGCTTGTGTACTTTGTGTGTATGTTTGACTGAATAGTTAGCACGAGTATTCGTAGGGGCGATGGTCTCTAGATTGTGGCTCAGTCGTTTCTTTATAACAAGTGGTGAAGGGGCTGGTTGTAAGTCTCCGACACCTTGTATTGTGGATGTTGTGGATAAGGTCGTGGACTCTATATGTGGTCCCGTCTCTTCAGATCGTGTTGTGGGTAATTAAAAGTTTATAATGTGTTGTGGTATGTTGTGAAATCTAAATCAAGATATAGTGCCTTAAGTGCACATGATTAATATTCTTTGGCGAGTACTGCAGCTAGGCTCTAGTACAGCTAGGAAAAACTCGTCTTAGTTGAGGCCGCTTGTATGCGAAGCCAATTGTGTGTTTGTTTGAGTTCCCCAACATTTGTCATATTTCCATTAAGACTCATTTCTTTGGAGTCTCTTTTCATGTTCGATTACTGTGAGACTTGGTCTCCAGAATCTTCTTTCTCATGCTTATTGTTGTTTTCTAAGTAGAGTATGTTGGTTGATTATCGTACTCGGCTTTTATCCG
Source organism: Rheum nobile (assembly GCA_027886185.1). Classification (NCBI taxonomy): domain Eukaryota; kingdom Viridiplantae; phylum Streptophyta; class Magnoliopsida; order Caryophyllales; family Polygonaceae; genus Rheum; species Rheum nobile. The sequence continues at coordinate 7,885,310 of WOAB01000736.1, read as the reverse complement.
AGGGACGATGAGTCTGACCTCTTACGTCTACTTCGAACCATCTGCTTTGTACCCTTGCATAGTCTTTCATTAGACTAACCAACCGTTATATTCCTTGCATGGTTGGCTGGTGTCATCCGTTTGATTCGGCACATCAGATAAATTAAGGATTCGAGAAGGTTAGAAGCGACTAGAAGATGAACGATATTTTGATAAATTGTTTTTGTTTAAGACTTCCGCTGTAAACTTTGCTTTTAGGCATTTTGTTGTACGTGGGAATGGTTGTATTCCCAGTACATTGACTTTGTAAAAGTTGTAATATATGGCAATATAAGCCGTGATTTGATTTTATATCAACTGTAAAAGCCTGGGGTGACTTCGTGATGTTGAATCCGGGGTCATCGGCGGTAATACTTTCAATTGTCAAAATCTTGCGATTTGGGGGTGTTACAGAAATGGTATCAGAGCGTACATTTTCTTTTCTTACAGGTTGGGTTTGAAATGTTTTTCGATCACTCGTTTGAAATATTTTTGAAAGGCTCTGAGTTTTCAAATAAAAAGTCGTTCATAGTCGTGCCTTTTCTAGAAGTCTGATATGGAAGTTGCTTCTGTATCTAGAAAGACTAATTCCTTCTTGTTGTCCCGAAGGATGGGAGCTTGCTTGTCTTTGATTAGAGAGCTGGACGAGGCCGAGATGGCTTTGCCATCTCCATAGAGGCCGAGTTTTCCGACTCCTCCGAGGTGTTTTGAGATTGGTGAGTCCAGTAGTCCACCCGAGGAGGTGAAGCATGTGTTGCCTGAGTCAGTGGTGTTGAGAACCCATGCTGAGGTAGCACTAGTTGCAGAGCCAGTAGAGCCATCGAGGTACGTGCTAGGCCACTACGACAATGATTATTCTATGGGAGTGATCCCAGAGGACGAGGAAGGTGGTGATAAGGAAGGATCTCCTGATCACTACATCGACTATACCCTAGAGGTTGAGTCAGTACCGAGGTTAAATTCTGATGAGGATCCAGAGGAGGACCCTGAAGAAGACCTAGAGGAGGATCCAGAAGAAGATCCTGTAGAGGTCGAGGTACAAGTTCAGGTTCAGGTTCAGGAACCTGATAGGTTGAGGCATTTGTTGGTTCAGAGTGATGACTCGGGGATGCAGTATATCTACCCGCGTTCGCCACCAAGACCTACAGGCCCATCCATGACAGATGCTGAGTGGAATGCAATCTTTGTTGAGTTTCGCAGCAGAGAGAGAGGCGACCCTCAGTCAGGTATTGTCCAGGACAGGAGGAGGTCGAGCCAAGAGGTCTCCGAGATCTTTCGTCAGGACCGAGAAGTCTCTGTTGAAGAGCATCGGTTGATGAGCGAGATGGATCAGGTTTGGAACAGGGCGAGTCCTAGCACTCCAGAGCAGAGGGACGAACCGTGTGTTCCAGAATCGAGTAGGGTTAGGAGTCCGTCTCCGGATTCCGAGGACCAACCCCGCTCGAAGAGACATTGTCTAGGGAGTCTGCCCTACAGGAAGCGTTTTCAGGACGCCAAGTAGAGGGTCGACTTAGACAGTAGTAGTTCTTTCTTTTTGTGTGTTTGTTTTGTTGTATATACGGCACAGTGCAGAAATCTTCGGGCAATTTTGTTAGAAGCTCGGGAGATCTTTCTTGTATGATAGGTAGTTCGGTTAGAAGTTCACCATATATATAAAATTACCCAGTTGATCGATTCCAAGTGACTTTATCATGATAAGTATTATGGAAAAGATATTAATACTTGGGATTTGATCGGTAAACAGATGGTGAATACAAGGAATACCATACGCGCTGGTGCTGGGCCAAGCAATCCAAGGCCAATCATAAGGGACGACCTGGACCGTGTAGAAGAACACGAGTCAATGTCACAGAACAATCCTAGGGGCAATGACCAAGCTGAGGTCCAAGCTCTGGTAGTTTTTGATGCTGCGGCTGTTGCTGCTATTCAGGGAATCTTCAGGCAGGCATTTGCTGATGTGATGCGACCTGTCGCACCGCAGGCACCTGAAGTGCCAATTTCGCCAGTTGTACAAAGGGTTAAAGAACCTAATGTTCAGGTACACCATGTTGAACCGGTCAGAAACAGGGATAATTATGGTCGAGCTTTAAAGACCATTAACTCAATGAGGCTGGACAGTTACGATGGTAAGGGAGAGTCTGTCAGGGTGGCTCACTGGTTTTTTCATATGGAGCGTTTGTTCCGTAACATCGAGTGCACTGAGGCAGAAAAGGTGCACATAGCGTCTCTACAGCTGAAATGAGATGCTAGTGAATGGTGGGAGAACATTGGGCTGGCTGATAGGGCTGATCTGACTTGGGGGATGTTCAAGACGAAAATGAATGACCGTTTCTTTTCCCAAGCTATGAGGGATGAGAAGCTGAAGGAATTTTTATACCCCAAGAACGACGGATTAAAAGTGACTGAGCTGGCAGCTAAGTTCAATCATTTACTACAGTACGCTGGGTCGTTAGTGTCCAGTGAAGATCAGAAGATTTTGCACTTCCACGAGTGGATGAGCCCGGACATCAAACCATTAATGTTGCGTCACGGATGCTCTACCTTGGAGCAATACGTGGATGCAGCTTACAAATTGGAGGTGACTTTGGAAGAGTCGACCAAACGAAGGAATCGCCAGAGATCGATGCAAGGCCAATCTCAGGCCAGTGGTTTCAAGCGTCCTGCGCCGCCATCCAACTTTGATAAGTCTGGTAAGGCTAGGACAGAGATGACTCAAAATGGGTCAACACAACAGACGGGTCAGGGCAAAGGCCGGATCCAATGCTTTAACTGTGGTGCCTATGGGCACAAGAACACTGAGTGTACGAGGGAAAAGAAGCTATGCTTTAGCTATGGAAGAGAAGGGCATGTGCAGAAGTTTTGTCGTCAGGGAAAGCAGACAGGGACAAAGTCACATCAGGGGTCAGTTAATCAGAATACTCGACCTAGGTTCAAACCGACAGAGACTCCTAGTCCGTCAATGCAGACTACCGCACAGAACAAGGGCAAAACACTAGTAGCTTCAGGAGGTCAGGGACAACGCCTTTACGAGATGCGTGAGGCTGATGCACCTAACGCTCCAGTTGCTCAAGGTACTCTATACCTCCCCTCTACTTCAGTGTGCATTCTATTTGATTTGGGTGCTACCCATTCATTTATTTGAGAGAATTGCGTTAGTAAGTTAGGATTAGTTTGCAATGAGGTTTGTGAACCTTTCGTTGTTAATCTTCCTAATGGTGACCGTTTGGTGGGCACCAAGCGTTTGTCAGAGTTTCCAGTTACCATTCAGGGTAAGGAGTTCGAAGCAGATTTGATCTGTATTGCTATGGCTCCATACAATATTATTCTCGGTATGGATTGGTTGACACGTCATGGGGCTGTGATTGATTTTAGCTTGAGGACGGTAACGGTGTCATCAGGGGGCCAGTTTGTGTGCAAGTTCAAGGGTCGGAATGACGCTGATAACGGCGAGCTTATCAATGCGATGGCTACGTTTAAGCTGCTTCGACAAGGATGTGTCGGGTACCTTTGCTACCTGGATTCGCCCATGGAAGATGGACCTACGGTTCTTGAGATTCATGTGGTCAGGGAATTTTCTGATGTTTTTCCAGAAGAAATTCCTGGTCTACCCCCGAGTCGTGACGTTGAATTTTCTATTGATCTCGAGCCTGGTACTGCGCCGATTTCAAAAGCTCCGTATCGGATGGCTCCTGCTGAGATGCAAGAATTGAAGAAGCAACTTGAAGATCTTCTTGACAAGGGTTACATAAGGCCGAGTGCATCGCCTTGGGGTGCTCCGGTATTGTTCGTCAAAAAGAAAGACGGATCGTTTCGACTTTGCATCGACTACCGTGAGTTGAATAGAGTTACGATAAAAAACAAATACCCTTTGCCAAGGATAGATGATTTATTGGATCAGCTGCAAGGAGCAAAAGTCTTTTCCAAAATTGATCTGAGATCTGGCTATCATCAGCTCAGGATTCGTGAGGAAGATATTCCGAGGACTGCATTCCGGACGAGATATGGTCACTATGAGTTCGTGGTCATGCCATTTGGGCTTACGAATGCTCCAGTTGTTTTCATGGACCAGATGAACCGATGTTTTCACCAGTACTTGGACAAGTTCGTGGTGGTCTTCATCGACGACATTTTGATTTACTCTCCGAGCATGGAAGCTCATGAGGATCACTTGCAGATCATTTTGTCAGTCCTTAGGCGGAATCAACTTTACGCCAAGTTGTCTAAGTGCGACTTTTGGATCAAGGAAGTGGCTTTCTTAGTGCGACTTTGGATCGTGGTAATTTTTCACCAGTACTTGGACAAGTTCGTCTAGGCGGAATCAACTTTTCACCAGTACTTAGACAAGTTCGTGGTAATTTTTCTGCCGCCATGGAAGCTGTCGAAGCTTTGCCACTATTGATGAACCGCGACTGGCCGCGACTTGCCACGATCACAGTGAGGGCGTCCGAGTTGTGTGTCTTGTGGTTTGGCTTTGGGATTGGCTCGATTCCTTTGATTTCTTTTCCTATTCTTTTAGATTCATATATATAAGTGTATGGAATCTAACTTAGGGTCTCGTTTTGGATCGTTCCAATGGGATTTTATCCAGGTTTCGTTCCAGATTCAGGATTAAGGACTCGTTCTTGAGAAGTTGTCTTAGTATTCGTCTATTCTAAGGCAAGTGGCGGTTCGCTCTTGCTCATCATTCCATATTTCAATTATTTATCAATCGTTTAGTTGTTAAATAATTTGGGATGATTCTGAAATATGTTGGGAACTGTTTGTTAGTAATATAAATGAAATCGGATATTATTATTAGGTTGTATATTTTGCTAGAACCGACGCTAGAATGTATGTATATATATTGTGCAGGTTGGCTGTATAGGCTTGTGTACTTTGTGTGTATGTTTGACTGAATAGTTAGCACGAGTATTCGTAGGGGCGATGGGCTCTAGATTGTGGCTCAGTCGTTTCTTTATAACAAGTGGTGAAGGGGCTAGTTGTAAGTCTCCGACACCTTGTGTTGTGGATGTTGTGGATAAGGTCGTGGACTCTATATGTGGTCCCGTCTCTTCAGATCGTGTTGTGGGTAATTAAAAGTTTATAATGTGTTGTGGTATGTTGTGAAATCTAAATCAAGATATAGTGCCTTAAGTGCACATGATTAATATTCTTTGGTGAGTACTGCAGCTACGCTCTAGTGCAGCTAGGAAAAACTCGTCTTAGTTGAGGCCGCTCGTATACGAAGCCAATTGTGTGTTTGTTTGAGTTCCCCAACATTTGTCATATTTCCATTAAGACTCATTTCTTTGGAGTCTCTTTTCATGTTCGATTACTGTGAGACTTGGTCTCCAGAATCTTCTTTCTCATGCTTATTGTTGTTTTCTAAGTAGAGTATGTTGGTTGATTATCGTACTCGGCTTTTATCCGAGGGACGATGAGTCTGACCTCTTACGTCTACTTCGAACCATCTGTTTTGTACCCTTGCATAGTCTTTCATTAGACTAACCAACCGTTATATTCCTTGCATGGTTGGCTGGTGTCATCCGTTTGATTCGGCACATCAGATAAATTAAGGATTCGAGAAGGTTAGAAGCGACTAGAAGATGAACGATATTTTGATAAATTGTTTTTGTTTAAGACTTCCGCTGTAAACTTTGCTTTTAGGCATTTTGTTGTACGTGGGAATGGTTGTATTCCCAGTACATTGACTTTGTAAAAGTTGTAATATATGGCAATATAAGCCGTGATTTGATTTTATATCAACTGTAAAAGCCTGGGGTGACTTCGTGATGTTGAATCTGGGGTCATCGGCGGTAATACTTTCAATTGTCAAAATCTTGCGATTTGGGGGTGTTACAACATACAACACCACAACTCGCAGTATTTAGCATGCAATCAATTCTCTTTCATAACAATCTAGTCCAACCAGTCCTGGATAATCATAGATGCTACTCTAGATAAGGAATCTCAACCAGTAAATTCCAAACCCTAGTAATAGATAATTACTAAACTCAACTAGGTGATTAGTCTAGTCAAATAAATAACAATCAATATGAATATGGTCAAGAGAAAAGATATAATCCAAAGGAATTAGGAAATAGAGAATTAACCTCACAATCAAATCATAAGAAAAGCTTCAATTGTCGGACTAAGCAAAAGGGTGCTTAGCTCCTCATAGTCTTGGAAAACAATAATCTTCAAAGGGAAAAACTGAATAGAAAACTTGGTGATAACAATGAATGAAAACTAGGGTGATATAGCTAACCCTAAAACTCCTAAAGAAAGATAACAAAACTCATCTAGAAAGGAAACTAATATAAAGTTCGGAATTAATAAGAAATAAAATAATCGGAAAAAGCAAAATAAATGAACTTCGGAAATCCTTCTCGGCTCGCCTTCGTGTGGAACCGCGGGCGGTACTTCTTTTGCCTCCTTTTCTCGATCTTCGCCGCGGACGATCTTGGCATGCCTTCTTGCTAGCGGTGGCTCCCAACTGGGTCTATTCTTCTTCTTCTTGGGTGGCTTTCTCCCTCTTCTCCTCATCGTCTCCTCAGGTGGTCTACTCCTCTTCATCTGGATGTCTTCAATTAGCTCCTCCAGACCACCATATCAACACTTCTCATCTCTAACTCCCTACTCCATAGTTGTGCTCTAAATCCATCCAAATGGCACCTCAAACCCCGGTAAAACTCCTAGATTCGCACTATAAAATAGTGCCGATCAAATCCCCCATGCTTAAACCTTGCTCGTCCTCGAGTAAGCTAGAGTAAACCTACTCCTCCCATCAATCCCCAAGGTCTCAGGAAGCATAGAAAAAGCATCTCTCTAAGAATCTCACCTAACAATAAACTCCAAGCACCAATACAATAAGCATAGCACAACATACAATAACACCAATCAACACCACACACAATCAAGCTAAAAGGAAAGCAGAGTACTTCCCCCAAGCTTATCCCAAATACCATAGAGTGAATAAATTCTAATCCTAGCCTCCCATCTATCTTCTTATGCCTCCCAGAGTGGCCTACCCGAATCTTCTTTATATCACATCTTCTTATGTCGCCACGCCAGGTAAAATGAGGATTCCTAAAAATCACTCTTCTTCTTTTCACTCATTTTGCCAAGGCGCCCTTCCGGGTTTTCACCAAGCCACTCATTTCATTTTTCAATAGATGGGCTCACATATAACTCACATCACTCTTGACCAATTATTACCCCAGCCTAGTGTTGGTCCAAGCCACCTCTTATTACCTAACCGCCCTTTCGGGTTTTCGACTTATCTCAGGATTTTTTTCATTATATTCATTTTTCTCCTCAGCGACATAGCAAGTATAAAACCCTCCCCCATGCTTAAACATTGCATTGTCTTGAATGTAATGAAATACAAAAAGAATAAAGCACAGGGAAGATAAAGATGACTCACAAACATCGCCAAGCCAGCTTGGACAAGAACGTTGTTGCTGGCGATATATCAATAAAGCACAAGTCGTTGGTGTTGTATGGGTCTTCAAAATCAACTCCTAACATGCAACCAAAAAGATCCACTGTGGTGAGTAGTGGTATAACAAAGTAGTCAGGGTTGTACGACCTTCAACGAACACATGGTGGAGCCCATATGTAATCATGGTGGGGGCTCTAGTGTTCTTCCTCCTCAGTTGTCAATTGTAGGGCCATCATCGTTGCCAATCTTTGTGTGGGGCTAATGTCTCCTCCGTGACAGCATGATGCGCACCTTCTTCATGGGGAACTCTGGACAGCTGGCCGTTGGTAGAACTTTTTTTTTTTCGATCCCCGTTTAAGGTTTTTTCGGGGATTTTATTTTCAGTGCAGGGCAATAGGAGACTTACATTGGTGTGGGCAACACCGTCTTCAATTGGCATGGGGTCTCCTCCCTGCAGGTTAGTTTAACCAAAACAAAAACAAAAACAAAGCAAAAACAAACTAAAGCAAATGCAAAAACAAAGAATGAAAAGCAAAGAACGAAAAACATACCTCGGGTTGCCTCCCGGACAGCGCCTTAGTTAGTGTCGTGGCTCGACATACTACTCAATTTTCCTCAACTTGGTTTGCTAACCGCCGTTGAGCACTCGGGGTTCCCATCTGGAGGGTGTCTCTTTGAATCATCGATGTTGAATCTGACCCTCTCCCCGTCGAATTCCATAGTGAGCGAACCGCTGCTCACATCAATCTTTGTACTCGCCGTGTTCATAAACGGCCTTCCGAACATCACAGGTGCATCCTTGTCCTGCCATGTATCCATCACAAAGAAGTCTGCAGAGAACACCAACTTTTCCACCTCGACTAGCACGTCCTGTACAACTCCTTTCGGGTAAACATATGAATTGTCCGCCAGCTGGATGACAATCCCTGTCTTCTCTAGTGGGCCCAACTCCAAGGACTCGTAGTGGGTGAGAGGCAGCACATTAATGGAGGCACCCAAATCAAGTAATGCCCTATCGAACAAGGTTCCTCCAATCTTGCAGGGAATGGTGAACATCCCTGGATCGCTTGCCTTCTTAGGTATCCGCTTTTGCAGCATAGCAGACACATTCTCACTCACCACCACCTTCTTCTCCTCCTTCACAGACCTCTTCCTCTTGAGCGTGCAGAGCTCCTTCAAAAATTTAGCTACGCGAGGAATACTATTGATAAGCTTAAGCAAAGGAATGTTTACCTCGCAATTGCTGAACATTTCATACAGCTCTTTGTCATTGGCTAGCCTCCTAGTATCCGCCAGAGCTTCAGGGAAAGGTGCTGGAGGCTTCTCAGACCCGAGGGAAGGAAAGTAGGGCCTGACATAGTTGTCGTAGGGGTCCTTATAGCGACGGGCTGCTTCGAGGGCGGCAATGCGATAGCGGATTGGTGACCGCGGTCGCGGTTTATTCACGAACAAGTCTTCTTCCTCAGCGATATTTCCGCGGTTGCGGATTTGGTCCTGCGGTTGCGGATTGCTCTCGACTTGGGCATCAATAAATTACTCGAATTTTCCGCGGTGGCGGGTCTCCTGCCGCAGTCGCTCCTCGATTTCGCTTTTCTCGCCCACGACCTCACTGCTCTCGCGGTTTTCGTCTTTTCTCTCGCGGATCTCCTTTTCCTTGGCTCTTCTAGCCCCCACCTCAGCCCCGCTCCTCAGCGTCATGGCACATACATTCTCCTTCGGGTTGACTACATTTGAGATGGTAGTTTGCCCGACTCACGAGCCTCCAGCCTGCCCACCGCAATAGAGAGTTGACCCATTTGCTTTTCCAGATTCTGAATACTGGACTTTATCTCCTACTGATGCTGGGCCATACAGTCCGCCAATGATCCAACGCGTGTCCCCAACGCTGACACCGTGTTTGCCATAGTAGTCATACCCTAGACAAGGGCATTGACCTTGTCTTCAATGGAGGGAGGGACACTAGAACTCGGGCCTTGGGGTCTCTGCTCATAGGGTCTATATTGTTGTTGACCCCCAGGTTGCTGGTACTGCTGCGGACGGGGGAGAAATTATGGTGGCCTCTGCTGGTAATCCTGATTCTCCTGCCCCGGATGAGTATTTTGCTGGCTCCCGTATCTCAAATTGGGGTGATCTCTCCACCCTGGTTTGTAGGTGTTGGAGTACGGGTCATATCTTGGCCTTTGAGGGCCATATCCGCCAATAGCGTTCACCTCAGTAGTTGGCTATTGCAGAGTGGGACATGCGTCAGTTGGATGCATCGTGTCCTGACATATCCCACATGATTTGACTTGCTGCAGGCCACCCTTCATCATACACCTCATCATCTCCTTCATCTCATACACTTTAGCAAGAAGAGTGGAATTGGGCTGAGACTTTGCAGCTTTCACGGATTGGGTGCCCGCCCTTCGACTAAATTGCCTGGAGCCCTCAGAAAGCTCAAATAGTATCTCAAAACCTGCTCGGGAGTCTTGTTGAGGATGTTCCCTCCGCAAGCAGCATTCACCATCCTCCTCTCATCATCTAGAAGACCTCCATACAAATAAAGTATGAGGTCCTGCTCAGAGTAGCCATGGTAGGGGCAACTGGATATCAGCCTCTTGAAGCGCTCATAGTACTCATAAAGCGACTCATTAGCATGCTGCTCAATATTGCTGATGTTTCTCTTCAGGCTATTCAGCTTTGTCGCCGGAAAGTACTTCTCCATGAAGGCCTTCTTCATGTTGGCCCATGTGTTTATGCTCCCTGGAGTGAGATAATAAAACCAGTCATTGGCTGAACCCTTCAGTGAGAAAGGAAAGGCCCCCAGCTTGATCTGGTCCTCTGTTATGCCCTTTGGCTTCATGCTGGTGCACACCGCATGGAACTCTGAGAGGTGCTTGTTGGGGTCTTCACCACTCATCCCATGGAAGTGGAAGATTAAGTGGATCAACCCCGACTTGAGATCGAAGTTTACTCCATCTGCTAGCTTAGGAAAGTGCACAGCCAGCGGTTGTTGTTGTAGGTTGGGGGCAGTCAGCTGCCTCAGCGCCTGATTGTCGTCACCCATCTCAAACGTAGGGTTGTCAAACACCAAAGATCGGTTTACTCTGCGGTTCTGGGAAAGCATTCTCTCAATCTCTGGATCAAAATCAAGAAGGAAAGAGTCAGTAGCACCGGTGTGGACCATAAGATAGGTCCACACCAAATTAACAAGCACACAAAAAAACACAAAGAAAAAAATCAAAACTTGCCTCCCCGGCAACGGCGCCAATTTGACGGACGGGTTTTTAGTCTTGTTAACACCTTGTCAAAATAATTCCTAGCAAACCTAAACTAGTAGTCAGGGTAAGCAGGGTCGATCCCACAGGGAGGAGTTGTTTTCTTTGTGTTCACTAGCATGCAATGGTAACAAAGGGGGGTTTTGGATTGGGTTCAAGTAACAAGCAAACAAAGAAAATAAAACAAGAGTTTTTAATCAATTAAGGGAAAATACTTTGCCAGACAAATATCCACTTTTCCTATGAAAGATCGATTTTAGGTCATCTCTATTCCTTTCCTTGGATTATTCTTGTCCCTATTCTTATATAGTCACTAGCCCAACCAGTTCTAGCAACCCTCACTATTGAACGCACGAGAAACTATCAAGATTTAGAACAATAGCAGCATAGAACATAGGATCAAACCAGGATACATATAACACCACAACTCGCAGTATTTAACATGCAATCAATTCTCTTTCATAACAATCTAGTCCAACCAGTCCTAGATAATCATGGATGCTACTCTAGATAAGGAATCTCAACCAGTAAATTCCAAACCCTAGCAATAGATAATTACTAAACTCAACTAGGTGATCAGTCTAGTCAAATCAATAACAATCAATATGAATATGCTCAAGAGAAAAGATATAATCCAAAGGAATTAGGAAAAGAGAATTAACCTCACAATCAAATCATTAGAAAAACTTCAATTGTCGGACTAAGCAAAATGGTGCTTAGCTACTCATAGTCTTGGAAAACAATAATCTTCAAAGGGAAAAACTGAATAGAAAACTTGGTGATAACAATCAATGAAAACTAGGGTAATATACCTAACCCTAAAACTCCTAAAGAAAGATAACAAAACTCATCTAGAAAGGAAACAAATATAAAGTTCGGAAATAATAAGAAATAAAATAATCGGAAAAAGAAAAATAAATCAACTTCGGAAATCCTTCTCGGCTCGCCTCTGTGTGGAACCGCGGGCGCGGATGTGTCGCCGCCATCGCGGAATAAGCTTAGCTGCTCTCGACTTTTTATTCTCCTTTTTCCGCGGGCGCGGGGTGTTCGCCGCGATCGCGGGCGGTACTTCTCTTGCCTCCTTTTCTCGTTCTTCGCCGCGGACAATCTTGGCATGCCTTCTTGCTAGAGGTGGCTCGCGGATTGCTTCCATAGACCCAGTTGGGTCTATCCTTCGTCTTCTTGGGTGGCTTTCTCCCTCTTCTCCTCATCGTCTCCTCAGGTGGTCTACTCCTCTTCATCTGGATGTCTTCAATAAGCTCCTCCAGACCACCATATCCACACTTATCATCTCTAACTCCCTACTCCACAGTTGTGCTCTAAATCCATCCAAATGGCACCTCAAACCCCGGTAAAACTCCTAGATTCGCACTATAAAATAGTGTTGTTCAGGAGTCCCGCGATCACGGGTGGAAAACCGCGATTGCGGTTTTACCTCATAAGAAGAACCGCGGCCTACAACAGAACGATGCAGCGATCGCGGGTCCAAAACCGCGACCGTGGTTTTCCTAAAGACTGCCATGAAGGTTATGTTTATCCAGATTTTCCTCCCCTTGGCTCACAGAAGCCAATTCCGCCATTCCCTGAGGCATTGAAAGATACAAGAAGGCTGGAGAATGACAAAGAGATCTTCGAGATGTTTAGTAAGTGTGAGGTAAACATTCTCTTGGTTAAATTAATTAAAAGTGTTCCTCGCTATGCAAAGTTTATGAAGGAATTGTGTACAATTAAAAGGAACCAAAAAGTGAAAAGCAAGAAAAAGGTTAAGGTGAGTGGAAATATGTGTGTTGTGATTCAAAGGTGAATGCCTAAGAAGTGTGATGACCCTGACATGTTTAGTATTCCTTGTACGATAGGTGACACCAAGTTTGAAAAAGCCATTTAGATTTAGGTGCATCTATTAATGTGTTGCCTTACTCTGTATATGAATCTTTGGGGCTTGGACCATTGCATGCAACTGAGACGGTAATTCAGTTAGCTGATTTGTCTAATGTTTATCCGAAAGAAGTAGTACAGGACGTCCTTGTGAAGGTTGAAAATTTTATTTTTCCTGCTTATTTCTTTGTGATGGATATGGGACATGATAAGCATACAGGTCCTGTTATGTTTGATAGGCCGTTTCTTACGACCGCTAATACAAAAATTGATGTGAGTAGTGGTTCACTAACTATGGAATTTGATGGGGAAAGGGTAGAGTATAACATTTATGATGCTAAGAAACACCCTCCTGATGATGATTCTATGTGTTCTATTGTTATGCGTAACTAACATTGATCAGCAAGGCACTATGTCGAGCCCACGACAATAACCAAGGCACTTCTCGGGAGGCAACCCGAGGTAAGTAGTTTTTCTTGTCACTTTTTCTCCTTCTGTTATTAGTTTTCTTTGTTCCGTTTTAGACTAACTTGCAAGAAAAGAGGCCCTCGTAGGCAAAGCCGCGGTCGCAATTTGCCGAGAGCACCGCACAGCCTGTGCGGTTTGAGCATGTTCGGAAAAAAAAACGCGGGCGCGGGTGAAAACCGCGATCGTTGCCCCACTGCCCAACTTTATATCGCTGCTGAGAAGATACAACGACACGCTATAGCTGATGAGGAGGAGATGCAGCCTGGGATTTTTATTTGGAAACTGATGATGGTACGACATGTTACATCTCATGAAGAGAAGATTCAAGAAACACCGACTGATATATGTTCGAGATGGAGTGACAGTATGAGGCCATTGACCCAGTGAGGCAGGCACTTCGAGTGGCCCTGCAGACCCATGTAGACAGTATGGGGAGTGGATAGCTGAGCTTGATGAGGACGTACGGATGCTCCGGGATCAGTCACTGGTGCAGTGCTTTTACATCAAGCATTGGGACACCTCTACTTCACACAGGTGGGAGGCATATAAGGGACCGACAACCGATGGGTTTAATTTTATTGCCTCCCGCCATTGCACCAGAGACTCTTGTTTCCATGATTTTCCACCACCACGCTTGCCACGACATCTGAGACACAGACCACCTCGGCATCGCTAGTAGGTAACTTTCTTTCCCCCCAGAGTTTCGTTTTTCGTCTTTCATTACATTGAGGACAATGCAATATTTAAGCATGGGGGAGGGATTTATACTTTATGTCTGTATATATATATATTTAAAAAAATGAGAATAAACATAGTTCAGCTAAAAATCCGAAAGGGCGACTTAGGCAAAATTCAAAGGCCCGGACCAGCACTAGGCTGAGGTAATAAGAGGCTGAAGAGCGATGTGAGGATTGGTGAGCTCATCTGTGAAAAATGAAATGAGTGGCTAGTTGAAAACCCGAAAGGGCGCCTAGGCAAAATGAGTGGGAAAAAAGGAGTGATTATTAGGATTCATTCATTCTGGCGTGGCGACATATGTGGTGGAGTCAGAAGGAGGTTTCGGGTAGGTCACTTTGGGAGTTATAAGAAGATAGAATGGAGCTAGGATTAGATATTTTCATTCACATACTCGAGTTCGGGTTAAGCTTGGGGGAAGTAATCTACTTTCTCTTAAGGTTGGTGTGTTGTGTTGTTGTGTTGGTACTGCTGGAGATTCATGAGTAGGTGCGGTTCTTAGTGGAGAGTTTTGTTGATCTTCCTGAGACCTTGGGTATTTCATTAGATGAGTTGGTTTCTATTAGCTTACTCGAGGACGAGCAAGGTCTAAGTATGGGGGAATTTGATACGCTCTACTTTGTAGTGCATAACTAGGAGATGTTACTAGGTTATTAGGTACCATCTGTATGGGTTTAGGAGACAATTTAAGAGTATGGAGCAGTATAGTAGAAGTGGAGAAAAGGAGGATTTTAGTGAAGTGTTGAAGGCATTGAGGAGTTGTGAAGAGGAGGCCGCAATCAAGGGATAGGGAATGCACAAGCCGCGACATAGAAAAAGAGCATCAGGAAGCAGAGAAGGAAAAACCGCGGTGGCGGTTTTGGACCCGCAATCGCGGCTATTGAAGAACTCGCTGGAGTGCCGTGAAGGGTATGTCGCGATCGCGGCCATGTATGGCGCGGTCGCGGTTTTGCAAGTCAAGCCAATGCGAAGGATCTTTGATGCAGATTTCCTTGTTTACTTTATTTACTTTATTTTATAAATTGTTATTTCGGATATTATTATTTCTGAAGATTTACTTAGGTTAAAGTACTAATTCTCTTTAGGTTTTATTATCATCATTCATTCTAGCATAATTGGAGAACGGCGTTTTAGAGTTTTTTGGAGAGATTCAAGAGGTTAATATCAAGCTGTCTATACTAGGGTTATTCTGACCAAGACCTCGTTCTATATCTGTATGGCGGGCTTCTTGACGATGAGCGTAGAATGGTGAACGCAACCTATGGTGGTAACATTCTGAATAAAACTACAACTATAGCATTTGAGATGTTTTCTGAGCTATCTGAAGGCTCAATGCAGTTCTGCAAGAGAGCAAGCTCCCACGCAGCAAAGGCCGCATACTCTCATCCATCATCTTTACTGCAATCTGATGTGAACGAGTTGAAGGAGATGATGAAGCGTTTTATGGTCAAAGGAAGTCCACAACAAGTCAAGGCATGTGGCATATGTTATGATACGATGCACCCTACTGATGCATGCCCGCAACTGCAAGAGCCTATAGCAAAAGTGAATGCTATAGGAGGGTTCAGACCTCCTAGACCAGATATGATCCACACTCCGACACCTACAATCCTGGGTGGAGAGATCGCCCCAATCTGAGATATGGGAACCAGCAAAACCAACAGTTCAACCAGCGGCAACAACAATTTCAGCAGCCTGGAGGTTAACAACAACAATCATTCAGACCACCGTATGATCCTAGACCTCAGGGGCAAAGTTCGAGTTCATCTATGTCTACAAAAGACATGATAAAGGCCCTTGTGCAGAACATGACCACCATGACTCAACATATGACCACCATGCAGAGCAATCTGGTTCAATTTCAGCATGAGACCAAGTCAAGCATTCAGAACATGGAGAATCAAGTTGGGCAGATCTCTCAAGCAGTAAGCAAACTGGAGGCTAGGAAGGTGAGTAAGCTACCGTCGCAAACGGAGTTGAACCCGAGACAGAATATGAGTGCAATCATGTTGAGAAGTGGGAGGAAGCTAAACGAAACAATGGAGAACAATGTCCTCTTAGCAGAAAGGGACGAATTATATGATGCGACGGAAGCTGCAAACAATGAAATTCCTGCAAAAACAAGTCGGGAGGAACCGCGACCGCGGGTCCAAAACCGCGATCGTGGTTTGTTTATAGAAGAGATACTGTAGGGAGACGATTCTGCAGAAGCAAGTCAGCAAGCAGTCCCGCAATCGCGGGTGGAAAACCGCGATCGCGGTTTTACCTCAGAAGAAGAACCGCAGCCTACAGTAGCACAAAGCTGTGACCGCGGGAAAGTTACAAAAAGCCACCAAGAGGAACCGCGACCACGGTTTTGCTACAGATTGCCAAGATGGTTATGTTCGTCCGGATTTTCCTCCCCTTGGCTCACAGAAGCCAATTCTGCCATTTCCTAAGGCGCTGAAAATTAAAAGAAGGCTGGAGAATGACAAAGAGATCTTTGAGACCTTCAGTAAGTGTGAGGTAAACATTCCCTTGCTTAAATTAATTAAAAGTGTTCCTCGCTATGCAAAGTTTCTAAAGGAATTGTGTAACATTAAAAGGAACCAAAAAGTGAAAAGCAAGAAAAAGGTTAAGGTGAGTGAAAATGTGTCTGTTGTGATTCAAAGGCGAATGCCTAAGAAGTGTGATGATCCTGACATGTTTAGTATTCCTTGTACGATAGGTGACACCAAGTTTAAAAAAACCATGTTAGATTTAGGTGCATCTATTAATGTGTTGCCTTACTCTGTATATGAATCTTTAGGGCTTGGACCATTGCACGCAACTAGGACAGTAATTCAGTTAGCTGATTTGTCTAATGTTTATCCGAAAGGAGTAGTAGAGGACGTCCTTGTGAAGGTTGAAAATTTGATTTTTCCTGCTGATTTCTTTGTGATGGATATGGTACATGATAAGCATGCATGTCCTGTTATGTTAGGTAGGCCGTTTCTTAAGACCGCCAATACAAAAATTGATGTGAGTAGTGGTTCACTAACTATGGAATTTGATGGGAAAAGGGTAGAGTATAACATTTATGATGCTAAGAAACACCCTCCTGCTGATTATTCTATGTGCTCTATTGTTATGTGTAACTAACATTGATCTGCAAGGCACTATGTCGAGCCTAAGACAATAACCAAGGCGCTTCTCGGGAGGCAACCCGAGGTAAGTAGTTTTTCTTGTCACTTTTTCTCCTTCTGTTATTAGTTTTCTTTGTTGCATTTTAGACTAAATTGCAGGAAAAAAGGCCCTTGCAGGCAAAGCCGTGGTCGTGGCCTTGCCCTAGACGTGAAGGACGAAGTCGTAATTTGCCGAGGGCACCGCACAGCCTGTGCGGTTTGAGCATGTTCGGAAAAAAAAACGCTGGCGCGGGTGAAAACCGCTATCGCTGCCCCACTGCCCAACTTTATATCGCTGCTGAGATAATGGAACGACACACTATAGCTGATGAGGAAGAGATGCAGCCTGGGATTTTTATATGGAAACTGATGATGTCACGACATGTTACATCTCATGAAGAGAAGATTCAAGAAGCACCGACTAATATATGTTCGAGCTAGAGTGACAATATGGGGCCACTAACCCAGTGAGGCAGGCACTTTGAGTGGTCCTGCAGACCCATGTAGACAGTATGGGGAGTGGATAGCTGAGCTTGATGAGGACGTATGGATGCTCCGTGATCAGTCGCTGGTGTAGTGCTTTTACATCAAGCATTGGGACGCCTCTGCCTCACACAGGTGGGAGGCATATAAGGGACCGACAACTGATGGGCTTAATTTTATTGCCTCCCGCCATTGCACCAGAGACTCTTGTTTCCATGATTTTCCACCGCCACGCTTGCCACGACATCTGAGACACAGACCACCTCGTCATCGCTAGTGGGTATCTTTCTTTCCCCCCAGAGTTTCATTTTTTGTCTTTCATTACATTGAGGACAATGCAATATTTAAGCATGGAGGAGGGATTTATACTTTATGTCTGTATATATATATATTTAAAAAATAACGAGAATAAACCTAACTGAGCTAAAAACCCGAAAGGGCGACTTAGGCAAAATTCAGGGGCCCGGACCCGTACTAGGCTGGGGTAATAAGAGGCTGAAGAGCGATGTGAGGATTGGTGAGCTCATCTGTTAAAAATGAAATGAGTGGCTAGTTGAAAACCCGAAAGGGCGCCTAAGATAAATGAGTGATTATTAGGATTCATTTATTATGGTGTGGCGACATAAGTGGTGGAGTCATAAGGAGGATTCGGGTAGGTCACTTTGGGAGTTATAAAAAGATAGACTGGAGCTAGGATTAGATATTTTCATTCACATACTGGAGTTCGGGTTAAGCTTGGGGGAAGTACTCTGCTTTCTCTTAAGGTTGGTGTGTTGTGTTGTTGTGTTGGTACTGGTGGAGATTCATGAGTAGGTGCAGTTCTTAGTGGAGAGTTTTGTTGTGCTTCCTGAGACCTTGGGTATTTCATTGGAGGAGTAGGTTTCTATTAAGCTTACTCGAGGACGAGCAAGGTCTAAGCATGGGGGAATTTGATACGCTCTACTTTGTAGTGCATAACTAGGAGCTGTTACTAGGTTATTAGGTACCATCTGAATGGGTTTAGGAGACAATTAAATAGTATGAAGCAGTACAGTAGAAGTGGAGAAAAGAGGATTTTAGTGAAGTTTTGAAGGCATTGAGGAGTTGTGAAGAGGAGGCCGCAATCAGGGGCTAGGGTATGCACAAGCCGCGACATAGGAAAAGACCATCAGGAAGCAGAGAAGGAAAAACTGCGGTGGCGGTTTTGGACCCGCGATCGCGGCTATTGAAGAACTCTCTGGAGTGCCGTGAAGTGTAAGCCGCGGTCGCGGCCATGTATGGCGCGGTTGCGGTTTTGCAAGTCAGGCCGACGCGGAGGATCTTCGACGCAGATTTCCTTGTTTACTTTATTTTCTTTATTTTATAATTTGTTATTTCGGATATTATTATTTCTGAAGATTTACTTAGGTTAAATTACTAATTCTCTTTAGGTTTTATTATCATCATTCATTCTATTATAATTGGAGAACGGCGTTTTAGAGTTTTTTGGAGAGATTCAAGAGGTTAATATCAAGTTGTCCATTCCATGGTTATTCTGACCAAGACCTCGTTCTATATCTGTATGGCGGTCTTCTTGACGATGAGCGTAGAATGGTGAATGCAACCTGTGGCGGTAACATTCTAAATAAAACTACAACTGCAGCATTTGAGATGTTTTTTGAGCTATCTGAAGGCTTAAGGCAGTTCAGCAAGAGAGCAAGCTCCAACGCAGCAAAGGCCACAGACTCTCATCCATCATCTTCACTGCAATCTGCTTTGAACGAGTTGAAGGAGATGATGAAGCATTTTATGGTGAAAGGAAGTCCACAACAAGTCAAGGCATGTGGCATCTGTTATGACACGATGCACCCTACTGATGCGTGCCCGCAATGACAAGAGCCTATAGCTAAAGTGAATGCTATGGGAGGGTTTAGACCTCCTAGACCAGATATGACCCATACTCCGACACCTACAATCCTGGGTGGAGAGATCGCCCCAATCTGAGATATGGGAACCAGCAGAACCAACAGTTCAACCAGCGGCAACAGCAATTTCAGCAGCCTGGAGGTTAACAACAACAATCATTCAGACCATCATATGATCCTACACCTCAGGGGCAGAGTTCGAGTTCATCTATGTCTACAGAAGACATGATAAAAGCCGTTGTGCAGAACATGACCACCATGACTCAACATATGACCACCATGCAAAGCAATCTGGTTCAATTTTAGACCAAGTCAAGCATTCAGAACTTGGAGAATCAAGTTGGGCAGATCTCTCAGGCAGTAAGCAAACTGGAGGCTAGGGAGGTGAGTAAGCTATCGTCGCAAACGGAGTTGAACCGAGATAGAATGTGAGTGCAATCATGCTGAGAAGTGGGAGGAAGCTAAACGAAACAATGGAGAACAATGTCCTCTTAGCTGAAAGGGACGAATTATATGAAGCGACGGAAGCTGCAAACAATGAAATTCCTGTAGAAACCAGTCGTGAGGAACCGCGACCGCGGGTCCAAAACCGCGATCGTGGTTTGTTTACAGAAGAGATACTGTAGGGAGACAATTCTGCAGAAGCAAGTCAGAAAGCAGTCCCGCAATCGCGGGTGGAAAACTGGGATCGCGGTTTTACCTCAGAAGAAGAACCGCGGCCTACAGTAGAACAAAGCTGTAACACCGGGAAAGTTACAGAAAGCCACCAAGAGGAACCGCGATCGCAGGTCCAAAACCGCGACCGCGGTTTTGCTATAGATTGCAAAGATGGTTATGTTCGTCCGGATTTTCCTCCCCTTGGCTCACAGAAGCCAATTCCGCCATTCCCTGAGGCGCTGAAAGATAAAAGAAGGCTATAGAATGACAAAGAGATCTTCGAGACCTTCAGTAAGTGTGAGGTAAACATTCCCTTTCTTAAATTAATTAAAAGTGTTCCTCGCTATGCAAAGTTTCTGAAGGAATTGTGTAACATTAAAAGGAACCAAAAAGTGAAAAGCAAGAAAAAGGTTAAGGTGAGTGAAAATGTGTCTGTTGTGATTCAAAGGCGAATGCCTAAGAAGTGTGATGATCCTGGCATGTTTAGTATTCCTTGTACGATAGGTGGCACCAAGTTTGAAAAAACCATGTTAGATTTAAGTACATCTATTAATGTGTTGCCTTACTCTGTATATGATTCTTTAGGGCTTGGACCATTGCATGCAACTGGGACGGTAATTCAGTTAGCTTATTTGTCTAATGTTTATCCGAAAGGAGTAGTAGAGGACGTCCTTGTGAAGGTTGAAAATTTGATTTTTTCTGCTGATTTCTTTGTGATGGATATGGGACATCATAAGCATGCATGTCCTGTTATGTTAGGTAGGCCGTTTCTTAAGACCGCCAATAAAAAAATTGATGTGAGTAATGGTTCACTGACTATGGACCTTGATGGGGAAAGGGTAGAGTATAACATTTATGATGCTAAGAAACACCCTCCTGATGATGATTCTATGTGCTCTATTGTTATGTGTAACTAACATTGATCTGAAAGTCACTATGTCGAGCCAAAGACAATAACCAAGGCGCTTCTCGGGAGGCAACCCGAGGTAAGTAGTTTTTCTTGTCACTTTTTCTCCTTCTGTTATTAGTTTTCTTTGTTGCGTTTTAGACTAACTTGTAGGAAAAGATCCCCTCACAGGCAAAGTCGTGGTCGCGACCTTGCCCTGGATGTGAAGGACAAAGTCGCAATTTGTCGAGAGTATCGCATAGCCTGTGCGGTTTGAGCATGTTCGGAAAAAAAACACGGGCGCTGGTGAAAACGGCTATCGCTGCCCCGCTGCCCAACTTTATATCGCTGCTGAGATAATGGAACGACACGCTATAGCTGATGAGGAGGAGATGCAGCCTTGGATTTTTATTTGGAAACTGATGATGGCACAACATGTTACATCTCATGAGGAGAAGATTCAAGAAGCACCGACTGATATATGTTTGAGCTAGAGTGACAGTATGAGGCCACTGACCCCGTGAGGCAGGCACTTTGAGTGGTCCTGCAGACCCATGTAGACAGTATGGGGAGTGGATAGCTAAGCGTGATGAGGACGTGCGGATGCTCCGGGATCAGTCGTTGGTGCAGTGCTTTTACATCAAGCATTGGGACGCCTCTGCTTCACATAGGTGGGAGGCATATAAGGGACCGACAACCGATGGGCTTAATTTTATTGCCTCTCGCCATTGCACCTTAGACTCTTGTTTCCATGATTTTCCACCGCCACTCCTGTCACGACATCTGAGACACAGACCACCTCGGCTTAGCTAGTGGGTATCTTTCTATCCCCCTAGAGTTTCATTTTTCGTCTTTCATTACATTGAGGACAATTCAGTATTTAAGCATGTGGGAGGGATTTATACTTGTTGTCTGTATATATATATATATTAAAAAAAAACGAGAATAAACCTAGCTGAGCTGAAAACCCGAAAGGGCGACTTAGGCAAAATTTAGGGGCCCGGACCAGCACTAGGCTGGGGTAATAAGAGGCTAAAGAGCGATGTGAAGATTGGTGAGCTCATCTGTGAAAAATGAATTGAGTGGCTAGTTGAAAACCCGAAAGGGCGCCTAGGCAAAATGAGTGAAAAAATGAGTGATTATTAGGATTCGTTTATTATGGCATGGCGACATAAGTGGGGGAGTCATAAAGAGGATTCGGGTAGGTCACTTTGGGAGTTATAAGAAGATAGACTGGAGCTAGGATTATATATTTTCATTCACATACTGGAGTTCAGGTTAAGCTTGGGGGAAGTACTTTGCTTTCTCTTAAGGCTGGTCTGTTGTGTTATTGTGTTCGTACTGCTGGAGATTCATGAGTAGGTGCAGTTCTTAGTGGAGAGTTTTGATGTGCTTCTTGAGACCTTGGGTATTTCATTGGAGGAGTAGGTTTCTATTAGCTTACTCGAGGACGATCAAGGTCTAAGTATGGGGGAATTTGATACGCTCTACTTTATAGTGCGTAACTAGGAGATGTTACTAGGTTATTAGGTACCATTTGTATGGGTTTAGGAGACAATTTAAGAGTATGAAGAAGTAGAGTAGAAGTGGAGAAAAAAAGTATTTTAGTGAAGTGTTGAAGGCATTGACGAGTTGTGAAGAGGAGGCTGCAATCAGGGGCTAGGGAATGCACAAGCCGCGACATAGGAAGAGACCGTCAGGAAGCGGAGAAGGAAAAACCGCGGTGGCGGTTTTGGACCCGCGATCGCGGCCATGTATGGTGCGGTCGCGGTTTTGCAAGTCAAGCCGACGCGGAGGGAGGGTTCGGACCTCCTAGACCAAGATATGACCCATACTCTGACACCTACAATCCTGGGTGGAGAGATCACTCCAATATGAGATATGGGAACCAGCAGAACCAACAGTTCAACCTGCGACAACAACAATTTCAGCAGCCTGGAGGTTAACAACAACAATCATTCAGACCACCGTATGATCCTAGACCTCAGGGACAGAGTTCGAGTTCATGTATTTCTACAGAAGACATGATAAAGGCCCTTGTGCAGAACATGACCACCATGACTCAGCATATGACCACCATGCAGAGCAATCTGGTTCAATTTCAGCATGAGACCAAGTCAAGCATTCAGAACTTGGAGAATCAAGTTGGGCAGATCTCTCGGGCAGTAAGCAAACTGGAGACTAGGGAGGTGAGTAAGCTACCGTCGCAAACGAAGTTGAACCCGAGACAGAATGTGAGTGCAATCATGCTGAGAAGTGGAAGGAAGCTAAACGAAACAATGGAGAACAATGTCCTCTTAGCTGAAAGGGACGAATTATATGAAGCGACGGAAGCTGCAAACAACGAAATTCATGCAGAAACCAGTCGGGAGGAACCGCGACCGCGGGTCCAAAACCGCGATTGTGGTTTGTTTACAAAAGAGATATTGTAGGGAGACGATTCTGCATAAGCAAGTCAGAAAGCAAAACCGCGATCGCGGTTTTCCACCCGCGATCGCGGTTTTACCTCAGAAGAAGAATTGCGGCCTACAGCAGAACAAAGATGCGACCGCGGGAAAGTTACAGAAAACCACTAAGAGGAACCGCAATCGCAGGTCCAAAACCGCGACCGCGGTTTTGCTACAGATTGCCAAGATGGTTATGTTCGTCCGAATTTTCCTCCCTTGGCTCACAGAAGCCAATTCTGCCATTCCCTGAGGCGTTGAAAGATAAAATAAGGCTGGAGAATGACAAAGATATCTTCGAGACCTTCAGTAAGTGTGAGGTAAACATTCCCTTGTTTAAATTAATTAAAAGTGTTCCTCGCTATGCAAAGTTTCTGAAGGAATTGTGTACAATTAAAAGGAACCAAAAAGTGAAAAGCAAGAAAAAGGTTAAGGTGAGTGAAAATGTGTCTGTTGTGATTCAAAGGCGAATGCCTAAGAAGTGTGATGATCCTGGCATGTTTAGTATTCCTTGTACGATAGGTGACACCAAGTTTGAAAAAACCATGTTAGATTTAGGTGCATCTATTAATGTGTTGACTTACTCTGTATATGAATCTTTGTGGCTTGGACCATTGCATGTAACTGGGATGGTCATTCAGTTAGTTGATTTGTCTAATGTTTATCCGAAAGGAGTAGTAGGGGACGTCCTTGTGAAGGTTGAAATTTTGATTTTTCCTGCTGACGTGGCCGAAATATACAATGCAAATATCGTTGAATGGCCAAATCAAAGTAAAAGTCCTTACAAACCTACTAAACAGATGTATAGCAAGCAAGTAAGGGTCGAACCTACAGGGAGGAAGTAATCAATCTATATGCTTATAAGCATGCAAAGTAACAAGGGGGTTTTGATTATCCAACACAGTAAAGTAAACAGCTTTGGTTGATTTGAGAATATGATTGGGGAAAGTAGTTCTACTAGAACGAGATTCACAATACAGAGATATAAGTCGATCACTGTAAATCCAAGTTCTTTAACTATTCTTATGGTTGTTCCCACCCTGATCGTAATTAACTACCAATTCAGACAGTTGTTGATAGTACTTACTACAATATCAATGGAAGAAAACCTTACCATTAATAAAGCAATAGCATTCATGCAAGGGTATAGGATACATGCAAATAGAAGAAAACCTTACTACTCAACATGTAAATAATTCTCACTCACAATTGCACACTCGTATTCCACTATATGTAACAATTGTGTTTGCCACTAGATCCGCACTCGCATTTCGCTATATGCAAACCCTAGCAATTTGATAAATATTACTCAACCTAGTTGGCCAGACTATGAAGAATAACGATAAATAAATACTCAATATAACCAAGAGAATTAAACCAACACATATAAGAATAAGAACAAGGAATAGAAATCTCACAACCGAATCAACTGTATTGCTTCAAACGTCTAGTAGAACAAAGGGAAATTAGTGCTCCATTGACTTGCAAATGAAACCCTAATTGAGAAAAGAAAACTACGATAATGAAAAGTGTGTCTAAAAGAGTCTACCTACTCAAGACTTGGAAAACTGTCTTAAATAGGCTAGGGAAAGTAAGCTAAACCTAGGAATAATACTAAAGGAAATAAGAAAATAAAAATAAGAAATCCGAAATTGCAAAATAGGAAATAATGTCTTCGCTGGCCGCGGGGAGTTAACAAGTCCACCGCGGGGCGGCGGGTTCCACCGCGGGGCGCGGTGACGGTGTCTTCTTCAGCTTCTGCGATACTTCCGTAAAAACGCCATAACATTTGATTCCCAACTCGGATTGCGCTCATATTTTGAGAACTTGCAGTAGACGTCAAGATCTAACTCCTCGAGTTGTAATCACTTCATTTGGACATTTGAGTAGAGAGAATGAATCATTTGAATTCAGCACATTGTTCTTCTACTCTTCAATATACTTCAAACCTCTATAAATCCCATGATTTCTTCATTTCTCCGCTCTAACTCCATAATCCACGATTGTGCTCTAAATCCATCCAAATGGTGCCTTAAACCTGGTAATAACCCCTAGATATGCACTACAAAATAGCATCGATCACCTGCTGATTTCTTTGTGATGGATATGGGACATGATAAGCATGCAAGTCCTGTTATGTTATGTAGGCCATTTCTTAAGACCGCCAAAACAAAAAATTGATGTGAGTAGTGGTTCATTGACTATGGAATTTGATGGGGAAAGGGTAGAGTATAACATTTATGATGCTAGGAAACACCCTCCTGATGATGATTCTATGTGCTCTATTTTTATGCGTAACTAACATTGATCTGCAAGGCACTATGTCGAGCCCACAACAATAACCAAGGCGCTTCTCGGGAGGCAAACTGAGGTAAGTAGTTTTTCTTGTCACTTTTTCTCCTTCTGTTATTAGTTTTCTTTTTTGCGTTTTAGACTAACTTGCAGGAATAGAGGCCCTCGCAGGCAAAGCCGCAGTCGCGGCCTGAAAACCGCAGTTGCGGCCTTGCCTTGGACGTGAAGGACGAAGTCGCAATTTGCCGTGAGCACCGCACAGCCTGTGCGGTTTGGACTTGTTCAAAAAAAAAACGGCGGGCGCGAGTGAAAACCGCGATCGCGGCCCCGCTGCCCAACTTTATATCGCTGCTGAGATGATGGAATGACACGCTATAGATGATGAGGAGTAGATGCAGCCTGGGATTTTTATTTCGAAACTGATGATGGCATGACATGTTACATCTGGTGAGGAGAAGATTCAAGAAGCACCGACTGATATATGTTTGAGCTGGAGAGACAGTATGAGGCCGCTGACACATTGAGGCAGACACTTCGAGTGGTCCTGCAGACCCAGGTAGACAGTATGGGGAGTGGATAGCTGAGCTTGATGAGGACGTGCGGATGATTTGGGATCAGTCGCTCGTGTAGTGCTTTTACATCAAGCATTGGGACGCCTCTGCTTCACACAGGTGGGAGGCATATAGGGGACCGACAACCGATGGGCTTAATTTCATTGCCTCCCTCCATTGCACCAGAGACTCTTATTTCCATGATTTTCCACCGCCATGCCTGCCACGACATCCGAGACACAGACCACCTCGGCATCACTAATGGATATCTTTCTTTCCCCCAGAGTTTCATTTTTCATCTTTCATTACATTGAGGACAATGCAATATTTAAGCATGAGGGAGGGATTTAGACTTGATGTCTGTATATATATATATATATTTAAAAAAAATCGAGAATAAACCTAGCTGAGCTGAAAACCCGAAAAGGCGACTTAGTTAAAATTCACGGGCCCGGACCAGCACTAGGCTGGGGTAATAAGAGGCTGAAGAGAAATGTAAGGATTGTTGAGCTCATCTATGAAAAATGAAATGAGTGGCTAGGTGAAAACCCGAAAGGGCGCCTGGGCAAAATGAGTGAAAAAGGAGTGATTATTAGGATTCATTCATTCTTGCGTGGCGACATAAGTGGTGGAGTCATAAGGAGGATTCGGGTAGGTCACTTTGGGAGTTATAAGAAGATACACTGGAGCTAGGATTAGATATTTTCATTCACATACTGGAGTTCGTGTTAAGCTTGGGGGAAGTACTCTACTTTCTCTTAAGGCTAGTGTGTTGTGTTGCTGTGTTAGTACTGTTGGAGATTCATGAGTAGGTGCGGTTCTTAGTGGATAGGTTTGTTGTACTTCCTGAGACCTTGGGTATTTCAATGGAGGTGTAGGTTTTTATTAGCTTACTCGAGGACGAGTAAGGTCTAAGAATGGGGGAATTTGATACACTCTACTTTGTAGTGCATAACTAGGAGCTGTTACTAGAGTAAAAGTGGAGAAAAGGAGGATTTTAGTGAAGTGTTGAAGGCATTGAGGAGTTGTGAAAAGGAGGCTGCAATAAGGGGCTAAGGAATGCACAAGACGCGACAAAGGAAGAGACCGTCAGGAAGCAGAGAAGGAAAAACCGCGGTCACAGTTCTGGACCCACGATCACGGCTATTGAAGAACTCGTTGCAGTGTTGTGAAGGGTATGCCGCGGTCACGGCCATGGATGCCACGATCGCGGTTTTGCAAGTCAAGCCGACGCGGAGGATCTTCGACGCAGATTTCCTTGTTAACTTTATTTTCCATATTTTCTTTATTTTATAATTTGCTATTTCGGATATTATTATTTTAGAAGATTTACTTAGATTAAAGTACTAATTCTCTTTAGGTTTTATTATCATCATTCATTCTAGCATATTTGGAGAACGACATTTTAGAGTTGTTTGGAGTTTTTGCAAGACCATGAAGAACTAAGTTTCCTTTTCTTAGTCAGACGATTGAAGCCTTCGTTTGATTTGGTTGTGAGATTATAACTCTTATTTTATTCCTTTGAATGTTATCGATTCTCTTGTGCTTCATCCCTTTGAGTTTTACTGATTATACTAGACTGATCAACTAGTGGTCATTGGTAATTTTCTTCTGCTAGAGTTAGTTTATTTCTGGTTGAAATACCTAATTCAGAGTAGCAACTACGATATTCTTGAACTGGTTGGAATAGTTTATTGTAGAAGAGAATTGATTGCATGCTAAGTAAAACTGGTTGTTTTATGTGCATGTATCTGCTGAAATTCCTAAACTTATTGATGTTGTTAAATTGAATCTGGATAGTTTCCTGGTTATTTGATAGTTAGTATTCTCAGGGTCTGGTTTTCATGTTAAAAACTTAAGAAAAAGAATAGGAACATTCATTGGTCTAAGAAACTGGAGATAATCAAGGATCGACCAATCAAACTGAAGTGTGGATATCTGTGTGGCTGAGCTATTTCGCATCCATTGTTTAGAAATTCTTTTCACTCGTTTTTATTGTTACTTGTTACAATCATCAAAACCCCCCTTTGTTATTATTGGTATACAATTTCTGTACAGGAAGAAGAACTTGGCTCTCTGTGGGATCGATCCTTACTTACCGACTACATTAGTTAGGTTTTTAAGGTTATTTGTTAGGTATACACGACTAAACACCTATCAAATTTGGTGTCATTGCCGGGGAGTCTACGTTTTACTGATCAAGTATCTTCTTCTCCTAATCTTGTTGGAGAAACAATAAAAACATCTTAAGAACAAAGTAATCATTCAACAAGATTATAAGAAGAAGATACTTGATCAGATTCAGGGAAACAATCTACAATCTTGAAGAAATATTCAAAAGAAACTCAAAAACACACAAGGCTAGAACAATGATGTAGAAGATGGGAGAAGAAGTCTACAAAATCCCCTAGAAAAGTATATAATAATTTCTAAAAATTGCATTGGGACGAAGCCTATAAAATCCAGGAAAAACATGCGTGCTGATACGCTCTACTTTGTAGTGCATAACTATGAGCTATTACTAGAATATTAGGTACCATTTGTGTGGGTTTATGAGACAATTTATGAGAATGGAGTTATAGAGAAGAAGTGGCTTAATGGAGGATTTTGGTGAAGTAATGAAGCATTAGGAGTTTGAAGCCACCAAGTGAAGGCCGCGAGCGCGGGAGAGCAGCAGAGAAGAAACCGCGGGCGTGGAAATATTTCCGCGGGCGCGGATGGACAACAGAAGCAGGATGCGAAAAAGTGCCAAACTGCGATCGTGGGGATCTTGGCCGCGGTCGTGGGTCCATGCCAGGCGCGGAGATCAGATTTTCGTCTGAGATGTTTTATTTATTTTATTTTCCTTTTAGAAGATCGTTATCGTTATCTTTATAAATTAGGTTTTGTTAAGACTTTATATTATGCCTTTAGAACATCAGATTGGAGAGTTCATTTTTTATCCTTCTTCCACTTTTCCCTTTTCTTTGTTTTGTTTTTGGCTAGATAATTGAAGCCTTGGTTTGAATTTGATTGTGAGATTCTTCCTTTACTCTATCCTTGAATGTTATTGATTCTCTTGTTCTTCTTCCCATTGAGTTTTATTGATTTCTCTAGCCTGATCAACTAGTAGTTATTAGTATTATTCATACTGCAGGATTAGGGTTTTGAATTCTACTGGTTTATCTAGTTCACCATTTTGTTGTGATTAGTATTATTAGTATTAGTTTCCCTAGCCTGACAAACTAGTTGAGATTGGTATTATCTATAATGCGGGTTCCCCTAATCTGGTCAACTTGTTGAGATTAATATTGTTCATCCCTAATTCAGAATAGCAACCACGATTTACAGGAACTAGTTGTCAATGTTTATTGTGAAGATAATTGATTGCATGTCGAGTATTGACTAGTTGTTAAGTATTGCATGAGCCTATCTATTCCTGAGCTTACTGCTGCTGTTAAATTGAATCTTGATAGTTTCTTGATTGTTTAATAGTTAGGATTATCAGGACTAGTTGGACTGGTAATTAATTTAGAACAGGAATTAGGACATTCATGAGAATTGAGAACTAGGGATAATCAATGATCGATCAACCAAACTGAAGGTGGATATTTGTCTAGCCAAGCTATTTATGTTTTATTTATCATTTTCTTAGTTTGATTCATATAAACTCTCCCCTTTTTGTCTTTGTTATCAATTGGTGAACGATTTGGCAAACAAGATTTATAGCTTGATTCTCTATGGGATTCGACCCTTAGTTACCGAAACTACGTTAGTTAGGTTTTTGAGGTTTACTTTTTTAGGTGCATGCGACAAAACACCTATCATGTGCACAGAATGTCAAAAAATTGTGCAGTCTAGTGCATGAATCGTCAACAAACCGTGCACCTTATCTAATAGGTGTGCACAGACTGTATGTGGCCGTGTAGTCTTGTGTCTTCAACAATTGAACTTGACCCTTCTTTGCTCCTCTAATGTCCACCATATCACCTAAAAACACGAAATAGACTGGTGTAGACATCTATGCTAGGGAAAATGGTGTAATTAACAAAAAATACACGATACTAAACATGAAAAAGCCTAAACTATAGCCTAAATGGATGTCCTAAACATGTATGAAATGGATGTTATCAATGTGCATATTGACTTATGTTGATTGACTCATTACTTACCTATTTTTTATCGAACAATTTTGAATTGGTTTTTCATCACCAAAAGGGGGAAATTGTTGAAACGACGACGTTCCCTCTAGTTTTGATGATAAACATCATTAGGTTTTATGGTTTGCATGTTCCTACAAGTTTCAGGATGATTGAATGAAGTAGAGAACGATGAAAACCGGCAAAGAAAGCAAAACAGAGAAGTAAAGGAACTCTGAGTCAACAAGGGAACAACGAGGCTGAGTAAAGTGAAGAAACGACACACACACACTTTGAGAAGAAAGAAAGAAGTGAACAACTCAAGGAACAAAGTGTTTTACGCCAGAGACGCCCGCTGGAAACTTCAAAGAAGAATTTCTAAATTTGGAAAGAAGATTTCAAGAACTCTTGGACCGTAAGGCACGAGAAAGATCGAAGAGTTAGTTGATTCTAGGATATCTTATCTTTGGAAAAGACTAAAAGATATGTATTTGTGAAAATAGATAATGTTTGCTGAATTATCTTAGTTGGCACGTGATGGGGCAAGCTAGGTTAGTTTAATGGGCTTTATCTACGGCTATATATACATGAGATGTAACCTAGCAATAGTTACATGACTTGAGCTTACGACGACAAGATTTAGATAGTGAAGAAGACAATGTAAATACTTTGTGGTGAGTACGTTGTCAAGGAATGAGTCTTTGCTTTGGTTATTAGGGTTATTTTCACTTGCTTAGAAGTTGGGGGATCTAGGAACTTTGTGTGACTAGATCGTAGGACAGACATGCTTGATTGTTTGTAATCTATTAATAACAAATGTAGACATTTGAAATCCTACTAGGTTATCCACCTAGAGGTAAAGGTTGTTATTCATTAACTAGTTGGTTGATTGGATTTACTCTATAAGAAACTATGTAACGGTTACTTGTCTTTTTGTTATTATTCTGCTGCACAAGGAACAATATTACCGCTCCCTGATTAAACACATTGTGATTCAACAAATTATAGGCTGGCTTACAATTTCTCACACTACAAAGTCATGGGTTATAATTTCTGGGTAGTCCTTATTTTTTCTAATAATTTCCCAATGTTGTCTCTCCTTCGATTAAAAAAAAGATTCATGTGTAATCCATTTTATGTATAGATAGAAATCAGTCCTTGGAAAGTAAGTTCTTTTAAATGAATCAACTAAAAAGTCGATATATCTTGTGGTAGCAAAACTTTGCCAGACACAAAAATCTGCTACAATAAAGTCATGATTGTCGACGAAGAGTACCCGCAACTCTGATGATCAAAAACACCCTCTGATCTCTTTTCCGGTGCCTTGGGACGAGAGAAAAAAGGCAAAGGCAGGATTTTGTCCCCGTTTCACCTTCGACGCTCAAGTAAGATGGTGTTCATTGAATGTTAGAGTTTTGTTAGGATACTACATACCTTTTCCAGATCTGGTAATAGCCCTTCTACCATCATAAATGATCTCTTTTTAATTAAGCCCTTTACATAAATACATATTCATTAATAAATAAGATAAATTGGTAAATATTTTTTATTTACTTTTTACCAACACATTTACCCTTAAGTCCTTTAGGATTGGATAGAGCGTAAATGATCTGAAACTGACCCGCACTATGGGAGTTCGGAGTGATGGTAAGGCTTCTTGGGCCACGGCCAATGCTCGGCGTTATAGTTCGTTCATTGAGCGTCCTAAATGCTTTGGCGCACGGTCTGTGTGATGGTACGTACAAAGTGAAGTTCACATACGGCTTCGTATTATAGAAGGCAATGCATGGTTTGAGTACTAGTCTGTGCATAGTGAATTGCATGGAGTTGATCACTTTACAGAAGGCATCACACGATTTGTCCATTCTGGCACAAGGTCCGTGCGTTTTCCATTTTTTTTTGTAGAAGGTGAGCACGGTCCATGCGGCCGAGTGCACGGTCATTTCCTCCTTCGTGCGTCTTCACTGATCTGGCTATTTTGTGTACAAAATATCATATGCACTGCACGGTTCGTGCTTCCTTTTGCACATTTTGTGCATTCTTACTTGTTCCTTTATCTTGTGTGTTATGACCGACTCATCATGGGGGTTGATTCCTTTGTTGTAGATTGTGTTTTTAGTCATTTTTTGAAGCCGACATCTTGTATTGCTCATGACCCATAGTCTTAATGGCAGATTGTGCTCTTGGGGCACGAAGGCTTCCGACAACTTGTGCCCTTGTGGCCCACGCCCGGGTTGTGCCGCTGCTGCCTGAACACTACTACAAAAACAACCTAATATCTCGCAGAAAATAACCCGGGCGTTCAAATGGCGAGATATATACATATTTTTAAAAACGTGCTGTCAAATATAACCCGGATCTCTCCTAATCCGGGTTATATAAGGGGATTATACAAGTAAATAACTCGTATAACCCACGCCCGGGTTATTCCCTACCATACTCCATCTCTGTTATCGTCCTCTTCGAGCACCATACACTGCCCTAATCCATCGATCATCCTTAGCACCATCGACCAGCCCTAATCCGTGAGCGATTTGAGCACCCCTATTCGCCGAAATGCTTCTCTCTTGGCCGTCCTCCGTTCGCTGGTCTCAAGCGCTTCTTTTCACAGGTAAGTTTCCTTTGCCTTCTGGAAACTTGGTTCCAAATTTCTTTGCCTCTTCGTCGGACTGGAAACTTGACTCCAAATTTCTTTGCTTCTTCGCCGGACTGGTCCTTTGTGGTGTTTTTCTATGTGTTAGCTAACGCCTAGAGGGTTTTCGTATGTGTTATCAATCAAATTTTGTGTACGTATGTGTCTGAATTTTGGTGCCCTACGCCGTGGGGAAGAGGTGTTTGGGGTTTCTGTATATGTGTGAATTATGCCAATTCTTCTATAGGTTTGAATGATTTGCATTGAATCTTTGTTCTTTTCCGTGTTACTATCATCACACTGTGATACAGATTACCAAATTTTCTTTGTTTGTTAGGGTTTTGAATGACGGTGGACTAGCTAGCTATAGGTCCAGTGCTTTGAGAATGAATAGTTGTCAATGGAATTTGGTTCTTGATCTGCTATAAGGCATGTTCTTCTTTGAAAGTCAAGAGATTTCGTATTGGTGCAGTTGATTAAAACTTCATAAGATATAGTCGTTCACAGCTTACCGTCTA
Organism: Rheum nobile; assembly: GCA_027886185.1. NCBI lineage: Eukaryota > Viridiplantae > Streptophyta > Magnoliopsida > Caryophyllales > Polygonaceae > Rheum > Rheum nobile. Next base: position 7,851,927 of record WOAB01000736.1, on the reverse strand, counting down.
TTTAACATGGCTTTCTCATGTTGAGGCTGATTGACCAATTGTGATTTGTTTTTTGGCTTTTGATCATCGTGTTGAATTTCTTATAATGGTCTAATTCATAAAGGTCAGTTTTCATGAAGAACATTCTTTTGCTGCTAATTAATATCAGTAATGTACGCACTTGTGTTTGCTCTTTTTTAAGTGCTAAACCAGTTTATATATTTTTGATCTTTGAACGACATGTAGAATGTTTATTAACAACTATGTGTTTTTCTACCTTTACTTACATCTGCAATTCTGCATACATCTTTTATGAATGCTATCTAATAGTTGACTGAAAGTTGGTTTTATGAGTTTCTCCCCGTCTTGCTCTACGCCGTGGGGAAAAAACATGAACTTGTTCCTAGTACTATAATCTATTTCTGTTAAAATCATTAGGTGTAATTCCTTCACATTTATGAGTCAGCTACATAACACAAAATTACAGCGTTTGTATAACTTGATTCACAATTTAGTATATATGTTGATTAGAGTTCTCACCAAGTACCAGTATGAATCTTATTAAAGAAAAATCTCACTTTGTCGGGCAAGTTTCCACTGCTGTAACAAATTCAACAGCGTTGTCTAGACCTTTTTAAACATGTTAGGGGAAATCACGCGCATTTGTTGGACCAAATATGTATCAAATTTTATCATTTTGATTCTTGTTCCCTCTTGTACTTGTCCTTTTCAATCGTGGTTAAATTAACAAACAGCACCAATTGAATGTCATCAGTAGCAATCCTCGAATATAACATTATAATTATTGCTTGGAGGTTAAATTTCTGTATAAATGAGAAGTTTACATTTAATATTTATCTAATATTATTCTGCCTGGCCTGCTATCTAGTGAGATGAGATATGTGGTGCTTGTGGCAACAGGAAGCTTCAATCCTCCAACTCATATGCACTTGCGAATGTTCGGTAGGGTTTATCTTAATCTAAATCTTGATTTTTATTTTTTATTCTTGCATATTATGCCAATTGTTTCACACTGAAGCTTTAGCTAGGTTTAGATGCTCACTATCTGTCTTCTGCTGTTAAAATGAGGGTCTCATAATCATCTAGGATATCTCTAGAGATACATGTTATTCACTCATAATTTGCAGGTGGGGATATCTTCTAGAGCTGCAGCACCGGCAACTATAAAACTAGCCAAAAGATGAAAACTAAGGGAAGCTCATAGTTGTATGTCATCTCTGATATTCTTCAAAGTTTATGTGTTTGTTTATGGTTTACCCTGCAACTGCAGTTAGGTGTATCATGTGCCTGATCTCTTGCTTCCACAGGTTGTCTTCCCCAGTGGAGGTGAACGCTATCTATCGACTGTTCTGTTCGACTCGTCTAGGCACGAGGTTGAAACTATGCCTATTGAATAACCATTGCCTGAGGAGGAATGGTTTATCTTACTACCAAGAATGTCTCAGTTTTACAACATCAGGTTGGAACTAGTGTTTTGTGTTAATTGTCTTGGATTCCTGTTCTAATGTTTTATTGGTTGGCATCATATATGTCTAATGATTAATACTGCATATTATCTTTGTATGTTCATAAGAAAATGTCTCTAGTATTGGATTTCTAAATATACTAAACACATATATTAGTATCAAATCCTTAACTTCTGAATTTTTATTCCAGTTAGCTCAAAGACAATAAGGAATCAATGTCACAAGTGTTCAGTTGTCTCTTACTGTACTTCTCTTGGGAGTGGGAAGTGCTACTGTTATAGATCGGCAGCTGAATGCACTTGGTTCCTTCTTATCTCTTCTTGTTGTTCTCACAACATATGTTGCCCGAATCGTATCCTTATATGAACATACTCTTTGGGTCTTGATTAAGCTTGTTTCTATTCATTCTTCAAAAAAAAAATGCATGTTTCTTTTTTTACATACATATTGATGTATTTATACACGTATGCTAAGTTTACTGCCTAGCGTTTTATCTAACTGCATTAATATTAGGAACTTTTTAAGGGATATTTCTGAATTCTGAATACTACAAATGCCTATAGGAACATGTCTAAAGCTTTCATTGAATAAATTATGATCTCTTATACAATCATTATTTAGCCTAGTCATAGTAAATTGTGGGTGAGGATGTAGCTATTGCAAAGAGCTATAGGCTGCCCGAACCCAAGATACATCTTGAACATCATTTTTTTGCCTCTGTATATGTAGCCTTGATTTATGCTTTTGTCGGTTGGGTTACGAATGGGATGTATTTATGGTCTTATGGATATAGAAAATGTTCAAGATACATCTTGAACATCATTTTTTTTGCCTCTGTATAAATTTATGGTCTTATGGATTTAGAAAATTTATATATTTATGGTCTTATGGATATAGAAAATGTGATGTATTTTGGTCCATACGAGTTAAAAATAGTCTCTCTTTTAGAATGCTTGTAGATGGATTTATATATTTACATCAGTGAAAAAGAATGCTTGTAGATGGATTTATATATTGGCCCAATTGCAAGAATATCAGATTTTTACAAGCAATTTGCAAAAAACCCATATTTTAAAAAGTATTGCAAAAATACCAACTTTTTGGTATTTTTGTTATTGTTAAGGGTTGAATAAAAATTTTCTTTTAAATGTAAAAATCAAATAAAGCATTAAAACTTTTGAAAAGAAAAGACAAAAGAAAATTTTAATCCTACTAATTTAACCCTAATCAATCCCAAATCTCACCATCTTCCTCCTCTCCCTTCTCCCTCCTCTGCTTCCCTCTTCCCCAAAGGCCGCCATTTCGTCCGCTCTGCCGCCGCCTTTAGATAATCTAACCCAAATAATCCCAAATCTCATACTTTTCTTCTATTTTCCTCCTCTGCTTCTGATGGACTTCTCCTCCCACCTCCACTCCCTTCATCTTCCCCGTGGTCCTCCGACCCCTCTATTCTTTGCACAAGCAACCCCCTCTATCCTCTTTCGATCTCCACTCCCTTCTTCCTTGCACTTTAAGCACCTACAGACGACGCCGTTGGTGTCACCGGCGGCCGAACCTTCGGCAACCTTCTCTTCCTCTCTTCACACCACTACCGCAAGCGCAACCGCGGCCTCCGACGGCTTATCCATCTTGGGTGGTCGTCCCCGAGGGTTGCCGGAAGACGCAACCTTCATCTTCGGCTCCCAAGATGAAGCAAGCGGATCCCGTGGCTTGGGCGGGCGCTCGCGGGGCCTCGGAGCCGACGCGGTGACCTCTTGAAGTACAGGGGACGAATCCCCGAGGTTCGTAACCGGCGCGAGTGTCTCCGGACTCCAGACAACGGCGCCATTGCTCTCGATTGGGCCGCCGGCGACAATCGCTGCTTGCCGGCTGATTCTTCTGTTGTTATCCTTCTTGTAAGCGCTTTCATTCTTAGTTAACTAGCAATAAAGAGAATCGCCGATGCACGGGTAATCCAACCTGGAGTCCTTGTTTAAACATCTTCTAAATTCACATTAGCACTTGTAAGCTGCCAAAATCAGTAGACGGTTTGATCAAAACAAAAAAATTATTGTTTGTGCTATACTTAACTAATTAAATACTGGAGTTAGACTTAACTAATTTAAACCAAGTTCTCTCCTACATAAATCAACCAATGCTAGCAACCTAGCTAGACTTAACTAATTTAAACCAAGTTCTCTCCTGACTGGATTATTAATTTTGTGATATTTTGTGATATGCACAACGTGGGCTGATACGGAGGTGATTCCATGTCGTTCGGAGATGATTTTAAATGATTCAAAACTTGGGTGTAAGTAACTTGACCATAGCGAAGACGATGGTGTGGTCAGATTTTGAATTTAATGAATCGAAAGGTGTTTTTTTTTGGTCGAACAAGGCTTGGTGGTAATGTATATAGGCGATGAACAAGGTGTTTCTTCTAATTCTCTTTTCTGCTCCTCTAATGCTTTTATCTGAGCAGCAGATTTACTTGTATGCTCTTCATGAATCTCCCACAGTGGGTGTAGTTTCTTACTCGGACATTGACCGGTTTAAAGTTAGTTAATATAACAGAGTAATGACCTGACTATGTACAAATGTGACCTGATAAAGTGAATGTTGCTCTGAAATTTGAAATCGATTAACATTTAAAATTTTGTGATATATAACAGACATTGACCTGACTTCGTATAAATGTAGCCTGACATTGTACTCATGTAGCCTGACATTGTATAAATGTAGTTGAGGTTCTTCTAATACAGTATTAAGTTACTTTTAAATTTATTATGTGAAATCATTTTGAACGAGTTTTTCAAAAAAAAACATAAAAAAAGTATTATGCTCCGGATGTTTTTTGTGGGCATTTGCTTAGAGTTGTAGGATGTAGCTGTAGATGATTTGTTTCAGATTTAACAATAATCAAATTAACATCCAAGCTATTCTATAAGCTCCCTGAAGATAATTATTTTAATCAATTCTCTAGGACAGTAGGACATACTAGAGTACTTACTTGCAACAACAAAAAATTAGCTCTATAGCACATGAGTTTAGTAATACAATCAAATTGGCAACTCAGATATAACAGAGTAATGACCTGACTACGTACAAATATGGCCTGACAAAGTGAATATTACTCTGAAATTTGAAATCGGCTAGCATTTGAAATTTTGTGATATAACAGAGCATTGACCTGACTTCGTATAAATGTGGTCTGATAAAGTACATAATGCTCTGTTACGTAACAAAATTTACGAAAATAAAGTTTTAAATGTTAGGCGGTTTTAAATGTCAGAGCAATATTTACTTTATCAGTGCAAAGCTGGTCTGATAAAGTACAAATATAACAGAGCATTGACCTGAATTCGTATATATTTATCTTATTAAAGCTGGTCGATTTAAGGGTTTCTCGTTACGAAACCAACCAATGTTTGTTTAATATAACAGAGTAATGACCTGACAATGTACAAATATGCCTGATTAAGTGAATATTGCTCTGAAATTTAAAATCGGCTAATATTTAAAATTTTGTGATATAATAGAGCATTGACCTGACTTCGTATAAATGTGGCTTGACGTCGTACATATGTGGTCTGATAAAGTACATAATGTTACGAAGTTTTAAAATACCTTGCTTATTGCCTATATACATCACCACCAAGCCTTGTTCGACCCCAAAAAAAACATCTCTCGATTCATTCAATTCAAAATCTGACAACACCATTGTCTTCTCCATTTGAAATCACCTTTGTATCGGCTCGAGTAGATTGGAGATTTATGCTATAATGCTTGTAATTACGTAACTGAAATGTAAAATTATATGATTTTTAATAGAAAATTATTTCTTTAAATTTATAAATATATACATGACTATGGTAAGAGATAGGGAAAATTAGTTTAAAATTTAAAGTCAATATAACAGAGTATTGAACTGACTATGTATAAATGTGGCCTGATAAAGTGAATATTGCCCTGAAATTTAAAATTGGCTAACATTTGAAATTTTGTGATATAACAGAGCATTGACCTGACTTTGTATAAATGTGGCCTGACTTCGTACACATATGGTCTGATAAAGTACATAATGCTCTGAAGTTTTAAAGTACCTTGTTCATCGCTTATATACATCACCACCAAGCCTTGTTTGACCCCAAGAAAAACACCTTTCGATTCATTAAATTTAAAATCTGACCACACCATCGTCTTCGCCATGCTCAAGTTACTTAAACCCGACTCTTGAATTATTTAAAATCACCTTCGAATGACATCGAATCACCTCCGTATCGGCCCGCATTGTGCATAGAAAACCGGTAACTATGCCACTTTGAAGCTCTTTTTCAACGTTGGTGAAAGATCCTAGACTCCGCGACCTATCTTCGGAGAAACCTTGCAGCGTCACAAACCCAACAACACCGCTTTATAATTGCTTATAGGAATAAGAACAAGAAATCAAAGTAGGAGGGTTAACCTCATTATTGTTCAGTGTAGATGGTCACATTAATACGAAGTCAGGTCACATGTATACGAAGTTAGGTCACATTTATACGAAGTCAGGTCAATGCTCTGTTATATCACATAATTTCAAATGTTAGTCAATTTCAAATGTTAGAGCAATATTCACTTTATCATGCCATATTTGTACATTGTTAGGTCATTACTCTGTTATATCAACTTTAAATTTGAAACAAACATTGGTTGGTTTCGTAACGAGAAACCCTTAAATCGACATTTATTAGTTGTGATTCTAGTTGAACTGATAATCACTAAAAATATTTGCGAGTTTAAATAAGATAAATATATACGAATTCAGGTAAATGCTCTGTTATATCACAAAATTTCAAATGTTAGCCAATTTTAAATTTCAGAGCAATATCCACTTTATCACGCCACATTTGTACGTTGTCAGATCATTACTTTGTTATATAAACTTTAAATTTGATAAGAGAAATGTATTCTTTATTTTCATAGTCTAATGTAGTTGGTAGTTTGTTTAGAGAATTTTTTTTTCCAGTTTCGTAGCCTAATATCTGTGGTAATTTGTGTGGATAAAATCTTTTGGTAGTGATTTGACCTTCTCTCTTTGCAAGATAAAGACTTTGAGCACTATTTCAATTTGCCAGCTTTTGGGTCTAGTCATCAAGGACAATGCTGCACCAGATCTTGCATCAAAGTTTGACTAATAACAACAATGACCTTGTAATACCCCTCATTTCTATAAGGGTATTTGGGTAATTTTTCCCAAACCTTCGTTCGGTAATTATTTCGTTTTCGGAGAAGTTAGGATTTTCCGTAACGTTTGTGAGATCCGAAACAAATCCTTGAGTGGTATTAAATACATTCGATGTATTTTCGGGACTTAGATTATTTGTTTGGATACAAACATATAATTTCCGGGGTTAAAATCATGCACATACATGTTCCCGGATAAAAATGGGCAAGAGAGGCCGAAATTGGCCTTGACCGCACCCGCGGTCAGGCATCGCACCCCGCGGTGGCGGTCGTGTGCTGGACGAGGCTCGCCGGCATGGGTGCCGCGTGTCCTTCGTCGTGTCGGTCGCCTAACTTCTTGGACCATGACTCACCTGCTTGTTTGGCCTATTTAAGGAGAGGATTTGGGAGGCTTGAAGGGCACCCGAAATCTCTCTCTCTCCTTCATCCTCTTGCTTCCATTGTCGCCGGAAAGTGCAAGCCCTCGCCGGAGCTCTTCAAGGTCGTCGTCGGAGCTCTCGTTGGTGTTGGTGGTACTCTCAATGAGGTCTTTGGAGGTCACTGGCGTGTGGCACAACCGGTATAAATCGGGGGTGTTACAGACCTGACTACGTACAAACATGATTTGATAAAGTGAATATTGTTCTGAAATTTGAAATCAGATGGCATTTGAAATTTTGTGATATAACAGAGCATTGACCTGACTTGGTATAAATGTGGACTGATAAAGTAAATATTGCTCGGACAAAAGGGCAAATGTACTCTGAACACACTCACTAAAACCAGAGGAACTCCAATGCTTTCCTAATTCCTTGGCAAAATATACTTAGCACTGCCACTTTGTACCATAAAGCACATCAACCCTTCAAGTTTTGTTCGCTTAAAAACAGGTGTAGCAAACCTCTTGAAAAAAAAAAGAGAATTACATCATATATTGGGAGCTTGTTAAGAGTAGAGAATATACATTTCATAGGTTCATTTCTAATTTGTTGATACATACCTAACATAATGTATTTAAATATACCAACTACGTCCCCAGAATACATCATTATGCCTAAATCAAGGACATATGACGAAAGAAAATAACAATTTCAGTTGCGTCGAAAGAATCATGGAGCGTTACACACAATGGAGATAACAATAACGTATGATGGTCTGGAGAACTGCATTCTCAACAGTACTTGTTATGGACTCTAAAGTTTTCAAATTTCAAATTTCAGGCTGTATTTGTACATTGTCAGGTCATATTGTACGTAGTCAGGTTATATTGACTTTAAATTTTCAAATTTCAGAGCAATATTTACTTTATCAGGCCATATTTGTATGTAGTCAGGTCATTACTCTGTTATATTGACTTTAAATTTTAAACCAACGGGGTTGGTTCTGTAATGAGAAATACATAAATTTGCATTTATTAGTTGTGATCCTTGTTGAATTGATAACCACTCAAAATTGGTCCTTTTCTTAACGCGGCTAAGAAACGAGTTTAATTAACAAAAGAAAGAGGGACAAAAACAAAATCGATAATGACCACTTCCATTGACGAATCACTGGATGAAACTTCTTTCAGGGACATTAAAGACGGCATCCGTTTACCATCCTCTTTCTCATTGCACATCACCCACATGTAAGGATTCATACCTAATATATTGTAGAAACCATCTGATATCTTGTCATCATAAGAGAGACATTTTCTATAGCTGAAAAATCATTAAACTAACAAGTTAGTCAAGCTACTGCCTCTTCCAAAGTATCCTTTGTCCCCATTGCTGTCTGCACCACTCTGTTTTCCTTCTAACTTCAAGTGAATACATAATAAAGACATTTAAGGAAAACATAGATGCAAGAGAAGAATCATCCCAACATTCATTTTCGATTTCAAAAAATACGATTTCCTCCAAACGACACCGTTTAAAGCTTGTCCAAAACAAAGGATAAAAAGCCATTTCAGTTTCCTCAAAAGCAGTAAAAATGGAGTTTTGTAAATCTCTACTCTGCTAATCTGTCATTTTTCATTCTCTACTGCTCGAGCTTCTTCGGCGATGTCATCTGCTCCAACAACGTCACCCCTCTTCCTCCTCTCTCCGTCCACCTCCATGCCCCCTCTGCTCCGCCCGCCGCTATCCTCGTCATCGGCCTTCCCACCGACTACTCCGTCCTCGACCTCAAGTCGCGATTTGAGATCTATGGTCCATCTCCCGCACTCAAATTGATCCTCACGGTGTCGGATTCGTCACTTTCTGCTCCAAGTCTGTCGTCGAGTCCGCCGTCTCCGCTTCCCTAAACCCCTGTTTCGGCATTACCTTAGATTCTAAAAGAGTAAGCTTCGAAAAAGAGCGAGAAGGTGGAATTGATTCTGAGGGCGGAGAAGCCTTGCAATTGTGAGTTCCTCCGACGGAGAAGCCTTGTAATCGAAGCTGGTGAGGGCTGAGAAGCCTCTGAGCAGACATGGAAGATGAGATCGTTTGAGCTCTGTAATTGTGAGTTCCTCCGACGGCGAGGGAGGCGGAGATCGGAGCAGAGTCGAGGTAGGAGACCATGGCGCCGAGGAGCTTGGAGCCGACGGCGAGGGAGGCTGAGAAAATCGTCCATGGCTTCAACAAAAAAAAGGGCGAGGTCTCGAACTACTGGAACTTGGGCTTGTGTTTGTGATTGTCTCCAGATAATCGTAAATGATTCTTAAGAAGTGATTAGGGGTTGTTAAAAGTATAATTTTTACAAAAGAATAAGTAAATGAGAAAATGATTTTATCTTTTTTGTTTTAAAATTTTTTGCAGCTTTATGGCATTTTTGCAATACTTTTCAAAAGATGGTATTTTTGCAAATGGCCTTTCAAAATCTGGTTTTTTTTGCTATTACGCCTTATATATTTACATCAATGAAAAATAGTATCGAGGTGTATTTAACAATATGGAAATAGCCCGGATCTAAAAATATGGGTTGCAATTCAAACCAAATAACCCGGATGAGTAAAATCTGGTTTAGTTTTTGATAGGTCTAATAACCCGGATATATACCTATCCGGTGTATTTGTCATTAAAATAACCCGGATATATTGGTTTAGCAAATAACCCGGATGTGCAAATATCCGGGTTATTAGGGTATCTCAAATAACCCGGATATGCTAATATTCGGGTTATTTGATGACCAAATAACCCGGATCTTAAAAGATGGTGGAAAAATTTTGGGAGGCAAATAACCCGGGCGTGTCAATTTTAGGTCCGGGTTATTTAACCCCTATCAAATGCGGCGTAGCTCTTTAACCCGGACCGGATTCGGGTTATATACTCTTACACGCCCGGGTTATTTGCCCTATTCTGTAGTAGTGGAAGGTTTACCGAATGCTTGTGCCCTTGTAACTCGAAGGCTTACCGATATATTGTGCCCCTATGGCCCGAAGGCGTACCGACAACTTGTGACGTTGTAGCCCGAAGACTTACCGTCAACTTGTGTCCTTATGGCCTAAAGGCTTACCGACATCTAGTGCCCGTGCGACCTGAAAGCTTACCGACATCTTGTGCCCTTGCGGCCTGAAGGCTTAATAGCACCTTGTTCCCTTGCGGCCCAAAGTCTTACCGACAACTTGTTCCATTGTTGTCAGAAGGCTTACCGACAGCTTGTGCCCTTGCGGCTAGAAGGCTTACTGACAAGTTGTGCCCTTGTGACTCGAAGGCTTACCAAAATCATGTGCCCTTGTGGCCTAAAGGCTTTCTAGCAGCTTGTGCCCTTGTGGCTCAAAGGCTTACCGGAAGCTTGAGCCCTTGTGAAACGAAGGGTTACTTGCAACTTGTGGCTCAAAGGCTTAATTTAGAACTCAACAGCTTGTGTTGTTTGACATGTGGATATTTTTCGGTGCGAGGAGTGCATTAACAAGAACGAAATTGGAATTCAAGGTTACAAATCCTAGCGCCCAAAATCAAGTATTTTGGCGTGTTCATTCCATCACTCTTTCCAAAAAATCACGATTGACCCTTATTTATTATATGTGCATCAATTCTGCCATGATAACAACGTATTTTTTGAATTTCATTCCCATTTTTTTGTTTTGAAGGATGCAACGATCCGAGAGACTCTTTTTCAAGGCCCCGTTAGGAATGGCTGATACGAATTTTTGACCACCACTGCTCCGCCATCACCTCCACAACTCCACCACACCTCTGTTTTGTATATTGCTCTCTACTAGACCCCCTTTTAGCCCAACCCAAACCGACCTTACCTCAACCATTCAAACAAGATCCAAATTCCATATTTTAAGCCTAAAGTTTGCACCGATGGTAATATACCATGGCCTTCACCCTCTTACTCAATTGTCACCTTAATTCCTGATGAACCTTTCTCCCTCATCGACCCTTTGAAATACCCATCTTAGCAACAAGCCATGGTAGAAGAATCCCAAGCCCTTATCACCACTAAGGCTTGGAGCCTTGTCCCTCCCACCAGATACATTAATGTTATAGGGATTTAATGGGTGTTTAAAAACAAATGGAATGCCAACAAAACTGTTTAACGGTGCAAATCCCGCCTTGTGGCAAAGGGCTTTCATCAAGTTCATGGCTTAGATTACGAGGAAACCTTTAGTCTAGTGGCCAAACCCTACCATACGCCTCTTGTCATTGGCGGTAATGCATTGGTGTCCGGTACGACAACTTGATATTCTAATTGCCTTCCTCCATGGGACCTTGATTGAAGACGTCTTCATCACCCAACCTCTAGGTTTTGTCAATTTTAAATTCCCTTTCCATATTTGTAAGCTCCACAAATCTCTCTATGGCCTAAAACAATCCCCTTGGGCTTGGTTCTCTCGCCTTAGTGAAGCCCTTATTACTACGGGTTTTACCTCCTCTGAAGTCGACTCCTCCCTTTTTATCCATCGCAATGGCACCGAATCTGTGTTCGTACTTGTATACATTGACGATTTGCTTGTCATTTCCAATACTACTTTGTTGGCTAATCAATTTGTTTTTGCTCTATCTAGTCATTTTCCAATGAAGGACATGGGCTCTCTCCGTTACTTTATGGGCATCGAGGCCAAGCGTGATCATAGTGGCATTGACATGTCTCAATCTAACTACATTAGGGATGTCATCAAGCGAGCCAATATGACTCAATCCAAGGGAGTTCAAAAACCCTATGGCCACTAATTTTGTTGCATCCACTGATTAGTATGTTGTCTACACAGACACTTTCTTCTATCGCAACATTGTTGGCGGATTACAATGTGTTTTTGCGTGTCCTTATATGTACACTCCTCAAATAAACATTGGCCATATGTTTTTGCGTGTCCTTTGCTACCTCAATGCCATTGCCGACCTACTGTTCAAGCTCTCCTCTGCTGCAAGCTCCACTTTGTCAGCCTTTTCCATTACGGATTGGGCTAGTGATCCTCATGATCGTTAGTCCACTAATGCTTATTGCATTTTCATGGGACTGAATCTGATCTCTTGGACATTAAAGAAGCAACCCACAGTAGCTCGATCATGTCGAAAGAGGAATATCGAGCCATGGCCATTGCTACTTATGAGACCCTTTGGCTACAATTGCTCCTTGTTGAAATTCAAATATAGCTACCCTGTGCTCTTATTCTATGGTGTGACAACCTCAGTGCCATGTACCTTGTCGTGAATCATGTCCTACATCACCGAATCAAGCACTTGAGCCTTGTATATCACTTCGTTTTGTGTGTTGACAATTGAATGAGGAATGTGATAGAATGGTATGTTTTCAAACGAATGATGATTATATGGTCGAACCTTGTTCGGTGTTTCGAATTTGAAATGTTTTCATCTGACACGCTCGTCGACGAAAGAAAAAGATGGTTCTGATCCTGAATGGTTTTAAAATGTTTTCTTCTAACACACTCCTAGACAAAGGGCTCCACTCGGGTATAGTTGGTCGATTGAGTGCTCTACCTTTTTTGGGTAGTCTGGGTCACCCGATCAGTGAAGTGGTTCCCGACCCGTTCGTAGAGGTAATATAACCCTCTATGTGTTTCAGAAGATACCTTCGTGTTCAAGACATGCTTGTGAATGTTTTCAAAACGTTTTCACATTTTGATTTTTAAATGATGTTTCTTGTAAGGGAAAAATATACTCGAGTTTATATTTTGAATAATCTCTTTCGAGTTTTGAAATTTGTGACTTGATTGAAAATTGAGTGAAGTTTATGTGACCTGGTACTGAATTCCTCGTGAGAATTATATATATGTTTCATTATACATTCTTGTATTTCATTATGTCATGTTTAGTTGTCAATTAATTATGCATATATACACACATGTAGAAAATACCTTATTGTAATATCATGTTTAACTGTGACGTTTCTTGAATACCCGTATATGTGTATATAATACATTCTTGTTGTATCTTGTTGATTTGTATCTTTTTCTTGCGTATATGTGATCCATTGCTTTCACTATTTCACATATTAAGGTGGTTATATAACTTGCTAGTCTGCTTAAAGATTAACCTCTATTGTCGTGGGGGCTAGCTATGTTTTATACATGACCAAGTACTCTTTTACTCAGGAGCAGCGTAAAGGTCCTCAAGCAATATAGACATGATGCTAGGACTACCTATGTGACTTACTTGGGGTCAATTCTATTTTAAACTTTTGGAATTGTTTGATTAATTCATTTGTGCAACGATGTTTTATACATGACCAAGTACCCTTTTGGAATTTCTTGAATACCCGTATATGTGTATATAACTTGTTTATCTTCTATTCATTATTTGTTTGATGTTTTATTTCAAGTGCTTCATGGACCTTGTCAAAATCCAAGACATTGTAACACTTTGATTTGGTGTTGCTACACGATCAAAGGGTAATTTTTTCTCCCCCATTGTACCTTCGATGCTTAAGTCAAAATGCACTAGTTGTCTATGAAGTCAAAATGCACTATTCTTGAAGAACAATCCATCTCTCAAAATTTTCATTTATTTAAGCTTTGTAAAAATAGCCCATAAAGAAGTTGAAAGCCTATCAAATAGCTAATATCAAAAATTGGAATAAATAAAAAAATTATAATCATGCTCAATCTAAATTGTAATTGATGGTCATCTTTCAGTTTAGAGAATGTTCGATGAAAATGGTCAGATGGCTACTATGGAATGCAATTGATCTTCATCTTGCATTTCAAATAATATTAGAAGAAAATTGCCGCATGACCGCTCTAGATCGCAATTGATGTTCATCTTGTAGTTTAGAGAATGTATGAAGAAGATAACCTCATGGCCACTCTAGATTGTTGTTGATGTTTGTAGTTCAGAGAAAATTTGTAGGACATATCTGCATAGACACTCTATATTGCAATTGATGTTCATGTTGCAATTTAGAGAATGTTTGAAAAAATTATACTTTATGTCCTACGAGCGACGAAAAGCAAAATAGATTTATGCCTAATATCCCTTAAGGCCTACGAGCGACAAAAAGCTAAATAGCCTTATGGATAATAGCCTTTATGGCATACAAGCGACGACAGACAAAATAGCCTTTAAGGCCTACAAGCGATGAAATGAAAAATAAGCTTTTGGCCAAGACCCTTTATGGCCAATGAGCGACAAAACGCAAAATATTCTTATGACTAATACTCTTTATGGCGTATGAGCGCTGAAACACAAAATACCCTTATGGCTAATAACCTTCATCGCGTACGAGCGGTGAAACGCAAAATATTCTCATGGCCAATAGCCTTTATGGTCTACGGGCGACAACATGCAAAATGGAGTTATGGCCAATAACCTTTATGTCCTACGAGTGACAAAATGAAAAATAGCCTTATGTTCCATATCCTTTATATCCTACTGGCAACTAAACGCAAAATAACCTTATGCTCAATACCAATTATGGCAGCTAGCCATTATGGCCAACAAACAATGAAATGCCACGTAGCTTTATAGCAGGAAGCGTAACAACAAAAGAGAGAGAATTGCCAAATAGGCTTATGCCTAAACGGCCGGAGTCACCAACTAGTTTCATAGCCAAAATAGCCTTATGGAGAAAAAAACACTTGAAGTCAAGATGTTTCGACAACAAATGTAGTCGTAGAAGTCATTTGATTCAATCTAGCAATAAAAAGAGCATCATAAGAGCGGCCACAAGTCATTAGGGAAATTTTAAGAAGAAACTATGGCACAAAATCATGAAACAACAGATGTACGGATTGTGCAGGCAAGTTCACAGACCGTGCGATGCCTTCAGTAAATAATGTGAAATGTGATACTTGCAAGTGTTTTGACTTTGAAATACGTTGATATTTATGTTGGAATGTCAAATGTGATACTTGCGAGTAAGTATGCTACCAATCTCGAATGGTTTTAAAATGTTTTCTTCTGACATGCTCCTTGATTAAGGGCTCTACTTAGGTAGAGCGGGTCGATTGAGTGGCCTTTTTTGGGGTGGTCGGGTCACATGATCAGTGACGTTTTCTCGGTCCATTGGTAGAGGTAATATGACTTGCTATGTGGATTCAGAAGGTACCTTTGTGTCTAAGACATGCTTGGGCATGTTTTTGAAATGTTTTCGTATTATGATTTTTAAATGAGGTTTCTTATAGAGGAAAAATATACTTGAGTATATATTTCAAATAATCTGTTTTAAGTTTTGAAATTTGTGATTTGATTGGAAATTGAGTGAAATTTATATGACATGGTATTGAAATCCATGTGAGCATGATATAAATGTGTCAATATACATTATCTGGTAAGGTTTGAGAGTGTTCCATATGAAGTTGATAATACATTCTCATTTTGTCATATGTAATTGTCATTATATCTGCATATATGCACATTTGTATATAATACCTTATTGTATTATCATGTGTAATTGTAACGTTTCTCGAATGTCTGCATATATGTATATAATACATTCTTGTTATATCATGTTGATATGTATCTTTACTTGCGTATTCGTGATCCCTAGCTTTCACTATTGCACATATTGAATTGCATATATAACTTGCTAGTCTGCTTGGAGATTAACCCCATTTTTTGTGCGGGCTGGCTATGTTTTATACATGGTCAAGTACTCTTTTACTCAGGAAAGGTGTGAAAGTCGTCAAGCAAGATGGACACGATGCTAGGACTAACTATATAGGTGACTTGGGGTCAATTTTATTTTAAAAGGTTTACAACTATGTTATTTTTTCATTTTTGTTGCGATAAATAACCGTTTTACACACTAGATTTGAGTCATTAGTTTTTTGTTTTATAAACTAAAGGGTTTATTCTTACAAAGGCACAATTATCTAGATTTTACATAACTTGTTATTCTTCTTTTCATTATATGTTTGATTAATAACGCTTTGTTGACCACTTTGGTATCCACAACACTGTAAGACCTCGATATGGTGTAGCTACACGATCAAAGGGTGATAATTGTCTCATCCGTTGTACCTCCGATGCTCAAGTCAAAATGTAGTATTTGTCTATGAAGACTAGCGTTCTTTGGTGGATATCAAATCCCTTGACTAATCTTGAAGAATAATCCATCTCTCTATTTTTTATCTTTATAAAAAAGCACATTAAGAATTTGAAAGAATGTCAAGAAACTAATATCAATAATTGGAATAAATAAATAAATTATAGTCGTTCTTAGTATGAATTGCATTGATGTTCATCTTTTAGTTCAAAGAATGTTTGAAGAATATAAACGGATGACCACTCTGGAATGCAATTGATGTTCATCTTGCACCTATAAAAATGTTTGAAAAAAATAGCAGCATGGTCATTCTGGATCGCAATTGATGTTCATCTTGTAGTTCAAAAAATGTTTGAGAAAATACACGCATGGCCACTCTGGATTGCGATTGATGCTCATCTTACAGTTCAAAAAATGTTTGAAGAACATATTGGCATGGCCACTCTGGATTGTAATTAATATTCATGTTGCAATTTAGAGAAAGTTTGAAGAAATTAACCTTTATTGCCTACGAGCGACAAAAAACAAAATAGTCTTATATGGCTAATAGCCTTTATGCCTACAAGTGACGAAACACAAAATAGCCTTTAAGGCCTACGAGTGATGAAACGCAAAATAGTCTTAGGGACAATAACCTTTATAGCCCACGAGAGACAAAATGCAAAATATTCTCATGGCCAATACCCTTTTATTGCCTACAAGCGATGAAACACAAAATAGCCTTATGGTTAATAACCTCTATTGCCTATGTTCGCTTAAACACAAAATAGCCTCATAGCCAATAGACTTTATGGTCTATGAGCGGCAACACGCAAAATAGCCTTTATGGCCTACGAGCGACTAAATGAAAAATAACATTATGCTACATAGCCTTTATAGCCTACTAGCGATGAAACGCAAAATATATAGCCGTATGCGCAATAGCCTTTATGGATACTAGCCATTATGGCCAACAGGGGACGAAACTCTGTGTAGCTTTATAGCCAGGAAGCCTAACGATCAAAGAAAGAGAATGGCCAAATAGGTTGTTGTCCAAACGGCGAGAGAACCAATTTGTTTTATTAGCCTTATGGCAAAATGTACACTTGAAGTCAAGAAGTTTTGGCATCAAATGTAGTCGTAGAAGTCATTTAATTCAATCTAGGAATAAAAACTATAGCATGAGACCGACCACGAGTCACTGGGCAAATTTGAGAAGAAACTAAGGCACAAAAATATGAAACATCAGACGTACGGGACGTGCGGGCAAGTTCACGAATCGTGCGATGCCTTCTATATACAATTCAGTCACAACTGGAGAGATGCACAAAGGTCAATTCAATCGTGCACCCATACGCACGAATCGTACAATCTCCTTTGTAAAAATTCTCGAAAAAAAGTATGAGCACGGGCAGTCTAATGCATAGATCATGTGAATCCATCTCTCTTAACATAATAGCATCATGTGTTTTACGACGCACGACCATATAAGAGATCTGTGCGTTTTACGATGCACGACCTAGAAGAGATCTGTGCATTCTCAATCGTGGGAAGTTAGAAGGACCTAATGATCTTTTTTGTTGGATCAAAGACTATTCAAGGACCAACTTCAAAATAGTTCAACAAGAGATATCCGTTGTAATCAAAGTCAGACCATGAAGGGGTAAGAATTCGGGTTCCTCAACTGATCACCAACGCATAAGAAATTCGAGGAACTAATTAATAAGCGGTAAAAAGAAATTTAATTTGTTTTATCTCTTCAATTTTATTAGAGTTAGTTCAAACCATTTTTTTCGATGAGGAAAAACATTGATTAAAACATATTTGTTAATGATACTACTATTAGTGAACAAAAACATTGATTAAAACATATTTGTTAATGATACTAGTTACATGTGCACCTATGCGTACCACGGGTGCACATGTAGAGTGTCTGATATTTTTAATATTTTATTGTACTTTGTAAAATTTATATGCTAAAGTTTATTGTAATTTACGATCGGTTTCTAAATAGTGAAACAATGCATATGAGGTATTATGTTATACCTTACTAATTACTATGTTATTAATGTTAAATGAAATTAAGAAAAATCACTTTGTCAACTTGATAATAATAATTCAATCTTATATCAAATTAGTATATAGAAGTTGCTTAAACATACACTATTTAGGTGTAATTTCAAGTATTATTTAAGGAATCACTGTACTTTTACTAAACTTTTAAAATCTTTTATTCATTTATGATCAATTAGAGTGGTTGATCATTTTGATGTTTTAGTATAATTGTATAGAATATGTATAGTCAATATAGTATCACATCACAAAAAATTGTGTATTTGATCTCATATTCAATTACTATAAAGTTAGTAAAAATTCCATATTTTGGTATTGACTCCATTATTATTTAAGATTTATTTTGAAGAATCAATATATGTACCTTTATTACATTGTTATGAATTATTTATATAAATTTTCAATTGACAGATATGCAATAAATATTCAAAATTTCGTGAAATAGTTGATATTGAAGGGGTTTTCGACATTGTTTGAGATATTGTGAAACAACAACAAATATGTGTAGGTTAGGATTTGTGATATGTCAAAAAATAGATTAATGTATATATCCAAAAAAATTACAAAATTATAACACCTTATTATAACTTGAAATTGCTTGTTTATTTTAAGCTTATATTTGTATAATCTATATATTCGTGAATTCTAATATTACTTTTGAGCACTTATTAATTAAACACTACATTACTATAGCAAACGAAATCCAAAAAATTCAATTATAAACAATTTTTAAAATTTAAATTGTTTTTACTTTTTTCATTTCTTTATCTTTATATCCTATTATAAAAGATAATATATTTGAATACAACAAATAACAATTTATGGAATTTATATTTTTTTAATCTCTTGATCTTTAATTTATGGGAATTTTAGTTTTTTTATATTGAATACATTTATTGCATAAAAAGCGTTTTTCAAAAAAATTAAAGAGCAATTGTGTAAGAGAAATGACATTTATTAATTTTATTACACAATATGTCAAATTTTCTTGTTAGATAGAAGATTGTTCAATGTCTGAATATTAAAACATGAACATGTATTAACAAATTGAACATGAAAATATCAGGATAATGAAATCTTCATACATAAACAAATTTTCGTAAATACTAAATGATTCATACACATTCCTTGTGAATTTAAGACTTAGCTTAAATTTTCTTACCTGAAAATATGCAAAATATTTAAGGTATTTGTATGTTTTTCTCTCTAGGCTTTGTTTTTGCTCACTATTGTATTTCTTTTCTGTATTGAGATTTTGCAAATCAAATACCCATACTTCTTTCCAAGCAACTCTCGTATGTTTTTAAAGGCAAAAGTGGATGTGAATTTAAAGGTTCGACACCAATCCATTGCTCCACTTTAATACACTTATTTAACTAATGTCTGGAAACGACAAGTTCAAATAACCGATTGATTAAAAGTATTAAAATCATATTAATTATGACAATAAATAGCCAAATTAAAATATAATATATACTACGTATATAGTACGTTCCAGTGAAGAGTCAAACTTTTTTTTTCCTTCCTTGAAACGATAAGCATACTAATGAATTTAGTTTAATTTTGATTTTTAGCGCGAATATTATTAATGCTTTCTTAATTTTAAAATAAGAAATTATCATGAAACAAATACATGCAACAAACGTTCATTATAAAAAAGTGTATTTTATTGTTATATAGATAAATATATTAAAAACCTATTGTATGATCTAAGTATACTAAAAAAAATAGATTAGCTTAAAACAATACTAAGCGCTTGCAATTTAGTGTTACAATGTTTTGAATGCTTTAAAGTTGGATCTTTCAAGACTATTACTACATCCAGGAAAATGCAATATATATATGGAACATAACAAAGAAGGTTGAGAGTCTGAGACACGATGGGAATTTCTGTAAAATATGATTGTATGTTATATGGGAAACAACATATGGATGATTTGATTTATTATTACATGTGAAATATTACTACATTTTTTAGGTAACTAAATACAATAATTTATATACTACATTGGTTGTAACTACATCCAGTAAATTAATATTATATGTATATGGAAAACAACATAGATGGCTTAATATGATTGTATGTTATATGGGAAACAACATATAGAGGATTTGATTTAGTATTACATGTCAAATATTACTACATTTTTTGGGTAACTACATACAATCATTTATATACTACATTGGTCATGACTACATCCACGAAAATATAGATTATAAGAATGAAAAATAGAGAATGAATGTGTTTTAAAAATAGAGAGTTGTTGCTCATTTATTGAGTCAATATGTAGTGTGTAAAAGAAAAGAAAATGTTGCTCGTTTATTGACAAAATATGTCAACTTTTCATGTAGGATAGATAGATTAGGGTTGGTAGCAAGTAATTGTTGTGGTTGGTTAATGGGATGGAGACCAGACCAAATTTGGGTCGAATCTAAAATCAAGCCCCAAGAGAATAAGTATTGAATTTTAAGAGAAAATTGGGCCCGAAGGGCCCAATTTTCACATGAATAGCACGCGCGGGCCTCATTAATCCAAAACTGCAAGCGTGACCCCCTATTATTCTAACTCACGCGTTTTTACCCTTTCTCTCTCCTCCTCCTATTGAGCGGCAATACATAACTTCATTTTTTGCCGTTGTAGTCGGTTTTTGCTCTCCTACTACTACTTCCCCTCTTGCACAACATTCGTATCTTGTAATTTCTATTCGGTTCCTCTCAATCTTCTTTCAACCGTTTCCAATTTGGTCAAACTTCGTTCAGGCTACAATTCCACTGTGTTTGATTTTCTCATAAGTGGCATTCTCTCCTTAAACTGTCTCCATTTTATTTAGGGTTTATGATGTATCGAATCATGCTTCTATGTGTCTAGACTTGATTGTTTTTCATTCTTCATCATTTTCGTGCTTTTACTATTTTATTACTCTTAGTTTCTACCAGATCATTATTTTGAGGATGCATGGGGACATGTTCAAAATGTTCTTAATTGGATGTGGACTGTTTCACTTCTTCCCATCGTTGTTGGTTATATTTTTCACTGTCCCTATCTATATATGTCACAATTATAAACTTTTTCCCCTATTATTCACATTTTTTTACTGTCCTCATCTTCTATAGGACAGTTTTTAATTGTCCCCACATTTGTTAGTGCTTTTTGTAACTGTCCCTGACTCTATAGTATACGTCTTCACTGTCCCCATATTGATGTGTATTTTATAACCGTCCCCATATTGCTTTTATCATTTTATAACTGTCCCTACATTTGTTAGCGCTTTTTGTAATTGTCCCCGACTCTATAGTATAGGCCTACACTGTTGAGGAGCTTTTTGTTACTTTCCTTACCTTTTACATGACATTTATAAATTGTCCCCATACTGTTGGTATATTCTTGTAACTTTTTGCACCTACTATTTGATTTATTATGTCTGAAAGTTCTTTGTTTGTTTAAATTATTTTATAGGTGATGGATCCATCAGCATGTGAGTATGTTTGTGATAGAGTATGGCATCGTCCTGGTAAGGTTAATGTGTATAACAAGTATTCAATACTTGCTCGTATTGAAGCGTCTCTGCACACATTGAGGATATGCAACGTATGCGCGGAGGTGTGTTTGGGGATATTATTGTTTCGGATAATAGCTTTACATTTGTGAGCTAATTAGTCCACTACATTCTTGCACACCAGGTTAAGAGTGAAAAGAAGTTTGACATGTGGTTTAAAGTAGGAGGCCATGTATACCGGTATGGATTGGCTGAATTTGCAGCGATTACTGGCATGAGTTGCGCTGATCATATGAGATGTGTGCCTCCTAATGCTAGTATGAAAGAGGTACTAGGAGCTGATCCATGTTTCTAGGATCACCTTACATCTGTTTGATGCTGGACAAGATAGGGATAAGAAGTTTAGGCTAGCACATCTTATTATAGTTGAGATGCTTTTGTTCCCTACACGTCAATAACATGTTAGATCTGAGTTTGTTAGACTATTCAATGATTGGGGCATGTTTTGTAATTATCCTTGGGGTAGGGTTGTGTATTGCGCCTCTCATGATGTCTTTATGAGTGTTGCTACTGGGATGAATGGTCGTCCTCTTACTGAAGAAAGATATCTCTATACAATGGCTGGTTACCCACTTCTATTTCAGGTATTATTAAACTCTTTTATGTTGTTATTTTTCCTCACCTTTTCATGTTTTGTTTTCAAATAGTTAGTTATTCTAATTTTTGTTCCTTTTTTATTGTTTTCTGAAGGTGTGGATTTTGCAGTCATTTCCGCAGTTTTAACATCTTGTTAAATGTGTTGGTACAAGGCCAAGAAATGTTCCATATATGCATTCATGGGCTAGTCTTAAACAACAGATTTACTTTAAGTTTTCTGAGATGCATATGTTTTGTGATACTTATCCTTTGGTAAGTCCTTTTTTAAATGTTATTATATGTGTTGTAAACTTTTATGGGCAATTTATAATCTGTCCCTCACATATGGGGAGTTTTTATATGTTCCCAATATGTGGACAATTTCTAACTGTCTCTACCATCATGGGGACACTTTCTAACTGTCTCTACCATTATGGGGACAGTTTCTAACTGTCCCCACCATCACGGGGACAGTAAGGTGTGGACAGTAAATTCTCTACCTTACTAGGAACATGTAGAATTTGTCCCCACCATTTTAGCGATAGCTTGTAACTGTCCCCATATGATGGAGACAGTGTCTAACTGTATCCACCATCATGGGGACAGTTGCATACTGTGTCCACCATCATGGCGACAGTTTCTAAATGTCTCTACCATCATTAGGACAGTTGCATACTATCTCCACCATCATGGGGACAGTTGCAAACTGTCTCCCCATCATGGGGACAGTTGGATACTATCTTCACCATCATGGGGACAGTTGTATACTATTTCCAAGCTTCCTTTTGGTCAAATGTATCAAACTATGTTATGACAATTCTTTCTTTTATGTTCTTACAGAAAATTTACTATCCACCATATGAAGAGCATGCGCGTTTTCATCATCTGTTTTTTGAAGATGAAGTGGATGATGAAATGTTTGATTCTTTTTCTGAATCCATGGTTGCTCTTGCACATGAGCGTCAACAGAAAAATAAAGAAGATACAATATCCTTTGACAGTGTTGACAGGGCGCTGTTTTGGCTCAGTTAAAAGAGGAAAAACCTGAGGTTATGAATTCGTTTGCTACACAAAAAGTTCAAGAGAAAAATGATTTTAAGAAGCATGCTACAAAGAAAGATTTTGTCAAGCAGATTACCACAAGTGGTGTTCAGTATAAGTGTCGTTCTTCACCGAGACAGTCTATAAAGAATATACAAACAAGAATTTCTCAACCCAAGAAGCGTGCTACACCGAAAGTTCAACAAGACAATCAAGGTGTAGAATAGAGGAATCAAAGTAGAGGTGGTGTTATGTTCTACCATTAGAATGTGAAGAAACCCAAGGATGTTGGTAAGTCTGTCACTTTGGAGGATAACGGCTCAAGAGCATTTGTTTTGTATGATGAAAATGTTGACATGAGAGTGCAGTTTCAGAAAGCGAAGAAACTGTTAGTGCTTCTATTGAAATGCCGGGAAGAAAGGACGACGCGGAAAGTTTTTATGGAGCTGGTGTTAATTCCAAAAAAGATGATTCCCCATAACCAGATTGGGCAAAGAAACTGTTTGCTATTTTGAAGGCTCAAGACTTGAAAATTTCTCTACTTGTGAAGGATGTTGCACATATTAAGAAGACTATGAAGTCTAATGTTAATGCAACAGATGAAGACTTATATGCTAATGATCAAGATGATGCTTCTTTTCAGCCATCAAGAGAATAGATCTTCAATGAGTTTTATGTGCCACCTACAACAAATTTAAATACCTTACAAGGCTCAATTGAACTCATTTCTGAGCATGAAAGAAAATTCATTCAGGTAAATTCTCACACGTTAGTTTTCTTCATCCCTACCTCATGTGTTACATTTTGAAAACTGTCCCCACTTCGTGGGGACATTCTTCATCCCTACCTTCTATATGTTTGAGACAGTTTGAAAGTTGTTTCCAAATCTACTTGTGATATTATAGTAACTGTCCCCAAGACTCTTGGGAAAGATTTCAAAATGTCCCCATCCATTTAAGCACACTCTGAAACTGTCCCCTAATTTTTTTATAACTACTACTTCAATTTGTATTATGTTGTGATCTTTTATTAATTTTTCGCTTTTATTCTTTGATAGGTGATAACTAAGGCTATTGATTATGATGTTGTTGTTGGTGAATCTTCTGAAAATGCAAACATCAATGAACCTTCTAATGTTGAAGTTAGAGATGGTGTGGATGGCAGTTTGAATGAGAAAGGTAATGTAGAAAGAGGATGGTGTAGCTTTGATGTTGAAGTTAGAGATGGTGTGGATGGCAGTTTGAATGAGGAAGGAGAAGAAGAGTTATGTTCATTGGAAGCTGATACAGTTAATATGGTTGTAGCACTTCGAAGACAAGTGGTTTGTGATACTAAGGATGAAGGTGGTCTAGGTGATGAAGACAAGACTGAGACTTTTGATGTTGAAGTGATGGAAGGTTGAAGGATTCAGGTAATCAAAGTTTTGTTAAATCAACAAATGATAAATCTAAACTGGATCAACATAATACAGTTGTTGACAATGCCAACACCAATGAACCTGATTTGAAACAAGGTGATGGTACTTTGGATGTTGAGAGTGTCAATGTGCCAAGGATTGATGAACTACCAAATGTTGGGGGTGACACTGGAAAAACAATAGAAGTTCCTCAAGATTCTAATGTGGAAGAGGATAATGGAATCAGGGATATTGAGTTCATAGATGAATCACAAAAGACAGACTTGAACAAGGTTGGTGTAATCAGTAAATCTCAAGGCGAGGGTGGATCACTTCAAGGTTCACAAGTGTCGGAAGAGGGTTGCTTTGTACGCAAATCCAGTAGAGCGACAACGCTTAGCAAAAATTTGCAAACTCCTTTCACTGGTGACAAGAGTAAAAAACTCAGAATTCCTGGAAGACCAGCATATTCATTTTACGATATTGAGGAGCGTAGACCTTTCCATGAATGGTTCAAATCTAATGAGTAAATTTTTATCTTTTTTTGGATTAAAATATTGAATTGTTTTTTCATCCGTTTCCAACTATTTGGGACTGTCCCTTATCCTACCAGGGGACAGTCGGGTAAGGGAGAGTTTCATTCTTTCTTCAAGAGTTGTCCCTAAGTCACTTTGTTTTAATTATATCTTTAATGTTTTATTCTTATAGAAATCCTGAAGCTACTGTGCCTGGTCATGATGGTTCACTTAATAAGGATTTTTTCTTTAAACTACAGTATAAGAACAAATGGATTACTGATGATGTAAGCTTCCTTATGTGATTAGTCCTTTTTTATAACTTTCACTATTTCTGAACCTAATTTCATTTTATTCATATTTGTTCTAACAACAAATTGGTGAAGTTTTATACCACTTCAGGAAGCGCGTCTTTGAAGAATCAGATGCTTGAAAGAATATAACCATAATGGATTTTGTTTTTTATGGCTATTTCAACCCATTAATGGAAGAAAAGTGTTTAGCTGATGAGAATTTTATTCCAGATCGCCTTATTAACATCTTTGATGGAACCGCTTCCAGATTCTACTTGAAGTCATGGTATACCGATGTTACTAAAGTATTCACCAACTTTAACTTAAACATGGAGCAATGGATAGCTTTAGAAATAGACTTGGTAGAACGTCATGTTACAATTTGGGATTGCAACATAAATTTGTTCAAAGATGAGAAGTTGTATCCTTTGATACGTCATTTGTTGTCTATCCTTCCAAGGGTATTGAAGAGGTCTAATAGATTCACACACCTGGGCTCGTTTGAAGAGGATTTTGCTTGGCACAAAGTACCTATAGATGATTGTCCTCAAGATCCTCCAAGGTAATTTTCTTCAATTCTTATATGCACTCAAATTTTCATTTTTGTTTTCTTATCATATTTCTATACAGTGGCAACTGTGGAGTCTACACATTAAAATTTACTGAAGCTCGTGCTTTTGGTGGAAACTTTGAAGATCTCGATGAAGCTCGTATCAAGGCGCATAGAGACAAGATGTGCATTGATCTGTTCAATGAGCGATATGTGTTCAAGCCATTGCCTCCTAACCAGCGTGAACTTTGAACTTTCTGGTGTCTTTCTAATGCTTGCAAGTGACAAACATTTGGTCATGTTGTTGTTTTTATGGGTTTTTAATGTAATGTAGTAGAAGATACTCGGTTTGTGTTTGATGTCTTAAGGACATAATGTATTGTTTGAAATCTTTTATGAATTTGTTTTACAATTAAAAAAATTCTTATCATCATCAATATTTTTAACTCTTATTTTTGGACAACTGAAACTTTGCACATAGCATACTCATTAAGTAGATTTAGCTACTGTTGCATCTTAGGCCTAAGATGCATCTTTAAAGTGTCTTAATAGGGACAGTTGTAGTCCTCAGATGTTTCTTGGAAGTGTCTTTTTAAGGACAATTATTCAACTATATTGTCTCTCTAGGGATAGTTGGAAATTATCTCTTTAGGGACAGTTCGAAATTATCCCCAAATGCTTCTTGGAAGTGCCTATTTAGGGACAGTTGTCCCCAAAGGCATTTTGGAAGTTTCTTTTTTTGGGACAATTGTTCAACAATAGTCTCTCTCTAGGGAGAGTTGGAAATTGTCTCTTTAGGGACAATTGGAAACTGTCCCCAGATGCTTCTTGGAAGTGCCTCTTTAGGGACAAGTGTCTCCAAAGGCATTTTGGAAGTGTCTTTTTTAGGGACAATTGTTCAACAATACTTTCTCTTTAGGGACAATTGTTCAACAATACTTTCTCTTTAGGGACAGTTGGAAATTGCCTCTTTAGGGATAGTTGTCCCCAAAGGCATTTTGGAAGTGTTTTTGTAGGGACAGTTGTTCAACCATACTTTCCCTTTAGGGATAGTTGGAATTTGTCTCTTTAGGGACAATTTAGAACTGTCCCTATATTCTGCTTTGAAGTGCCTTTATGGGGACGGTTGTCCCCAGATGTCTCTTGGAAGTGTTATTTTCGGGACAATTGTTTAACTACATTGTCTCTCTAGGGACAGTTGGAAATTGTCTCTTTAGGGTCAGTTGGAAATTGTTCCCATATGCTTCTTAGAAGTGCCTCTTTAGGGATAGTTGTCCCCAAATGCATTTTGGAAGTGTCTTTTTTAGGGACAGTTGTTCAACAATACTTTCTCTTTAGATACAGTTGAAATTTGTCTCTTTAGGGACAATTTACAATTGTCCCCATATGCTTGGAAGTGCCTCTTTAGGGATAGCTATCCCAGGAGTCATTTTGGATGTTTTTCTTCAGGTCCAGAATATTAGATTTGCTCAACAATATTGCGTCTAAGAGTTCGTTTTCCAAAACTGATAAAAAAATATTATTTAACAATTTAATAATTAGATTTTAAGCTTCTACGAGATAAAATCCTCACATTTCCAACAAAACAACAAACTATCGTACCCGAATTTCATAGAAATATTTTTTTTTGTTGAACAAAATAAAACTACTCCAACTGCATCAACTTGCTGCTTGATGCTTTGTTCCTGCATGTATTCTTGGTGTGCTAAACAGAACTGCAGATGCTGCACTTGCGAGGTTTTCTTGATGCTTTTTTGTTGGCAATTCTTCCAAATTCTCCTGCAGAAGGTAACCTTTTCTTTCTTGGCCTGCCACTTTTTCTTGTCACAAGTGGAGGATAACATTCTATGTTGATTACATCATCTGGGACAATCTCGTCTGATTGTGTAGGTACTGGGTCGATTGTCTCTCGGTATGCGATGTACCAAGCTGAAGTAGAGTAGTAGCTGCTAACGAAATCTGTCATTTTCCATTTTTTCTTCTTAATGGCAGCTAATGCATGTACACAAGGAATGTGTTCTACATCGAAGACCTTGCAGCTATACTTTTTGGCTTTTAAATCAACCACTCCATAGAATTTCACACCTGTTACTTGAAACTGAACGGAGTTCAATTCTCTCACTTCATACATGTTTAATAGATTATATATTTCCTCGAGTATTTTCAGAATAGCTGGTGTCAGTGTGTCCTTGTTCTCCTCTGCCTTGTTCTGTCTCTTGCTAAACCACTTTGATATCAAATTTCTTATGTAGTTAAGAAGAGCAACAATCTGGAATGATCTTGCTTCCCTGAGCACATTGTTGAATAATTCTACATTATTTGTGGTCAGAATACTGTATCTTTGCCCTTTGTAATGTGCTCTAGCCCATCTCTCCAATTTTGCAATTTCTAGATACTTTTCTATCTCTGAATTTATTGTGCATATCTTCTGGAAATTATCATCACAATCTGCTCTTGTGTAACTCTTCGCAGCTTTTGTAAACAATCTGCATACTCCTTTGTCTTTGAATCTTGTTTTCAAATTTTCTTTCAAATGCCTTGTACATACTACATGTGCAGATGAAGAGTACACAAGTTCAACAACTTTGAAAATACTCTAGTGTCGATCAGAGACAATAACCAAATGGCTTGAAGAAGGAGTGACCTTAGCCAATTGTTCAAAGAACCATCTCCAGGACCTGTCATTCTCATAATCTACTACAGCATAAGCAAGCGGGTAGATTTGATGGTTTCCATCTTGTGAAGATGCAATCAAAAGATGTCCCTCATACTTTCCGTGTAAGTGCGTTCCATCCACCATGATCACCTACAAAAGATTTCATTCACCATGTAAGTTTCAATCTAGATAAAATTTATTGTGGACACTATGCAATTGTCCACACAGCCTTCTTAGGGTCAATTTGCAACAGTCCCTATTCATTCAAGCAATGGGGACAGTTACAACTGTCCCTATTTCATTCAAGCAAACTGTCCCCATTGGACAAGCGGCTTGTGGTACACGGAATGTGAAATTGTTCCTAGATACTCATTAGGGACACTTGCAAACTCTTTCTAGAGTATTATTGGGGACAGTTGCGTACTGTCTCTAGATCCTTTTTTTTTGTAAATTCAACTCTATAATAATTATTATTTTGAATAAATCACACTACAGATTGATCTTAATTTGGTACCTTTCTCATTACTTGGAAACCTTTGATTGATGCTCCAATTGCAATAAATACATATTTGAAACGGTTCTGGTCTTCAGTTTTTAAGCATGTGTATGTACCGTTGTATATTTGTTTAATAGTGTGACAGTATATAGGTAGCATCCCATAGTTTGCTCCAAGTGTTCCTCTTATGAGATTTTGTGCCCATTCATGTGCCCTTCAAGCTGTCCAATAGCTTATATCCTGAAAAAACTCACTTCTCATGTCATTGCGAATCATATTAGGCGTCGACCCCTTTGATACATATATAAACCTACATTGAAGGCAAGACATGTGTTAATAAAAAATATTTCTTAGACTATGCAATATATTCTTATTTAGTTGGACATTTACCTTGTCTTCATTGTCTCTCCAACCGTTTTGAATGAAGGTTTAATCGTGTTTTCACATCTAAAGTCAAAAGAGCAAGTATGTTCTTGAACAAATATTCGTACTTTGAAGAATTTAGTACCCTTTAATACGGTAGCCCTTAATCTCCACTTGCAATCAGCATCCAAGCATACAATCTTATACAGTTTAGGATTTGATTTCTTTACTTTAAATTCAAAGTTCTCGCGCATTGCCATATGTTTCACAGCATGTGTAAGCTCTCTTTTTGTCCCAAAAATATGTCCCACAGTAATGAAGTCTGTATTGACTGGATTCTGTGTTATCTCATTTTTCTCAGAGATTGATCCAGTTTCAAGATTGCTTCTCTCTGTACAACAAACACTGCCACTGTATTGTTCCAAATGGTAACTAGATTGAAGAGAAGTTATATATCGTTTTGCGTAGTATCATGATTGTCGTGGCTTCCACGAGTGTTTTTAGTTGATGACACATATAAAGGCAAACTCCATGAAACTTCAGGGTCCTCATTGATCTCAAAGAAGCTTCTGAAATCCTCCTCTCTATCGACCAAGTACGCTTCTCTGAATTTCTGAAATGGATTCAAATGACTAATTCTCAATTCATCAAGTGATGAATTGATTTTTAATCTTTCGCTTATGCTTTCCTTTCGTTCTTGGAACTTTATAACTCTCATTACATACAATTGCCTTGGAAACTACATTCCCAATGTATGTGCTAATTCCATCTTTTATCTTCCATTCTCATCCATAGCACACAACATTCCTCTGGGGACAGTTGCAATATGTCCCTCAGAACCAGAATCTGCTTGGGATAGTTGTAAACTGCAACTTTCCCAAGCAATTATAGGGGATAGTTGTTTAGTATTGTTCGGGACAACTGCAAAATGTTCCCAAATCCTTCTTGGAGACATTTTCAAACTTTCTTCAATGAGGATACAGTTGCACATCGCTCATAATACATAGAGTACACATCATTTTAATACTATAAACATTTTTTTTCCAGATAGCATTCCCTTGGGGAAAGTTGCTATCTCTCCCTCAACAATAGAATCTGATTCAGACAGTTGGAAATTGTCCCAATCATTTATAAGGGACAATTGTTTAGTATTGTTCGGGACAGTTGCAAAATGTTTCCATATCCTTGCTGGGACAGTTGCAAATTGTAACCTTCAGATGAAGATGAAGTTCAAATTTTCCTTTTAATTGTTGTTTCTAATCAACTGAATATCTCTATAATCTCTTCCATATTGTTTATCGAACCTCTATAAACTATATTGAACTATCAAAATCACTTGTAATACATACCTCTTTTCAATTGCAGATTGCACACTATTCGCCCAAATAGCTTCGATTATGTGTCGAATTACTTTTGATATGTTGTTTGTTCTTGTTATTTTGTCTCGATTCTTCTTTTTATTGATAGCTTTGCAGTTTTCTCGCGATTTAAAAGAGCGAAATGGTCTCGGTGTGTTGTTTCTTGCGGAGGAAGAAAATTCGGTTTTGCACGTGTGATCGGCACTATTTTATAGTGTATTTCTAGGGTGTGTTACCAGTTTTGAGGTTCCATTTGGATGGATTTAGAGCACAATTGTGGAGTTGAGAGTTAGAGACTAGAAGTGAAGAAATCATGGGATTTACAGAGGTTTGAAGTGCATTGAAGAGTAGAAGAACAATGGGCTGAATTAAAATGGTTAGTTCTCTTTACTCAGATGTCCAAATGGAGTGATTCCAATTCTAGGAGTTAGATCTTGAAGTCTACTACAAGTCCTCAAAATATGAGCGCAATCCGAGTTGGGAATCAAAAGTTATGGCATTTTTACGGAAATGTCGCAGAAGCTGGAGAAGTCGTCGTCACCGCACCCCGCGGTTGGATGGACGCACCCGCGGCGAGCACAAGAAAAGCGAGGATCTAGATTCTGGAAGACCACCGCACCCCGCGGTGGGTATCACCGCACCCGCGGTGGAGACGCGTTGAAGACCCTTTTCCGGATTTATTTCTGAGATTTCTTATTTCCTTTTATTTTATTTCTGAAACTTTGTTTCCATGTTTGTTATTTTCTTTTCCTTATTTCCTTAGTATTTAAGTTAAGTTTAAGACTCTTTTAGAGAAAATCTATTCTTTAACCCTAGTTGCCACCTATCTTAGTTTTACTCTCACAAACCCTATGGAGAACTAAACCTCCATTGTTGCACTTGACGTTTTGAAGCCTTCAATTGATTGGTTGTGAGTTTTCTACTCTTGTTCGATTTCCTATCTAGTTGTATTAATTCTCTTGCGCTTGAATGTTTATTGAATCTTATTGGTTTATCTAGACTGATCACCTAGGTTTATTGATATTATCCATATAGCTAGGACTTGTGATTCCGGGTTCGGGTTGCATATCTAGTAGCAAACACGATTTACATAAGCGGGTTGCGAGTGTTCATCGTGAGAGAGAGTTAATTGCATACTTATAGTAACGGGTTGTTTCTATTGCATGTATCTTGTTGAATCCTTGGTTGAATGCTATTGCTTTATTGAGTCTTGAAGGTTTTCAGATTTGATTTGGTAATAAGTACTATTAGGGCTGGTAGAACTAATAGTTACCTATGATCGGGATAAGAACAACTAAAGGAAAGATAAGAACTTGAGATTGATAGAATTCAGTGATCAACCATATCTCTTGTTGTGTGCATCTTTGTCAGGTGTGACGCTTTTCCCCATCATATTCACAACCTTTGCCTGCGAATCTTTTTACTTGCTTTGTTTTAACTACTTGGTTCGAAAATCATACAAACTCCCCCTAGTTCCTAGTTGGTGACTTGAAAGACACAAGAATTGATAACCTAATTCCCTTGGGTTCGACCCTGACTTGCTTGCTATACTCTTTAGTAGGTATTTTAGGATTTCTTTGATTAGGCATACGACTTTAGCCCTGTCAACATGTTTTATGAAGCAACTCGATCAGTAGCTCGCGCGTGTGTTAGGCTTAATGATCTAGGGGGTCAAGCGGCTGTTAAGCATAATTGGGGTCCCAAACCTCTTATTCGAGCCCACTTAAGGGGTCATTTGCGTCAAGAACAGGAAATCTATCTGGCCCATTACAATGGATTGATTCTAATTTATTTTAATCCCTTCTTTATGTTTAGTCAAAGCCCTTGATGTACGACGGATTAAGGTTTTCTACATAAATAATCTATTTTAGTACGTAGTCCATATTCATAATACACTATATGCATTAGTAGACTCGTACATGGTAGCCGAAAGGGACATATATCATATATGTGATTGACTGTAAACCAATCTTACGAGTGCTCTGTATTTCAAAATGAAGTCGAAATTAAATGTCTCGTGACCTTACTTTTTTCTCAAGTTAAACGCCAGTCTTATACAAACACTAATAAATGTTCTTCAAGAAAGTTATCTTAAATTGACTGGTAAGATACCAACAATGAGTTGATCTAGTGGTTTGACACTAGGCTTTTTTATGCGTTCTATCCAGAGGTCTCGAGTTCGATTTTTACTGAAGGCGTATATGGAAATACTGAAGTTGAGAGGGGTCTACTATTTCGTATGTCAACAATACCCCAGTCTGAATGAAAATCGACTCTGACCAATCGAACTAGACGATCAAGAAAAAAAAATTGACGGTTAAGGCTTTGTTCGGTAAAACAAAGTTTTTGAAGAGGTTGAGGTTTTCTGAAAGATTTTTTACAAGGTTATGGTTTTATAGAGATTTTTTTGTAACCTTTTAAAACCTTGTAGAAACCTATTTGACTGTTTGGTGAGACAAAGTTTTTCAATATATTTCAATTAAAATTACCATAAGGGTTGTTTTTTTTTATAAAATAACACTAGTATGGGATTTTGGATATTTTGTGAATAAAATTATGATAATCTTGTAAAACCTTCAATAACCTTTCTCTTAGGAGGTTCTTATTTAACCTCTTAAAATCTTAACCTTCTAAAAATTCTTGTACTACCAAACACATAAAAAAATAAGTTTTGAATAGTACAAACATCTAATAACCTTTCATAACCTGCGCCGAACATAGCCTAAGTTGACATTTTTTTGATCAAAGACATTTAAAAAGTCATAAACATCCGTCCAAGCTCAAAATTATATACTTCTCTTATTTCATGTCCTCCACACTAGAATTTTAATAACAGCGTCACCCAATTAGATTAAAGATTCTAAATCTTGTAGCACCCATTATTTGACTTTCAAACATGAAAAATGGCCTTCTTAACACTGGCATGATTAAATAAAATAAGTTTTTCAAGCAGCTAAAACAAGAATATGTAACCTAATGCAAAATGTTGGATCATAAGTGTGTTGGACATGGAACAATATATTATTTTTTAGGCAGCAGAATAATATAAATTAGGCAAGCTAGTAACAACACATACTTTTCTTATGGAGAAATCTCAATTAACAAACTAGTTAATTAAGAAAAATCTCTACCTTTAGGATTTCAAACGTATACTTTTGTTATTGACCGGGGGTTTTCTTCTTTGCCATGCTCTTTGTTGGAACGATGCTGTTTCTTCAGGTTTTGATGATGATAAACATCATTGGGTTAAATGGTTTATGTTGGATCGTTAATGTTACGTGTGAGGAAATAAATGCTTTGTTCCCACAGAATATGTAGCGGAATAAAACAAGAAATTAAGATGAGTTTTCAAACACAATACTTAGAGTGAAAAACTCTAAATAACCATCTAGCTACTTAGAGAAAAGCCACTACCTTCTAGCTTTCACTACAGAGGAAGAGGTCTACTTATGTTATTGATTTATGGTTCGCTTACAAGTGTAGCTCGGACCTAACCCCAAACTTCCCACCATGTCTTGAATCACTCCTACCACTTCAACTCACGAACTCAATTTCCAAAGACTCGATGATACGATTTGATGCCTTGTCTCGCCTATGGTGCCGTATCGTGGTCAAGAAGCAATTAAACTCGAACAGATAAGTGATGGCTTCCATGGAGTGGAAGTGAAAGATTCTCTTGTACTCGAACGAACGATCGAGGGTGGGGTGGCGGGAATCGGCTAGGAATTTTTTTTGTTTTTGTTTTAGGTAAAATTTTGGCTTGGATGAGGATGAGGCATGGAAGTCCTAGGGCTAGGGGAGCGGCGGCAATGGAGAAAGGTGATGTTTTTATGGAAGATAAAGGTTGCGGCGACGGTGGTATGGTGGATCGATGGAGGCGCAAGCGAGAAAAAAGTAGATCGAGAAGGAAAGATTTAACTTTGACCGTTAGAGTCTTAGGATACCAGTTGATAAAATTCGATGCCTCGTCTCGCCTATGGTGCCGAATAGTGGTCAAGGAACAATCAAACTCGAACGGATGTTCTTCATGTGCTCGAATTAAGTGATGGCTTCCACGGGGTGGGAGCAAACGAGGATCTTGTACTCTAACGGATCGAGGATGGGGTGAGTCGGAATCAAGAACCAACGTGATGGCCTCGGATCTAGACAAACGTAATCGTCTTGTGGTTGAATCGAACAAGTTACTAGGTTGATGCCCATGCTTAATCAAGGAGAAACTTGACTTTGAAATTAAGCAATTGAACTAAGTGTGACTACAAATGAAGCCAATGGAGGCTTTAAATACTGCTAGATACTCGGCCATAGGTCGAGTAGTCCATTGGGCCGATGTCCACAACATATGGTCCATAAATGCCAACAATAGAAATGCTAATTGTTCAAAGAACCATCTCCAGGACCTGTCATTCTCATAATCTACTACAGCATAAGCAAGCGGGTAGATTTGATGGTTTCCATCTTGTGAAGATGCAATCAAAAGATGTCCCTCATACTTTCCGTGTAAGTGCATTCCATCCACCATGATCACCTACAAAAGATTTCATTCACCATGTAAGTTTCAATCTAGATAAAATTTATTGTGGACACTATGCAATTGTCCACACAGCCTTCTTGGGGTCAATTTGCAACAATTCCTATTTCATTCAAGCAATGGGGACAGTTGCAACTGTCCCTATTTCATTCAAGCAAACTGTCCCCATTGGACAAGCAGCTTGTGGTACTCGGAATGTGAAATTGTTCCTAGATACTCATTAGGGACACTTGCAAACTCTTTCTAGAGTATTATTGGGGACAGTTGCGTACTGTCTCTAGATCCTTTTTTTTGTAAATTCAACTCTATAACAATTATTATTTTGAATAAATCACACTACAGATTGATCTTAATTTGGTACCTTTCTCATTACTTGGAAACCTTTGATTGATGCTCCAATTGCAATAAATACATATTTGAAACGGTTCTGGTCTTTAGTTTTTAAGCATGTGTATGTACCGTTGTATATTTGTTTGATAGTGTGACAATATATAGGTAGCATCCCATAGTTTGCTCCAAGTGTTCCTCTTATGAGATTTTGTGCCCTTCAAGCTGTCCAATAGCTTATATCCTGAAAAAACTCACTTCTCATGTCATTGCGAATCATATTAGGCGTCGACCCCTTTGATACATATATAAACCTACATTGAAGGCAAGACATGTGTTAATAAAAAATATTTCTTAGACTATGCAATATATTCTTATTTAGTTGGACATTTACCTTGTCTTCATTGTCTCTCCAACCGTTTTGAATGAAGGTTTAATCGTGTTTTCACATCTAAAGTCAAAAGAGCAAGTATGTTCTTGAACAAATATTCGTACTTTGAAGAATTTAGTACCCTTTAATACGGTAGCCCTTAATCTCCACTTGCAATCAGCATCCAAGCATACAATCTTATACAGTTTAGGATTTGATTTCTTTACTTTAAATTCAAAGTTCTCGCGCATTGCCATATGTTTCACAGCATGTGTAAGCTCTCTTTTTGTCCCAAAAATATGTCCCACAGTAATGAAGTCTGTATTGACTGGATTCTGTGTTATCTCATTTTTCTCAGAGATTGATCCAGTTTCAAGATTGCTTCTCTCTGTACAACAAACACTGCCACTGTATTGTTCCAAATGGTAACTAGATTGAAGAGAAGTTATATATCGTTTTGCGTAGTATCATGATTGTCGTGGCTTCCACGAGTGTTTTTAGTTGATGACACATATAAAGGCAAACTCCATGAAACTTCAGGGTCCTCATTGATCTCAAAGAAGCTTCTGAAATCCTCCTCTCTATCGACCAAGTACGCTTCTCTGAATTTCTGAAATGGATTCAAATGACTAATTCTCAATTCATCAAGTGATGAATTGATTTTTAATCTTTCGCTTATGCTTTCCTTTCGTTCTTGGAACTTTATAACTCTCATTACATACAATTGCCTTGGAAACTACATTCCCAATGTATGTGCTAATTCCATCTTTTATCTTCCATTCTCATCCATAGCACACAACATTCCTCTAGGGACAGTTGCAATATGTCCCTCAGAACCAGAATCTGCTTGGGATAGTTGTAAACTGCAACTTTCCCAAGCAATTATAGGGGATAGTTGTTTAGTATTGTTCGGGACAACTGCAAAATGTTCCCAAATCCTTCTTGGAGACATTTTCAAACTTTCTTCAATGAGGATACAGTTGCACATCGCTCATAATACATAGAGTACACATCATTTTAATACTATAAACATTTTTTTTCCAGATAGCATTCCCTTGGGGAAAGTTGCTATCTCTCCCTCAACAATAGAATCTGATTCAGACAGTTGGAAATTGTCCCAATCATTTATAAGGGACAATTGTTTAGTATTGTTCGGGACAGTTGCAAAATGTTTCCATATCCTTGCTGGGACAGTTGCAAATTGTAACCTTCAGATGAAGATGAAGTTCAAATTTTCCTTTTAATTGTTGTTTCTAATCAACTGAATATCTCTATAATCTCTTCCATATTGTTTATCGAACCTCTATAAACTATATTGAACTATCAAAATCACTTGTAATACATACCTCTTTTCAATTGCAGATTGCACACTATTCGCCCAAATAGCTTCGATTATGTGTCGAATTACTTTTGATATGTTGTTTGTTCTTGTTATTTTGTCTCGATTCTTCTTTTTATTGATAGCTTTGCAGTTTTCTCGCGATTTAAAAGAGCGAAATGGTCTCGGTGTGTTGTTTCTTGCGGAGGAAGAAAATTCGGTTTTGCACGTGTGATCGGCACTATTTTATAGTGTATTTCTAGGGTGTGTTACCAGTTTTGAGGTTCCATTTGGATGGATTTAGAGCACAATTGTGGAGTTGAGAGTTAGAGACTAGAAGTGAAGAAATCATGGGATTTACAGAGGTTTGAAGTGCATTGAAGAGTAGAAGAACAATGGGCTGAATTAAAATGGTTAGTTCTCTTTACTCAGATGTCCAAATGGAGTGATTCCAATTCTAGGAGTTAGATCTTGAAGTCTACTACAAGTCCTCAAAATATGAGCGCAATCCGAGTTGGGAATCAAAAGTTATGGCATTTTTACGGAAGTGTCGCAGAAGCTGGAGAAGTCGTCGTCACCGCACCCCGCGGTTGGATGGACGCACCCGCGGCGAGCACAAGAAAAGCGAGGATCTAGATTCTGGAAGACCACCGCACCCCGCGGTGGGTATCACCGCACCCGCGGTGGAGACGCGTTGAAGACCCTTTTCCGGATTTATTTCTGAGATTTCTTATTTCCTTTTATTTTATTTTTGAAACTTTGTTTCCATGTTTGTTATTTTCTTTTCCTTATTTCCTTAGTATTTAAGTTAAGTTTAAGACTCTTTTAGAGAAAATCTATTCTTTAACCCTAGTTGCCACCTATCTTAGTTTTACTCTCACAAACCCTATGGAGAACTAAACCTCCATTGTTGCACTTGACGTTTTGAAGCCTTCAATTGATTGGTTGTGAGTTTTCTACTCTTGTTCGATTTCCTATCTAGTTGTATTAATTCTCTTGCGCTTGAATGTTTATTGAATCTTATTGGTTTATCTAGACTGATCACCTAGGTTTATTGATATTATCCATATAGCTAGGACTTGTGATTCCGGGTTCGGGTTGCATATCTAGTAGCAAACACGATTTACATAAGCGGGTTGCGAGTGTTCATCGTGAGAGAGAGTTAATTGCATACTTATAGTAACGGGTTGTTTCTATTGCATGTATCTTGTTGAATCCTTGGTTGAATGCTATTGCTTTATTGAGTCTTGAAGGTTTTCAGATTTGATTTGGTAATAAGTACTATTAGGGCTGGTAGAACTAATAGTTACCTATGATCGGGATAAGAACAACTAAAGGAAAGATAAGAACTTGAGATTGATAGAATTCAGTGATCAACCATATCTCTTGTTGTGTGCATCTTTGTCAGGTGTGACGCTTTTCCCCATCATATTCACAACCTTTGCCTGCGAATCTTTTTACTTGCTTTGTTTTAACTACTTGGTTCGAAAATCATACAAACTCCCCCTAGTTCCTAGTTGGTGACTTGAAAGACACAAGAATTGATAACCTAATTCCCTTGGGTTCGACCCTGACTTGCTTGCTATACTCTTTAGTAGGTATTTTAGGATTTCTTTGATTAGGCATACGACTTTAGCCCTGTCAACGTGTTTTATGAAGCAGCTCGATCAGTAGCTCGCGCGTGTGTTAGGCTTAATGATCTAGGGGGTCAAGCGGCTGTTAAGCATAATTGGAGTCCCAAACCTCTTATTCGAGCCCACTTAAGGGGTCATTTGCGTCAAGAACAGGAAATCTATCTGGCCCATTACAATGGATTGATTCTAATTTATTTTAATCCCTTCTTTATGTTTAGTCAAAGCCCTTGATGTACGACGGATTAAGGTTTTCTACATAAATAATCTCTTTTAGTACGTAGTCCATATTCATAATACACTATATGCATTAGTAGACTCGTACATGGTAGCCGAAAGGGACATATATCATATATGTGATTGACTGTAAACCAATCTTACGAGTGCTCTGTATTTCAAAATGAAGTCGAAATTAAATGTCTCGTGACCTTACTTTTTTCTCAAGTTAAACGCCAGTCTTATACAAACACTAATAAATGTTCTTCAAGAAAGTTATCTTAAATTGACTGGTAAGATACCAACAATGAGTTGATCTAGTGGTTTGACACTAGGCTTTTTTATGCGTTCTATCCAGAGGTCTCGAGTTCGATTTTTACTGAAGGCGTATATGGAAATACTGAAGTTGAGAGGGGTCTACTATTTCGTATGTCAACAATACCCCAGTCTGAATGAAAATCGACTCTGACCAATCGAACTAGACGATCAAGAAAAAAAAATTGACGGTTAAGGCTTTGTTCGGTAAAACAAAGTTTTTGAAAAGGTTGAGGTTTTCTGAAAGATTTTTTACAAGGTTATGGTTTTATAGAGATTTTTTTGTAACCTTTTAAAACCTTGTAGAAACCTATTTGACTGTTTGGTGAGACAAAGTTTTTCAATATATTTCAATTAAAATTACCATAAGGGTTGTTTTTTTTTATAAAATAACACTAGTATGGGATTTTGGATATTTTGTGAATAAAATTATGATAATCTTGTAAAACCTTCAATAACCTTTCTCTTAGGAGGTTCTTATTTAACCTCTTAAAATCTTAACCTTCTAAAAATTCTTGTACTACCAAACACATAAAAAAATAAGTTTTGAATAGTACAAACATCTAATAACCTTTCATAACCTGCGCCGAACATAGCCTAAGTTGACATTTTTTTGATCAAAGACATTTAAAAAGTCATAAACATCCGTCCAAGCTCAAAATTATATACTTCTCTTATTTCATGTCCTCCACACTAGAATTTTAATAACAGCGTCACCCAATTAGATTAAAGATTCTAAATCTTGTAGCACCCATTATTTGACTTTCAAACATGAAAAATGGCCTTCTTAACACTGGCATGATTAAATAAAATAAGTTTTTCAAGCAGCTAAAACAAGAATATGTAACCTAATGCAAAATGTTGGATCATAAGTGTGTTGGACATGGAACAATATATTATTTTTTAGGCAGCAGAATAATATAAATTAGGCAAGCTAGTAACAACACATACTTTTCTTATGGAGAAATCTCAATTAACAAACTAGTTAATTAAGAAAAATCTCTACCTTTAGGATTTCAAACGTATACTTTTGTTATTGACCGGGGGTTTTCTTCTTTGCCATGCTCTTTGTTGGAACGATGCTGTTTCTTCAGGTTTTGATGATGATAAACATCATTGGGTTAAATGGTTTATGTTGGATCGTTAATGTTACGTGTGAGGAAATAAATGCTTTGTTCCCACAGAATATGTAGCGGAATAAAACAAGAAATTAAGATGAGTTTTCAAACACAATACTTAGAGTGAAAAACTCTAAATAACCATCTAGCTACTTAGAGAAAAGCCACTACCTTCTAGCTTTCACTACAGAGGAAGAGGTCTACTTATGTTATTGATTTATGGTTCGCTTACAAGTGTAGCTCGGACCTAACCCCAAACTTCCCACCATGTCTTGAATCACTCCTACCACTTCAACTCACGAACTCAATTTCCAAAGACTCGATGATACGATTTGATGCCTTGTCTCGCCTATGGTGCCGTATCGTGGTCAAGAAGCAATTAAACTCGAACAGATAAGTGATGGCTTCCATGGAGTGGAAGTGAAAGATTCTCTTGTACTCGAACGAACGATCGAGGGTGGGGTGGCGGGAATCGGCTAGGAATTTTTTTTGTTTTTGTTTTAGGTAAAATTTTGGCTTGGATGAGGATGAGGCATGGAAGTCCTAGGGCTAGGGGAGCGGCGGCAATGGAGAAAGGTGATGTTTTTATGGAAGATAAAGGTTGCGGCGACGGTGGTATGGTGGATCGATGGAGGCGCAAGCGAGAAAAAAGTAGATCGAGAAGGAAAGATTTAACTTTGACCGTTAGAGTCTTAGGATACCAGTTGATAAAATTCGATGCCTCGTCTCGCCTATGGTGCCGAATAGTGGTCAAGGAACAATCAAACTCGAACGGATGTTCTTCATGTGCTCGAATTAAGTGATGGCTTCCACGGGGTGGGAGCAAACGAGGATCTTGTACTCTAACGGATCGAGGATGGGGTGAGTCGGAATCAAGAACCAACGTGATGGCCTCGGATCTAGACAAACGTGATCGTCTTGTGGTTGAATCGAACAAGTTACTAGGTTGATGCCCATGCTTAATCAAGGAGAAACTTGACTTTGAAATTAAGCAATTGAACTAAGTGTGACTACAAATGAAGCCAATGGAGGCTTTAAATACTGCTAGATACTCGGCCATAGGTCGAGTAGTCCATTGGGCCGATGTCCACAACATATGGTCCATAAATGCCAACAATAGAAATGCTAATTGTTCAAAGAACCATCTCCAGGACCTGTCATTCTCATAATCTACTACAGCATAAGCAAGCGGGTAGATTTGATGGTTTCCATCTTGTGAAGATGCAATCAAAAGATGTCCCTCATACTTTCCGTGTAAGTGCATTCCATCCACCATGATCACCTACAAAAGATTTCATTCACCATGTAAGTTTCAATCTAGATAAAATTTATTGTGGACACTATGCAATTGTCCACACAGCCTTCTTGGGGTCAATTTGCAACAATTCCTATTTCATTCAAGCAATGGGGACAGTTGCAACTGTCCCTATTT
This sequence comes from Rheum nobile, assembly GCA_027886185.1. Lineage (NCBI taxonomy): Eukaryota > Viridiplantae > Streptophyta > Magnoliopsida > Caryophyllales > Polygonaceae > Rheum > Rheum nobile. The sequence continues at coordinate 7,809,755 of WOAB01000736.1, read as the reverse complement.
CATTCAAGCAAACTGTCCCCATTGGACAAGCAGCTTGTGGTACTCGGAATGTGAAATTGTTCCTAGATACTCATTAGGGACACTTGCAAACTCTTTCTAGAGTATTATTGGGGACAGTTGTGTATTGTCTCTAGATCCTTTTTTTTGTAAATTCAACTCTATAACAATTATTATTTTGAATAAATCACACTACAGATTGATCTTAATTTGGTACCTTTCTCATTACTTGGAAACCTTTGATTGATGCTCCAATTGCAATAAATACATATTTGAAACGGTTCTGGTCTTTAGTTTTTAAGCATGTGTATGTACCGTTGTATATTTGTTTGATAGTGTGACAATATATAGGTAGCATCCCATAGTTTGCTCCAAGTGTTCCTCTTATGAGATTTTGTGCCCTTCAAGCTGTCCAATAGCTTATATCCTGAAAAAACTCACTTCTCATGTCATTGCGAATCATATTAGGCGTCGACCCCTTTGATACATATATAAACCTACATTGAAGGCAAGACATGTGTTAATAAAAAATATTTCTTAGACTATGCAATATATTCTTATTTAGTTGGACATTTACCTTGTCTTCATTGTCTCTCCAACCGTTTTGAATGAAGGTTTAATCGTGTTTTCACATCTAAAGTCAAAAGAGCAAGTATGTTCTTGAACAAATATTCGTACTTCGAAGAATTTAGTACCCTTTAATACGGTAGCCCTTAATCTCCACTTGCAATCAGCATCCAAGCATACAATCTTATACAGTTTAGGATTTGATTTCTTTACTTTAAATTCAAAGTTCTCGCGCATTGCCATATGTTTCACAGCATGTGTAAGCTCTCTTTTTGTCCCAAAAATATGTCCCACAGTAATGAAGTCTGTATTGACTGGATTATGTGTTATCTCATTTTTCTCAGAGATTGATCCAGTTTCAAGATTGCTTCTCTCTGTACAACAAACACTGCCACTGTATTGTTCCAAATGGTAACTAGATTGAAGAGAAGTTATATATCGTTTTGCGTAGTATCATGATTGTCGTGGCTTCCACGAGTGTTTTTAGTTGATGACACATATAAAGGCAAACTCCATGAAACTTCAGGGTCCTCATTGATCTCAAAGAAACTTCTGAAATCCTCCTCTCTATCGACCAAGTACGCTTCTCTGAATTTCTGAAATGGATTCAAATGACTAATTCTCAATTCATCAAGTGATGAATTGATTTTTAATCTTTCGTTTATGCTTTCCTTTAGTTCTTGGAACTTTATAACTCTCATTACATACAATTGCCTTGGAAACTACATTCCCAATGTATGTGCTAATTCCATCTTTTATCTTCCATTCTCATCCATAGCACACAACATTCCTCTGGGGACAGTTGCAATATGTCCCTCAGAACCAGAATCTGCTTGGGATAGTTGTAAACTGTAATTTTCCCAAGCAATTATAGGGGATAGTTGTTTAGTATTGTTCGGGACAACTGCAAAATGTTCCCAAATCCTTCATGGAGACATTTTCAAACTGTCTTCAATGAGGATACAGTTGCACATCGCTCATAATACATAGAGTACACATCATTTTAATACTATAAACATTTTTTTTCCAGATAGCATTCCCTTGGGGAAAGTTGCTATCTCTCCCTCAACAATAGAATCTGATTCGGACAGTTGGAAATTGTCCCAATCATTTATAAGGGATAATTCTTTAGTATTGTTTGGGACAGTTGCAAAATGTTTCCATATCCTTGCTGGGACAGTTGCAAATTGTAACCTTCAGATGAAGATGAAGTTCAAATTTTCCTTTTAATTGTTGTTTCTAATCAACTGAATATCTCTATAATCTCTTCCATATTGTTTATCGAACCTCTATAAACTATATTGAACTATCAAAATCACTTGTAATACATACCTCTTTTCAATTGCAGATTGCACACTATTCGCCCAAACAGCTTCGATTCTGTGTCGAATTACTTCTGATATGTTGTTTGTTCTTGTTATTTTGTCTCGATTCTTCTTTTTATTGATAGCTTTGCAGTTTTCTCGCGATTTAAAAGAGCGAAATGGTCTCGGTGTGTTGTTTCTTGCGGAGGAAGAAAATTCGGTTTTGCACGTGTGATCGGCACTATTTTATAGTGTATTTCTAGGGTGTGTTACCAGTTTTGAGGTGCCATTTGAATGAATTTAGAGCACAATTGTGGAGTTGAGAGTTAGAGACTAGAAGTGAAGAAATTATGAGATTTACAGAGGTTTGAAGTGCATTGAAGAGTAGAAGAACAGTGGGCTGAATTAAAATGGTTAGTTCTATTTACTCAGATGTCCAAATGGAGTGATTCCAATTCTAGGAGTTAGATCTTGAAGTCTACTACAAGTCCTCAAAATATGAGCGCAATCCGAGTTGGGAATCAAAAGTTATGGCATTTTTACGGAAGTGTCGCAGAAGCTGGAGAAGTCGTCGCCACCACACCCCGCGGTGGGATGGACGCACCCGCGGCGAGCACAACAAAAGCGAGGATCTAGATTCTGGAAGACCACCGCACCCGCGGTGGAGACGCGCTGAAGACCCTTTTCCGGATTTATTTCCGAGATTTCTTATTTTCTTTTATTTTATTTCTGAAACTTTGTTTCCAAGTTTGTTATTTTCTTTTCTTTATTTCCTTAGTATTTAAGTTAAGTTTAAGACTCTTTTAGAGAAAATCTATTCTTTAACCCTAGTTGCCACCTATCTTAGTTTTACTCTCACAAACCCTATGGAGAACTAAACCTCAATTATTGCACTTGACGTTTTGAAGCCTTCAATTGATTGGTTGTGAGTTTTCTACTCTTGTTCGATTTCCTATCTAGTTGTATTAATTCTCTTATGCTTGAATGTTTATTGAATCTTATTGGTTTATCTAGACTGATCACCTAGGTTTATTGATATTATCCATATAGCTAGGACTTGTGATTCCGGGTTCGGGTTGCATATCTAGTAGCAAACACGATTTACATAAGCGGGTTGCGAGTGTTCATCGTGAGAGAGAGTTAATTGCATGCTTATAGTAACGGGTTGTTTCTATTGCATGTATCTTGTTGAATCCTTGGTTGAATGCTATTGCTTTATTGAGTCTTGAAGGTTTTCAGATTTGATTTGGTAATAAGTACTATTAGGGCTGGTAGAACTAATAGTTACCTATGATCGGGATAAGAACAACTAAAGGAAAGATAAGAACTTGAGATTGATAGAATTCAGTGATCAACCATATCTCTTGTTGTGTGCATCTTTGTCAGGTGTGACGCTTTTCCCCATCATATTCACAACCTTTGCCTACGAATCTGTTTACTTGCTTTGTTTTAACTACTTGGTTCGAAAATCATACAAACCCCCCCTAGTTCCTAGTTGGTGACTTGAAAGACACAAGAATTGATAACCTAATTCCCTTGGGTTCGACCCTGACTTGCTTGCTATACTCTTTAGTAGGTACTTTAGGATTTCTTTGATTAGGCATACGACTTTAGCCCTGTCAACGTGTTTTATGAAGCAGCTCGATCAGTAGCTCGCGCGTGTGTTAGGCTTAATGATCTAGGGGGTCAAGCGGCTGTTAAGCATAATTGGGGTCCCAAACCTCTTATTCGAGCCCACTTAAGGGGTCATTTGCGTCAAGAACAGGAAATCTATCTGGCCCATTACAATGGATTGATTCTAATTTATTTTAATCCGTTCTTTATGTTTAGTTCAAAGCCCTTGATGTACGACGGATTAAGGTTTTCTACATAAATAATCTCTTTTAGTACGTAGTCCATATTCATAATACACTATATGCATTAGTAGACTCGTACATGGTAGCCGAAAGGGACATATATCATATATGTGATTGACTGTAAACCAATCTTACGAGTGCTCTGTATTTCAAAATGAAGTCGAAATTAAATGTCTCGCGACCTTACTTTTTTCTCAAGTTAAACGCCAGTCTTATACAAACACTAATAAATGTTCTTCAAGAAAGTTATCTTAAATTGACTGTTAAGATACCAATAATGAGTTGATCTAGTGGTTTGACACTAGGCTTTTTTATGCATTCTATCCAGAGGTCTCGAGTTCGATTTTTGCTGAAGGCGTATATGGAAATACTGATGTTGAGAGGGGTCTACTATTTCGTATGTCAACAATATCCCAGTCTGAATGAAAATCGACTTTGACCAATCGAACTAGACGATCAAGAAAAAAAAATTGACGGTTAAGGCTTTGTTCGGTAAAACAAAGTTTTTGAAGAGGTTGAGGTTTTCTGAAAGGTTTTTTACAAGGTTATGGTTTTTTAGAGATTTTTTTGTAACCTTTTAAAACCTTGTAGAAACCTATTTAAGTGTTTGATGAGACAAAGTTTTTCAATGTATTTCAATTAAAATTACCATAAGGGTTGTTTTTTTTATAAAATAACACTAGTATGGGATTTTGGATATTTTGTGAATAAAATTATGATAATCTTATAAAACCTTCAATAACCTTTCTCTTAGGAGGTTCTTATTTAACCTCTTAAAATCTTAACCTTTTAAAAAACTTTGTACTACCAAGCACATAAAAAAATTAGTTTTGAATAGTACAAACATCTAATAACCTTTCATAACCTGCGCCGAACATAGCATAAGTTGACATTTTTTTGATCAAAGACATTTAAAAAGTCATAAACATCCGTCCAAGCTCAAAATTATATACTTCTCTTATTTCATGTCCTCCACACTAGAATTTTAATAACAGCGTCACCCAATTAGATTAAAGATTCTAAATCTTGTAGCACCCATTATTTGACTTTCAAACATGAAAAATGGCCTTCTTAACACTGGCATGATTAAATAAAATAAGTTTTTCAAGCAGCTAAAACAAGAATATGTAACCTAATGCAAAATGTTGGATCATAAGTGTGTTGGACATGGAACAATAGATTATTTTTTAGGCAGCAGAATAATATAAATTAGGCAAGCTAGTAACAACACATACTTTTCTTATGGAGAAATCTCAATTAACAAACTAGTTAATTAAGAAAAATCTCTACCTTTAGGATTTCAAACGTATACTTTTGTTATTGACCGAGGGTTTTCTTCTTTGCCATGCTCTTTGTTGGAACGATGCTGTTCCTTCAGGTTTTGATAATGATAAACACCATTGGGTTAAATGGTTTATGTTGGATCGTTAATGTTGCGTGTGAGGAAATAAATGCTTTGTTCCCACAGAATATGTAGCGGAATAAAACAAGAAATTAAGATGAGTTTTCAAACACAATACTTAGAGTGAAAAACTCTAAATAGCCATCTAGCTACTTAGAGAAAAGCCACTACCTTCTAGCTTTCACTACGGAGGAAGAGGTCTACTTATGTTATTGATTTATGGTTCGCTTACAAGTGTAGCTCGGACCTACCACTTCAACTCACGAACTCAATTTCCAAAGACTCGATGATACGATTTGATGCCTTGTCTCGCCTATGGTGCCGGATCGTGGTCAAGAAGCAATTAAACTCGAACAGATCTTCTTCGCGTGCTCTGATAAGTGATGGCTTCCATGGGGTGGCAGTGAAAGATTCTCTTGTACTCGAACGAATGATCGAGGGTGGGGTGGCGGGAATCGGCTAGGGATTTTTTTGTTTTTGTTTTAGGTAAATTTTTGGCTTGGATGAGGATGAGGCATGGAAGTCCTAGGGCTAGGGGAGCAGCGGCAATGGAGAAAGGTGATGTTGTTACGGAAGATAAAGGTTGCGGTGACGGTGGTATGGTGGATCGATGGAGGCGCGAGCGAGAAAAAAGTAGATCGAGAAGGAAAGATTTAACTTTGACCGTTAGAGTCTTAGGATACCAGTTGATAAAATTTGATGCCTCGTCTCGCCTATGGTGCCGAATAGTGGTCAAGGAACAATCAAACTCGAACGGATGTTCTTCATGTGCTCGAATTAAGTGATGGCTTCCACGGGGTGGGAGCAAACGAGGATCTTGTACTCTAACGGATCGAGGATGGGGTGAGTCGGAATCAAGAACCAACGTGATGGCCTCGGATCTAGACAAACGTGATCGTCTTGTGGTTGAATCGAACAAGTTACTAGGTTGATGCCCATGCTTAATCAAGGAGAAACTTGACTTTGAAATTAAGCAATTGAACTAAGTGTGACTACAAATGAAGCCAATGGAGGCTTTAAATACTGCTAGATACTCGGCCATAGGTCAAGTAGTCCATTGGGCCGATGTCCACAACATATGATCCATAAATGCCAACAATAGAAATGCTAAATATGAAAATGACTAAAATAGGAAAATAAACTAAAAACGGTAAGTCTCAAAATATCTGAACAAATAATATCAAAATAGAAATAGCAAAAGATCATAGGGATCATAGGCAGTGGCGCCATGGAGAACGCTAGGAACGCAGTCGCCATGGACGCGTTGTCGGTGTTAGAGGTTGGCTGATACACATCATTCTCACCTTCTTTGATACGAAGTGTCCTCACTTCGTGCGTGGAGGATTAAGGGAGAATAGACGAGTCATGGTGGCGTGTCTCCCCTTCTAAAAGAAGAAGGTGGGGCGGGGCAGCGCGCCAAATACACAAATTGGCACATGTGTCACAGTGGGTATTGGAGCGAGCTTCTCGTATAACGCTGGCGCAGTCATGGCTTCCATGAGGTGGCACCCAACGATGCTATTGTACTCGAACGGATCGAGGGTAGGGCGAGCGAGAATTGAGAACCAACGTGATGACCTCGGATCTAGACGAACGTGATTGTCTTATGGTTAAATCAAACAAGTAACTAGGTTGACGCCCATCCTTAATCAAGGAGAAACTCGACTTTAAAATTAAGAAATTGAACTAAGCGTGACTACAAATGAAGCCGATGTAGGCTTTAAATAGTGCTAGATACTCGGTCATGGGCCGATGTCCATACATGTGATCCATAACAATAGAAATGCTAAATATGGAAATGACTAAAAATAGGAAAATAACCTGAAAACTAAAAGTCTCAAAATATCCGAACAAATACCCTCAAAATAGAAATAGCATAAGATCATAGGGAACATAGGCAGTGGTGCCATGGGGGACGCCAAGGACACATTGCCTTTGCTACATGCTGGCCGATACGCACATTCTCCCCTTGGCGTCCTCGCCATGGAGAGAATTGATGCACTCCTAACTAGTCCTGAACCCGGGTTCGGTGAGCCACCGAAGACCAAGACCGTGGCATCCCCCGTGGCATCCGACATAGCCTATTTAATTAGTTTTTCTATGTATTTCAGTACTTTCCGTTTTTAGTAGTTACTTAATTAGTAGTTACTAGTTTTAGCTTATTTCATGTTTTGGTGTACGATCACATCTGCGTATGGTCTTGTCCATTAGGTTAAATAAGGCCCATTAAGGCCGTGCACTATTTTGGCTATATATAACCTTCAGTTGTAATCGGTTTACTTACGTTGAATATTAAGCCTAAGCTTCGTAGTTGAGTTGAATCTTCTCCCTTAGGCCCCGGCATCACCAGGCACGTCCTTGGTCACACGCATGCCTGCGTGCCCAGTCGCGCCACAGCTCGCTACCCCGCAAGCCGTCGCGCTTTTCGCGCGCCCTGGCAGCCAAGCGGCACCATCACCAGCTGACGCACTTCAGTGCACCAGCACACCCACCTTCAACGTGCCGTCGCCCTTGCCCCTCGCTCCCATGCCCGCATGCGAGACCGACGTGCCCAACGCGCCTACACCGACTCTTCTGACGATGCTGATTCTGGACCCGGGCCTCGCGCGAGGATGTTCAAGGCACCCGACGCCAAGACCGCTCCCGCATCCAAGCCATACTTGTTGATCTTTGAGATGCAGCGGTCTCGTTGGCTGCCGAGTGCATATTTTCCCTTGCCCCAACCAGTTCGAAGCGAGGCCGCTTCGATTCTAAGGGAGGAAGAATGATGCGCTCTGGGCTCAATCCAAGCCGGGCTACGGCCACCCCAAGGAGACCAAGACCATGGCGTCCCCTTGGCATAGGACATAGTCTATTTTATCATATTATTTCCTAATTCTGTTGTTTCCCATTTTGGCATGTTGCCACTTTTAGCATTGTCTATTTTTGCACTTTCTATTTCGGGCATGTGCTCCTCTTATGCTTAAGAGGGCCTTCCTTAACCAGCCCGTCGCTCACCGGCGCCTCACGTGGTCCTTCACCGACTCCTACTTCGACATCGACGAGTGGAGTGACGATGAGTGGTTCGGTGGCGTGAGTCCATATGAGGCCGATGCGGACTACATTCCGCCGCGCCGCATCTATGATCCCTCGCCACCACGCAGCCCCTACGACTTGGTGCCCCGCTCCCACGCGTTGTAGCCTCGGCGCCGTGCCTATGCGTCGCCGCCTCGGTGCCGCATCTACGAGTCACCACCCTGGCACTATGACCACAACTACCCATCTCGGCGCCCCGACTATGACTCCTACTATGCCTACGACTGCGATGCATCGCCCCGATGCTTCGACTATGACTCCTCGCCCCGTCTCCATCACCAACCCCCTAGCGCGTCCAGCGTACACCTCTGCATGCTCACCGAGGCCCCACGAAACTGAGCCTTCCCGAAGCATGGCTGCCTCGCCCAGAGCTTGCTTTCCCTTGGCCCCCGCTATGCGATTCCACGAGGACCCCGAGCGATCGCGTCTCTTGGCCGCTCCGCGTAGCCCGGTGCCCTCACGCAACGACTTCTCGGTCGCGCCATCTAGGACACTATTTTTTGTCGTCCATGAGGGAGTAATGACAATCAAGGCAAACAATCAATCAATATCAATAAAGTGAGACTATGCAAATAATCCAACTAGAAGTCGTAAATTGATATTCAAGATTAGAGAAACGAGTTATCATGCAAGACACTTTTTGTTCGTCTTTCTTCTTTGTTTTTTGAATGTGCATGACTTCTTTTTTTATATATTTTTTTTTCCAAAATCGGCAACAAGATTTGTTTTTTATTGAAAGAAACTCAACTTTGAGATATGCGTGAGATAAGATAGAGATGGATGCCACAAAATAAGGAAAGAAAGAGATATGCTATAACCAAAAATCTAAGACAAGAATGTCAAAATGTAACTAATAAGGCAAGGAAGATATGATAGTTACACTTATGGATATTGCAAGATTAGGGGAATGTGCTAGGGAATTTTTTTGTTTTAGATAATTTTTTGTCTTGGTTGAGGACGAGTCTTGGAAGAATTAACCAATCCTAGTGCTAGGGGAGCAGCGACAATGGAGAAAGGTGAAGTAATGGCAGAAGATAAAGGATGTGGCGGTGGCAGTGGCGGTGGTTGTATGGTGGATCGATGGATGAAGAGAGCGAGAAAAAGAATAGATCGAGAAGGAAAGACTCCTTGACTGCTGGAGTGAATGGATACCAGTTGATACAACTCGATGCCTCGTCTTGCTTATGGTGTCAGATCGTGGTCAAGGAACAATCGAACTCAAACGGATCTTCTCCCCGTGGTCGGATAAGTAATGGCTTCCATGGGGTGGCAGCCGACGATGCTCTTGTAATCGAACATATCGAGGGTGGGGCGAGCGGGAATCGAGAACCAACGTGATGGCCTCAGATCTAGACGAACGTGATCGTCTTGTGGTTGAATCAAACAAGTAACTAGGTTGACGTCCAGGCTTAATCAAGGAGGAACTCGACTTTGAAATTAAGCAATTGAACTAAGCGTGACTACAAATGAAGCCAATGGAGGCTTTAAATAGTGCTAGATACTCGGCAATGGGCCGAGTAGTCCATTGGGTCGATGTCCACAACATATGATCCATACACTCCCACAATAGAAATGCTAAATATGGAAATGACTAAATATAGGAAAATAACCTCAAAACATAAAATCTCAAAATATCCTAACAAATAACATAAGATCATAAGGAGCACAAGCAGTGGCGCCATGAGGGACACCAGGGACGTGGTCGCCATGGACGCGTTGCCGGTGATGGAGGCTGGACGATACGCATCACTCGAATGCTTCTTCACATAGTTGCACCGATGCTTTTGGTTCGACTTGGTTACCATCAAATCGGAATTCCCATCCATATATGTATATATTTATGGTTTCCTAAACAAACCTAGACATGAAATGAGATCTTTTCTTGCTTTCCCACCAAGCAAAAGATATCCTAACCAAAACTATCTTAACCGAAGATTACATAGAATAATTTATATCCTAAAACATAATCTAAAGATAAGAAGAATCTTTTCTCTCTCCTTTGTTCTTCAAAACCACCAAGGATCACGATCTTAATCCTTTCTTCTCCAAAACTCAGTTCATCCATCATCCTCCGTTGTTGCTAATTTAGCAACTTAATCAACTCACACAACTTCTTAAAAGTGCCACTGAGATCAAATAAAAGAATTGCTTCTCCAAAAAGTTCCTCTTTGGGGATCTCGGTGTTCCCTTCCTCGTCACTTTCTTCTACTTCAAGGATCTTCACCCAGCTAGCACCTTTCACCAGCTCTAATTTCATCTTATTGAGATTCCTTTCACCCAGATTTCTACTGAAGACGGCGTCGTCTTCAGTTTCCTTGTACACAACATGATACTTTCGAATCTTTTTGACAACACTGAGAACGGAAGTGCGTGACTGGTGGTCTTCCGAGCATGTGCCATGTGTTACATCATGGTCTTGGGTAAATTAACGGTTACCTTTCTCATAATGCAGTCCAAAAGAATAAAGTCGAGGGTCAAAATAGTATTACTCTTTTGTTCCCTTGGCGTAATATTGATGATCAAATAGGAGAATAATACATTGTTCACAACCCCTATGGAGTTGGTGTTCACACCCCCTTTAGCAAAAGGGGATGGTGTTTCAGACACTCGCTTGAGGACAACATCGTAGTCACAATCCTTTGGCCATTACCCTTCGGAATACTCCTCATATCCGAGATGCGAAACCTCAAGAATGAAACTTAGCTCAAGACTAGTGAGGATCTATATGACGTCATTCATCTTGTAACTCCACAACATGTCATGGGGCCTGGTCTCTCTCACAAAGGTGGAGTAGAACTCCCAGATTTGTTCCTTGCTGATTTCTTTCTCCTTGGTGAACAAGTGATCCCACTTCTATCTCTTGAGACCATCAAGTACCTTGCCCAGCGCGATGTCCTTCAGAATCTCGGGATCAAGTAATAGTTCCTTCACAAACATATTCCTTGACATATCTTTGAACCAATCCTAATCTTTTTTGGGTTGTTCCTTCGTAACCTTCTTCTTTGGACTTTTGCAAGTGCAAGTGGGAAAAACTTTCCTTCTTTCCCTTGGGCACTGGCTCCTCTTCCTCATCACCCGAACTCACAAGGATGGAAGACAACAACTGGGAGTAGGTTTTCACCTTTCCCATCCTCATGGTTTTCTTTCACTTATGAGTTGTCGAGGGGCCTGACGATATTTTCTTTGACACTTCCTCAGAGATGGAGAAGTCAAGCTCTTCTTCAAGAATTTGAACCACTTTGGAGAATTTGGTTTTGGCCTCGGCTATATCATCCACCTCTAGCTCTTATTCGTCCTGTTGTTCCTCCAATTCTCTGAAGACGGTGGTGGATACACCTTGTCGACACCCAGATTGTCTCACATCGAGACGGACACCGATGTTGGAAGCACATCGGGTAATCCCTCCTCGATCTCCATTGGCTGAGGTATGGGTGAGGACTTGAGAGTCTCCTCCTTTTTCAGTGGAGGAGATATCGGCTTCAATAGAGATAGATGGTTTAGGGTTTGGGTTTGGAGAGAATAATGGGGTTTGGGTGAGTTGGTAGCGGATGGAGGTGGTGGGAAGGTGATGACAGTGGAGGGTGAAGGTGGTGGAGGTGTGTTTTGCATAGTAGAGGTTGACGTCAAGGCAATGATGATAGAGGGGTTTGTTCCAAGAGCGATGAGCTTCTAAAGCAAGGTGTTGGAGCTTAATGTTTTGTCAATGTTGACAACAGGATTGGATGAGGAGTTGGAGGACATTGCAGAGTTATTCGGAGAGGAGAGTTTAGGAATTTTTGGAATTAGAGAGATATAATGAGAGAGAGAGAGATTTTGGGTATAAAGATCGAAACTTGTAGCCTCCTTTAATAGAGAGATTAATTTCTTTTATCTTTCATGACAAAAATTCTTCCTTCAAAAAATCAAACAATCCAAACAGTGAAGATTTGTTGCTATTTTTTTTAAAAAAAATCCTTCTTTAGTTAATCTCCACAGCTCGCAAAGATTTTTTGCAAAAAAAACTTCAACTATAGCGTCCATCACACCACTTACTTTTCCAAGACTTATTTTTCCTTTTCCTTTAAGACACAGATACATCATCAAAATTTTACCTCATAAATGCTTATTTAAAGCAATAGAGTTGCTTTCCAAAGGACAACAAATGCCCTTTCAATTCCCATGGCATTTAGGATACTATAAGAGGGGTGTAAGGCAGGGGTAACGTTACTAGAGAGGGAACACAAAAATATCACATCTAAAATATCACAGATATAAATATGTCAATCAACATTTGAGCATTCCAGTTGTTGATGGCTAGATTGGCTCTTGCGAATCCTCATGCATGATATGCTAGGGTAGGTCATATTGAAGGATCGGAATATCTAGTTGACTCTTTTGGGTTGAAAGAAATATTGTTTCAAATAAATGCATGCGAGCAAAGAGTAACATGTTGAAAATTCAATTATCATATGCAAGGACAAGTAGATAAGACAATAAGGAAAAATTGATGAACGAGAAGGTGGTTGCAAATTTCGACATGACTCAACAAATTTGAAGTAGAACAAGTAGTTTCAACCAATCATTGTGGGACCAAAATGGATTACTAAGTAGTTGAGGGGTGTCATACCTAATTCCTTTCAGAATTATTCAAAGGGTTCTCTAATGAGTGCCTTGGTGAAGATGTCGGCAATTTGGTCATTTGTTCTGCAAAAATTCATGGACCTCAACCCTTTCTCCAGAGAATCACGTAAGCAATGATACCTTATCTTTATGTGCTAGTGTTGCACAAGATTGTTAGAAATATTTATATCACTAATATTGTCACATAGAATGGTAACGAAACCAAGAAGAATACCATAGTAACTAAGTTGTTGTTTAAGCCATAGTAGTTTGGTACAATAAGCGGTGGTGGCTAAGTATTCAGCTTCAATTGTGGATAGAGCAACATAATTTTTCTTCTATGAACCCTAAAAAACAAGACAATGCTAAAGATACCGAGCCATTCTAGATTTAGATTTTATGTCCACTTTGTTCCCTACGAATTCAGCATCTATGTATTCGACCACATTTAAATCACACCGCTTGGGGTACCATAGACAAATATCACCTTTGATCTTAAAGTATCTCAGAATTACCTTCACTTCCCAAAGGTATGTTTCCTTAGGATCAGCCAGAAATCTAGCACACGAACACACACTTTACATAATATATGGTCTACTAGCAGTAAGATAGAGTAATGAACCTATTATCCCGTGGTAGAGCGTCGATTCTACTCATCTTTCACGCTCGTCTTTTCCCAATGGATTGTTTGGAGAAATAGGAGAGGAGAAAGGTTTGACATTATACATACCAAACTTCTTGATGCATTCTCTAAGATAATTTTGTTGATGAACTCTAGTACCATATTTTCCTTGAGAAACTTGGAGTCTGAAGAAGAACTTCAGTTCCCCTACCATGCTCATCTTGGATTCGCTCTCCATGAGACTAGTAAATTTCTTGGCCAAAGCATCATTGGTGGAGCCGATGATGATATCATCAACATAATCTAGCACAAATAGAGTGTGTTTTCCTTACTTCAGTAGGAACAAAGTCTTATCAACCTCACCACGTACATATCCATTAGATAAAAGAAATTGTGATAGTCTATCATACCAAGCTGTAGGATCCTACATAAGACTATATAGTTCCTTGTCAAGGATATACATGTGATGCGGTTGAGAAGTGTAATCAAAGCCATGGGCTTGTTTCATATAGACTTCCTCTATGAGAACTCCATTTAATAATGTGGTCTTGATATACATCTGTTGCAATTTAAATCCATTGTAAACTGAATAAGCAATTAACAAGCGAATGATTTCTAAACATGCAACTGGAGAGAAAGTCTCATCATAATCAATTCCTTCTTGCTGGTTATACCCTTCACCACCAATCTGGCTTTGTTTCTAGTCACCTGACCTTGATCTCAAATTTGTTCTTGAATACCAATTTTATTCCTATCACATTTCTATTCGTCGGACAAGGAACCATATGTTGGACTTTGTTTCTCAAACTGATGTGTTTCTCTTGCATTGCAATCACCCAGTCTGGATCCTTAAGTGCTTCACCTACAATTTTAGGTTTGACAAAGACAAGAATGCATTGAAAGAAAAATAATTATGCAAATAAGAGATAGTAAAAGTTCCCTTCCTATAATTTTTAATGATTAGATCCACTGGATGTGCGCTTTTATGTTGGTAGTTTCTCGCATTTAGCTTAGTGAGATCAATGTAATCTAAGTCGACATCTTCACTAGATGGGCTATCTAGAATAGCAAATGCGTCTTGATTTTGATGAATCTCTCAACTTTGGTCCCTCAATGAGATACCATGAGTAGTGTTCTCCGAAGTATCTTCAGAATTCCATGTTCTTTTTTCAGGCTATGTTCCTTCTTCCAGATATGTTCCTTCAGGCTCTAGGGATGAGGGTTTTTGAAACTCACTAGAGTTGTGAGTGTCACTACTAAGATCGCATGCTCACTACCTCCATTTCCTATTGCGACAGTTCCAATGAGATGGAAACTTTCTTCTTTAGAGGGAACCTTGTCCTTTTGTGCATGCACAAGATTACTAGCCATAATAGATTCATAAAAAAAGACATGAATGCTTTCTTCTACCTTTTATGTCCTCTTGTTAAACAACTTATAAGCTTCACTCTCAATAGACTATCCAAGAAAGATGCCTTCAACACTCCTTGGATTAAACATTCCCAAGTTATCATTTCCGTTGTTGTGGACGAAAAATTTGCATCCAAAAATTCTAAGATGAGAGACATTTGGCTTCCTTCCCCTCAAGAGCTCATAGGGAGTGTTATTTAGTAGATGTTCAATCATTGCTCTATTTAGCACATAGCATGATGCATTCAATGCCTCAGCCCTGAAATTTCTTTGTAGACAACTCGCCATCAGCAGGGTATGAATCATATCTTCCAAAGTTATATTCTTGCGTTCCACGACACCATTCTGTTGAGGTGTTCTAGGGGCTAAGAAGTTGTGACCTATACCATTGTTCCTACAAAGGGATAGGAACCGTGCATTTTCAAACTCTATTCCATGATCATTACGAATGGAACCAAAAGATTGTCCTAGCTTCTTTTCGTTAGATTTCAGCCAAGTCACAAACTTTGCAAAAACCTCATCCTTGGAAGATAAGGAAATAGTCCATGTATATATTGAAAAATCGTCAAAAATAAGAAAGACATTTTGGTTTCCTCCATGACTCCTTGTGTGCATAAGCCTATAAAGATCCATGTGGATTAGTTCCAAGGGATGAGAAGTACTTACCTCCTTGTACTTGAACGATGGTCTTACTTGTTTTCCTTTGACAAAAGCATCAGACACTTCATCTTTTGGCATTTCCACTGTATGCAGACCTTCTACAAGTTCTTGTCAATGAAGTTTGGAAAGCAATTTAAGACTAGCATGTCCAAAATACCTAAACCACAAATCAGAGGTGTCTGTGATCGACGACAAACATAGATCCTATGCAAGAATTAAATGTTGGATCCACCTTGTATACAATGTTTTCAAAGATCCCTTTCACCAAGATTTTCCATGTATTCACACTCTCAACTTGACAATCATCAATAGTAAAAACAACCATGTTCTTTCTATTTTGGCAAAGTTGTGCCACACATAAAAGATCAAACATAAGATTGTTAACATGATTAACATTGTCAACTTCAATGCGTTTAGAAAGACTTACCTTTCCCATACAAAAAACTTATCCCTAACTCTTGTCTCAAAAGGTTATGGAATCTCCAGAGTGCAAAAGTAGTAAGATCAACCACCTTAACTTCCTTGTCATGTGACTTGAGCATGCACTATATGTGTACTAGGAATTATTCCTTACTTTATCCTCAATGTAAGAGATTAGTTTTTACGAACCCAAATAAGCATAGGCTTACTTGATTTAGGAGTAATATATATGATCTTGACATAACTCTTATTCTTATTTGTTCGAGCAATACGTGCCTTTTCCTCATCTTGCTTTCTGAGGTAACAATATTGTTTGCAATGTCCTGCTTTACCACAATACCAACAAACTGAATGACATTTCAGATTTGTGCTTGGTTGGTATTTAGTTATTGTTTCAACCTTATGGAGTAGGATTTAGGTCTAGAGTATCAGGGTTTGTCCCCCCCAGTCGGAAAGCCGAATTGTCCCTTCTAGCATTTAAAGTCTTAAAATCGTTCCCTTTAGAGGAACTAGCGCAACATTTTTGGACTGGAAGTTTCCCTTCAGTCTTAGAGAGACTTTTTTTAGTACCTTTAACAGAATTCTCACCCTTATAGCCATGACTAGCACGTGGAACAATTTTCTTAGAGATGTTTTTCTTTTCTTTTTCAACCTTAGATGCAAAAAACTCAACTATCCAAGCCTTCCTAATCTATTCTTCATTAGACTTTGACTACTCAAGATCACTAGAAAGCAAAGCATTACTTAGTTTCATCATGAGATTCTCATATTCTAAAGAGGAATTAGAGTTTTCTAGTGAGCTTATTTTTTCTTTCAATTTTGGGCATTTATCACACATTCTTGAAGAAGAAGATGATATGTTCTCCAAAGAGGTGACATTTTCAGCCCAAACCTTATTGTCACCTTTTAGATTAGAGATCATGTCATTCTTTTCCTCAAGTGTCTCATTAAGTTCACTAATCTCTTCGCCATGTTTTTTAATAAGAGCAATCAATTGATATTTTGACTTGTTTTTCAACTTAAAAAGATATCAAAATCATTTACCTCAGTGAATGTTAAACCAATTTCAGCCTTGAGATAAAAGTTCTTGGAGTAAGATTCACATTCCTCGGAGTCTGGCACACTGCCATCGGCCATGAGACAAAACTCATTGGAACGAGAATCAAATTCTTCATCTAAATTAGCTTCACCCCATGTAGCTACAATGGCCTTCTTTTCTTCAAGAGTTGGAGGTTCACCGGCTTTCTTTTTGAAGCAATTCTTAGCAAAGTGCCCCTTGTTTTTACAATGATAGCATATGATGTCCTTCAGATCTTTGTTCCCTTTATTGGAACGATTGGTCCTTCTCTTCGAGACCAGCTAGATTCTGTTCATGGCTCTTGTAATAGGGGATATATCCTCATCAACATCTTCTGCTTCATCATCCTCTTGAGACAGATCAAAATCCTTCTCAATTCCTCTTCATTCCATCTTGCGTTGATGAACTTCAGCATTACTTTGAAGACAAGCCACAAGTTCTTCCATAGTGAGAGTGTTGATGTCACTCTAAGCATGGAGTGCTAGAGCATTTGCATCCCATTTTTTAGTTATGTCCTTGCATGAAGTGATGCATTAAATTCCAATCGGGACACGTTTCTCTGAGGAACTCAAGTTGACCTACCAACCCATGAAAATGAGAATAGAAATCCTAAATACATTCAGTCTTCTCTTGAGAAAGAGTTTCATAGTCCTTCAACTAGAGAAAGAATTGTGTTCCTCATGACATCTTTATTTCCTTCATTGAGACGCATTAGAGCATCCCAAATTTCTTTAGTGCTTCTGTAACAAATTATTTTCTTCAAATCAACAGGAAGAAGTGCCATGTGCAATATTATCTTGTCCCTGTTATTCTTCTCCAGCTTCTTATAGTCAGCATCATCATTATTAGTCCTCTCCTTGTGTCTCAACGGGATTTTTTCATTTGGAATTGGTTCTACCCATCAGTCATATTCTTCGGGTTTCAAAATAAGTGGCTTCTAGAACGAGTCATTGACTACCATGCCTGAAGACATCTTCGGCAAACTTAACAAACACAATCTAGAGACCTCGCTCTAATACCAATAGTTGGATCATTAGTGTTGCATCTCAAGGAACAATTTTTTTGTTCTTATACAATATGCAGCGGAATAAACACAAGAAAGATGAACATTAGAATAAAATACTTGGATAACTCCAAATACCCAACTAGCTACGTAGAGAAAAAACCACTACCTTATAGCTTTCATTAGAGAGGATTTAGAACAGGTCCACTTATCTTATTGATTTCTTGTTCACTTACATTAATAGCTCGGATTGAACCCTAGACTTCCCTCATATTCTTGAATCACCATACTGTTTCAACTCACGAATTCAATCTGTATAGACTCAAAAGCTTCTTCTCATAATTCCACTGGTGCTTTTGGTTCGACATCGTTGATCATTAAAATGGAATTTTCATCCAGTTATATATGGTTTCCTAAACAAACATAGACACGAAATGAGATCGTTTCTTTCTTTCCCAACAAGCAAAAGAGATCCCAAAAAAATCTATCGTAACTGAAGATTACATAGAATAATTTATATCATAAAAAATAATCTAAAAATAAGATGAGTTTTTTCTCTATCCTTTCTTCTTCAAAACCTCCAAGGATCACAATTTTCATCCTTTCTAAGTGTTTTGATTGTGATCGTATCATATCTTGACGAGATCTTATTCATAAAGTAACTACCTTTTTATCAAAGCCATCGTCAATATTTTAGCGTCCATGTTCCTTTTGTGGCAATGTTCTGTTTGGAAGACCTTGCGCTTCCCTCTTAATTCTCAAGGCATTATTGTTCCATGTGACATACTTTATGTTCCCTAAAACACTCAGCAAACATATTAGTTGGATGTTTATTACTATAAAAACTCAAGAAATTTAACAATTTACTTGTTCCTTTGAGTTTCAGGTTTATATGATTGAGGAAAGAACAATGGAAACCAAGAGAGAAGCAAAACAAAGAAATAGAGGAACAAAGAGTCTACAAGGGAGCAACAATATTGAGCATAGTGAAGAAATGGAGCGCACTTCATGTGAAAGAGAAAAGTGAAGGGAACAACATCAATGAACATAGTGAATACGCAAAGACGAGACATGGGAACTTCAAGATAAGATTGAATAAATATGGAAAGAAGATTTCAAGTCTCTTGGGCCGCAAGGCAAGAGAAAGATAGAAGATTTGGTCAAGTCTTAAAATGTTATAGAAAAATATATTTTAGTAGAGATAAGAGATAATTGTATTTTGGAAATGGATAATGTTAGGATTAATTATCTTAATTGGCACGTGATAGACCATACTAGGTTATACAATTTGAGAATTCAAAGGTAATATTGAGAGAAGGAAGGAGAAAGGTATGAACTTTGTATGAGTATTGTTGGATCGTTAGAGTTACATTTGAGGGAACAAAGGCTTTGTTCCCACAGAAGGCACAACGGAATAATATGGCAAGAAAGATAATGGACGAACTCACGATGTATAGTGGAAACCCCAATTAGCAAAACTAGCCAATCAGAGAAAAACCACTACCTTCAAGCTTTCGCTTGAGAGGATTTTGAAGCGTCTACTTGTCTTATTGATTTCTTGTTCGATTACACTTGTATCCTGGACTCCAACCTCTAGACTACTCAGCTAGACTTGAAACCTCTTCTACAACGATGAATCAAACTCAACCCTCAAAGACTCACAACCGCTTCACTCTCTTTCTTTTCTTTTCTTTTCGTCGTTCAGAGTCGTACATAGAAATGAATCCACACTCCTATTAAATACAACTCGGCTAAACCCTAATTGTAACAAGATAAGATTTCTCCAAATAAGGTAACAAGAAGATATGATTTGGTTGAAGGAATAATATCCCAACCGTCTATATTAATTAAGGAAGGAGTTCCTTTAATTAATATAACCGGAAGAGATATAATTCTTCTCTCTCCAATTATCTTATCGCAGGAAAGATTTCCTAAGATAAAACAATCGGGCTTTCTCTCTCCATATCTTCTCAATCGGCATAATCCTTGCAGCCGAAGTCTTCAATCCTTGGCCGCGTGAGCTTCTTTGATCTCTTTCCATAATCGTCACGCTTGATTTCTTCCTTCCATTCGCAGCTTTGATCTTGTTCGTCACTAATGTTCCTTGAGAGGTAACAGAGCTCATGAACAATGCTTTGTTCCCTCTGCTGTCCTTTGCTGCAATGGTTCTCTGAGATAGCTGTCTTTGTTCCTGAAACACTTAGTACTCAGATTAGTTGAATGTTTGTTACCATCAAAACCTAAGGAATCCAACAAGTACTTTGTGTTAGGGTTGTGTTTTCTTAGGTTGTTTAGGCTGTAATCACATTCTTAAGAGTTTTGTGATCTAGAAACTGTGTGTGACTAGATCTGTTAATCTTTCTTTCTTGATTGACCGTAACTAATTAATAACAAAAGTACAAGTTTGAAATCCTACTAGATTAACCACCTAGAGGTAGAGATTTTTCTTAATCAACTAGTTGATTTATAGAGTTTTCCTCTATAAGAAATTGTATGTTGTTACATGTTTGTTTTTTATTATTCCGCTGCTAAGGGAACAATTTGGTGTTCCCTGTCTAACACACTTGCGATTCAACACTCTTGCAATGCGCACTATGTGCTACATAAATTTGGTACTCGGCTTGCTGCGGATTTTCAATATTTGTTTATGCATACTTTGAATTAAGTACCTATATTTCTTGTTGGAATTGCAAATTTTTGGAAAACTTAAACCGACCAATTTTTTTTATTATGCATACTTTGAATTAAGTACCTCTTTTTTTTGCCATATACAATTCGAGCAGTTGGTTAATTGTACATATAATAGGATTAAATTCTATCTTGTAAAATTTTGTTATAGGATAGTGATTTACGTAAGTATAATTCTAACTTATTAAGGATGAAATAAAGTTCATGTAAATTAGCTTCTGTAGGAACAATGTATGCGGAATAAGGGAAAATTGTGTGTTGAAGCGACTGTTCCCTACAAGTCTTGGTCTTCTCTTGATGTTGACTTCAGCTTCAATACGGAACGATCAATAAACGTTGTAACTCGGATAAGTGATCGGCACTATTTTATAGTGTATATCTAGGAGTTTTACCGGTGTTTAGGGTGCCATTTGGATGGATTTAGAGCACAATTGTGGAGTTGAGAGTTAGAGACTAGAAGTGAAGAAATCATGGGATTTACAGAGGTTTGAAGTGCATTGAAGAGTAGAAGAACATTATGCTGAAGTCAATTGGTTCTTTCTCTTTAGTCCGATGTCCAAATGGAGTGATTCCAATTCGAGGAGTTAGATCTGGAAGTCTACTACACGTACTCAAACTATGAGCGCAATCCGAGTTGGGAATCAAAAGTTATGACGTTTTTACGAAAGTGTCGCAGAAGCTGAAGAAGACACCGTCATCGCACCCCGCGGTGTAACGGCCGCACCCGCGGCGAGCACAACAGAAGCGAGGCTCGAGATTCTGGAATACCACAGCACCCCGCGGTGGGATGACCGCACCCCGCGGTGACCTGTACGCGGAAGATTTTTCCGAGATTTTTATTTCCTTTTATTTTATTTCTGAAACTTTGTTTCCAAGTTTGTTATTTTCTTTTCTTTATTTCCTTAGTATTTAAGTTAATTTTAAGACTCTTTTAGAAATCATCTATTCTCTAACCCTAGTTCCCACTTTTCATAGTTTTTCTCTCACAAACCCTAATGGAGAACTAAACCTCCATTGTTGCACTTGACAGTTTGAAGCCAGCAATTGATTGGTTGTGAGTTTTCTACTCTTGTTCGTTTTCCTATCTAGTTGGATTCATTCTCTTGTGCTTGAATGTTTATTGGTTTATGTTGATTTATCTAGACTGATCACCTAGGTTTATTGATATCTTCCTAATAGCTAGGACTTGTGATTCCGGGATCGGGTTGCATATCTAGTAGTACACACGATTTACATAAGCGGGTTGCGAGTGTTCATCGTGAGAGAGAGTTAATTGCATGTTATAGTAACGGGTTGTTTCTATTGCATGTATCTTGTTGAATCCTTGGTTGAATGCTATTGCTTTATTGAGTTTTGAAGGTTTTCGGATTTGATTTGGTAATAAGTACTATTAGGGCTGGTAGAACTAATAGTTACCTAAGATCGGGATAAGGACAACTATAGGAAAGATAAGAACTTGATATTAATAGAATTCAGTGATCAACCATATCTCTTGTTGTGTGGATCTTTGTTAGGTGTAGCGCTTTTCCTCATAATATTCACAACCTTTGTCTGCGAATATGTTTTCTCGCTTTGTTTACATTGTTTACGAAAATCATAAACCCCCCCCCCCCCCCCTAGTTCCTAGTTGGTAGTTTACGAACCACAAGAATTGATAACCTGATTCCTTTGGGTTCGACCCTGACTTGCTTACTATACTCTGTTTAGTAGGTACTTTAGGATTTCTTTGATTAGGCATACGACTTTAGCCCTGTCAAATTTGGCGCCGTTGCCGGAGAGTCAAAATTTCTGTTTTTGTGTTTTTATTTGTTACCAACTTTGGTGTGGACCTCTCTTACAGTCCACACCCGTGCTACTGATATGGATTTCTGGGGAGAGCCGCGATATGACCCATACTCCTACACATACACTCCAGGGTGGAGAGATCACCCCAATTCGAGCTATGGGTACCAACAATACCCTCCATATGGTCATGACTACCTGGAGTTCTACCCGGAGCCACAATCGTTCTACCAGCAGGGTGCTCCACAGCAGTACAATCCGGCCTATGAGCATAGCCCGCCAGTGTCCAATCCTAGTTCCTCCATGTCAACTGAAGATATGCTCCAAGCTCTGGATAAACATTTCATCACTAGTGTTGAAACTAGGGAGTCAAACATCAAGAATCTAGAGAAGCAGATGAGACAAATGGTTGAAGCTATCACAAAGACCGATGCAAAGATTTCGGGACTTCTACCGTCTTAAACGGTAGTTAACCCAAGAGAAAATGTTAGTGCCATGACGCTTAGAAGTGGTAAGCAGCTGAACATCGCTCCTAGTGCTGAAGAGGATGACACAGAAGGCGAGAACTCTCTATCGAGTTCACCGCACCAGCGGCAGGCGGACCGCACCCGCGGTGGGACTCTAGAAGACCGACCGCACCCCGCGCCACTCTCACCGCACCCAGCGGCGGAACAAACTGAGAGTCTTGCATCTTCACCGCACACGCGGTCATCTGACCGCACCCGTGGAGGCTTCGTGGGATTTTTCGAGAATTCCTCTGCGAACATGACCGCACCCGCGGTGGAATCTGACCACGCCAGCGGTTCACTCAAGGAGTTGGGCCTTCCAAACGATATTTGGGACCGCAAGGTGCTTTCTGAGGAAGAATATTTTTTGGGACTGGATGAATTCAGCGACCAAGAGGAGGAGAGCCGCGATTGCGGAAACGATCCTGCGACGCCCGCCCCTCTCGAAAATGCCCCGGCAGCCCCCGACCCTCTCGAGGCTGCCTATGATGAGTATGTGCATCTAAACTCCTTCCCGCTTGTCTCGCTGTACCCCGCTACACCCTTCCCTGAGGCTCTGAAGGACACCAGAATGGTGGAGAACGACAAAAATTTATTTGAAACCTTCAGTGACTGCGCAGAAACTGTTCCATTGGTCACGCTGGCGAACATCATCCCTCGCTGCACAAAATTTTTAGGGGTGCTACGCAAGATCAAGAAGAAATCAAAGGGGAAGCACAAGAAGGAGACCCTGATTCAAGTGGCGGATTTTTATATGCTAAATACGGGGCAGGACATACATGCAGCCCCTGAAATGCTGGGTAGACCGTTTTTGAAGATGACAAGTGCATTCATAGATATGAACAGCGGCCCAACCATCATGAAGTGCACAAGCATGGGGGAAAAGCTCAACAGGGAGTATATAAAGAGGCATCCCCCTGTTATAGACCTCAGGAGTTCAAGTGATAGGAGCAACCCGAGTTGAGGAGATTGAGTAGTATGTCGAGCCACGACAATAACTAAGGCGCTGTCCGTGAGGCAACCCGGGGTATGTTTTTCTTCCCTTGTTTTTCTTTCTTTGTTTTTGCATTTTATTTAGTGTGTTTTTGCTTTGTTTTTGTTCTTGTTTTTGTTTCCGACTAACCTACAGGGAGGAGACCCTATGCCTATTGAAGAAGGTGTTTACCACCAATGTAAGTCTTCTTTGGCCCTGCACTCAATAAACTCCCCGAAAAAACCTTAAACGGGGAGCAAAAAAAAAATCAAAAAAAAAATTTGTTCCGAAGGCCAGTTGTCCAGAGTTCCCCACATAGAAGGTGCGCATCATGTTGTCAAGGAGGAGACATTCGCCACACTTTTTTTTTTGACAACGATGATGGCCCTACAATTGACAACTGAGGAGGAGGAACACTAGAGCCTTCATCACGATTACATCTGGGCTCCACCATGTGTTCGTTGAAGGCCGTGCAACCCCGAATTCTTTGATATACCACTATTCACCAAAGTGGTTCCCTTTGGTTACACGGTAGGAGAAGACTATAGAGTTGATGAAGACACCCGCCCAACACCAGAGACATGAGCTTTATTGAGAAGACCGCCAGCAACAAAGGAAGTGTCCAAGCAGCTTGCGGCGTTTGTGAGTTATTTTTTTCTCTTCCCTGTGCTTCTATTCTTTTGTCTTTGATTACATTGAGGACAATGCAATGTTTAAGTATGGGGGAGAGTTCTATACTTGCTATGTCGTTGAGGAGAAAAGTAAAAAAATTGAAAAAGACAAAAATTTGAAAAAAGGCAAAAAATTGAAATCCTGGGATAAGTCGAAAATCCGAAAGGGCGACTTAGGTAAGAAGTATGTGGCTTGGACCAGCATTAGGTTGGGGTAATAATTGGTCAAGAGTGATGTGAGTATATTGTGAGCCCATCTATTGAAAAATGAAATGAGTGGCTTGGTGAAAACCCGAAAGGGCGCCTTGGCAAAATGAGTGAAAAGAAGAAGAGTGATTTTTAGGATTCTTCATTTTACCTGGCGTGGTGGCATAAGAAGAGGAGTTATAAGGAGGATTCGGGTAGGTCACTCTGGGAGGTATAAGAAGATAGATGGGAGATTAGGATTAGATTTTGGTTCACTCTATGGTGTTTGGGATAAGCTTGGGGGAGGTACTCTGCTTTCCTTGTAGCTTTGGTGTGTGGTGTTTGATTGGTGTTATTATATGTTGTGTTGTGCTTATTGTATGGGTGCCTGGAGTTTATTGTTATGTGTGATTCTTGGATGGATTGATTTTTCTATGCTTCCTGAAACCTTGGTGATTGATTGGAGGAGTAGGTTGACTTTAGCTTACTCGAGGACGAGCAAGGTTTAAGCATGGGGGATTTGATCGGCACTATTTTATAGTGTATATCTAGGAGTTTTACCGGTGTTTAGGGTTCCATTTGGAGGGATTTAGAGCACAATTGTGGAGTTGAGAGTTAGAGACTAGAAGTGAAGAAATCATGAGATTTACAGAGGTTTGAAGTGCATTGAAGAGTAGAAGAACATTGTGCTGAAGTCAATTGGTCCGTTCTCTTTACTCTGATGTCCAAATGGAGTGATTCAAATTCGATGAGTTAGATCTGGAAGTCTACTACACTTCCTCAAAATATGAGCGCAATCCGAGTTGGAAATCAAAAGTTATGGCATTTTTACGAAAGTGTCGCAGAAGCTGAAGAAGACACCGTCACCGCACCCCGCGGTGGAACGGCCGCACCCGCGGCGAGCACAACAGAAGCGAGGCTCGAGATTCTGGAAGACCACCGCACCCCGCGGTGGGATGACCGCACCCTGCGGTGACCTGTACGCGGAGGACTTTTCCGAGATTTTTATTTCCTTTTATTTTATTTCTGAAACTTTGTTTCCAAGTTTGTTATTTTCTTTTCTTTATTTTCTTATTATTTCCTTAGTATTTAAGTTAAGTTTAAGACTCTTTTAGAAATCATCTATTCTCTAACCCTAGTTGCCACTTTTCATAGTTTTTCTCTCACAAACCCTAATGGAGAACTAAACCTCCATTGTTGCACTTGACAGTTTGAAGCCAGCAATTGATTGGTTGTGAGTTTTCTACTCTTGTTCGTTTTCCTATCTAGTTGGATTAATTCTCTTGTGCTTGAATGTTTATTGGTTTATGTTGATTTATCTAGACTAATCACCTAGGTTTATTGATATTATCCATATAGCTAGGACTTGTGATTCCGGGATCGGGTTGCATATCTAGTAGTACACACGATTTACATAAGCGGGTTGCGAGTGTTCATCGTGAGAGAGAGTTAATTGCATGTTATAGTAACGGGTTGTTTCTATTGCATGTATCTTGTTGAATCCTTGGTTGAATGCTATTGCTTTATTGAGTCTTGAATGTTTTCGGATTTGATTTGGTAATAAGTACTATTAGGGCTGGTAGAACTAATAGTTACCTAAGATCAGGATAATGACAACTATAGGAAAGATAAGAACTTGAGATTAATAGAATTCAGTGATCAATCATATCTCTTGTTGTGTGGATCTTTGTTAGGTGTAGCGCTTTTCCTCATAATATTCACAACCTTTGTCTGCGAATCTGTTTTCTTGCTTTGTTTACATTGTTTACGAAAATCATACAACCCCCCCCCCCTAGTTCCTAGTTGTTAGTTTACGAACCACAAGAATTGATAACCTGACTCATTTGGGTTCGACCCTGACTTGCTTACTATACTCTGTTTAGTAGGTACTTTAGGATTTCTTTGATTAGGCATACGACTTTAGCCCTGTCAATAAGATTTGAATCGTGAGAACACTTTCCGAAATCAGAATTTTGCCCCTTACTAAGCCTTAGGGAATCCGCAAAATCTGAAGTGAGATAAGACAAATCCTCTAGTTCCCTTCAAGGCTTCTGATGGGAACTAAACTATGTTCACGTATTTGTGGATGTATGACTTTAACTCAGATAGACAATTCGTGTGAAATTTCTGATCCCCCAACACTATCTTCGAAATGCCTTTATATAGGCTTTCGAGCGGTTACAGGGAACGGTTATGGCAGTTATAAGCAGTTACAAACGGTTATCAACCTTTCCAACTGCCACCAACCGTTTCAAAGGATATCCAACTACTTTTATCAGTTATCAACTGATTTAAGGTAGTTAAGAGACGGTTACTTCGACGGTTACCAAGGCAGTTACAACACATTTATCATGTGCTGAAACTTAACCATGCCTCAGGGAACTTGACGTTCCCACCTAGGGAACTTGACGTTCCCACCTAGGGAACGGCTGATCCCTTTAAGGAACAATCACTCGTTCAACCTTACGTAACATTGATATGTCTTAAAGACACAATTAACCTCTCTGATGCACTGTTCCCATATGGGTAACGTCACATATCCTTAATGTCTCCCTCAGAATCTCAAGTATGCTTACACGAGTGTGTACTCCATACCTCCAAACCCGTGATGTAGCTAAGTGAGATCTTATAGTGTCGTATGAATCCCGATCACACTAAACGGCACCGTTCCCTATATGGGAACGGTCTCTTGATGACACTAAAATCACCAACAATCCTCCCCCGTTTTAGTGTAATCCTTGATTCACAAAATAAGCAAGTCTTCATCCCAAACTCATGTATAAACACAAATATCGAAACGATTGCATTTATGTCTTAGTGTAATTACACATTTCAAACACCCGAGAATCATGGTATCCTAAGGATTGAACCAATCAACCTCTTTGGATGCATGAAGATAGCACACACATGAATTACTGTACAATTCCGTAGTCTAACTTGACTCTCTTAATGGCCTTGAGTCCTTATCCATTCGTGAGCGTTTTGAAGTCAACCCAAACTTCATGAAGCGGCCAATCTTCACGCCCATATAGGTAGATCCTTTTAACGAACACATCCTCAATCGTGCACCTACAATCTGCACTTTTTCAAAGGAACTATTAAGAAATTGCTTTCAACCTCTAAACTTGTAGGAACAGAGCACATACTTGGGGACTGTTCCTTTGTGCTCTCAGTTTCTAGGTGTAGGGTTTCCACATTGAATTTGTTCTCAACCTTAATTGGAAAGGAATTGGGTATCCCACCGCTAGAAAACTATATGGGTCTTAATCTTCGTCAAGTGGTCAGCCAAGTTTTGTTGTGATCTAACAAAATCCACCGAAATCACCCCATGCATAATGAGCTCTCTTATCGCACTATGCCTCACACCCAAGTGACGTGATTTCCCATTGTATACATGGCTATATGCCTTAGCCAAAGTTGCAGCGCTATCACAATGGATTGATATAGGTGAAATTGGCTTTTCCCACAATGGAATTTCATATATCAAGTTCATTAACCATTCCGCTTCTTTCCCAGCAGCGGCTAAGGCAACAAACTCCGATTCCATGATGGAACTCGTGATACAAGTTTGTTTCTTGGAAGCCCATGATATGGCACCCCCACCAACAAGGAACACCCACCCACTAGTGGAAGAATGATCCTCTTCATTTGTAATCCAACTTGCATTTGAATATCCCTCTAACACCGAGGGTGTTCCACTATAAGTAAGACAAAAGTCCACTGTTCCCTTAAGGTACTGAAGTACCCGTCGAACTGCTTGCCAATGATACGCACTAGGATTACTAGTATAACGACTAAGCTTCCCTACTGCAAAAGCAATATCCGGCCTAGTACTTGTCATGGCATACATCAAGCACCCAATAACCCTTGAGTACTCAAGTTGCATAACTGATTTCCCCTTGTGAGGGAACAGTTTAACACTCGGATCATATGGTGTTTTCAAAGGAGTGTACTTATCACAATTGAATTTCTCTAATACTTTCTCAATGTAATGAGATTGTGACAACGATAAGCCCTCCGTTCCCCGCCTTATCCTAATCCCTAGGATAACATCGGCCTCCCCGATGTCCTTCATGGAGAAGATTGTGACAATTGTAAGGTCTACTTGCCTCTGATCCGTTCCAAAGATCAACATGTCATCCACGTACAAGCAAATTATAACACCGTTCCCAGAATTTTCAAATTTTCTATATACACACTTGTCGGATTGATTCAATCTGAATCCATTGGACAATACAACTTCATCAAACTTTCGATGCCATTGTTTTGGTGCTTGCTTCAGCCCATACAAAGATTTGACCAATTTGCACACCTTATGCTCTTGTCCGAGCATAACAAACCCTTCGGGTTGTTTCATGTACACTTCTTCCTCAAGGTCCCCATTAAGGAACGCTGTTTTCACATCCATTTGGTGTATAACCAACTTGTGAATAGCAGCCAATGCAATCAATAGCCTAATGGTGGTAATCCTAGCAACCGGTGCATAAGTATCAAAGTAGTCAGTTCCATACTTTTGTCTAAAGCCTTGAACAACCAATCGGGCCTTAAACTTATCTATGGTTCCATCCACTTTCATCTTCTTCTTGAAGATCCACATACTTCCCAATGGCTTATAGCCAGGGGGAGATCAGCCAAGACCCATGTATTGTTCCCCATGATGGAATCCATCTCATCATTTATGGCCTCTTTCCAAGAGGAAACGTCTTGAGACTTCATTGCCTCATTAAACGTCTTTGGGTCATCCTCAATATTGTAACAATACAAGTATTGGGATCCAACTTCATCCCTTGTTCCCTCTACCAAGTAAACATGGAAGTCAGGACCAAAGGACGTTCCCTTCCTTACTCTTTTACTCTTTCGGATCTCTGGTTCACTGTTCCCAGGTTGGATATCCATATCATTGTTTCCACTTGTACTGGGAACACTATCATTGTCTCCATTATTACTGGGAACAATGACTTTTTGTAAAGGTGTCAATGAAAATCGTTTTTCATCAAAGATAGCATCTCTTGACTCTATAACGGAGTGAACCGAAATAGACTTGTTAGGTTCAATAACATAGAACCTATATGCCTTGGAATGCTCAGCATATCCAATAAAGATACATTCAACACCTCTTTCACCCAAAGTATTTCGCTTGGGTTCAGGTAGTCTTACAACCACCCTACATCCCCAAACCCGAAGATAATTCAGATTTGGCTTCTTTTGGAACCAAAGCTCATATGGGGTAGTCTTGTTCCTTTTGTTAGGAACCCTATTCAATAGGTAACAAGCCGTCAACATGGCTTCCCCCCAAAATCCGTCATTTAAACCTGAGTAGGAAAGCATAGAATTGACCATTTCCTTGAGAACTCGATTCTTCCTCTCCGACACACCGATTTGTTGTGGTGTATAGGGAGCCGTGGTTTCATGAATGATTCCTACGGATTGGAAGTATTCTGGGTCAAAATACTCACCACCTCTATCGGTGCGCAATCTTTTGATCACCGTTCCCAACTGAAGTTCCACTTCAGTTTTATAGATTTTGAACTTTCCAAGGGCCTCGTCCTTAGCATGCAATAGAAATACATAACAATAATGGGAATAATCATCTATGTAAGTAACAACATATTTATTATTTCCCAAGGACGGAGAAGCATGGAAATCACATAAGTCACTATGTATCAAATCAAGCACTACACTATTTCTCTGAACATCAGAGAACGGTTGTCTTGTTATCTTAGTAAGCATGCAAGTTCTACACCTCTCTAAACTCATATCAAATGGAGGAATTAAACCATTTTTAGACATATCAAGCATGCGTTTATAATGAACATGTCCTAGTCGAGCATGCCATAGAGAGGAAACATTATCCTCCGAGGGAACAACACCCTTTGAAGGGGCCGTTCCCATTGAGGGAACAACATGTTCAGAAGAAATAGAACCTTGATCACAAGCCATATAAGCTGAATTCATAACTTTATTAATACTTAACTTAAACATACCATTACATAGGTAACCACGTCCTACAAATACACCGCCCTTAAATAATATATATTTATCGGCTTCAAACACTTGCCGAAAGCCTAACTTGTTAAGGATAGCACTAGAGACTAATTTTTTCCTTATTCTGGGTACATACAACACATTTTTCAGAATTAAAGTCTTCCCAGAAGAGAACTCTAACTCCACTTGGCCTTTGCCTAAGACGGGGGCAGTTGACTCGTTTCCCATATGAAGGACACGTCCATCATCCAAGGGAACGAAGATCTTGAACATTGACTTGTCCCTACACACGTGTGTGGTAGCACCCGAGTCAACCTACCATGCTATCTCATCATCCTGCACAAAGAAGGCCTCAGAAATATTAGGAATAAAGTCCAAACCAAGAAATGTTACTAAAGAGGGAATAATTCCGTTCGAGGGAACCGTTCCTTTCTGACCTTGATGAGATTTCTGCCCTTGGTCCTTAGAACCTTGAGCAGACTGGTTGGGAACGTTGCCCTTCTTGCCCTTTCCAGCCCAACAATCCTTCTTAAGATGTCCAGGCTTCCCACAGTTCCAACACCCCTTTTGAGAGGGTTTCTTGTTGGGACTGGTGTTTGTGTTGTTGTGCGGCCTTTTCTTGCCCTTCTTGTTGTTACCCTTATGGGAACCTTCTTGCATCATGTTGATGGTGGAAGAATTGGGAGTCTCTTTCTCCTTTCCTTTCTCTTGCGAACGAAGGCCCTCTTCAATACGCAAGTGGCTGCCAAGTTCCACAAGGGAAATACCTTCCTTCTTGTGCTTCAACATGTGCTTGAAATCTTTCCATGATGGAGGCAATTTGTCAATAATGCTTGACACAAAAATGGACTCGTCCATATTCAATTTATGTTGAGCAAACTGCCCCAAGAGACGGAGTATCTCATGATATTGCTCCATCACCGGTCTTGAGTCAACCATTTTATATGTATTGAAGTTGCTCACAAGGAACTTTACGCTTGAAGCGTCTTCAGCCATGTACTTCAACTCTAGAGAGTCCCAAAGTTCCTTGGCGGATTCAACATTTTGGTATACATCAAAGAGGGAGTCGGACATACCGTTTAAGATGTGGCCCCGGCAAATGTAGTCATCGTTCTCCCATTTGCTCCTTTTCCTCACGGCCTCAAGTGGTTCATCATCGACTAACTCCGACATGGGAGTGGATAGGACGTATACCACCTTGAGGGTGGTCAAGAGGAAATGCATCTTCTTTTGCCAACGGCGGAAGTCCATCCCTTCGAATTTTTCCAACTTTTGGAACTTCGTCGTCATCTCACAAACAGTCGTCATTGATCCAAAAAATTCTGATTTCGATTGTAGGAACAATGTATGCTGAATAAGGGAACAGTGTGTGTTGAAGCGACTGTTCCCTGCAAGTCTTGATCTTCTCTTGATGTTGACTTCGGCTTCAATAAGGAACGATCAATAAACACTGTAACTCGGATAAGATTTGAATCGTGAGAACACTTTTCGAAATCAGAATTTTGCCCCTTACTAAGCCTTAGGGAATCCGCAAAATCTGAAGTGAGATAAGACAAATCCTGTAGTTCCCTTCAAGGCTTCTGATGGGAACTAAACTATGTTCACGTATTTGTGGATGTATGACTTTAACTCAGATAGACAATTTGTGTGAAATTTTTGATCCCCCAACACTATCTCCGAAATGCCTTTATAAAGGCTTTCGGGCGGTTACAGGGAACGGTTATGACAGTTACAAGCGGTTACAAACGGTTACCAACCGTTCCAACTGCCACCAACCGTTTCCAAGGATATCCAACTACTTTTATCAGTTATCAACTGATTTAAGGTAGTTAAGAAACGGTTACTTCGACGGTTACCAAGGCGGTTACAACACATTTATCACGTGCTGAAACTTAACCATGCCTCAGGGAACTTGACGTTCCCACCTAGGGAACGGCTGATCCCTTTAAGGAACAATCACTCGTTCAACCTTACGTAACGTCGATATGTCTTAAAGACACAATTAACCTCTCTGATGCACTGTTCCCATATGGGTAACGTCACATATCCTTAATGTCTCCCTCAGAATCTCAAGTTTTCTTACACGAGTGTGTACTCCACACCTCCAAACCCGTGATGTAGCTAAGTGAGATCTTATAGTGTCGTATGAATCCCGATCACACTAAATGGCATCGTTCCCTATATGGGAACGGTCTTGATGACACTAAAATCACCAATAACTTCTATAAAAGCTTTGCTCAAGTGAATGACAAGATACGGAAAATTCTTCAATCAAATTATTTACGGTATCAGAGAAGGTTACAAAGTTTGATTTTTTTTTCTACTAAACACGCAATCTGATCATGACCAAAGGGTGGTGTTGGTGGCTCCAAGCGGGGTTCGGATCATTCGGATCTCTCTATTTGTCATGTTGTTCTGATGGGTGAGAATTTGCAAGAAAAGGAGACGAGTATGCGTAATGCTTTCCGGGCTAAACGCAAACTCGATTTACTCGACGTCTCTATTCCAAAACCAACAGACTAAATGGCTGAGATTGATGACTGGCGTAGTGTAAATTCGATGCTTGTCGAGTGGGTGGTTCAATCAATCAATCCCACTCTCCGCCCGGCTATCACCTACTATGACATGGTTAAAGAACTATATGAATATCTTCGTCAATGATTTTCCGTCGGTAATGGACCGCGAATTATGCATCTGCATTATGAAATCGCTCGGTACTCAATCCGGGCAAACCGTGGATGCTTATTATGTTTGTTTGAAACAACTTTGGGACGAGATCATTACCTACCTTCCTATTGCTGCTTGTCAATGTGGGAAATGCACTTGTCAATTGGCTTGAGCTCTCAGGAAGGACCGAGAAAAGGAGTGAGTTCACCAATTCCTGATCGGGTTGACGATGACGTCTTTGAAACACTTGGACCCAACATTATTGTTCAAGATTCCCTGCCCGGACTCAACACGGTGTACTCGCTAGTTATCCAAGAAGAAGAACTCAAAACGATCACCAAGGATCGGGATATTCGGATCGGAACATTCGCAGTTATGCACTTGCTTTTTCTACTTGTGGCAACAACAATATTATAATATTTATATTAAAAAGAGGGCACTTTCGGCTTGTTGGGTTGACCCAAACCCTACATGATCAACCCGAAAAATTTAACGACGCGATCGACTTGAACCTGATTTGATTCCAACTTGGCCCGATCCGCCCGACCCAGTTAACGGGTTTAGGTGTATACATAACATGCATGTAGATTGACTTTATTTATAGGATGCTTATAATATACAAACAAAAGTCGTAAATTAGAATAGTGATCATACTGTATAGATATGATTAGAGCTGTAAAAAAGTGACCGAATCCGTTTTACCGACCTGACCGGCCCGTTTTTGGACCCGACCCGACCTGACCGAAATTTTTGATAACCCGAAGTTACCGAACCCGAATTTACCGAGACCGAACCCGACCAACCCGAACCCGACCCGATTAACGAATAAATGTGGAGTATTAATAAAATATAACATAAAATACATATATGATAAATGACATATAAATAATGATAATATGCTTAATAACCTAAAAAAAGAACATTATTGTACTTAATTATATAATTTTTTATAATGTAGAAATTTATAAATTAATATAATAAAAATAAAAATAAAATATGATTTTGGTCTACTAATATCAAATACATTAAAATAATTATTAATAATATTATTAATGTTTTCATTTCAACTTATTTTGACATATTAAAATTAGTTTTTAACTATTTAATAATATTTAAATAGTGAACAAAATATTTAAAAAAATGACGATCTTGACCCGTTGGTTAACCTGAACCGCCCGCTGACCTGTAATGACCCGACCGACTTGACCTGTTATCCGAAATGACCCGACCCGTTCTCAACCCGAACCCGAAATAACCGAACCGAACCCGACTTGACCGATCCGATTGACAGCTCTAGATATGATGCAAGTAACAAATTATACAAAAATATTTATGGTGGGGAAATTTATATTCCTTTGTTTTTTTGTACCCCTTTTATTTGTGACCACATATTCTTATCATTTTTCACCGGCCTTATTTTCTCTTCCCCACCTCCATTTTCAATCTCCCATACCATTTTCTTTCAACCATTTCCATGGCCGACGATGAGATTTATTATTATTTAATGACAAGGTTTTTACTGAGTTTTTCTTTTTCCTTGTTCTTATCATGATTATCAATATCATTCCCATCATCTTGGTTGGTAAAACATATAATTCAAGTGGTGAAATCAAGGATTTATCAAAGAGGATTCGAGGCAACACACCAAAAGAGATAAGCAAATCTAGTGTTTTGTTTTTACCATGTATGGATCTAATAACATGGTTTCAGTTTTGTTAAAGACATTTCAAATCTAGTAATACAAATCGAGTTTAAGAATCCCAAATTGGGCTTACTATAGAGCACACTTTTCAAATCGATTTTGTAAATAACTTCTTGCATGATTAAACTAAACTAATTGTGAGGGTAGAGGTTTATATTTTGATGATTCCCGAAGCTCAAATGGTAATTAGTGACTCGTATTGATAACTTGTTATGAGATAATTAGGACAAGATAATTTAATCTTTATTATGGAAGACTTAGAAGAGAGAACAAAAAGGTAAAAAGATATGATTGTTCTGTGCTGGTACATCTTTCACAATAATAAAAACATGTATAATAAGTAAAAAACGGCATACATTGTTGGTGCATCTTTATAATAAAATACTTCAATAAATAATTTATCATTACAATTTACTTGCCTTCATCTTATCTAAATATTCAAGTTTTATAATATAATACATATAATTCAAAGCATTCATACTTATTCATATATACAACATATTTATTACAATTCCCTATTGATTTAATTTTCGGAATTAGTATTCATATACGAAATCGTTATGGGAATCTAAGGGTGAGAGTCAATAGTAGACAGCAGCCAAAGTTTATACGACAAAGTAAGCTTTTCTAGACTAGTAGTATTTTTTCGAAATTAGCTAGTAGTAATTTTCTTCGTTGAAGTTTCTTTGTTTTTGGGTCAAGTTGGTCGAAATTTCTACTTGCTTATGTAGTCATCATGAAATAAATGCGATAGTAGACATGCATATACACATTAGCTCGAAAGAGACTTTTATTATTATTATTATTGTTTTAGTCAAGAGAGACTTTATATGTGACTATACACCAATCTTACGTAATTACGGGTGCTCTACATATTTCAATATAAACTCGTAAAAATGAAAGTCTTGATAACGTGTTTTGTTTCTGAAGTTAGACGCCAGTCTTATACAACCACTAATAAATGTTCTTCAAGAAAAGTTAAAAAATGACTTTAAGACTTTTTCTTTGGGAGGTGTTGTTCTTCATACCCGTTGGATCGAAACCAAGTATAAGTAACAAAGTAAAGCACTATTCCTATATAGGAAACGGTATCCTTGTACAGTGGAATATCACAAATAACAACACAAGCACGTAGAGAGGAAAACCAAATCAACCAACTTGTTGACAAGGAAAAACCTCTACCTCTAGGTGTTACCCTAGCAGGATTTTAAAGTCTACTTTTAT
Organism: Rheum nobile; assembly: GCA_027886185.1. Taxonomy (NCBI): domain Eukaryota; kingdom Viridiplantae; phylum Streptophyta; class Magnoliopsida; order Caryophyllales; family Polygonaceae; genus Rheum; species Rheum nobile. Next base: position 7,773,378 of record WOAB01000736.1, on the reverse strand, counting down.
TGATAAACACGAGCTACACAAGTCAAACAAAGATCCAACGTAAACTAGATTTTCCTACTAGAATACTCTCTAAGCTTAACAACCCTTAGCACGTATTACCAACTCACAGCAAACTCAAAATCACTGAAAAGTTACCTTCTTCACCTCAGAAACTTCGCCTATGAAGCTCCTAAAGATCGCAACTCTCCTTGACGTAGGAACAGCTCTGTCGTTCCCTTGAGCCAGCAGCCTTGAAACTCGTCTCTTGAACTCCAAGCTGTGTTCTTGCTCTCCATTGGCTACTTAGAAACTTCCAAAGCTCCTAATGCCGTCTCTCTCTTGGATGCTCCTCTTTCTCTCTTGGATGCATGTCAAACTAGGTTGATAGTGCCTTGTATTTATAGGCCTCTAAAGGATGACGGAAATATAATTTATTTATGGTCTAATCTGATATATTATCCCATAAATAACATTATATCTTTCAATCAAACTATTTTCTAAAATACCACAAACAATATCTTTCAACTTGACATTATCTTGTTTCCATAAATAGATCTTATCTCTCCATGATAATTCCGACCCATTATCTGCAAGATATAATCTTCATTTTCCTTGTTTGAACGTCTCCTTGTGCCCCAAGCAAACATTCGAAATCCTAGACGCAATATTTCGCAATTTGCCTCTTCACTGGGAACGTTGATAGCTTCTCTACTCTGTTTTCCTTGTTCCCTGAAATCTCCATTCCTTCTCTTTTTCTTGAGCTCTAATGCTCTTGTTCCCACTGTTTCCTAGGATGACTGATCCATAGGTCACAACCATTGTTCCCTTGAACTTCTCCAGATAGATCGCATGCTTTCTGTTGTTCCCTGAAACAATACTTAAGAACAAACCATCAAATGCATGGTGTTTATCATCATCAAAACACCTAAGGTTCCCTAAGGGAACCTTCTGTAACACCCCCAATTTATATCGGTGATGTTACATGCCAGTGACCTCAGACTTTACCGTCCAAAGTCACCACAGGCTTTTCCAGAACAATTATGCTTAAATACACAAACATATTAAATGAAAGATTAAACAGCGGAAGACTTAAGTACATGAAGTTCAATCCTTTTATTAAAAATCTCTCATCATCGGAGAGAAGTAGTTTTTACAACAGAATAAATATTGCAGCGGAAGACTTTAAATTACACAGCGGAAGACTTTTAAGGCACAAATGAACATATTAAAAATATTGACATTTAAAATCTTCGTCTGCAAGCTTCTTCTTCAATTGGTTACTCAAACTTCGACATCAACTCCTGATGTGCCGAATCGAACGGATGACACCAGCCAACCATGCAAGGGAATAATCGGTTGGTTAGTTTTACTGAAAGACTATGCAAGGGTACAAAGCAGAGTAGTTCGAAGTAGTCGTATTAGGTTAGACTCATCGCTCCTCGAATAATAACCGATAGCGATAGTCAACCACCATACTTCTACTGGAATATCAAAAAGGCATCCACAAGAGAAGATTCCAACTGAAGTGAATCTTATCGGAATATCCAAGAGAAGACTCCAAAAGATTGAGTCTTTTAGGAAGATATGACAAAGTTTGGGAACATCAATTTAATATACACAAGCATTTAACATTGATTTAAGGTTTCGGTTCACGACCAACCTCACCGCCCAAGGCGAATCCAGATTGGAAAGAGAACTTTAAAATGATCAAAGTCAAGACGGGTTTTCCTAGCTGCACTACTGCCTAGCTGCACTACTCGCCAAAGGGGTATATTAATCATGTGCACTAAAGCACTTATCTTATTTTAATTCCAAAACGCACATCACGTTATAAGCTTTTAGATGTATATATCCCCAACGGGACCTATACATCTTGAGTATGCGTTTCGTCTTGAGTGACGCACATATAGTATTAGGTGGGGTCTAGCCACCTCTCTACTAAATCCCAAGATTTGTGACACCAGCTAAGTGCACCACCCCTATACTGCGTGTATCAGAGGTTGGGTCATGACCTGCGAACAGTATTAGGTGGGGTCTAGCCACCTCTCTACTAGGTTATAAAGAAACGACTGGACCTTGCAGGGCCCTAGTAGCGTTCTTACGAATACTCGTTCTAACTAAACAGTTCAGAACAATAATAAATCATCTCAAAGCCGTCATGGCCAATATCAAAAATAAATATAATGGCGTTGTTCTAGCAGATATACAACCTATTATAATATCATACTCTTTTTCATCATTTTATTTATCAAAACTGTTCCCAACAAAAACAGTAAACAAAAGCAGTAATCATTCCAAATTAATTAACAACTAAGCAATTGATAATTAATGGAAATATGGAATGATGAGCAAGAGCGAACCGCCACTTGCCTTAGATCCGACGAAAGTTTGAACAAAGCTAGGGATGATGAGTTTCCGGGCTCGAAGCAGGGACAGATCTGGCAACACATATTCCTTCGGATCGACCCATAAAGAAACCCTAAGTTAGATTCGACAACAACGAGTACGAATCTAAAGAATAACGAAAGAAATCGAAAGGGACGAAGCTCGATCGAAAGCCACAGAAGCCAAAACCAAAATAGGCCAAAGTCTCTGGGCGGTGGGCGCCGCCTGCCTTACGGCGGTCGCCGCTATTCATGGCGGCGGTCGCCGCCACGAACGGAACATGAAATACGAGAAGAGAAAATCTCACCGGCGTCGATTGTTTTGCTTCTCCTTTGCTTTGCTTTGGATTCTAAGCTTCTAAGGGCATCCAAAGCTTTACTTTGCAACTGGAATGAACACCAAAGGAGCTCCGACGATCGATATCGAATTCTCCGGCGAAAGCTCAATTTTCTGGCGAGTGTTTTATGGGTGATTGGGAGTTCGATTTGTGCTTCTAACTCCCTCCCAAGCTTCCCCTTTTATAGCCAAGACCAGGGGACAACCCATGCAACGTGGAGGGCCAAGATCGGGTGTCTCCCGGTCGCCGGCAAGCCACAGAGGCTATGCCTGCACAGTGGCGGCGGTCGCCGCTGTTTGGAAGGGGGTCGCCGCCCAATTTGTGTCTGCCAGCGGTCGCCGCTTTCTGGCAGCGGTCGCCGCTTTTAGAGCCACTTGGCCAGATGAGGATGACGATGACGTCGACTAGTTGGCGGCGGTCGCCGCTTGCCTTACGGCGGTCGCCGCCAAGGCCATTTTTCATCCGTTTTAGCTTGGAACAACTTGGCCATAGCCCGGGATAAAAATAATCGTACACGAACGAGTATTAAGTCCCGAAATACGTCGAATGTATTTTATTTTACTGAGAAAAATATTACAGAGATCAGAAACATTTCTGAATGTCTGAACTTCTCTGAAATAAATTCGACGTGCCTCACAAGTGTTCGGAAATTTTCCAAATTGCCCTTACAAAAGTGAGGGATATTACATTATCTCCCCCTTAAAATAAGTTTTGACCCCGAAACTTGGCTAAACCAAAAGAGAGATTTAATCACTAACAACTCTTACTACTGGAGCTTAAAATCCTTAATCAAGACATCATTCCACAAGTCTTATTTCCATAAAGCATTTTCTGCAATACTCTAGCTATATCCATAAGACCGTGACTACCTTAGAGTAAGAATTTCCCAAAATTATCACGATGACATTAATGTATCTTCCATAGAAGAACACAATTTCCTATGTCCTTATATGAAAAAAAAATATCCCAAGCTTACACATTAGCTTCTTATAATCCGACGTAAAACCTTAATAACCTTGAATCTCATGACCTTAATTTCCTCAAAGATATCTCCACAATTTCATTACTCTTTATTATCGGGTTTGGCCTTATGCCGCCACTGATCTTAAATCCTTATAGGCATAACTCAGCCTTTTCCTTTTAAACAATCTCTAACTTAAATCCTCAAATTTTTCCATAATTTCCTCAAGAATAAACATGATACCTTACTCTTATGTTCCTCGAAACAATTTACTTCAGATGTTACTCCTAGCTCCTTGAGGTATCACCCTGAAGATGTCTTTATTACCCACTGCATCAGTCCTCTTAATCTCTTAATTACCTTATACGAGTGCACTTGTTACCTTGATCCATATGCGCACATTGGAAACTCTTTCTACTAAATCTTTTAATACGATAGAACTATCAACATAATCAACCCGTAAACTGTAACCCTTATCATCTCATCGGCCTATTCCCAATAGTTCTCAACTTAATCTTTCCCAAGCAGAGTTACACCTTACTTCTCCTAGATGATAAACTCTAGGGAGGAAAAGAATCTTAAGAATGGATCTAGATTTAAATGCGCATTTAGAGTCAAGCGAACTTGAGAACCGTTGCTAGGATTCTTACTAGCTACTTGGTTGGTAGATTGGGTGTCCATCACCTGTTGACGAATCACGACGTTAAGCTAGAATCCTTCCTAACTTGTACTTGACGCTGAGTCAATTACGTTATGATATAATCTATAAAAATTCAAACTAATAACTTTATATTAGTTTGACTGGCCTTCCGCCATTGGCCACAGAATCACCTTCCTCCTTTCTCTTGAAAGTGGAACTCTAAGAGAGATGTCAATCCTCAAATGACGTTTCATCTATAAGAGAAACAATATTCCTAAGAATGGTTATAAGGAATAAGTAACAGCTTGAATCTTGCAGACGTTTGAAAATCAAATAATCTTAAACCATATATCTTCAAACTTCATACATTTATACCCTTAAATCTTATATACAGAAATCATTACCTTATAAAGTAATTTCTCAAACTAGTGATATAACTATCACAAAACTTGTACCAAGATCAAAATCACACTCTTTAAAGTTTACAATCGTAAAGTTAATGTAATCGTTTAAACCATAATTTAGATAAAAATAGCTTTTGAATTTTAAAAAGCTAAATCACCATTTTAAATTCCAAGTAATGAAGAACACTTTTTAAATCGAGGAGTTAATAGAAATTATGTTAAAAATAGTTTCGAAATCAATTTTCGAAAATTCTCAAACCTAACAATGGGTTAAAAATTTTAAACCATTGCTCTGATACCAAATCTATAACACCCCCAATTTATATCGGTGATGTTACATGCCAGTGACATCAGACTTTACCGTCCAAAGTCACCCCACGCTTTTCCAGAACAATCATGCTTAAATACACAAACATATTAAATGAAAGATTAAATAGCGGAAGACTTAAGTACATGAAGTTCAATCCTTTTATTAAAAATCTCTCATCATCTGAGAGAAGTAGTTTTTACAATAGAATAAATATTGCAGCGGAAAACTTTAAATTACACAGCGGAAGACTTTTAAGGCACAAATGAACATATTAAAAATATTGATATTTAAAATCTTCGTCTGCAAGCTTCTTCTTCAACTGGTTACTCAAACTTCGACATCAACTCCTGATGTGCCGAATCGAACGGATGACACCAGCCAACCATGCAAGGGAATAATCGGTTGGTTAGTCTTACTGAAAGACTATGCAAGGGTACAAAGCAGAGTGGTTCGAAGTAGTCGTATTAGGTTAGACTCATCGCTCCTCGAATAATAACCGATAGCGATAGTCAACCACCATACTTCTACTGGAATATCAAAAAGGCATGCACACGAGAAGATTCCAACTGAAGTGAATCTTATCGGAATATCCAAGAGAAGACTCCAAAAGATTGAGTCTTTTAGGAAGATATGACAAAGTTTGGGAACATCAATTTAATATACACAAGCATTTAACATTGATTTAAGGTTTCGGTTCACGACCAACCTCACCGCCCAAGGCGAATCCAGATTGGAAAGAGAACTTTAAAATGATCAAAGTCAAGACGAGTTTTCCTAGCTGCACTACTGCCTAGCTGCACTACTCGCCAAAAGGGGTATATTAATCATGTGCACTAAAGCACTTATCTTATTTTAATTCCAAAACGCACATCACGTTATAAGCTTTTAGATGTATATATCCCCAACGGGACCTATACATCTTGAGTATGCGTTTCATCTTGAGTGACGCACATATAGTATTATGTGGGGTCTAGCCACCTCTCTACTAAATCCCAAGATTTGTGACACCAGCTAAGTGCACCACCCCTATACTGCGTGTATCAGAGGTTGGGTCATGACTTGCGAACAGTATTAGGTGGGGTCTAGCCACCTCTCTACTAGGTTATAAGAAACGACTGCACCTTGCAGGGCCCTAGTAGCGTTCTTACGAATACTCGTTCTAACTAAACAGTTCAGAACAATAATAAATCATCTCAAAGCCGTCATGGCCAACATCAAAAATAAATATAATGGCGTTGTTCTAGCAGATATACAACCTATTATAATATCATATTCTTTTTCATCATTTTATTTATCAAAACTGCTCCCAACAAAAACAGTAAACAAAAGCAGTAATCATTCCAAATTAATTAACAACTAAGCAATTGATAATTAATGGAAATATGGAATGATGAGCAAGAGCAAACCGCCACTTGCCTTAGATCCGACAAAAGTTTGAACAAAGCTAGGGACGATGAGTTTCCGGGCTTGAAGCAGGGACAGATCCGGCAACACAGATTCCTTCGGATCGACCCATAAAGAAACCCTAAGTTAGATTCGACAACAACGAGTACGAATCTAAAGAATAACGAAAGAAATCGAAAGGGACGAAGCTCGATCGAAAGCCACAGAAGCCAAAGCCAAAATAGGCCAAAGTCTCTGGGCGGCGGGCGCCGCCTGCCTTACGACGGTCGCTGCTGTTCATGGCGGCAGTCACCGCCACGAACGGAACAGGAAATGCGAGAAGAGAAAATCTCACTGGCGTCGAATGTTTTGCTTCTCCTTTGCTTTGCTTTGGATTCTAAGCTTCTAAGGTCATCCAAAGCTTCACTTTGCAACTGGAATGAACACCAAAGGGGCTCCGACGATCGATATCGAATTCTCCGGCGAAAGCTTGATTTTCCAGCGAGTGTTTTATGGGTGAGTGGGAGTTCGATTTGTGCTTCTAACTCCCTCCCAAGCTTCCCCTTTTATAGCCAAGACCAGGAGACAACCAAGGGATAACCCATGCAACGTGGAGGGCCAAGATCAGGTGTCTCTCGGTCGCCGGCAAGCCACATAGGCTACGCCTGCACAATGGCGGCGGTCGCCGCTGTCGGCAAGGGGGTCGCCGCCCAATTTGTGTCTGGCAGCGGTCGTCGCTTTCTGGCAGCGGTCGCCGCTTTTAGAGCCACTTGGCCAGATGAGGATGACGATGACGTCGACTAGTTGGCGACGGTCGCCGCTTGCCTTACGGCGGTCGTCGCCAAGGCCATTTTTCGTCCGTTTTAGCTTGGAACAACTTGGTCTTAGCCCGGGATAAAAATAATCGTACACGAACGAGTATTAAGTCCCGAAATACGTCGAATGTATTTTATTTTACTGAGAAAAATATTACAGAGATCAGAAACATTTCTGAATGTCTGAATTTCTCTGAAATAAATTCGACGTGCCTCACAAGTGTTCGGGAATTTTCCAAATTGCCCTTACAAAAGTGAGGGATATTACACCTTCTTTCAACAATTTCCCCCTTTTTGATGATGACAAACCCATCTTCAAAAATGCACAACAAAGCGATATCAAAATAAGAGATATGCACATGCACAATCAACAATCATGGATAAGTTCCCCCTAAGAAATATATCCAGTAACAAACTCTTCAACCTCCTAATCTGAATTCCTTCCACATTTTCCCCCTTTTGACATCATCAAAAAGACCTTGAAAACCTTAAAGGAACGGAACATCAGATTATCACATGAAACATAAATTTCATCAAGAGTTCTCCACTTAAGCTACTACGCATGCAATGAGTGATAAAACATATAATCACAATCATCAAGAAGCAACTTCATCACACATATCAGAAAACGTTACAAAAGAATCAAGAGATAAGGATATTAACTTCTCGGTTTTTTTGAGAGGGGATGTGTTAGACAAGCCACAAAGTTCCCTAGTTGAAGACCTTTACCTTCCACACTTGGACTGTTCCATCTTCAAGTAAAACACCACACTATTTAATTGTGGTGTTCCTGGTGGAATCCCACAACTTCTTAAATGATTATCAAATTCTTGACTCAAATATTTACCACAACGATCATATCGTAGAGCTTTAATTCTCTTGCCATGTTGATTTTCAACTTCATTTTGAAACTCGAACTTTTCAAAAGATTTAAACTTATGCTTCATTAAGTATATGTATTCATATTTACTTAAATCATCAGTAAAGATTATGAAGTATATATAACAACTCTAGCTTATGAGCTTATTGGTCCACATACATCCGTATGTATAAGGGCCAAAAGTTCATTTGTCCTTTCACTTACCCTGTCGTCTTTCCCATTAGGCAAGACTCACATGTTTCAAATGAAGTTAGAATTCCATCTTTTTAGAGCTTCTTCATGCGATTCAAACTAATGTGACCTAAGCGACAATGACATAGATAAATAGTGTCGAAATCATTTGATTTTTGCCTTTTGGTGTTTATGTTATTTATTTTGGATCATAACTCCACCATATAGAGTCCATTACTCGGTAGTTCATTGACAAAAAATACATCATCCTTATAAATAGAAAAACATACATTCTTGATTCTAAAATCATAGCCTTCAATATCCCAAAAAAAACAAGTCGCAATAATGTTTTTAGTAATAGAAGGGACAAAATAATAATTATTAATTTCTAAACTAAACTAGAAGGTAAATGTAGACTATAATCTCCTATGGCAAGTGCAACAACCGTTGATCCTATTCTAATGTGCATGTCCACCTTTACCTTAGCTAAGCTCCTACTTCTTCTCAGTCTCTGCACATTCGAAATAATGTGAGAACCACATCCAATATCTAATACCCAAGTTGAAACTTTATGATGTTAGGACTTCTATAGCATACTCCCTCCGATCGATTATATATGTGGTTGAATGAGCTTACACACAAATTAAGAAGAATTTAATTTTCTACTAGAATACATATTTAATTTTCGAGTAATTAATTTATAAATATTAATTTCATATTTTGGAAGTAGTGATGTGCATATATCGATGGGTAAGAGGCCAAACAAAAAATATTACAGCTATAGACACAATTAATTTTGAAAGTAATAGGTCCTAAAATTAATTAAATAAATTGGAAAATGGGGTAATAAATTGGGAGAACCTGTCAACGACACTTATAATTGAGAAAATTCAAAGCCTTAAACGACAATCAAAACTGATCGGAGGGAGTACGTACCTAAATCAGGACTCACATTTCCATTCTTTTTGTCTTCCAAGTATTTTGGGCAGTTCCTCTTCCAATGCCCCCTTGCATTGCATTAGAAACAATCATGGTCAGCAGATACTCAGCTTTTTCAGAAGTCTTCTGCTTGGTTTGTGCAGCTTCCTTGCCCTTCCCTAGCACGTTCTTCTTCTACTTTCCGGTGGCCCTTTCTTGAACCCCTTCCCTTTGTTTACGATCAGAATCTCATTCTTAGAGTCAACAGAGAGAATTTGCTTAGCAGTTTTGAACATCCCATATGCCTCTTCAAATGTTTTACCAACTCCATTGTTATTGAAGTTGAGCTTGAATTGAGCAAAACCATCATGTAGAGAATGGAGTATGATGTATGTAGCCAACTCTTGACTATAGGGGAATCCAAGTCTTTCATTATTCTCAAAATGTCCAATCATATTGAACAAATGAGCACTAACTGCTTTCCTTTCTCAAGCTTGCAATCATAGTTTGCTTTGTGAGTCTCTTATCTCTCCATCCTAGCTTGCTCATGAAACATAACTTTCAGGTTGTGAATGATGTTGTAGGCATCCATCCTCTCAAACCTCTTTTAAAGGTTTGATTCCATGGAAGCCAGATAAGACAAGTGACAATCACTGATTAATCTTTGATCTGTTTTTCCTCCTCTGTTTCACATGAAGTAGACATAAAAGTCAGTTTTGGATAGGGGTGTCAAGGACATTCTCTCTTTCTTCAGATCCGAGAACATTTCTCAGGTTTCTTTCCCAATCAAGGAAGTTGTTTTTGTTCTGTTTATTCTTCTTAAGAATCAAATGTAGGTTGATGATTGTTGGTTTATCGTTTCTAGACATGATATCAACAATAGAAATATCATGCAAAACATAAATTATGCTTGTCATGCAAAAAGCTTAAAAAATTTAAACATGATTTACACATAAATAAGCTAATGCACATTTTATTCACAAAAAATATGCCCCTTTTTAATAAAATGATTTCAAGATCCTATTTCATATTAGACTAGCTTAAGTGTACTTTGGCACTTCTCTATGTCCTATGTGATCAAGGTAAGTAACTTTTACTAGTTATAACATTTATAACTCTTGATTGATAATTTACATCTTATGGTAAATCTATCCCATGCCTCAAAATCCAAAACTTTATTTTTTGGCCTTTTGTTCAGTATAACCAAATTAAGGTTGTAAACCCCTTATATAGATTTACCCGTACTATCCCAAGGTCAAAGAAGAACACATTTCTTTGGCAAAAACTATCCATCAAATTTCAAGGGCCTCATAGGTTATTATTTGGAAAGACAAAATCCTAATTTTCTTTTAAGGGACCTAAATTTTTATGTAGGTCTATTTACTAGTGAACTAAATAGCATCAATAAACGAACAAGCATAAACTTAGAAATATTTAAAGCAAATAAAATGCAATAAATAGATGTGATCCTAGAATGACCCTTAAAACCTATATGATCCAATTTTCATAGATTCTTCTTGTCTCTTGGATGTCCATCCTTGATTCTCCTTTGAATCTCCATCTTGGATTCTTCATAGGATTTTCTTCTCTTTTTTACATAATGTAAATATCATCTAATTTCTTGAAATTAAATTACAAAAAATACATAACGATTATGCAGATCATCTACAACAAAACAATAACGATACGCATATCGTATTTTCTATCCTATTTTGGGTCATACCAATCACCGCATGCAATAATAATATCATAATATTAAATGATATACGCAGTTTATAATATCAAATATTAAAATACAATAATAGACTACTAATCATATTAATAGACATTTAAGATTAAATTATCTCATAAAATTATTAATCAATTTTCTTATTATTTTAATTCAACAAATATCATATATAGAATTAATACCAATATTTTACCATGTATAATTGGATAAATATATTCAAAAGATAAGATATCCATTACCATATATATTTCAGGAAATTAGGATCTTAGGCTAATCTACACTACCAACCCCTGGCCAGTGCCACTTTGGCCAATCCCAGCCACGGTCACCACCAGCAGCCCCAGGCTACCAATCCGCGCCACCCCAGCCAGTGTCCAACCCCCGGCCGAACCATCTCCCACCACCACCCGGACCGTCGTGAGCCACTTTGGCCACCCAGCCACATCTTTTATTCCTCTTCCCCTAAAATTTTGTTATATGTAACAATTACAAATTTAGTGGTCTTGAGAAAAAATAGGGTGTAATTTTCACAAAATTAGGGTTCTTTAAAATTCTAATGCATGACACGATTTCAAACAAGAAATAATCAAACTTGGCAATTCAAGGCTTTGAAATTCTAAATTTTTAGGGTTTGATTCAATATTCACCAACATGAAAAATCTAGTATTTTTTATGTGTGACTATGATTTATACAAGAAATCACATCTCTTGGATAAATTAACCATATGAATCGATTTTAGGGTTAAAATTAAGCCAAAAAGTCAGAATTTTAAAACTTAAAATTTTGGTCCTATGGGAATTTTCGAGTATATATTGTTCATATAGTTCACAACTTTATGCAACCAATCAATTGAAATCACAATTTAATCATCCAAGTTAATCCATATACGAATTTTACCACAAAATTGAATAAAAAATAATCAAGAACATACATCAAAAGTAACAACTTTAATCTTGATCATATTTATTTATGCAAGAGGCTCTGACAACACTATTGGAATTTAGATGCTTTAAGCATAATTTCAAAAAATAATTTTCTAACATCTAACTTAGGATCTCATGCATAAACTGATATGAAACATATATGAAAAAAGTAACATATCTCTTGATGCAAATCTTCTAGCTTGTTTGATATCAATCTGGACATGAGAGCCTCAAGTGTGACTCTTGTACTTGATCCACACAAGCACTATACTAGATCGTCTTGCCTTCGTTTGCTAGAATGGAACGATAAAACTCAAAGCTTTTCTCTTGCAGTGCACGGCCGGCGTACGGTATAATTGTGGGAGGAGTATTTTCTCAACACATGAGATAATAGATAATTCCCTTGTAACAAGAAAGCGATATTTATGGTTGATATAATATCTTATCTCTCCTAAATGTAACTTCCCTTATATCATCAAGTGAATAAATAACCTTCACATTATATACTTAACTTTTTCAATGGTTATTATATAATATATATTACCTATTTTGCATAATGAATTGTATGTTATCAATTATGTAAATGTGCAAGTATTTAAAACTATAAGAGTTTTACGTTCTTTCTTTTTAGTTATATACTTTTAATAAACATGTAGCTTTTATATGGCGGGAACTTAAATTGTGACATATATATATATGGATTTGTACATTAGTTTATAAATACGTTTAGCGATTGTACCTTCAATATTTTGTCTTATATATAGATTATAAATAAGTATCTATTCTTGGTCATTAATAAGTACCTAATCAGGGGAAGGAAATATATAATATATAATATTTGAGATGATTTTATATGTATAATTAAGGTAAGTTATTTTAGGATACAAAAATAAATAGTAATAGCATATGTACATATAATAGAGAGAGGAAAACAATATTGTAAATGAACATTAAAATTTGCTTATGTAGCATATCTCACATGATGAACTATAGGAGAGAGAATTATGGCAATAGTGTGTGCATATGTATATATACATGGATTCATGCTCTAATGAAACAACCTATTAAGGTAAACGAGTGGATAAATTTAAGGCATTGGATGAAGATAAAATGGAAGGACTAGATTAAATAGAGGGAGGTGAACAACATTTTGGGACACACCAGATTTGTGATATCCCGTATTTCTGTAAGGATATTTTGGGAATTTTGGGAATTTTCCTGAGTACCCGTTTCGTATGTCGGATTTAATTCAGATAGTTTGAGACATTCTGTAATGTGCTTTATCTCTGTAATATTTTTCTCAGTGAAATAAAATACAGACGACGTACCTTGGATTTTAATACTCGTTCGCGTACGATAGTTTTATCCCGGGTTAAAGTTATTGTCGTTCAAAACCAGAATGGGCGCGAAGCCACAGGGGCGGCGACCGCCGCATTTATGGCGGCGCCCGCCGTCGCCAGGCTCGAGGACTGGCGTGGTCGTCTTCCTAGCTGGGCGCCAGGCCTAGTGGCGGCAACCGCCGTGCAGTACGGAGCCCGCCGTAATTCGCACGCCATAGGCAATTTGTGAGGCGGCGACCCTTGCTCTCTGCGGCGCCCGCCGTCGTTGTCCGGAGGTCTTTGCCCGATGGTCGCCGGCGAGCCTCTGACGCGCCGAAGTAGGCCTGCTCCGCCTCGTCGTAGGGCCATCATTGTGTTCCCGGTGCTTTGGCTATTTAAGGAGGTGCTTGGAGGTCGGATTGGAACCGATTCCATAGCCCAAGCTCTCCCAAAATTGTGCCTCGCCGGAGTTCTTGCCTCGCCGGATTCTGGAGCTTTCGCTGGTGTCGTTTGGTGGTGTTCTAGTGTGCCTTTTGTGAAGCTTTTGGTAGCCCTTGGTGGTTAGAAACCAAAGCAAGTCGAAGGAGGCCGAGTCGCTCGTGTTTTGGGTGAGTTTTCTCGCCGTTTCTGTCATCGGAGTTCTTCACGGCGACCGCCGCCAAGAACGGCGACCGCCGCTAGAGCCCAGAATGCATCTTTGGCTTTTGGCTTTGGTGGACGTCATCGAGGCGTCGTTTCCTTCGGTTTCTTTCGTCTTTCCTTAGATTCGTACTCGTTTGTGTCGAATATAACGTAGGGTTTCTTTATGGGTCGGCTCGAAGGAATCTGTGCTTTCAGAACTGTCCCTGTGTCGAGCCCGGAATCCCGTTGTCTCTAGCTTTGTTCCAGATCTGCGGATTAAGGCAAGTGGCAGTTCGCTCTTGCTCATCGTTCCGTATTTACATTAATTATCAGTTGTTTATCTGAGTAATTAATTTGGAATGATTATTGTGTTCGTCTGGAAACGGTTTTATTAACTGTTTTGGAAAACTAAAATATGATGTTATAATAGGTTGTATATCTGCTAGAACAACGTTATTATATATAAATATGTGAATTAATACAGATATTATTATAGGTTGTATATGGTTAGAACAATGCTATTTTATCTGTAACTGGCCTTGAGGGCATTGATATGAGTTATTGCTGCGTTTGTAACTGTTTAGTTAGAACGAGTATTCGTAGGAACGCTACTGTGTATCTCAGTACGTGTGCTAGTCGTTTCTTGATAACCTGGTGGTTAGGATTTAGTTCCTACCATTCTTCTTTAGTGCCGTTGTAAGGATTTAGTTCCTGATTCCGCCTGAGGGATATAGTTCCCACGGGATTTAGTTCTCGATTCGACTCTTGGGATTTAGTTCCCGAGTCAACTCTGCCTTAGGGATTTAGTTCCCGAGGGATCTAAAAAGATTATAACGTGATATGGGTTTTGGAATTAAATAAGATAAAGTGCCCGAGTGCACATAATTAATATACCTTTGGCGAGTAGTGCAGCTAAGTAAATAGTGCAGCTAGGAAAGCTCGTCTCGACTTTTGATCAGAGTACGTTCTCTTTCCAATCTGGATTCGCTGTAAGCGATGAGGTTGGTCGTGAACCGAAACATCTAAGTCAGTTTTTCAATCACTAATGTGTAATTCTTTAAACGTTCCAGATTTGTCATAATTTCCTTAAGACTCAATTCCTTTGGAGTCTTCTTTCGGGTCGATTTCTGTGAAGATTAAGTCTTCCAGAATCTTCTCTTGTGCATACCTCTTGTTGTTATTCCGTGAAAGTGTCGGGTTATGTATCGTTCCTTCGGTTATTATTCGAGGGACAATGATAGTAAACGGTTACGATTATTCGAACCACTCTGCTTTGTACCCTTGCATGGTCTTTCATTAGACTAACCCACGAACATTGTTCTCTGCATGTGGGCTGGTGTCATCCGTTCGATTCGGCACATCAGATAGAGTGTAGATGAGAAGACTAGAAGGACTATGGAGTCGACGGTGGTTTTTCGATGTTTTTAATAATTTCTTTTAATCAGGTTGAGATCCTTGGGAGATGACCATTGTGGTCAAGATCCTTGTTTGTAATACATTTAAAAGACTTCCGCTGTAACTTATTTACTTTGTTATATATTTTATAAGACTTCCGCTATACCTTGTTTAAAGACTTCCGCTGTACTTTGTTTAAACTCTGTGTTTATCCTATTCGGGATTGGGATGTAATCCCGGGACTCATGTTTAATATGAATAAAATTATTCTTTTGTATCCTTTGTATCTCATCATTGTATTTAAACGGTAAAGCCTTGGGTGATCTCGGTAAGGAACACTGAGGTCACTGGCGGTAATACCTTTCCAAATGGGTTAAGATTTGGGGGTGTTACAGTTGTGGTATCAGAGCCAAAGTTTTTAAAATGGGTTGGGTATTTGAAAACCATTTACTCGTTTTAATTGAAAAGTGTTTTCAAAGGACACTGAATTTTTAAAAGTGATTTTTTTTTTGAAAACACCGTTCATAGTCCTGTCCTCTATATAGTCTGATATAGTAAGCTTGCTTCTATGTCTAGAAAGACTAATTCCTTCATAGTTACCCTATATGATATGGGTGCATGTCTCTCTCAAAAGAAAGAGATCGACTAATGAGAAGTTGTAAAATAGTTCAAGTTCATCTATAAAATACCAAGATGATCTATTCTGAGTAATTTTGCTACATTAAGTATGTTCGAAGGATATTAATGTATAAAATACTTGGAAATTGATCGGTACACAGATGGTGAACACAAGGAACACAATTCGAGCTGGTGTTGGGACGAGCAATGACCCCAGACCAACTGTAGGAAATATTGGACAAGACGAGCAAGAGTCTGGTTCCAACAACCATCCTAGAGGCAATGGTCAAGAGCAGACCAACGCTCCAATGGCATTTGATGCTATAACATTAGAGGCAATTCGGGGATTGGGCATGCAAGCAGTGACTGATATACTGCGACCGAGTATGCCACAGGCACAAGGTGTGCAAATTCCCCCACCGGTTCCCAGATTTGAGGAGTCAGGAAACCGTGTATTCCAGGAGAATATAGTCAGGACTCGAGACAACTATGGTCGTGCACTGAAGACCATTAATTCCATGAGGCCTGACAGCTATAACGGGAAAGGGGAACCAGTCGGGGTGATCCATTGGTTCTCCCACATGGAGTGGTTGTTCCGCAACATTGATTGTACTGAAGCTGAGAAAGTACATATAGCTTCTCTTCAGTTTAATGAGGATGCTAGTGAGTGGTGGGAGAGTATCGGCTTAGCTGATAGCCCTGTTTTGAACTGGGAGATGTTCAAGACAAAGATGACAGACTGTTTCTTCTCTCGTGCTATGAGGGAGGAGAAACACAAGGAGTTCCTATACCCTAAGACTGATGGATTGAAGGTGACTGAGCTGGCAACCAAGTTCAATCATCTATTACAGTATGTTGGACCTGAGATATCCAGTGAGGCACATAAAATCTGGTATTTCCATGAGTGGATGGGCCCAGATATTAAGCCACTGATGGTGCATCACGGATGCTCGACTTTGGAGCAGTACGTGGATGCAACCTACAAGTTAGAGGTGACTTTGGAAGAGTCGACCAAGAAGCGTGATAGCCAGAGGCAAGGGGAGAACCAGCCTAAGGCAAGTGAGTTTAAACGTCCCGCTCCACCATATGATTTTGCCAAATCTGGCCAAGCAAAAATGAATATGACTCAGGATGGGTCTACGCAACGTTCGGGTCAGGGCAATAGCCCGATCCAGTGCTACAACTGTGGTACCTACGGGCACAAGAGTAATGTGTGTCCGAAGGAGAAGAAAACTTGCTTTGCCTGTGGAAAGGAAGGGCACTTGCAGTTATTTTGTCCGCAGAGGAGGCAGAAAGGAGCTGAGTCACAGCAGGGATCTGTTAATCAGAACAACCGACCCAGGTTCAGTCCAGTGGAAGCCCCTAGTCCTTCAATGCAGACAACTGCGCGAAACAAAGGGAAAGCCCCAGTGGCTTCAGGAAGCCAAGGTCAACGCCTATACGTGATGCGTGAGGCGGATGGACCCGATGCTCCATTTGCTTAAAGTATTTTGTACTACTTCTGTTGGTATGTTGTGGATTTGGGTGTTACCCAGTCTTTTGTTTTGGATAAGTTATGTTAGTAAGTTTAAGTATGCAAAAAGGTTTATAAACCTTTGTTGTAAATATTCTTTCTAATATAAATGTTGGTTGAGAACCAATCGTCTGTCGAAATTTTCAATTAGTAAGAAATTCGAAGAGAATTCGATCTGGATAGCCATGGTTCCATGCGATAATTTTCTCGGTATGAAGTGGCTGACGCGTCATGGGACGATAATCAATTTTAGTTCGAAGATTGTGACGGTGGCATCAGGGGGCCAGTATATGTGCAAATTTAAAGGTCTGAATGACGCTGATAACGGCAGGTTTATCAAGGCAATAGCTGCGTTTAAGCTACTTCGACAAGGTTGTGTCGGGTACCTTTGCTACTTGGATCCGCCCATGAAAGATGAACCTTCAGTTCTTGATGATTTCGATACACTGAAGAATTTGGTACATAGATTAAGTTTATGTATTCTTGAGGAGTAAGGTAACCATGTTACTCGTATAAAAGGATTAAGACACAAGTGTTTGATTCGGTTGAGAATGAATCATTTAGCAATATGATCCTTTGACGTTATAGGAGTAAACTCTCATGTGATTGATTTGAGGAGCATACGAATAAGTACTGTGTTTATTCTTGGAGAAAGTATAAAAATCTTAAAGGATTTAAGTTAGAATGGCATAAGGTCAGACTTACTTCCAGATAAAGGATGGAATTGTAAGAGGTACCTTTAAGGAAATTGATGATGTAATGTTTCGAGGTTACTAAGAGTTGATTTTTGGATTGTAAGGAATTACGATGTGAACTTTGGGAATATGTGTATAAGGAAATAGTGAGGGAGATGCGTATTCTCCTATTAAAGGTGCAATAATGTCATTATGACAATTTTAAGGACCGTTAGTATTTAATGGTCAGAGACTTGTGGATATAGTGAGAATGATTATATGGTAAAATTTATAGAGATAAGGTTACGGATGATACCAAGTGGACTTGAGGAAAAAGGTAACCCACGTTGGTTAAGATAAGCATATATCACGTTCGGGAGAGACAAGAGTATAATCCTATGGAATGGATTAGTGAATTATGTTGAGGTAATCAGACATAGATTGTAGTATTACTGATTGTGGGAACTCATAAGTAAAGACTGTGAGATAAAGTTATGGCATAAGGGCCGGATTTGATTAAGGTAAAAAGTGAATCATTGTTGTAAGTGGAAACATGATCGAATAGATAGTTCGATGTTGGCAATATATGTTATGAAGACCAGATTAGTTAAGGATACCGACCTAAGGAGGTTTGGGTATATACTTCGAGAGAAGTTTAGAGACAAATGGTACCTATGAAGAGATGCATGTGCGCATTCTGGAGCGCCGTGAGAAGCAACTGCGCAACAAAATCGTACTGTTGGTACGAATTCCGTGGTCCAAGTCTGGGACAGAAGAAGTTACTTGGGAAACGAGGAAACCAAGACAGATATGCTCAGACATTTTCCCAAGTTACTTGTGACCTAAGTTTCGGGGTCGAAACTTCTTTTAAGGGTGAGGTGATGTGATACCCCGTATTTCTGTAAGGATATTTTGGGAATTTTGGGAATTTTCCCGAGTACCCGTTTCGTACGTCGGATTTAATTCAGATAGTTTGAGACATTTTGTAATGTGCTCTATCTCTGTAATATTTTTCTCAGTGAAATAAAATACAGACGACGTACCTTGGATTTTAATACTCGTTCGCGTACGCTAATTTTATCCCGGGTTAAAGTTGTTGTCGTTCAAAACCAGAATGGGCGCGAAGCCACAGGGGCGGCGACCGCCGCATTTATGGCGGCGCCCGCCGTCGCCAGGCTCGAGGACTGGCGTGGTCGTCTTCCTAGCTGGGCGCCAGGCCTAGTGGCGGCGACCGTCGTGCAGTACGACGCCCGCCATAGGCAATTTGTGAGGCGGCGACCCTTGCTCTCCGCGGTGCCCGCCGTTGTTGTTCGGAGGTCTTTGCCCGATGGTCGCCGGCGAGCCTCTGACGCGCCGAAGTAGGCCTGCTCCGCCTCGTCGTAGGGCCATCATTGTGTTCCCGGTGCTTTGGCTATTTAAGGAGGTGCTTGAAGGTTGGATTGGAACCGATTCCATAGCCCAAGCTCTCCCAAAATTGTGCCTCGCCGGAGTTCTTGCCTCGCCGGATTCTGGAGCTTTCGTCGGTGTCGTTTGGTGGTGTTCCAGTGTGCCTTTTGTGAAGCTTTTGGTAGCCCTTGGTGGTTAGAAACCAAAGCAAGTCGAAGGAGGCCGAGTCACTCGTGTTTTGGGTGAGTTTTCTCGCCGTTTCTGTCGTCGGAGTTCTTCACGGCGCCCGCCGTGATGAACTGCGGCGACCGCCGCCAAGAACGGCGACCGCCGCCAGAGCCCAGAATGCCTCTTTGGCTTTTGGCTTTGGTGGTCGTCGTCGAGGCGTCGTTTCCTTCATTTTCTTTCGTCTTTCCTTAGATTCGTACTCGTTTGTGTCGAATCTAACATAGGGTTTCTTTATGGGTCGGTTCGAAGGAATCTGTGCTTTCAGAACTGTCCCTGTGTCGAGCCTGGAATCCCGTTGTCTCTAGATTTGTTCCAGATCTGCGGATTAAGGCAAGTGGCGGTTCGCTCTTGCTCATCGTTCCATATTTACATTAATTATCAGTTGTTTATCTGAGTAATTAATTTGGAATGATTATTGTGTTCGTCTGGAAACGGTTTTGTTAACTGTTTTGGAAAACTAAAATATGATGTTATAATAGGTTGTATATCTGCTAGAACAACGCTATTATATATAAATATGTGAATTAATACAGATATTATTATAGGTTGTATATGGTTAGAACAACGCTATTTTATCTGTAACTGGCCTTGAGGGCATTGATATGAGTTATTGATGCGTTTGTAACTGTTTAGTTAGAACGAGTATTTGTAGGAACGCTACTGTGTATCTCAGTACGAGTGCTAGTCATTTCTTGATAACCTGGTGGTTAGGATTTAGTTCCTACCATTCTTCTTTAGTTCCGTTGTAAGGATTTAGTTCCTGATTCCGCCTGAGGGATATAGTTCCCGTGGGATTTAGTTCTCGATTCGACTCTTGGGATTTAGTTCCCGAGTCAACTCTGCCTTAGGGATTTAGTTCCCGAGGGATCTAAAAAGATTATAACGTGATGTGGGTTTTGGAATTAAATAAGATAAAGTGCCCGAGTGCACATAATTAATATACCTTTGGCGAGTAGTGCAGCTAAGTAAATAGTGCAGCTAGGAAAGCTCGTCTCGACTTTTGATCAGAGTACGTTATCTTTCCAATCTGGATTCGCTGTAAGCGATGAGGTTGGTCGTGAACCGAAACATCTAAGTCAGTTTTTCAATCACTGATGTGTAATTCTATAAACGTTCCAGATTTGTCATAATTTCCTTAAGACTCAATTCCTTTGGAGTCTTCTTTCGGGTCGATTTCTGTGAAGATTAAGTCTTCCAGAATCTTCTCTTGTGCATACCTCTTGTTGTTATTCCGTGAAAGTGTCGGGTTATGTATCGTTTCTTCGGTTATTATTCGAGGGACAATGATAGTAAACGGTTATGATCATTCGAACCACTCTGCTTTGTACCCTTGCATGGTCTTTCATTAGACTAACCCACGAACATTGTTCTCCGCATGTGGGCTGGTGTCATCCGTTTGATTCGGAACATCAGATAGAGTGTAGATGAGAAGACTAGAAGGACTATGGAGTCGACGGTAGTTTTTCGATGTTTTTAATAATTTCTTTTAATCAGGTTGAGAACCTTGGGAGATGACCATTGTGGTCAAGATCCTTGTTTGTAATACATTTAAAAAACTTCCGCTGTAACTTATTTACTCTGTTATATATTTTATAAGACTTCTGTTGTACCTTGTTTAAAGACTTCCGCTGTACTTTGTTTAAACTCTGTGTTTATCCTATTCGGGATTGGGATGTAATCCCGGGACTCATGTTTAATATGAATAAAATTATGCTTTTGTATCCTTTGTATCTCATAATTGTATTTAAACGGTAAAGCCTTGGGTGATCTCGGTAAGGAACACTGAAGTCACTGGCGGTAATACCTTTCCAAATGGGTTAAGATTTGGGGGTGTTACAAGATTTTCTTACCCACCCATTTTTTTTTGTGATATGATTTTCATCCCCTTCCAAAATTTACCCAAACCCGATTCACTTCCCTAGTTTACCACCTTACTCTTCTTCCTCCATCTCTCTCTCTCTCTCTCTCTCTCTCTCTCTCTCTCTCTCTCTCTCTCTCTCTCTCTCTCTCTCTCTCTCTCTCTCTCTCTCAAAGATCAACTGCCCCCATTAAAGCGTTTGTTCAAGCCTCATCTCTGTTTCTCTCGCAAAGCTCCATTCATCGTCGACTGTCTTCTGCCTCTCTCTCTCTCTCTCTCTCTCTCTCTCTCTCTCTCTCTCTCTCTCTCTCTCTCTCTCTCTTGAATATCAACTGTCCCCCATTGAAGCTTATGTTCAAGCTTCATCTTTGTCTTTCTCACGAAGCTCCATTCATCGTCGACCATCGTCAGACTTCTCACGAGTTTTTTCACCGGGAAATCCAAACAGAAAAAGGTAAATTTGTACTGTTTTGTGTTTTTCGATTTCAGTTTTCCCTTTTAATCATCCACCCTCCATTAGAGCCATTTTGATTTTTTCTATTGTATTTGGGCATGAAATGCATTAAAAGTTTGATTGTTTTAAAAATTAGGCGATGATTCTATTGTTTTTTTTGTTTTGCTCATTCTAGGCTTTTGTCTTTAGGGTCAATGAGGTTCCAATCTGTTGTTTTGTTGTTTTTGCTGATTCTAGACAATAAATGAGGCAAATGATTGCATGCATTTTAGTTTGTTGATTCTATTATTTATGTTGTTTTGCTCTAGTGTATGTTGTTTGTACATGTTTGGACTGTGATTGATATGGGTGTGCTATCCATGTACGTGATATTCAACTTTATGGATATGATATTCATGCATCATGTTTTAATATGGGTGTTATATCCATGTATGTGAAATTCAAATTTATGGGTATGATATTCACGCATCATGTTTTGATATGCAAAATATATATTTTGTTTTTAATGACATAGCATTATGTATGTTCACTTATGATTTTGTGTAGGAATCATGGCATTATGTATTTTCACTTATGATTTTGTTTGATTGATCATGTATTATTATGTTTCTTGAATGAATGAAGGGTATAATAATGGTTTGAGGTATCGTTGGGTAAAGAAAAAATGAGGTTCCAATCTGTTGTTTTTGTTGATTCTAGGCGATAAATTTGGCAAATGATTACATGCATTTTAGTTTTTTGATTATGTTGTTTCTATTGTTTTGCTCTAGAGTATGTTGCTTGTACTTGTTTAGATTGTGATTGATATGGGCGTGATATATCCGTGTAATTGATATCCATGTATGTTTGTACTTGTTATGCAACATATTTCTTGCTTTTGAGTCACACTTACTGTTTTGATATGGGTGTGATATCCATGTATGTGATGTTCAATTTTATGGGTATGATATTCACGCATCATGTTTTGATATGCAAAATATATTTTGTTTTTAATGACATGACTTTATGTATGTTCACTTATGATTTTGTTTAGGAATCATGGAAATATGTATTTTCACTTATGATTTCGTTTGATTTATCACTTATTATTATTTTTTCTGAATGAATGAAGGGTATAATAATGGTTCGAGATTCGTTGGGCAAGGAAAAAATGTCTCCAAGAACAAAAGGCATGAAGAATCGAAAGCTTGTGAAAGCTAATTCATTTGTTACATTCAGTTGGGTTGGGCTTGATTAGCAACCATTGTAGATTAATACGTGTTATTCGTCTTTTTGTACATTGATATTCATTGTATTCTACTTGGCATGCACTACATCTAGATAGATATTCAATATAGTCTTTATGATATGCACCACCAATAGTCTTCAATTTTAACCATGTCATGATCATATGCGTCTAAGCCATAATCATTGCATATTACCCGTTATCTACTATATCTTTATTGATATTGAATATAGTTTTATTGATATGCATTACACACTTAATCATATTTATATTATTTTTACAGGATTGCCTTACAGGAAGTCGGATGATGAATCCACAAAAGTTGTTCATGACACTTTTGTTAAAGAAGTAACTGATCCAGTTGTGGACATTGGATCACAAGAAGCTGTTGAAAATGCAGAAATTGGGGACGACTCTTCAGCTATTGCAACCAGTCCACAGGCAAAGAGACGCTTGAAGCTTATGGCCTATCGTGATAGGAGTAAGACAACCAAAAATGAAATAGTTGATGCATCCAATGGGGAGGATAAAACAACTGAGGATGTTTATACTATTAAGATTATAGTATTATGTTGTAATCAAGAAGATTAGTAAAATAAACATTAGACATTTGGTTTTACTACACTATTTATATACATTAATCATTCTTTAAACAGATTGGTAAAGCGGAGGCATTGTTTAAATACATTAATCTATCAATCATTCTCTAATTAAGTGTAGAAGCACCCGACGACGATGAAGAGGAAACATTGGCCAACATGCAAAAGGCCAAGTTAATACAGTTGAAGGAAAATGGGTTAGGCTCTAAATCATCTGCACAAGATGATGCATATACATTATTTTTACAGATTGAATGATATAATGTGTTAATTATAACATCGATTAAGAAAGACTAATAATACATCATAACTTGCATGTATTAGGCTTGATTTGAAAAAGATGATGGATAAGGGAAAGTCTAAGATAGTTGAGGAGGATTCCGAAGAAGTCGCACATCCTCGATAGAAACGCAAGGAAAAGTTACGTTTTACAAATATCAAACACCATGGACACCTTAAATATTTTTTTTTGAGCCATTGGCGAAATGAACAACGTGTAAAAGAGAAATGTAGAAGAGATTGGCTTTGGGAGACTGCTTCAGATGATATCCTTTGAGATACCAAGGTAAATGGTTTTTCAAATAATATTACGTGCAATATCTATCTTCAATGTGTGCTCATTACAATACCAATTATGTTTCCTACTTATGATATTTATGTATCCTTTTATGATATGCAAATTGTAATAAAGGATTACTTTCTTGACCTTGCATGTGATATTCATTTGTGTTGGTGTGATATTCATGCTTCCTATATTGATATGCAGACTATATATTTAGGTATTCATGATCTAAGAATGGATATTCATTCTGTTCTAGTTTAATTGTATGGGTATGATATTCGTGAGCAAATTCCTTTATAGATGTGCAAAATATATATTGAGTTATTCATGTAGTAAGACTAGATATTCATTTTGCATTAGTTTAAGAAATGTGTACATATTTATTATTGAAATAAGAATACCATGACGCCAATTTGTAACTACATTTATTTGTATTTATATTCATGAACATCTATATCATAATGTTTTATTAAACTTAATTCATAGGGTATCCAGAAGTAATAATATACACATCTTGTGTCTATTGGATTTCATGAAATTTGAGCATGTATGTTTTTTTAGCACACTAATTAAATATAACTTGTGTCTTCCTCATCTTGTTGTGTAGGTTCAGAGTTACAATGCAAGGAAGGGCAAGACTTTGCTCCCAGACGGATCTGCGTTGCATGTCACAGAGAGTGATGTGGAGATTTATCTTGGCATTCCAAGGGGGCTGTTGAAATAAGCAAGCTCGATTCTATGTTTAAGGTGGATGTGGTAGAGGATTGGAGGAAAAAGATTAATATGAAGATGCATAACATCAGATATAATCATGTTGGTGTGCATGTGTTGTCGCTCGAAGAAGGAGGTGATGACTTCATACTGGATTTCATTATCATGTTCCACTCTTGCATCGTTGAACCGATGCAGAGCGGTGCTGCGAACCCGACCCTCATTCGTGCATAGAGCATCTCGATGGGCAGAGGACAATGAATTAGTGTTGATTCGTTATAAGCTATCTTATCGATGCCAAAAAGAAATGGGATGTCAATCCTAACGCCTACTTCAATGGTCCATTGTAATTCTTGACGGTATGTGTCTCTGAATATATACATTGTGTGCAAGCACTTTGAGTTTTTATAGATTTTAGGGTATAATTAATTTTTGATGGATTTTCTTGCTGTTTTGATATGCGTATGATTTTCATGTATAAGTTATTCATCTGTATGTGTTTGATATTCACAGTTCATGTCTTAATATGCAAAATCTATTCATGTATGTGATGTTCAGCTGTATCGTTATGATATTCACGCTTATTATGTTGATATGAAACATAAATAATTAGTTTTTAATGACATTCGAATTAATACTCATTCTGCATTATGAAATCAGTCATGCACTGCAGAGGCATTTACGTACTGGCGCTAATTTGTGTTTTTTTGTAGTTCCTGTATTTGGACTGTGTGGTATTGTACTCGAAGCGAACCATACCAAGAAAATTCATCGCATTTGTCGGCTGGACTGAAGAGCTTTTAGCTGAGGGGGAATTGATTGAAATGAGCTACGGTGTATTTGTGCATGGTAATGTGGAGCCTTAGTTGGCTATCAAGAATAACAAGATGATGCCCACTCAAACCAGGAATCAAACCCAAAAATTATTAATTATTAAACCTAATATATGATTTGTATCCAACATAAAAAACCTAATATATGTTTATGTGATATTCATATTTTTTATGATGTTAAAAATATCAATATTGATATGCAAAAATACATATGTTGATATGCATATTAAATCATGTTGAAATGGAGGTTCTAGGTTTATGTTTAACCTTTTCATTCACTTGGTTCAATTAAATATATTTAGAATAGATTCAGTGATATTCAATCTTCATTTCATTCAATTCTGTGTATATTTTCTAGTTATTACGATCATTTGGTTTATAAATCTTTCACTTTAAAAATTACAGGAGTTCAATAAAGGCATGGAGAAGGATTTGAAGTTCGTGGCAAATGCCATTGTAAGAATAACTGACATGACTAAGAACATTCCTATTGAGTGCAAGGACGATGAGGTGTCCATTCCATTCACTGAGTCGACAAGGGCGTTGCTAGGTTCCAAACCTGATTCTCTTCATGAAGCTCCATTTGATGTATCCATCTCAAGACCCATTTTGGACTAGTCCGGAGCTAATCAAGATGGTGAAAGAGATCGAGGTTGCGATGTCTCGGCGGAATGACATCATCAAGCGCGAGAATGATGACTTCGTGTTCAATGACAATCTCCCCTTTTTCCAGACAGATACGAGCCACACCGATCAAGTGTAGTAGTCCAGTCCAACGGTCGTAGCCAATGATCATATGCGCCAGGTTTAGTGACATTTATTTATTATGCAAGATCAACCAGTTTATTTATTTGAATGTTTGCATAATATTTGTTGAAAATATCCATCAGGGGTTCGGTAAGAGTAAAATTGATCCACCAGTCTAGCTTCATGATGGTGTTATTCTATTAGTTGTTGAGGATCAAGCAAAGATAATACTTAACTTAATGCACATGACATCACCATTACCCCAATAATGTACAACTGCTCATTACACATGCATATGTACAAGAAATTATTTTTTATGATCTTTTATCTTAATTTTTGTACATTTTGTAGGTTTCCGGAGCCACCAAAGGAAAGGAGGCACTAGACAACGTTAGCACAGTTGATAATGTATAACTGCTCATTACACATTCATATGTATAAGAAATGAATTTTTATCTATTCTTTTATCTTAATTTGTG
This sequence comes from Rheum nobile, assembly GCA_027886185.1. Taxonomy (NCBI): domain Eukaryota; kingdom Viridiplantae; phylum Streptophyta; class Magnoliopsida; order Caryophyllales; family Polygonaceae; genus Rheum; species Rheum nobile. The sequence goes on along the minus strand of WOAB01000736.1, from coordinate 7,746,320 downwards.
TATGTTTTCCAGGTTTCTGAAGCCACCACATGAAAGGAGGCACCGTACAACATTAGCACAATTGATACTTTCCAGGTCCGTTTTGTACATTTTTTACTTATATACATAAATTAATAACAGCGGCGTGCATCGACAACAATTTTATTTCCATGTGTAATTGTACATATTAATTTCTATCTGAGCCTTGCGAGTCCTAGAGTTCTTGTCCATGCATTGTGACGCATCCTCGCGCTTTAAATTTCTTAATTATATCAAAAATATGAAATAAAACTCATAATCATGTACCGTCAGCATATAAGACCATTAAAAGTTAAAACCCATATCCAGTTAGTTGACCGTTAAAATTGTTCTTACAGACAAATTAATAACAGCGGCGCATCGACGACAATTTTCTTTAATCAATAAAAGTTTATGGTTGGTTGTATGAATAAGCCATATAAATAAAAAAATAAATAATAAAAAAAATGATAATTAAGGAAATGCACAAGGTCACATCACATGCATGTGTCTATAAATACATACATTTAGATCGAGTTCATGCAGCCAATCAAAACAAGTAGATCGAGGATGGCAAGCGTGCAACTCTCAGTATTGCTATCCACGCTCCTTCCTCTGTTCCTCTTCCTGTTCTTCCTCTACAAATGGGTATCCACCAAAGGCAAGAACTTGCCACCATCGCCGCCAAAGCTTCCAGTGATCGGAAACCTCCACCAGCTGGGCAACCACCCGCACCACTCTCTCCAAGCCCTGTCCCAAAGCCACGGCGGGCTCATGTCCTTTCAGCTAGGGACGAAGCCCGCCATAGTGGTTTCCTCCGCGGAAGTCGCCTCCCAAATCTACAAAAACCATGACGCGGCCATCTCCGGCAGGCTTAAGCTTGCCATAGCGAAGCACCTCGTCTACGACTGCAAGGACTTCATCTTCGCCTCGTACGGGGAGCACTGGAGGAAGCTGAGGAGCATGGCCATGCTTCAGCTCCTGACCAGCAAGAGAGTGCAGTCCTTCCGGAGAGTGAGGGAGGAGGAGCTGGCTCTGCAGATCGACTCCATCAAGGAGTCGCCGGTGGTGAATCTGAGTAAGATGTTCTCTTCTCTAACCAATGACGTCGTATGCAGGGCGGCGTTTGGAAAGAAGTACAGAGCGGAGGAGGACGGTGTCGACTTTGACCAGCTGCTAAGGGACTTCGTTGACTTTTTCGGGCGTAATAATGTGGAGGATGTTCTTCCGTGGATGCGCTGGATCAATTATTTCAATGGCTACGCTGCTAAAGCAAATGAGATCAGGAGGGTTCTTGACGGTTTCGTGGAGAAGGTAGTTCAGCAGCACGCCTCTCGGATGAAGGATCAGAGTTCCGGTACAAATGAGGACGAGACGATGAAAGATTTTGTGGACATTTTGCTCGAATTTCAAAGGGATAGCAACTCCAAAGCTGTGCCTATTGATCGTGAAGTCATCAAAGCGGTTATAGTGGTACGTTAAATACACTTTTGTGCTCAAGTACATTCTTTTTAATCTATACTTAATAAAAAAACGAATTTTGCCTACTCTTCGACATTCATTCATTTAGGTTAAGTATCGAAATATTAGTTATTTTTTTAGATTCTGGTATCGAAGATCATTTTAGATTCTGGCATAGTGATGAACTATTAATGCACGATACTTTATTGAAATATACTCTTTAAGTTTATTGCAACATATAATGCATAAGTTCATGTTTATGGGAATACTTATGTAATATAAATTGTGCAGGGGAAGTTTATTATCTTTACAAACTAATGTTTGTATAAGTAAATTTTAAACATCTAATAAATACAACCTCGTGCGCGCGTGACACGCACACTCAATTAGTGAACGACTATTTAGTCATATTTAGCCTTTGTTCGGTATATCGAGATAGAGCCGAAGCTGGAAGTGAATGAGTATGTAGCGGGACTTGAAGTTAGAGCAGAATGAATAGATAGAGCCGAAGTTAGATTTATGAGCTTAGTTTTCTAAAAAAGCTAGTTGGATGTCCAATATTATGAGCTGATTTTTTTTTTATAATAGTAGTAAAATTACAGAAAAGGATATGATAATAGTCTTAAGTTTAGATATTTGCATATTAGACATAATAATTTCATAATAGTCTAAAATTTGTATATGCCTATGGTAATTTTATAAAAATTGCAACTAATTTGTACATTACTTTCGTATAAAAAATAGTGAAGATGTCTAGACTACCTCCTATTTTAAAAAAATGAGAAAATTCATGTCTACTCTAGACTATCTCTAGGAATAATTTATGAGTAGTGGGACAAAAAATTATTATCTATACACATTCTAACAAATAAAATATACAGTAAATTCAATATAATATCCACCATAAGTGTAGTTAATTTTTCATCTAATTTGAATGCTTCGTGTATACCCAGAAATAAGTATAAGAAAAGAAAGTTACATTGACTATTTTTCGTACTTATATAACACAAGTACACTTGAACAAATGTAACCAAAAGATGGAATTTAGTTATGTATAACGTACACCGGCCCGTTGGTTGTAAAACAGGACATCTTTATAGCAGGGACTCATACAATCAACGTTACATTGGAGTGGACGTTCACAGAGATACTAAGGCAACCGAGAGTCCTGAAACGACTACAAGAAGAAGTAAGAGGTGTGGCAGGCGACAAGGAGGCTGTAGCAGAGGAGGACTTGGACAAGTTGACGTACCTGAAGGCCGTGATCAAGGAGAGTTTTCGGTTACATCCAGCTGTGCCTCTTCCGCTGCCTCGACAATGCACGCAAGACATCAAGCTCAATGGCTACGACATTCCTGCAGACACTGTTGTTCTCCTTAATGTATGGGCGATAGGCAGAGACCCTGCGTGTTGGGAAGACGTTGACAAGTTCATTCCTGAGAGGTTCTTGGATTCCCCAGTAGACTACAAAGGGCAGCATTTTGAGTTGATCCCCTTTGGCTCCGGTAGAAGAGGCTGTCCAGGAATATCGTTTGCCATTGCCAATATTGAGGTAGTGCTAGCCAATCTCCTTCACCAGTTCGACTGGTCGTTGCCTGTTGGAGCTGAAGAGGAGTCATTGGACATAACTGAGTCCCCCGGAGGTGTCCCGCACAAGAAATTTCCTCTCATTGCAGTTGCTACCCCAAGGACCAAGTAACAAAACTATAAGAAAATATCATGTAGAAAGCAATAAACCGAGACAGATCGGCTCGTGTATCATTAAGTATTGTGTTTTCTTTCTTCTTTGGTCAAGTTATGTATTTTTTGTTTGTGTAAGCTATATTCGGGATTGATCTTTGTTGGAGGGGTTTTGGGTTGGGACTAAATAAGTTACGTATTTATGTGTTATCGTTCAAACATATATGTTCTACTATTTTAAATCCAATAAATTCCGTAGTTACTTCTAAGTTTTGTTTTTTGTTTTTTTGGTCTATATGAATCACATATGCCATAACAACAGATGAGGAAAAATTTGAATTTTTGACGATATCATACTTGCTAGCTTAGCTAAAAAGACATGACAAGCACTACTTTGTAGGGCTTAACTAAGAATTATTAGAGGGTTTTATTGGTGCCATTCGGGTAGATTTAGACACATTCTTATGCATGGCGTTTGAGGGCAAAGTCTGGTGTTTTTGGAGGTGTATGAGCTATTTTGGATATCATAGGAGACACTGAGGAAGGAAGCCACCAAAAGAAGACGCCAAGGAAGTGAAGACGAGAGGTTATGAGGCGAAGCCAAGGAGTGAAGGCCGAGCATTAACCGCGACCGCGGGCAAGGGTGTCGCGATCGCGGTTCCTCGGGCAAGTCGAGAGTTTTCCGCAGGCGCGGAGGAATGTGAAGAGAGCGGAGCCACAAGAGGCCGCGATCGCGGTAAATGGGCCGCGATCGCGGGTCATCGACGCTGGAAGTTATGACTTTTCCCGAGTCTATCTTTTCTAATTTCTTTTCTTATTTTTCCATTTTATTTCGTTTCTTTTCAGTTGGGCTAGGTCATTTGTTAAGCCCACCTATATATACTCTCTTAGTTTTAGGTTTTGTAGGAGAAAAAGAGGAGACACTCATATCAGGTTTTAGTTTTACATCATCGTTGTTTTCTCAAGACTATGGAAGGCTAAGCACTTTTGCTTAGTCTGGAAATGGAAGCTTAAGTTTTGATTATTGGTTGTGAGGTTATGTTCCCTTTCTTAATTCCTATTGATCTATATCTCTTCTCTTAAGCAGAATATCATTGAATAATTATTGATTTGTCTAGACAGGCCATCTAGGTTTATTGATTGTTACTCATATTGCTATGACTAGGAAACTGTTGGGCTAACGTCCTGGTCTGGAGTGGCAAGCATAGGTTTTATTTGCTTTGGTGGATTTTATCTATGTAGAGATTTGATTACATGTTGAATGCTTCTGGTTGAGGTGTTATGTGTATCCTGGTTAATTCTTATGTTCATTGCTGCCTTTGGGTTGAATCACTAGTGGTGCTAGGGTTATTCATTGGTAAGGGTTCTTAGGGATGATTTCCTTATTAATCTACACAAGATCGGGACAAGAATAATCATAGGAAGGAATTGGAAGTAATCTAGGATCAACCAACCAAAACTTAAGTGGAAATTGCCTGGCTAAGTGTTTTCTCACATTTGATTGCATACTATTTATTCTGTTTTATTTTCTACTTGATTAAAACCTCAAAAATCCCCCTTTTGTTACTATTTTTCGATTGGTATTCAATTTGTGACAGGAATATAGACGCTTGTGATTCTCTTGGGATTTCGACCCTTGTTTGCTTACTATACTAGTTTGGAAGTTGAGGTTTACTTTGATTTGGCATAACGACCTTAGGCCACGTCAATGAATTCAAAGCAAAAGTAGTCTATTTCAAATAAGAGGAATGATATTCCAAAGAAAAAAGAGAGGAATGACATACATAAGCATGATGTACCAAAAGGATATGAAGTATAAAGGGGTTCAAGTGGAAAATGTTTCTAGATAGAAAAGTAAGGAGCAATATGGGTCATTGGATCAAGGGGAGTGATAGTTGGGATTAGAGGAAAGGATCGAGTGACATCTTTGTAAATATAGCGAAGTTCTATTCCCCTGTGGTTATACTTAGGTTCACATATATACACTAGATGTGAACAAATTCATACTTGAGAGTAAACTCACATTGGCGTTGGAATTTGAGGCGGGTGTGAAGCGGGCGAGGGGAGGTCTTTGGGCAACTACATTGGGCATGTTGGTTTCGAATATTTTTTAGCGCGATTTTTCAAATTGAGTGTTAAGCATTTTAAGTAAGATACTTATGTCCATTAACCCTCAAAAATCGGGAATTAATTTCCCCGATATTGCGCGAATTTTTCCCTAGAAGGCAAGCTAGGTCACGTATATGCGTCAGGCGGTATTTTCTTTGAAATTCGATACGATTTCGGATCAATTCGAGCCGAAATTGACACGATTGAGAAGCTCTCATTATGGGAAACATCCACACTATAAATTTGACCCCAATCGATGTCAATTCGTCATCCAATTTCAAGCAAAAGCAATTGAAATCCCTCTGTGCAAGTCGCGTTTGTTCTTGGTTATTTCTCAGCCACCACGGTGCTCCACCACAATTGGAGCCACCACTGGAACTGCCTCGAAGTGCCCTTCAAAAGCCCCTTGCCGGGACCCAATTGGTGCTCCGACGAAGGCGAATTTCCCCCTTTTCCTGGCGGTATCCATTTCGACCTCCGACAACAATTTCGGTTTGTTATTTTTTTTAATTAATCTTAATTAATTAGTATAATTGGGATTAATTAGTAATATATTGGATTAAATAATTTTTATTTATGTTAAAATTATATTATATATATTTTTATGGTATTATATTAAACTGTAAATCACAATTTTTAACATTTCAATTAGATAATATGTTGGGTTAAATAATTAATTGGTGTTGTAAATAAATTAAATGATTAATTTATGTTATTATGATTATTTAGAATATACGACTAAAGGATTTTTAGCATCGTATAAATAATCGTATATGGTGTAGCCTTTATAACTGATTTATTTAGATTTAAATAAATCCATTAGAAACCGAGACAAGTATTATTCAATTTCCGTTATTGAATAAATTATCTAATTATAATTTATTATTTTGTGAATTGGTTACGTCTCAGAATCGTCTTCAAATCATGAATTCAATTTGTTGGTTCAGAGCGACTTTCTTCCGAACGACGTTACACCGTTCAATTGACTTCTTAATCCGAGGCAAGTGGCGGTTCGCTCTTGCAATTTATTCCGTTCAATGAACTTATTAATCTGAGGCAAGTGGCGGTTTGCTCTTGTATATATTGCTAGTAACGACCCTTATATATATGTTGTTATTATTATTGGGTGCTAGTTGGATTTTGGTGTGGAATTGGTGTGGACTTGTATGTTTAGTTAGCACGAGTATTTGTAGAAACTCTATATACCTCGCGAGGTTTAGCTGTTTCGTTATAACTTGGTATTGGGAGGATTATTGCCCTAATACTTTTTGGTCATGACCTACCCTTATTAGAATATAAGTGGTGGTGCACTTAGCTAGTGTCGTTATTCGGGATTCGTCTCATGATATATCTCGTATCGAGATTGATGTGGATTAAAAGCTTTAACGTAATGCACGTATTGGAATTAAATAAGATAAGTGCTTTTATGCAGACAATTTATACTCCGGGCAAGAAGTACAAAGTGAAAACCGCTCGAGCTCCTGTCTAAAGTAAGCCTCCTTTCCAATCTAGATTCACATTATGTGGTCACGTTGGTCCAGGACCCAAATAGTCAAAGGAGTCATTTTTAAAATTGTGTGTGATAATTATAAAGTTTCCAAATAAATACATATAATTCCCATAAGACTCAATTTCTTTGGAGTCTTCTTTTGAATCATGTCTCTTCTTTTGTTTCAGTAGAAGTATAGTTATCATATACTGTTTATCAAGTTTTATTCGAGAAATAAGGATAGTGACTATATATATGACTACACAGAACCTCACATAAATGCCATTGAATAGTCTTTCATTAGACTAACCAGCCGTTTATTTTTCTTCCATGGTTGGTTGGTGTCATTCGTCCCTATACGGCACATTAGTTGTTGGTTCGGGATACTTGAAGTAACAAATCGAAGACGAAGGCTTGCTGTTGAAGTTTAGTTTTGAAGAATTTTCAAAGTTCTTTGAATATAATATTTAATTTCCCAATTAATGTAATAGGTGAAATTAGGGATGGCAATGGGTCGGGTGATGGCCGGGTGGACAATATCCATCACCCGACCCAATTTTTTTTCACCCACCCGACCCGACCCACACCCGAAGGGGGCATCATCCGAACTCAATCCACCTGATCACCCGCGGGCCGCGGGTGATCGGGTGGGTCGGGTGAATTTTATCATTTTATTTTTCATACAAATTTACTATAAAAATTGCTAAATAACAATAAATAGAAGGGAAAAAAATAATTAAAACGTCTAATAGAGGGTAACAAACATAGAAAAATCACAAGTCCACAAGACAATCGTAATAAAAGTCTAAAGTCTTTAATATTCATTCAACATTAAGACAATCCATCTAAGTAATTAAGTTGATAAAACAACCACATGTCTTCAACTTCATCAATGAATCAACCACATGTCCTTACTCCTTAGAAAAGCAAATCCTACAATAAAAAGAAATATATGATGTATTAGTTCAAATTCAAGTAAATTATACGACATCTAAAATAAAGAAAATAGTTAAGTTACATTGACAACTTCACTAGTAGTAGCACTTTCTTCCACTTCATCATCTGTACAAGTACCACATGCTTGAGCATTATCGATTTGTAATCCTTGCAAATACGAATATTTCAATTAAAACATAATAAAATAATTAAGTAATAACTTAAGCAATATCAATTGAGATGTATTACCTGCTAACTCATCAATCATCCAATTTTGCAAGAGAGGAATGATATACCAAAAGGATATGAAGTTTAAAGGGGTTCAAGTGGAAAATGTTTCTAGAGTGAAAAGTAAGGAGCAATATGGGTCATTGGATCAAGGGGAGTGATAGTTAGGATTAGAGGAAATGATCGAGTGACATCTTTGTAAATATCGCGAAGTTCTTTTTCCCTGTGGTATACTTAGGTTCACATATATACACTAGATGTGAACAAATTCATACTTGAGAGTAAACTCACATTGGCGTTGGAATTTGAGGCGGGTGTGAAGCAAGCGAGGGGGGGGGGGGGTCTTTGGGCAACTGCATTGGGCCAGTTGTCGAGGCCTTGTGCTGCGGCGAACATCAACAACACCAGTCGCAAGCGGTAATGCAGATGGAGGCGATGGCAGGTCAACAGAAACAACTGTTAATGGCGGCAGTTAAGAGACAGTTGGGGAGGAAAGGCTTGACGGTGGTGTCTAAAGAGCAACAACCTCAAGAAAAGGACTCCCCCTGTCAATGGAGGACGGTACAACAGCCGGAAAATCATCATAGATAGCTGGTGATGGTTGTTCAACAAGTAGTGAACTAGTAGGTGCCAATGGAGTACTAAACGGAAAAACTGATTCCGAAAACACAACATTGCGGGAGGAGAAAAAGACGTCGCTATCAAGATCATAAAGATGCCATGCCTTTTTAATTACCATAAGTATACCCAAGAAAAACACAGCGACGAATACGAGAAGCAAACTTTTCTCGATCCCGGGGAATAACAGAAGCATAGCATATGCAACCAAAAATGCGAATATGATCGTGTAAGGGTGGCATGGCGCCTTTATGATCGCGGAGACTGGTCATCGTCGTCTTCATTGCCTCTCGCATTTCGCCAGTTCGGATGGCCGCCATTACGCCGGGGGATGCCAATCGTTTCGTCTGGCCGGCGTTATGCTCCATCCAGCTCTATAAAAGGTGGTCTTCAGCCCTGCAATTCTTCATCCTCAGATCCCACAATCTATTTCCCTCATTCGAGCCTCGTCGGAGTTCGTGCGTCGTCGGAGCTGTTCGCCGGAGCTTTTAGGTGGTTGTCTGTGGTGCCTTGGAGGTTTTGAGGTGGTAGGAGTCGAAGCAAGCCTTGTCCGAGCCAGTCATCATCATCGGTGAGCCTCGATTCGTATTTTAGAGTCGCGTCTGGGAAAGTTTCCGCGATCGCGGCTCTGCCTAGAAATCCGCAACGGCAGTAGTTCCAAACCGCGACCGTGGCTTGCTTTAGCAAGCGCGATCGTGGCTTGGAAGAGCCTAGTCATGGCTTTGACCCTCATTTCCTTTGATTCCTTCGTTCGTATATATTATCCGTTTGTATCGAATCTAACTTAGGGTTCCGTCTTTGTTTCGTCGTCGTCGTAGGAATCTGTAACCAGATTCCCGTCCTCAGATACCCGAAACCCGACAATTACGTTCGTCTCGATTAAGGCAAGTGGCGGTTCGCTCTTGCTCATCATTCTATTTTTCCGTTAATTATCAATTATTTTAATTGTTAATTAAATTGGGATGAAGTGTTGTTTTCGTTTGGGAACAGATTTTATAAATGTTGTGAATAAAATATGATATTATAATAGGTTGTATATATTGCTAGAAACAACGCTATTATATCTGTTATTATCATGATGGTAATGGTATGGATTATTGTGTGGTTCAACTGTATAGTTAGAACGGGTATTCGTAGGAACGCTATGTACCTCGTGAAGTCTAGTCGTTTCTTTATAACTGGTATTAGGAGGATTTTTCCCTAGTACTTTCCCTGGTCATGACTGTACCCTTACTCAGGGTAGGTGCACACAGCTGGTGTCGACAATCGGGATTTATTCCCCAAGATATCTCTTGTGATGAAATGATATTCCTTAAAAGCGTCAACGTAAATATGCATTTTGGAATTAAATAAGATAAGTGCGATTATGCACATAATTAATGAACCTTCGGGCGAGAAGTACAACTTGGAACCCACATGTACTTCGGTTAGAGTAAGTTCTCTTTCCAATCTGAATTCGCATTTTGCAGTGAGGTTGGTCGTGAACCCAAATGATCAAGTCGTTTTAAATGCTTGTGTGAAACTATAACGTTCTCAAATACTTGTCATACTTTCCCATAAGACTCAGTTCTTGGAGTCTTCTCTTCATAAGTTTTCCATAAGACTCAACCTTTTGGAGTCTTTTCTTATTCATACCTTTTCGTATCACTTTGTAGAAGTGTTGAGGTTCACTATCGTCATCGGTTATTATCCGAGAAGCGATGAGTGTAACCTGACACGACTACTTAGAACCTTTCTGTTTTACCCTTGCATAGCCTTTCATCAAACTAACCAACCGGTTATTTCCTTTGCATGGTTGGCTGGTGTCATCCGTCTCATACGGCACATCAGGTAAACTCCCGTTCCGTGAAGGCTAGTACGCGATGATGAAGGCATATGACATTTAAAGAGTTTTCCAAGGTTAAGGATTCTAGGCGTGAGATCGCACAGATCAAGACCCTTCGTATTGTTATTTACTTTAAAGACTTCCGTTGTATTGAAATAATTCTGTATTTGGTTGTATTTGGCATTACCAGATGTAAAACCGTGACTTGGTTTGAATAACTTTTATGATATTTAATATAATTTGTGCTGTTTTATGGTTATTATAAAATGGTTAAGCCTTGGGTGACTTCAGATGTGTAATCTGAGGTCACTGGCGGTAATACTTTCAAGGAAATATTTGGGGGTATTACAAAGATGACGATGCTTATGCTCGACGTGTCTACTTTGTTGCGGGGTGGCAACAAAGGATGTATCAAATAAGACGCCAGGCGAATGAAAGTAATCCTTGAGTGGTAGAAACTCTGTGCCATTATCAACGCAAAACTGCTTGACACGTCGTTGCAATTGAGTTTGAACGTACGTACATATGTTTTGAACAAGCTTGACAACTTCCGTTTTTCATTGCATCAAGTGAGAAAGTGGGAAAGTAGAACGACCCACATGTAGATACAACACTGTAGGGGCCCTAAACATAAACATGAATAAGATCAAACAAAATTGTTGCATTATTAGTGCTCAAAGGGAAACTATCCCGAGTTTGCTTGGCCTTTAAACATATAACACAAAGTTCTGAGAAGTGACTTAAAGAGGGATGACCCAATCGCTTGTTCCATAACCCTAATGTGGAATAAGCTGTAACACCCCCAAATCTTAACCCATTTGGAAAGGTATTACCGCCAGTGACCTCAGTGTTCCTTACCGAGATCACCCAAGACTTTACCGTTTAAATACAGTTATGAGATACAAAGGATACAAAAGCATAATTTTATTCATATTAAAACAGGGGTTCCGGGATTACATCCCAATCCCGAATAGGTTAAACACAGAGTTTAAACAAAGTACAGTGGAAGTCTTTTAAATATATTACAAACAAGGATCTTGACCACAATGGTCATCTCCCAAGGATCTCAACCTGATTAACAGAAATTATTAAAAACATCCAAAAACCACCGTCGTCTTCATAGTCCTACTAGTCTCCTCAACTACGCTCTATCTGATGTGCTGAATCGAACGGATGACACCAGCCAACCATGCAGAGAACAATTTCGGTTGGTTAGTCTAATGAAAGACTATGCAAGGGTACAAAGCAGAGTGGTTCGAAGTAGTTGTATTAGGTTAGACTCATCGTTTCTCGAATAATAACCGATAACGATAATCAACCTTCATACTTCTACTGAATAACAACAAGAGGTATGCATAAGATAAGATTCTGGAAGACTGAATCTTCACAGAAATCGACCCGAAAGAAGACTCCAACGGAAGTGAGTCTTAAGGAAATATGACAAATCTGGAATGTTTAAAGAATCAGACATCAGTGACTTAAAAGCTGACTTAGATGTTTCGGTTCACGACCACCCTCACCGCTTACAGCGAATCCAGATTGGAAAGAGAATGTACTCTGATCAAAAGTCGAGACGAGCTTTCCTAGTTGCACTATTTACTTATCTGCACTACTCGCCAAAGGTATATTAATTATGTGCACTCAGGCACTTTATCTTATTAAATTCCAAAACCCACATTACGTTATAAGCTTTTAAACATATGCTCTGTCACGCAGGACATACAACTAAGGAATGGACCTCACAGAATCCAAGCCTCTGGACTTATATCGAAGGAATGAACCTCGCAGAGTCCAAGCTTCTACTATCGTAGGGTCTTGATCGCCCTTTACCCCAAGTTATAAAGAAACGAATGGACCTCTCAGAGTCCAGGCGTTCCTACGAATACTCGTGCTAACTAACAGTTCGAGCACAACAATAGTTCAGGATAAATCCACATAAATGCCCTCAAGGTGAACATAAATAATAGCGTTGTTCTAATAGATATACAACCTATTAATATCATTATTACAGTTTCCAAAACAGTTTATAAAACCAATTCCAGATAAACACAGTAATCATTCCAAATTAATTACTCTGATAAACAACTGATAATTAATGTAAATATGGAACGATGAGCAAGAGCGAACCGCCACTTGCCTTAATCCGCAGAGTTTGAACGAAGCCTAACGACGATGAGATTCCGGGCTCGACACAGGAACAGATCTGGCACACAGATTCCTTCGGATCGACCCATACAGAAACCTTAAGTTAGATTCGACAATATCTAGTACGAATCTAAAGAAAGACGAAAGAAATCGAAAGGAACGATGCCCGAAAGACGACCACCAAAGCCGAGGCCAAAATAGGCCAACAGCCTTCTGGCGGCGGTCGCCGGCGGCCTTACGGCGGGCGCCACTATTCATCATGGCGGTCGCCGCCACTGTACGGCGGGCGCCGCGATGAACCCAGAAACAAAACGACGAGAGCAAAACTCACCAATTGGCGAACGATTCGACCTCCTTTTGCCTTGCTTTGGATTCTAGGCGTCTGAGGGCCTCCAAGGCTTCCTTAAGCAGCTGGAAACAACACCAAAAAGGGGCACCGACGATCACTTCCAAACTCCGGCGAGGCACACAACTCCGGCGAGAAGAATTTGAGAGGATTTGAGCTTGTTTTTGATACTCCATCTGATCCCCAAACCTTCCAATTTATAGCCCAAGCTCCAGGAAACACCATGATGGCTACATGGAGACGTGGAGGGGCTAAATCGGCGTCGTCAGACGCTTGCCGACGACCACAGGGCTACGCCTGCAACTAGGGCGGCGGTCGCCGCTGTCGGCAAGAGGTCGGCGCTTTGACGGGCCTCTTGCGGCGGTCGCTGCTTCACCGGCGGCGGTCGCCATTCCTAGCCCTGGTGCCCAGCTAGACGAAGAAGGGATGGCTGCCTCAAGCCACGAACGGCGGTCACCGTCATAACTGCGGCGGGCGCCGCCAGGTCATTTTTGACCAATTGGCTCTTTGGACGATAACGTCTTAACCCGGGATAAAAATAATCGTACACGAACGAGTATCAAGATCCAAAGTACGTCGTCTGTATTTTATTTCACTTAGAAAAAACATTACAGATATTGAGCACATTACAGAATGTCTCAAACTTCCTGAATTAAATCCGACGTACAAAATGGGTGTTCAGGAAAATCCCTAAAATTCCCAAAATAACCTTACAGAAATACGGGGTATCACATAAGCAACATCATGAACAGTTGGAGACGAACCTTGAGTCGTACACAACCAGTAGACCTCATCCCTCGCTACATCCGTGACAATCACAGTCCTCGAAATGTGAACCTGAATCACACATAACTTATCAATAAGAGAAACTAAACAACACAAGTCTCGATTTAGAGTAGCAAAGGAAGAAAAATTGCAATAGAATGATGGAACATATAGCACATTCAAAAATTTTAAGTTTCCTAGAGTTACACTGCCGGCTTGTGAGGCAGTAGAGTGCTGGCCTTTTGGAAGCATGATTGTGGATGGATTAATTTCATGTGGATCAGTGAGCAGAGCCTGGCATCCGGTCATGTGAAAGGAGGCCCCTGTATCCAAAATCCAAGAACAAGAATTTTGACCCATTAACTTGTCAGAGGGTGAGGTTTTAAATTGCTGAAGAAGATCTATCATAGTCTGCCATTGACCATCAGATAGAGCAGGCTGAAGCACTTCGCGATTGACAGGATCTCGCCTCCTTTGTTCAGTCCATGGTAAGTCCAATCTCGGGCTATGCGTCTCCAAGGTTGGTAGTGGTGCAATCCTTCACCGAAAGAGGTTCTTGATGGGAATTGGTGGTCGAATGGTTGAGGGACGGAGTGGATCTTTGTAGGTTGATTTTGTGGATATTTTTGGGGATAAGTATCCTATTATTTTGTGGATATTACGCACCACACAATGCTAGGACAAGATCAAGCAAGTTTGAGATACAACACACTCAAATCACTAGATCAAATGCTCGATTTGACTCACAAGCAAAGGTTGCTTTTTTCAGGAAAAATTCAAAAGAAAACATTAGGCATTTTTTGGGATATCTGATTCAAAGTTGAGTGACTAAGGTAGGACAAGGCCCTATAAATAGGACCAAAACTGAACCCACAAAACAACTCTTCAAGTGCCATCGGCTAGTTGAAGAGTTTTACATTTAATCTAAGAGATTCAACCCGGATTGACTTGAATTTTTGACACGTTATTAATAACATAATAGTAAAATCCTAATTAAAATACCAGGCAAAAGGAACAAGCCAATAGAACGTTTCCCCTCATTCTTCAAATGATTGTACCATGAGCAAAGTCACCGACCCAACTTGAACTTCTCTCGGCTCTCCCTTAGTCATTAGCCCCTCCATGAGCCTGGGTTGGATTCTAGATGTTTGGGCTCGAGTGATCACACCAAGAGGTAGGTCATCGTCAACGCTTGCAAAGGATACCATAGAATGGCCGCGCACAGGTGAACATGGTCGGTATAGCTCGAGCACTTGGGCACATTCGTCGGCGCTCTTGGCTTGGATGGGTGGTAAATGACCAGGGAGGTCCATGGGCATTGTCTTGTCTTAGAGGAAGTGGCTCGAGTGGTGTGGCGCCTTGGTGGGACTTGGGCGCCGAAGAGGGTGTGCGGCAGAGCAACATTGAGGCCTGTGCGGGAGTTGGCATTGGCTTGGAATCTCTCAAAGAAGGAAAAGGCTCCTTCCTTAGATGCACGCACACAAGGTCTTCCGGCTAAAAAATAAACTCCTTGTGGCCTTTGTTGGCGTGCCGCACATATTGAGCCGTCCTTCTTTCCAATTGCAGCCTTGTATCTTAATGAAGTTTCTTGATTTTGGCAGCTTGATCGGTGCCTTTCTTGCTCTCACGGTCAGAAATAGCATAAGGCACAAGATCAAGTGGGGTGGTGGGGTTGCTGCCATAGACAATATCAAAATGGGTCCTCCTTGTGGCTGAATGGATGGACCGATTGTAGGCGAACTCAATGAAAGCTAAGCACTCTTTCCACCTGCGCAAGTTAGTCTTAAGCAAAGATCGAAGCAAAACACCAAGGGTTCGATTCTCTACCTCAATTTTCCCATCGGTTTGTGGATGACACGTTGTGGAAAAGAGGAGCTTGGTACCTAACTTGGACCACAAAGTCTTCCAAAAGTAGCTAAGAAACTTAACATCACGATTGAAGACAATAGACTTAGGCACACCATGCAAGCACTCAACCTCATCAAAGAATAGATTAGCAGCATTTGAGGCATCATCGGTTTTATGGCAAGCAATGAAGGGAGCCATCTTAGAAAACCGATCCACAACGACAAAAATGTAATCCTTCCCTCTCTTAGTCCTAGCTAGGCAACCCCAAAACAAAGTTCATAAATATGTCTTCTCATGGCGCACTAGGGATTGGGAGAGGGGTCTAAATTCCATGGGGTTGAGCTTGGATTTGGCTTACAAACAAGTCACACATGAAGGACAAATTTTTTCTATGTCCCTATGCATGCAAGGACAAAAGAAGTGTTCCTTAAGAGTATGCAAAGTCTTAAGCACCCCAAAATGCCACATAAGCCCCCCACCATGTGCCTCTTGAACAAATAATCTACGAATGGACCCACTAGGAATGCACAACCTAGTTCCCCTAAAAAGATACCCCTCATGCAAATAGTATTGATCCTTACTACCCGTAGACTTAGATGCTTCAAAAATTTCCCCAAAATCATAATCACAAGTATACAAGTCTTTCAAGAAGGCAAATCCTAACATTCTAGCATCAAGTGTGGAAAGTATGGTATACCTCATAGAGAGTGCATCGGCCACAATGTTATCTTTCCCATTTTTGTGTTTGATCACATAAGGAAAAGCCTATATAAACTCCACCCACTTGGCATGCCTCTTGTTGAGCTTACTTTGACCCTTGAGGAATTTTAGGGCTTCATGATCGAATCACAAGCTCGTAAGGAAAGAGATAGTGTTTCCAAGTCTTGAGAACATGAACAAGAGTAAGCAACTTCTTGTCGTAGGTTGGGTAATTGAGCTTAGCCTCGCTGAACTTCTTGTTAAAGAGAGCTATAGGACACCCCCTTGCATCAAGACTCCGCCAAGTCCAATTCTGGATGCGTCACATTCAATTTCAAAAGCTTTTGCAAAATCCGGGAGGACAAGGAGGGGAGAATTTGTCAACTTGCTCTTGAGGGTGTTGAAAGCTTCTTCTTGCGGAGTTCCCCATTGAAAGGTCACGTTCTTCTTTGTAAGCTCGGTGAGAGGAGAAGCAAGTGTGCTAAAGTCCTTCACGAACCTTCGGCGGAATCCAGCAAGCCCTAAGAAACTTTGGACTTGAGTCGTGGTGGTAGGAGTTGGCCATTCTCGGATTGCCTTCACCTTTTCTTCGTCCACCTTCAAGCTGTCCCTGCACACTACAAAGCTAAGAAACACCACGTGATCCAAGCAAAAGTGGCATTTCTTAAAGTTTGCATACAACTTTCCCTTCTAAGAACTTCTATGACATTTCTAAGATGCTCGACATGCTCATGAAAATTGCGGTTGTACACTAAAATGTCATCAAAGTATACAATCACAAAATTTCCCAAAAAGGACCTAAGCACATGATTTACAAAGCGCATGAAGGTACTAGGAGCATTCGTAAGACCAAATGGCATAACCAACCCTTCATACAAACCGTATTTGGTCTTGAAAGCGGTTTTCCACTCATCGCCTTCCTTCATCCGAATCTGGTGGTATTGACTCTTCAAATCGATTTTGGAGAACACACTTGAGACATGGAGCTCTTCAAGCATGTCATCAAGCTTCGGTATGGGATGTCGATATTTGATGGTGATGTTATTGATAGCACGACAATCCACACAAATTCTCCACATGCCATCTTTCTTAGGCACAAGGATCACGGGAACCGCACATGGACTCAAACTCTCACGCACGTACCCTTTGTCTAGTGATGTGAGTAAAACCTACCCGCAAGTGTATGAAATCAGTTGTAGTAGTCAAGTGTCGATCCCACAGAGGCCAATGTAATATCAATTGAAACTCTATCAATGAGTTAGGCCAGAAAAGATATAAAATTGGGGAAAGCTATAACTAAGCTAACTAAATAAACAAATAAAAAGGATAAAATCAATGGGATAAATGTGTCTAAGGTTAAGGATTACTGCAACAAAGCCTCTGTAAATAAAATTACACTTCAACTGAATCTAGTCCAAATTATTTGAAGGTAAGCTATTAAAGGTAATTTACTAACTTCTTTCAGACGATAGTAAATGTGTCTGGACTAAACTAACAATCGATGTCGCGCAGAGCTAATCCAACTCAAACCTAGAACATCTATGATAGCCTATTAATCCTCAAGAGTAATTAAGTTGTTGTCGCACAAATAACACTCAGGTTCAATACCTAGGATTCGAGTAGAAGTTATCACCTCTCAGTCTTAAACCCTACATGACTACCTATTAAAGTTATCACCTTTCAGTCTCAAACCCTAATAGGATCCATTTCTTATAGGCTAATATGGGCATAAAGCATCTAGGAATGAATCAAATACTATTTTAATTTAGGCAAAGAAATAATTCTAAATACATACACATCGTCGGGATCACCCCAACCTTAGAACTAGGAATTTAGCCAAGTATAATTGAAGACATATTCAAAATATTTAAACTAGCCAACAACATATATGAATTATTCAATAAATACGGGAGATAAAAAAAATTAATCTTAATATAAAAATAATTTAAATTGGCAAATGCTAGAATAATAATACCAAATCTTCGAAGTACGCTTCAAGCCAAAAACTCCCTCGTTAAACCTATATATGCGGCTGCTTCAAACAAAAGGAAAAGAAAAACTAAAACAAACCCTAAGCAAAAACTATCCTACGTCACCTCCCCCTTTCAAATCTCCAAATCCCACAATATATATGTCGTCCCTGCTTGGAAGTGGGCCGACCCACCACTTGAAGAAATTCTCGTCATTATATGCTGCACATCAGCCTCTTTTGTTGTCTTGTGTGTGAATTATGATTCAGAATTGGGCTCAACTTGCTGAAAATCTACATGGCCCATTAGCTTTGTTTTTGGCATTATCAAAGCATGTCCCGAACTAGTCCATTTTATATTCAAAATGTCTGAAATAATAAAAACACGAGTGTAGACTCCGAATATAAAATATAGCAAAATTAATTATAAAATATAAAATATGCAGAAAAATAATCTAATCTAATATGCAACTAGACTCCTAAAATATGTATAAATTAGGTGTTATCAAATTTTCCCAAGCTTAAACCTTGCTTGTCCTCAAGCAAGAACGTAGTTCAAAATTCCACAAGAAATACAAAGGTTGTCTCTATCCAATCAATACTCAAGCAAGTCCATAAACACTTAAATATTTAACAATGTAATCATCAAATCATACAAATAATAATCAAAGAGACTATGTAGTTCGTCCACACTAGACCTCACTTAGGATAAAAATAAGAATCACTCTCACTCATGTGATTAGGGTAAGTGTTTTCGCTCAAATCTCAACTTTGAAAACTCATCTACCATAAGCTTGCATCAGTGTCTTAAATCTCCACCACTAGGGACCTTGTACATGACATAAATCAAAATGACTTTTATTGGGTTATAATGGGGCTAGGTAAAAAGAAAGGTATGGATACAATTTGGCCACGTGGTGCTTAATCCGGGAAAGAAGAACTAACCAAGACAACATCAAACTTAGAGGATTTCTCGTACCATTCTTTTCAACAAAATGCCATTTATTCTTGGATCTTATTTTTCATTCCCTTTTTTTTCTTTCTTTTTTTTCTGCTTTTTTTTTGTTCTTTATTTTTATTTTAAAAGCCAAAATGCTTCCAACAATAACACACCATACAAATAACTCCCCCAAACTTAAATTCACATTGTCCCCGATGTAGAAATAAAAGAAAGAGGAATAGAAACTCATCAAATTATCAAGCATTCAGGCACTTTCACAATATACTCGAGAGGTAATTTGGAACAGCATAGATGCTTTGCAGACCAAAAGAATGTTTAGGAAATTTAAACATCATTTCTCGTAAATGAACCTGTCCCAAACAAGCCAAAGGAAAAAAAGAGCAACAAGAAAATACCAAAAAAAAACAAGGGGGTTCGGTTTTGCACCGCTCTTTTTTGTTTTCGCACCGCAAGTTAAATGCTACGAGGTAGCGTTTAACTTTTTTTTTCTTTTCTTTTTAAATGCTATTATATGGCGTGAGAGTTTTTTTTTGGATTTATTGAGATTAAAAAAAGAAACGAAATCGGCTCGATTAAACCGGGTCGAAGTTAAACGCTATGTCATAGCGTTTAAAATGGACTCGGTTTAATCGAGCCGATTAAGTTTTAAACGCAATGACGTAGCGTTTAAAAAAACATTTTTTTTTCAAAATTGCACTTTTTCCATAATCATGTAGAGAATTTAAATACGAGTCCGTACATATAAAATTCGTCCAAAACGGACATCGTTTGCCCCTCCAAAAGCCCAAAAAACGAAGCCTTCCTACCTATTTTTTTTACAATTTGGTACCCAGCATATAGCGCATTGTAGTGAAAATTTTTGGTATTTTCTGTATTTTTCTACTGTAATTTTGTATAAAATTTTAATACGAGTCCATACATATAAAATTCATCCAAAACGGATATCGTTTTCCCCTCCAAAAAGCCAAAAAACGAGAATAAAAACTTTAGAAACTATAATATTTAAGTAAAATATTTTGTAATACTTAACTATAATGTGTATTATGAACTTATGTATTATAGTTAAGTATTATGAACTTATTACTTATATACTATAATTAGGAAAGGAGCTTGTGATAGCTTTGGTGAAGCGTAACTCAAGTCGGTACCAAATTAGTATAGTGTGCGATAGGTTTGGGCCTTGGAGATCGGGGAGGCCGAAGGTGAACGAAGAGAATCCAGAGTTGCCGGTTCCTAAAATCCGAAAGTCGAGATCCAAAAAGTGTGGGTGTAAGTTTGAGATAACGGGTGTTCGCATGAATAAAGAGGCATGGACGGTTGGTGAAAAGTGGGTCTTGGGTGTGATTGAAGGTCGGCACAACCATAAGCTACGAACTAGCTTTAAAGGCCATGCAATCATGGGTCGAATGACCAAGGTGGAGCAGCTGTGCGCTAGGAGGTGGAGAGACGGTCGCAAGACGCCGAATCAAATTGTTTCGGAATTGAGGCAAAACTTCCCTGGAAATGTGACTTCCAGGAAGCAAGTGACCAACTTCTTGCAGAAGCTATAGTACGAGGATCGGGGAGAGTTAACGGTTACGCAGTGGTCCATAAGATTTATGGTTGAGCAGAAATACATAGTTCATCCTTTGAGGGATGCAAAGACTAATGAGGTTGCAATCTTATTTTTTGCTAATCCGGAGTCGATGCGGTTGTTGAAGAAGTTCCCATACGTGATAATCATTGACGCGACATACAAGACAAATAAGTAAGTCCTAAATTGTAATAATGTGTAGTTTATGACATAAATTGTTATAGTATTTCATTTTGAAATGTGTATTGTATTTTGAAATGTTTTCCATAGATATGGAATGCCACTTGTGGAGATTGTTGGTTTCACCAACACTGATAAGACGTTCAACATTGCTTATTCATTCACCCGGGCGGAACGGATTTACCATTACACGTGGATAATGAGGAAAGTTCGAGCATTGTGTTTGGATTTGGGAGTGATGCCGACTACAATAATGACAGATTGTGAGAAGGCCCTCATAACTGCTATCCAGAGTGTTTTCGGCACCGAAGTTCAACACCTCTTGTGTTGGGTGCATATAAAGCACAACATCGAGGCACGTGCCTCGTCCATCTGGAAGAAGAACGAAAGTGTGGATGCCTTTGCAAACCAATGTTGGGCACTTTTTTGCTCAGCTAGTGAAGAAAGCTATGAAGAGAGGCTTGCCGTATTACGGACATCGTGGAAGAAAGGCCTTGTCGGATACGTGGAGGACACATGGCTTATTCCGTACAAGATGAGCATAGTAAGGGCATGGACGGATCATCATCTTCACTTCTTCACGAGGACTTCAAACAGGTATGACGTGCACAATATGTTGTTTTTTGTACTCATAGTTGTCAATGTCGTACTAACGTCATGTGATTTGACAGGGTTGAGGGGATAAACAAGGTTTTGAAAGATATTATTGGCTCTAGTAGAGGGGGCTTCAACAGAGTGATCGTGAGGATTCACCATGCCATCATCCTTCAAATAGATCAGATTAGGGAGAGCATGAACCTTTCACTTTCCAAACGACCAACGGATTTCGATGATGCATCGATGCCGGCAGTTGTACGAGCTACTTTTTCTAGGCTCTTCTACCAAGTGTCTGATAAGTGCTTTGATATGTTGTTGGGATAATACGATATCTTGAAGAAGGGGGAGTTCTTAGAAGAATGCAACGACCATTGGGTGAGAGATTGCCTCGGGTTGCCTTGCGTGCACAGTATTGCAAGAGCCATTATTTCAAGAACACCTCTCATTCCGTCAGACGTTCACGAGTTCTGGAGGGACTTGGAATGGGAAGAGACTCCAACCACAACTCTTGGCCCTTCTGCCTATGTTCGAATGGACATTATAGAGATGAGACTTCGTGAAATGTTTGCCAGGTTAGAGGTTGGGACATTGAAGAAAGGCACGGCATTCCTACTAGGTGAGTTGTACCACGACTTGGAGCATCCAGAAGAGAGTACTTTGTTGGAGCCGACGGGAATCAAGTCAAAAGGAAGGCCAAGTGGTGCTAGGAACAAGGAGAAGGTGGATGAGAAGGCGGAGAAGAGGGATAAGTGCTTGTTTGAGCATAGACGGGATGAGCTCCACGAGAATGAGAAAAAGGCGGGGCCGAAGACAAAGGGGAAGGGGAAGGCAAGTGCGAGCACTGGTAGAGGCCCAGGTCATCCAAAAAATCAAGCAAGTGCATCTATTGTAGTAGTGATGGACTTTGACGACTTGTAATCCCAACCCATACTAGAAGAATCACAACCAGAAGATTTGCAGTGGCCTGAAGAACCTGGTATTCCCATTGTTCATATGGGGGTGAACTTTGGGATTGACAATATGGATGACTTTTGGATTCCGTGCATCAATAATGTTAGAGATGTACGTCCCAACGAACATTGTGGATATCGGTCGATGGCTGTATTGTTGGGGAGGCAAGAGCAAGAATATGCCAACATCTGACGCGAAATGTAGCGGAGTTGCTTGACAATCGAGAGCTATACGAGCCGATACGTTGCCGTCTTCGACAAGGGTCTTGGGATGATCTTATCTTTCAAGTGAACCATTGCAGAAGCCCTTGCTCAGAAGTATACTGGCTTCACATGCCATTGATGGGTTTAGTGTTTGCCACACTATATCAGGTTGGTCTCGTCTTATTAACGTGGGAAGTTCTGACGTTTTGCTTACCGTTGAGGAATAGGACATCAAGCATAGGACCTCCAGACAAGATTATTGCCATGGCACACGTAGGCAATCATGATCAGTTCATACTGGTAAAGGTTTTTTCTAATAAAATATTTATGAAATTAGGTTACATTGTTTTCACTACTAAAATAGTTTGTGCGTGTATATGTAGGTTGTGCTTAAGGAAGGGTCACCAATACCGCACACTCCTGGTTTGTGGCACAGAAATGCAGATCGAAACATTTTGTGGTGGACAACAAAGTTTGAGTTGAATTTGAAGATGTATCGAGATTACCGCATTGCAAATGGTTAGGCACCAGATCCTTTTATGTATGTGGGAGACGGATCCGTTCATGTACGTGATTGATTATACGAGTATGTAATGTAATATTTAGACGGATTTGATGTGTTCATATTAATTTATGTGTTTTTATCTACGTTCGAAGTAGTACAAACTCGCTTTTTTATCTCGATTTAATGGGCATATACTAAAACAAAACAAATCATAACAAATCACATCCCCTGTTTCGCTAATTCCGCTTGATTTATTTTCGATGTCCCTCTTTCGCTAATTCCGCTTGCTTCCTACAAAACATAACAAATGGTTACTTCTATCTTTCTAACACCTACGATGTTTATTTGTTAATTTTTGTAAACAATACCTACAAAGACCCTCATTATGCTTTAGAAGTTGTTTTCTTTCCTTCCACAACTCCATAATGACCTCGTATGCCCTCGCGTCGTATGGTGGATCGAACCACGCAAAGAAGTCACATCCCCCTTTATTATCAGGTTTGTGGACATCGCACATCCCCAATTCAGGGCATCCCCGGTACCTTCTTCCGTACTGCCACTATCGGTCACAAGTGTGTATGACCGCCTTCAAATTACAAAAGCAAAATCTCTCTCCCGTAGTTGAACTCGAACTCAACGAAGAGGCCATACTAACTTTTGGAGAATTTTAAAACACAATTAGAGAAGAGAAGGGTGTACAAGGTTTAGGACGACATTGTTCGTATTTGTAGGGCGAAATAGAGTCGTTGGAAAATGGCCGTTGAAGAATGACTGTTACCAAACTACACGCCTAAGGTAAGCGTGTAACCACACGCAGTTAAGCGTGTGGTTACACGCTTACCTTAGGCGTGTAGTTTGGTAACGGTCATTTTGCAACAGCCATTTTCCAACGACTCTGTTTTGCCCTACAAATACGAACAATGTCATACAAACAGATACACCTTTCTCTAATCCTTCTCTTAGCTAATTTTGTGTTTTAATTCTCCAGTACTTAGTATGGCCTCTTCGCCGAGAAATGTGATAGTAATAAGCGATGATTCAAATTCCTCTATTGTCGAAGAAGACAACAGCTACACCTCTGATGATGATGTTGGAGATGTAGGGAATTCAGCATTACAAAGAGCTAAAGCTATGCGACGTGATCCTCGGAGGAGTTTCATTATTACCCTAAATCAAACCATGCTCTACCCAGAATATTGGATGGTAAGCACCGCATCCTTCATTATGTAAATTTATGATTCGGATTACTTCATAATATCAATTTTAAATGGACTTATTGATATGCAGAGTATCCCGATGGAGCATGCTTTGAGATTCTTGAGTTCTTCAACAATAACGGAAGTCACCCTGGATTGTGGTAATGCTATGTTGCCTGCGTGTATCGCAAGGAGTGGGAATCGATACAGATTTGGCAACGGCTGGCGGGATTTTGTAAGATGGCATGAATTGGAAATCAATGATGTATTAGTGTTTGAACTAGTAGGTCAGCGTCCCCAAGTTATATATGAAGTAACCGTATTCAAAGCTTAGGGAGAAATGTTTATTTTGTTATGTATGTATTTTTCGGATGACATGTACTACTACGCATTAGTAAAAAGATTGTGTTTTAATTCATTACATGGCCCGAATAGTACAAAACAAGGTTAACGGGCCCAAACTAGGCCCAATAGTACAAAACAAGGTTAATGGGCCCAAACTAGGCCCAATAGTACAAAACAAGGTTAATGGGCCCAAGCTAGGCCCAATAGTACAAAACGGGCCCAAACTAGGCCCAATAGTACAAACCAAGGTTAACGGGCCCAAACTAGGCCCAATAGTACAAAACAAGGTTAATGGGCCCAAACTAGGCCCAATAGTACAAAACAAGGTTAATGGGCCCAAGATAGGCCCAATAGTACAAAACAAGGTTAACGGGCCCAAGCTAGGCCCAATAGTACAAAATAAGGTTAACGGGCCCAAACTAGGCCAATAGTACAAAACAAGGTTAATGGGCCCAAGTTAGGCCCAATAGTACAAAACAAGGTTAACGGGCCCAAATTAGGCCCAATAGTACAAAACAAGGTTAATGGGCCCAAGCTAGGCCCAATAGTACAAAACAAGGTTAACGGGTCCAAACTAGGCCCAATAGTACAAAACATGATCTAAGTTCCTATTACTTTCTCGTATTACATAAGTATACTAACATGTAACGAGTTTCTATTACTTACTCGTATTACATAAGTACACTAACATGATCTAAGTTCCTATTACTTTCTCGTATTACATAAGTATACTAACATGTAACGAGTTTCTATTACTTACTCGTATTACATAAGTACACTAACATGATCTAAGTTCCTATTTACTTTCTCGTATTACATAAGTATACTAACATGTAATTTGATTCTATTACTTACTCGTATTACATAAGTACACTAACATGATCTAAGTTCCTATTACTTTCTCGTATTACATAAGTATACTAACATGTAACGATTTTCTATTACTTACTCGTATTACATAAGTACACTAACATGATCTAAGTTCCTATTACTTTCTCGTATTACATAAGTATACTAACATGTAACGAGTTTCTATTACTTACTCGTATTACATATACTAGCATGTAACGAGTTTCTATTACTTACTCGTATTACATAAGTACACTAACATGATCTAAGTTCCTATTACTTTCTCGTATTACATAAGTATACTAACATGTAACGAGTTTCTCTTACATGGAACAAGTTCATGTTAGGGAACTAACGCTTAGCGTAAGCGAAAGCCTACACGCTTAAGCTAAGCGTGTAATCACACGCTTAAGCTACGCGTGTAATAACACACTTAGCTTAAGCGTGTGGTTATGCATGGGGGTATGCATGGTGAGATTCCTATTGTGGCTGCGAGCCACTATCTTATCTTGATTATTTGAGATAAGTTCCTATTACTTACTTGTCCTTCCATTTTATACTTATTTGTTTTTCGAGGTTAATCGTTTTGTACCGTGTCGATTTTCTTATAGTTGTTCATACATCTTTTTATGACTCGGTAAAGTTATGTTGCTATTTCGTATTACATAGGTAAGTATCAAACCACATAATAAACATGATCAAACATACTAAACCAAATAAGATAAAATAGATAACGTTTACAGATCACTTCGTACATATGAATCGTGTCTAATCCAAACATAAAAACTAATGTGGCTGCGAGCCACTACCTTTGCCAGGTTCCGTGACAGAATCATGAAACATCTGGGACTGGGGGGGTGGAGGTGGGGCCATGGGTGGAGGCTGCCCAATCAGCATATCAAGCCATAATCTCGCATGTTGATCGAATGTCCGTGTCGCCGCCTCAGGTGTGCGTAAGTATGTGTGGATATCAGCAGCAACCACCTGGATGCGCTGTATAGAAAGTAAGTAATATTTGTCAAAATATTGCAAAATACACAATAAGAGATAAATCATTCAAACAATTTGACAAAAGTAAGCATACCGCGACTGCGTCAACGATTGGAGGGACATGGATTGGGCCGACCGGACGATCACGTCTGACGGAACCGGGATCGACCAATGGATGAGAACACTCGTCATACCAATCTAAATAATCGGGAGACATGTGCCACCCATGTGTCGCAACCGATCCATACAGATCAATCAGGGGTCTCGGGTCTGCATCCCAAGTCACTAGAAGCTCACCCGCAAAACTCAGCTCGTATCCCTTAATTTCCGCTTTCCTGACGACCTTGTCCGGCTGAATGGGCAGAACTGGGATTGGTTGCATGAGCCCAAACTGCCTAAGGACTTTGTCCGGGTGGTACGGCTCCTGAACATCTACAATGCGCAGTATACTGTGAAACATGGCAGGAGCTACCTCAGGAGCCTGGAAGTCCAGCCCCGCCCAAGTGGTCCAGGTAACCTGTAAAGTCAAAAAGGCAAAGTCAATACGTACATACTTTTTTAAATTAAAGACTAAGATATCGAAAATTACGTGTACTATTCTACCTCCTCGTATCTCATGCGGTCCAGTATGCGGCGTATGGCGATCAAATGACCGGTGTCTCTACTGTTAGGCACCTCCGCGGCACCAAGAACAGCTCCTCCAAAGGCCTGGGGGTTCGTGACATATTGTTCCCAAAAATGTGGGAAATATGCCCAAACCCAGCACTATAAATGAATAAATAAGGCTATTAATGACCGAAATATAAAAACATTATGTTGCTATTTCATTAATCCATCCAATATCTTAACCTAATCAGAATCCCGCAAGATGCAATGTCTTGTGCTCCACGCCTAGACGCCTTTCCCAAGTTGCGGAAGACGTAGGCTAGAATCCGAGCTCCCCATTGGGTGTCGCCGGTGACGTCGTGGTCAAACAAAAGCGCCAACCACTTGTGCTTCACGGCGTTAGTCGATTTGTCCACCAGGACAGTCGAGCCGAGAAGCAACAAGAGGTAGTACGTAGCAATAAAGCCCTCGTCACGCTCGTCACTCCTCATCCACTCCAGTAGTCTACTCTCTAAAACCGCCAAAGGAATACCACCAGCTGTGTTCCATCTCTTCACCTGCTCCTGATCAACACCCAGATCAGCACAGATGCGCTGTCTCACTGCCGGATCACCGAGGTCTGAAGTGCAGCTCCTCCCACGTATGGGAACCCGTAAGATCTGGTGAATATCAGCAAGGGTGATGGTCATCTCTCCGAAGGGCATATGAAATGTGTTCGTCTCGGGATGCCATCTCTCCACAAATGCAAAAATCAACGCCGAATCCATGCTGCATGCAATGCCTAGTGTGCGTAGACCTGTAAGCCCGCTCCGCTCAGCCAGCCTAAACCACGTATGTGGCTCAGGGCTAATATACTGCTCGTGTGGAGAACAATGGGCTGTGCGGAAATGGATCCTCAAAATCTTACCTAGGGAGAAGAATCGGACAAATATATTTTCTAATAAAAAAACATTTAAAGATTCAACACATAAACTACAACATAAAACATACCAAATCCTGCTCCGCCTGACGACGGGCTACCCCGCTACGACGTGGCTGCTGCTCATGCTCATCAATCTGAGGAACATGCTCTGTAGGAGCATCCTCAACAGCTGCATCGTCTCCTCTACGTCTTTGTCTCCTCTGTTGTAAATGAGGTGGCATCTGCAGAAGTGCCTCAGGAGTGGGCTGAGGTATAGGAAGGTCAAATATAGCCCGAGCAATGTGTGTCTTGTACCTAGGGAGAAGAATCGGACACCTTGGGCCTCCAGGCATCCAAGGATGGTAAGTATGTACAACAGATGGACCGGCAGGAGGTGGAGAAGAAGGACCGACAGGAGGTGGATAAGAAGGACTGGCAAAAGTGGAGAAGAAATACCGGCAGACGGTGTAGAAGAAGGACCGACATGAGATGGAGAGGGGACAGGAGTAGGTATCGACCCAAAAAAAGGCGGGGAATGAGAAAATGGAATGTCGTCCGTACTCAACTCCTGTGTCGGTAATCTAGGCTCCAAAAACTCAACATACTCTGCCTCATCATGCGGCTCCTCGACAGCCTGATCATCAACCGCCATGTGCTGAGCTGCCAAGTCCTCATCGTCCTCCATATACTCATCATCAGCGATCATAGGCGGATGCAAAGATATCCCACTAGACGACAATATATCAACACTCACAAGACCGGCGCGGTGACGAATAGACTCAGAAATACCAACACGTCGGGTGCGGTCAGCAACAACAGATGTCGGCTCCGTACGCCCAGTAGGGGTGAGGGCCGCCAATATACTCTAATTTTTTGGATACTTATTTTATTAGGGACTAATTAATACATTTAGGAACTTATATGATTAATTTTAGAATTTATTATACTTGATAATTTCTAAATATACGAGCCAATAATTCTAATCTATAACTAGCTAATTTATAACTAATCCGTAAATAATAAATAATACAAAAATTAAGACATAATTAATTCTAATCAATAACTATATTATTCTAATCCGAATTAATTCAAAATCTAAACGATAATGCATTATAATCCAAATTATATACTAAATTATTCTATTTCAAATTAACTATGTTATTCTATTCCACATTAAATCAAATCTTAAGAAATATATTTACGAAAACAATTACGAAAATAATGATCAATTAAAAATTAAAAATAATGCCGCTCGGAGACCGATCGGACTCGATACATGCGCAGTCAGAGTTGTTTTCGCCTCAATCGGAGTCGCCCTCGGTTGCGCTCGGCCCCTAGCTCGACCTCCCCTTCCACCTCGGGTCCGACCTCCGCCGGAAACCACCATGGCCTCCTCCTCCTCCTCCTCCTCGTCTTCTACCGCCAGCCAGGAGCTCCTCCCGCCACCGCTTGCACCGCCAGTCGCCTCTGCGTCGCCGTGCGTTGCCGCGCCGGAGCTCGTCGTCGTCGCGCCAGTCGCACCGCCGCCAGTTGCTCCACTGCCAGAGATAGCGTCCAGACGCTCGGCCGCTGCTCCGCCGCCGGTTTCGGACCTCTCTCCGCCGCCAATCAAGTCGCCCAACCCAGCCCAATCCAAATCCATGGCTAATGGGAACAATCAAAGGAAAGGGAAGAGAGATTTCGTGGAATCGGATTTTTTAGGTTTGAAGACGCGACGGGAGGAAAAAGACGACTCGTCTTCTTAAGCGTGTATATACACGCTTAACATAAGCGTCTACTTACACGCCTAGCTTAGGCGTGTGATTTGGCTTGGGGCATGAGCTCGTTATTTGGGCCGGCCCAATAACTAGCCCATCTATTTACACGCTTAACGTAAGCGTTTACTTACACGCCTAAGCTAGGCGTGTGCTTTGGCTTGGGGCATGAGCTACTTTTCAAAATGGCAAGAATACCCCTCCACGCTTAGCTTAAGCGTGTAAAAATGGACGCTTAGCTTAAGCGTGTAAAATAGCATCCATTTAGACACTATTTCGCATGCATTTAGCGTTTCCGTAAAGTATAGTTATGCATTATAATTAAGTATTACGTACTTATTACTTATATACTATAGTTACACATTATGGTTAAGTATTACGAACTTATTACTTATATACTATAGTTAAGTACTATGAACTTATTACTTATATACTATAGTTATGTATTATAGTTAAGTATTACAAAATATATTAGTTATAAAGTTTAGTTATGCATTATAATTAAGTATTACGTACTTATTATTTATATACTATAGTTAAACATTATGGTTAAGTATTATGAATTTATTACTTATATACTATAGTTATGTATTATAGTTAAGTGTTATGAACTTATTACTTACATACTATAGTTACACATGCATTATTGTTATATCGTATAGTTATATACTATGGTTATATCGTATAGTTATATACTATAATAATATATTATGGTTTTAACGAATAGTTATATACTATGATTATATCGTATGGTTATATACTATAGCTATATGCTATTGTTATATCGTATTGTTATATACTATTGTTATATTGTATAGTTATAAACTATTGCTATATCATTCATTTATATACTATAGCTATATACTATTGTTATATCATATAATTATATACTATGGTTATATCGTATAGTTATATACTATTGTTATATCGTATAGTTATATATACTATAGCTATATACTATTATTATATCGTATAATTATATACAATGGTTATATTGTATAGTTATATACTATAGTTATATACATGGTTATATCGTATAGTTATATACTATAACTATATATTATGGTTCTAACGTACTTTGGTACGTTATATACAAATTTTATATCGTATAGTTATATACTATAATTATATATTATGGTTCTAACGAATAGTTATATACAATGGATATATCTTATAGTTATATATACTATAGCTATATACTATTGTTATATCGTATAATTATATACTATGGTTATATCGTATAGTTATATACTATTGTTATATTGTATAGTTATATATATACTATTGCTATATCGTTCATTTATAGACTATAGTTATATACAATGGTTATATCGTATAGTTATATACTATAATTATATATTATGGTTCTAACGTACTATGGTTATATACAAATTTTATATCGTATAGTTATATACTATAGTTATATACTATTGTTATATCGTATAGTTATATACTATGGTTATATACTATAATTATATATTATGGTTCTAACGAATAGTTATATACTATGGTTATATCGTATAGTTATATACTATAGCTATATACTATTGTTATATCGTATAGTTATATGATATTGTTATATCGTATTGTTATATACTATAACTATATACTATTGTTATATCGTATAGTTGTATATTATTGTTATATCGTATAGTTATATACTATGATTATATCGTATAGTTATATACTATAATTATATATTATGGTTCTAACGAATAGTTATATACTATGGTTATATCGTATAGTTATATACTATAGCTATATACTATTGTTATATCGTATAATTATATACTATTGTTATATCGTATAATTATATACTATTGTTATATCGTATAGTTATATATATACTATTGCTATATCGTTCATTTATATAGTATAGTTATATACCATGGTTATATCGTATAGTTATATACTATAATTATATATTATGGTTCTAACGTACTATGGTTATATACAAATTTTATATCGTATAGTTATATACTATGGTTATATACTATAGTTATATATTATGGTTCTAACGAATAGTTATATACTCTGTTTATATCGAATATTTATATACTATAATTATATATTATGGTTCTAACGAATAGTTATATACTATGGTTATATCGTATAGTTATATACTATAGCTATATACTATTGTTATATCATATTGTTATATACTATAGCTATATGCTATTGTTATATCGTATAGTTATATATTATTGTTATATTGTATAGTTATATACTATTGCTATATACTATAATTATATATTATGGTTCTAACGTATGATTATATACTCGTATTAAAATTTTATACAAAATTATAGTAGAAAAATGCCGAAAATATCAAAAAATTTCATTACAATGCGCTATATGCTGAACACCAAATTATAAAAAAAAAGGTAGGAAGACTTCGTTTTTTGGGCTTTTGGAGGGGCAAACGATGTCCGTTTTGGACGAATTTTATATGTACGGACTCGTATTGAAATTCTCTACATGATTATGGAAAAAAGTGCAATTTTGAAAAAAAATGTTTTTTTTAAACGCTACGTCGTTGCGGTTAAACTGAACCTATTTTTTTGAACCGGTTTACTTTTTTTTTTTATAAAAGCTTGAACGCTACGTCGTGGCGTTTAAACTGAACCGGTTCAGAAAGTTGAACCGGTTCAGTTTAAACGCAACGACGTAGTTTTCAATTTATATTTTTATTTTTTTTAAACGCTACATCATTGCGTTTAAAAACGGTGCGAAATAAAAAAAAAGCTGGTACAAAAAAGTTCCCCGAAAAACAAGTGCTTAGACCAACCAAAGCATCATATTAATTTCCAATCTCATGCGAATTCAAGCACTACCATTATCACATAAACCCCATTCAAATGCGTGGAGCCACATATTTAATACCAATGACATCAGATTGTTTAAGAAAGTTTAGTGACAAAGGCGTGAAACCATATATTAAGCACTAAAACTACTTAAAATAACTACCCAAACAAAATAAAATCCACAACCAGCAAACTGATTTTAAAATTTAGAGCTCATAATTGAGAAGCTGATGCATCAATGGAACATCAAATTTCAACCCAAGACAGAGGAATATACCGAAGTCGAACAACAACGAGAAGAACATAGGAATATACGATGCATCAATGGGTAGGTTCGTACGGACGGCGGTCCGACGTGGGCCCGTTGGTTGGGAACGACATGTCTCAGTTTGGGTGTCGTGAGCGGGTTCGATCAGCAGCAGTGGCATGTGGTGGCTCGAGCCGGTGGGACGCGAGCAGGAGCACCGAGTCTGGTGTGGCTCGGCTAGGATCTAGGCGCGAACAGGTCGTGAGGGGCGCAGGTGGTGGTTCGTGGTGAGAGTAAGAGGCGAGAACGGGTGGGGGTAGTGGTGGTGGTTGGCTCGGGGCTGTGGATCCGGCGAGGTCGTGGTTGGGTGCGGGTCGAGCGGCTGGTACGGTGGTCTGGTGGGATGTGGGTTGGTTCGGGTGGCGGGGCGCGGGGCTAGTGCAGGGCTCTGCGCGGCGGGCGGATCCGGGTTAGGTGGTACGGATCGGTGGTGGTTCGAGGATAGTCGCCGGTGGGTGTGGTTGTGTGGGGAGGAGCTGGAGAGATGGAGGTCGACGGCAGGGTACAGGGAAAAGAATGGAGAAAGAAAGTAGGGGAAAGGAGGAAAAGTAAACATTTTTTTTTCTTTTTTAACAGAAATTTTTTTAGGTAGACGGTATGCGGCACGGTCAGCGACAGACCGTGCAGCTCCAGAGAACTAACTACCACAAAAGTGTTTTTTTTTTTAAAAAATAAATAAAATAAATAAGAATAAGAAACATAACTTGGGTTATCTCTCCAAAATTGCTTATTTTAGGTCGTCAGTCTGACCTTTACCAGTGTTAAAAACTCGGATCGGGCGGGTCGATGAAACCCAACTCAATCGGATCAGACTCCTTGTAAGGCTTTAGTCGAATCTTGCACACTCTGAAATATCATGAGTTCATATGACATAGCTCAACAAAATCATTTTGAAGAACTCGGTTCAAGTAGTATGAACCGGACCATCTAGTGCTCTTGCTTCCCAGAAACATACTCGATCTATGATGATAGAGAATCACATGATTCTCTTCCTTAAACTCAACTCGATCCCGTTCAACAAGGCTTCTTTTTCTCTTTTTTCATCTACTCTGACCCTTTATTTTTTGATTAGCCTCCACCCTTGGGTCTTGGATTTCCAATGCAGCTTGGGGTGACATAACTACATCAGGCAATTTATCAAGAGGCTTTTCTTGCCCCTTGCAGCTGGTATTGGTGCTAGTGGTCGGGGTAGCGTTCTGTGACATCTCAAACTCATCAAGCATATGGTCCTTCTTGGTCAGCTGGGTAGGCTCTCTTCTATCCAATTGTGGTTCTTCCCACTCTTTTGCAACCCATTGTAAAATAGCAGTGCAATGTTTAATATAATGCACTTTAGGTGGTTCTATAGGCAACTTTGGATTAACCAACTCAACAATTTGATCTTCTAGCTTCTGGTTTTGTGTGGTTAATATATCTACTTGAGTCTTCAAAGAGTCCATCGTACCTAAACTGGATGAATATTGGGTTGTTAGAGGTTTAAGCACATTTACAACACATTCTTCAAGACATTGAACAATCTTTTCAACTTTCATATCATGTCTTAAGATGAAGTCATCAAGCATACGATCTTCAATGGACTTATTGGGCTCAGGCTAGAGCGGTATGTGTGGTGGTGTCATCCAACTAGGATTGCAGGAATTTAAATTTCTCCCAATTATCTCTCCCAAAGTGGAATGACAACCTGTATGATCATGATCTGCCGCTCCACAAGACTCACAAAAGAGGTTAAAAGTATTTGGGTTTGGGTACCCCAAATTAGAATTTTCAAAATCATACCTTTGAGTACTTGTATTAGGTCTAAAAAGAAAGAAAGGGGTGAGAATCTACCTCATACATACCTGAATTCATTTGTTCGACTCTTTCTAAATAGCCTGAAAAGAAAATAGAAAAAAATCAAAGCAAAAATAATGACCTCGACTCACCAATAGAGGTGACAACTAATATTAACAAATTGATCCCCCACAACGGCGCCAAAAACATGATGTGGCTAAAACCTACCTGCAAGTGTATGAGATCAGTTATAGTAGTCAAGTGTCGATCCCACAGAGACCAATGTAATATCAATTGAAACTTTACCAATGAGTTAAGCCAGAAAAGATATGAAATTGGGGAAAGCTATAACTAAGCTAACTAAATAAACAAATAAAAAAGGGTAAAATTAATGGGATAAATGTGTTTAAGGTTAAGGATCAAATGCAACAAAGCCTCTGCAAACAAAATTACACTTCACCTGAATCTAGTCCAAATTATTTGAAGGTAAGCTATCTAAGGTAATTTACTAACTCCTTTCAGACGATAATAAATGTGTTTGGACTAAACTAACATTTTTTGTCGCACAGAGCTAATCTCATCCAAATCCTTTAACGCACTTAGAGTCTAGGGATAAACTAAAATAACATTCGTTGTCGCGCTCCGCTAATCCAACTCAAACCTAGAACATCTATGATAGCCTATTAATCCTCAAGACGAATTAAGTTGTTGTCGCACAAATAACACCCAGGTTCAATTCCTAGGATTCCAGTAGAAGTTATCACCTCTCAGTCTCAAACCCTACCTGACTATATATTAAAGTTATCACCTTTCACTCTCAACCCCTAATAGGATCCATTTCGTATAGGTTAATATGGGCATAAAACCTCTAAGAATGAATCAAATACTATTTTAATTCAGGCAAATAAATAAGGTTTTTTCTAGTGTGTGCACATGGGCACACACTAAGAACTCTTTTTTTTGGCAATTATTTGGTTAGCCATTAGTTTAATCTTGTTTACTAAGGGTTTATGGTGCAAAAAAAATTAACACGAAGGATTTCAGAAAGAAATTGGGCAAGTTGGTTTGGGATGATACCCATACAATCTCAGAGTTTGAGGATGGATGGAAAGAATTCGTGGTTGAGTATGAGCTTGATAAGAAACCTTCGTTCGGTGATATGTTTGAACTACGACACTATTGGATACCAGTGTATTTTAAGGATATTGTGCTTGGTGGTCTGGTTCGCACAACATCAATATCGGAGTCTCAGAATAGTTTTTTTGGAAATTATTCAAACAGGAACTTTAGCCTTGTTGAGCTGTTGATGCACTTTGATTGTGCAATGGAAACCCAACGTTATAACCAGATGAGGAATGATATCGAATCAGACACACGGACCCATGTATTGAAAACGCCATTGTTGATTGAGAAGCATGCTTCAGAGGTGTATACTCTGAAAATCTTTTCTCAGGTTCAAGAAGAGATTACCGCAGCGTGTTTCGATTGTTCTGTCACTAATGAGACACCGGGTACGATATTATAATGTGGTCTGATATTCAAATATTGCGTATTGATTTTCTATTATATGAAATGGATATGCATTTTATAGAGTAAACAAAAATTGCATATCTTGCATATCAATGAATGAAATTGTGAATATCGACATGGAGCTTTTGCATAACTGTGTTTATGAAGAGAAAACATGTTATTCAATTTATTTGCTTGTGAATGTTGCACTGATATAAACTAGTACATAAACTGATATTCATTTTTTGTGATGAGATATGCATTTAACTATGATTGATATTCGTAGTTTTACAAAATGGTATTCATGCGCAGGTGAGGACCAATTGACATATACAGTAAAGGATGGCAATGGAGATTTATTTCAAGTAGATCATCCACTACGTCACGACATCACTACATGCAGCTGTATGATGTTCAACAAAGTTGGTTTACCATGTCGTCATATATTCACCGCTTTGAAGTCTTATGGTTATGATAAGGTTCCTGAACGACTGATCCTAACTAGATGGAGAAAAGGTGCTGCAATGAGGACGACGAGTAGTATTCCTAATGACGTCTGGGATCAGAGTGTACGAATAGAAAAGAAACAAGCTATGAAGAACGAATTATGGTCAGTGATATATTCTTGTGTTGGACTTGTGGAGGAAGACGGTGAGAAGATACATGATTTGCTGTTAACATTGAAGAACAAGAAGTCAGAATACAAAGCAGACGATAACTCTGAAACCAGGGAAGAAGGAGTAAGAGAATCAATGGTAGAGAGCTTTGCGGGAATTAGTGCGCCAGATGAGGTCTATGTTCAACCTCCGGCACAAGCGAAGAACAAAGGCACCAGGAAGAGGTACAAAGATGGAAAGGAGAAGTCTATAGCCGAAGCTCGGAAAAAAAAGGTTGTAGACGAAAATGCACAGAAAGGCATGCGGAAATGTAAAAGGTGCAACAAGTATGCCAGACATGATAGCAGAAATTGCAAAGAAATTATGTAGTTTATTGATATGCAACATTATTCTTTTGGTATTCAGAATCTGTATTGCAATATTCATTAGCTACTCATATCCATGAATTTCAGATTTTGGCATCATGTTTTATGAATTCATTGATGTGTATGTTTTTTAGCATTTCTGCTTGTTTGCGTATTTCATACATTCGAATAGTCTACTACTTTAAACGAAATGCATCAACTATACCGTTAAACAATTCATATATCGTGAATACCATAACATAAGAAATGCATACCTACGAAATATTCGTGCATATCAAAACAAAATCTTTATTCCAAAATATAACGTTAAATAATTCATGAGTCGTGCATGCTAAAACAACGAAATTGCAAACCAAC
The DNA here is from genome assembly GCA_027886185.1 of Rheum nobile. Lineage (NCBI taxonomy): Eukaryota > Viridiplantae > Streptophyta > Magnoliopsida > Caryophyllales > Polygonaceae > Rheum > Rheum nobile. Next base: position 7,708,865 of record WOAB01000736.1, on the reverse strand, counting down.
AAAATATTCTATCGAGAATATCAATGAGTTGAACTGAAAACAACATTGCTAGATAGTGGAATAACAAGTCTAATAAGTAGAATAACGTCTAAGTAGTGGAATAAAACGACCCAATGATGTCTTCTCCGCTGCCATTTGATTGCCATCATGATGTCATGGTTTCTACACCCGCATATATGCAATAGCGTCTTCGATGATGAAGTCTTTCATAATATTCTTCTTATACGTTATAAGGGCATGGAGATACATATGGCACAATGGAACAATGCACTTCTTGGAGTTTGGCTTAAATCCAGTTTTCCAATTGTTCAATGCCTGACCAAAATATGTCTCTATATGGCGCATTACATATATCCCGCAATCAACCTTGTTTGTGTTATCACGCCACATCATCTTCAAAATGAACATACGACATCTGGTAAAACCACTACATCTTGTGCCGAGATTCAAAGAATCCATATACTGGAAGAACATCCTGGACTGTGGACAAATATGATAATCAGATGAAGTGTACATCCTGTGCTGTATAGTATGCATGACTATATATGAATATCACATTATATATCGACAATTTAAAACATCATGCATATCTGAACATCTAGTCTGCAAATATATACCATAAGTGTGCATATCAAAACCAAACAAATTAATATCACATAACAACATGATAACCTATTACATCATGCATACATAAATATATAGTTTGCATATCTACACAGGACGTGTGCATATCAGAGTCAAACAACTGAATATCACATGAAACATCATGCATGCCTGAATATATAATCTGCATATCTATTTAGTCAGTATGAATATCATAATCACACGTGTGAATATCATACAGCAATTCTCACTCACTAATATAAATGTCACATATATATAACATAAAAGTATATAGTCCTTATTCAATATGGTACTATGCATAATAACCTATGTATATTACCAGTACGATCATTGTTTCACCATATTTTGCTGTCTGGTCCTCATCGCCACCTTTTGAATTATCAATAATCTCTATCTTCGAATTCATGAAGTAGAAACAAATCAGGTAAAAATGCTCATGTTTCAAAATGGGGAAGAAAACCTGTCATTGCATCAAAATGTTATTTGACAAATATCAATATATCGTTTATAAGAGCCTACTATGAAATAAATATAGTTTGATGAGTTATTACCAAATCTACGTCCACCATAGATGTATGGTCGAGGCTCGCTACCAATTCATCCAGCCCAACTTTGAAAATGGAGAACTTGGAGTCGTATTCAACTTTGTTTGGGATGGAAAGGGGGCTAACCTGCTTATGTAAAAATGAATACGGATTCAGTGAATATCATCGAATGACATGTGCATATGACAATGTAAAAACTGAATACCTACCAAAGTTGATGGATGAACGAACAACCGCGATGCAGTTGTATGGTTTCGAGCCTCTTCTAAGTCATTTAAATATACACACCACAGGTCGACAATATTAATTGAAACATAGGTGGATTCTTTGAGTGACTGGAATTCGCTCACATCAAGTGTATAACCATTATATTCAAAAAGGGGTTCCCTGTTTACGAGAAAGACAGTAGACAAATCAAAAAAGAAGCATAATCATTGAATGCAACGCACTTCAGTAGTAAACACTAACCCATCCGGAGCGTGATTCACAACATACGAATATAAGTCCTGTTGTTGTTTACTGATCGTTTTACTTGCGTTTATAATCCTATTCAACCATGGGCTCTTTTTTGTAGCCGGTAGCTTAATGTTCCTCTTTGCATTTTGTTGGACAGATCTCATCGGTGTTACAAAATCATCTCCTTCCTCATTGTCGTCCATTTGGGCCTGAATTTCAAGTAATATCAAATTAAACATAAATGCAATGTAATAATACAACGCATATCAGAACACGTACTTCGCATACAGACACAGAACATGTGAATATCAAACAAGGTCTGATGAACGTTACATAATTAAGTCGTTATACGAGTATTTTGAACACACATCCACCCCATCTGATCCCGTTAAACATTACATATATTAAGCAGTTACAAGCTACGAGAATATGTCCATACAATCACCCCAACTAGATCTAGTCTTCATATTAGATGTACACCCAGAATACAACTTCACAAATTAAAGCCTTAAGTGTGACCATCATCATTTGCTTCTAACCCTATTACTCCTCATCAGGCTTACCGAATCAGTTTGAGGAATTGCGGGACACTTTCTTGGACGACCACATGTTGACTTCTTAGGTCGAAGCTCCTTAACATCGGACACAGCAACTGTAGGTTGAGCTGGGGCAGCAACTTCAGTCTGGGGATGCTCAACAACAATATCATTCACCACCCCCATAACCACATCACTTGGATTCGGTTGCACCTGTACAAATTAAGATCAGTTAAATAACTGTATATCCTGCATATGAATGTGTGAAAAATGCATAACATACCCAATAAAATGCATATCAACAAGAAATAAGCTGCATAACAATAAGTGATACATGGATATCATACCATACTAAATTTTCTTTCAATAATTTCACTTTGATGCTGCTCGACTAGTGGGTCAACCTCGCTCGTTCCAGCATTGCCCTATGGAAATTTCATTAATAATATTATGCAAATATTATTTAAACTAAATAAATTTGCTTTGTGTGATAAATAAATCTGCATAAACCTGAGGCATATCAGTATGGCCCGTATCTGCCTGAAAAAAAGGAATGTCGTCATCAAACCCGAATTTATCATTCTCGCACTTCATGATGTCGTTCCGCCTAGACAATGCTGCCTCGATCTCTTCCACCACCTTCGTCAGCTCAGGACTAGTCCAGAATGGGTCTTCAGCTTGCGAAAGCACATTCTCTACTTGAGTGCATACATCAAACGGAGCCTCGTGCAGAGAATCTGATCTAGAACCCAATAAAGCCCTGGCCGACTCAGTGAGGGCGATTGACACATCATCGTCCTTGCACTCGACATGCATGTTTTTGGTCCTGTCGGCTATCCTAATAATAGCATTTGCAATAATCTTCAGATCCTTCAGCATACCTTTGTTGTACTCCTGTAAAAATTGCATATCAAAATGTAAATTTTGCATTGCAATATTGTTAACAATGGCTTCATAAACACTATGAAGTATAACCATGCTGTAATCATCTCCTTAGATCAACCCTAAACAGTGAGTATATAGTATGCATATTTATACATGAAGTGTGCATATCACAACCAAACAAATGAATATTACATTATATATCGACAACTTAAAACATTATGCATCTGTGAACATATAGTATGCATATCGATACAGTAAGTGTGCATATCATAGTCATATAACTGAGTGTCACATAACAAATACACAAGCTAATAGTTTATGGATACCTGAATATATAATCTGCATAACTACGCATATAATATGAATATCAACCTCACACATTGAATATCGTACACGAAATTGTCAGTCATACAACAGTATATAATCCTTATTCAGCAGCATGCTATGAATGATAACCTACGTATTTTTTTCATTACTAAAGTCAATAACTATTACGTTATGCAAAATCTATATATACCTTTTTGGTACTTGATTCCTGTACCGCACATGCAACACCTTGCCTTTTTTTATAGACAGTTGAGGTTCCAAATTACCATCCCCGAACACCCCCAACTCATCTCAGTCTCTTCTCTCTCAGCTACAAGATATTTATTCCATCCGACAAATGCAGAGAATTTCCTTGGAACGGTACGTTTACCATACAAGACCACGCAGTCCAAGTATAGAACCTGAATAAAACAGAAATATGATGAATATCAGTGTATGAATTGTGAATATCAAACACAAATCATTGAAAATGCATGCCCCAATATATCAAAATTCAAAAATTGTTCCCCAAATTGTATATTTAAGGACCCACATACCGTCAAGAAATAGAGTGGCCCAGTAAAGTAGCCGTCCGGATTCGTATCCCACCTCTTCTTAGCCTCAATAAGACAATCGATAACGAAGCCACACCAGTTCATCGTGCTCAAGATATTTAGCTGCTCTAAGCCACGTATGAGGGACTGATTTGCAGCACCACTTTGTGTCGGCTCGACTATACAAGAGTGGAACAGAACAATAAAGTTCCGTATGAAGTCTTCGCCTCCTTCCTCAATCGACAACATATGTTGCCCCACATGATTGTATCTAATGCTATGCAGCTTCTTATCGAAATTTTTCCTCCACTTCTCTACCACATCCATCTTAACCATTGGTTCGAACTTGATTATTTGAACTGGGCCACGTGGAATGCACATGCAGATCTCCACATCAATATCTATAACATCTATAGCAGACCCATCTGGAAGCAAAATCTTCCCTTTCATTGCATTGTAGCTCTAGACCAACCACCTACACATGAAACTGAAGAAAGACACAAATTTTTTTCAGCTACAACGCAAACCAAAACAGCTCCAAATTCATATGTATCCATAATCAGGATTGAAACATGCACATCACAACCATGCATCATGAATTTCTAAAAGTATAATTTGCATATCTCAATCAGACAAATGAAAGACACATGCACAATAGATCACTGCTTAGATCATGAATATCATAAGAGCTAATATGCATATCCAAACAACACAAATGAAAAACACATACATAAATGGTCACTTGTATATATCATGAATATCTCAAAATTTTATATGCAAATCTATTCAGGATGTATGCATAACACAACCACAAAATTGAATATCACATAACAAATCGATAATTGGATATCTCAAATGAAAAAACATACACAAATGGTCACCTGTATATATCATGAATATCTCCTAATTTTATATGCATAACTATTCATCCTTGCATGCAAAACACAACCACACAAATGATTATCACATAGCAAATCGACCACTGAATATCTCAATATGTTATATGCATATCTATTCAGGATGTCTTGCATATGTTAACATATAATATGCATATCGATGTATGGTTGGTGCATATTTCACTCATAAAAAAACATATCATATGCACGGCCAATTAAATCATCAGTTGTGCCAAATTACATATCAATATGGCATATCTGAATATCATATATACAGATTTTACGTATCTAATGAACATCTTAATACAAAAAACATGTACCTTGGTAACGGGAACGCTTCCATTCTTAACAGTCTCCCAAAGCCATACTCCTCTACAGTTTCCTTCTGCATTTGGTTCATTTTCCCAATGGCCTCAACGAAATATTCAAGGCGTCCACGATGTTTGATACCTTTAAAACCATCATTTTTCTTGACTTTCTTCTTCTGATATACCACTTCTTCTAATTCTTCCACAATCATCTTAGCCTTGCCCTTATCAACCATTTTTTTTTTATTTCAAACCTGCTACATGATAAAAATATGTATTAGTCAGTGTATAATAATGGAAAATAACATTAACAAATCCAAAACCCAATATTCACATGTAAATATAATGTACCAGAATCATCGTGAGCAACTGATTTAGAGGATGCACCCTTTTCCTTCAAATGCTTTGATTTGGCCTTTTGAATGTTGGCCAGTGTTTCATCTTCATCTAAGATGGGTGGTTCTACAATGAATTAAGAAGTAATTAGCACATTGACGAATACAAGCTGACTTTACGATTCATATCACCATTGGAAATGTATGCACTGAACAATTAATAATATCATACCTCTCGATTTTCTCTTAAGCAAATCCTCAGTCGGTTCTCTGGTGGACTTACCCTTGTCACTACAAACAACCAACTTCAACTGCCTCTTTGTCTGCGGACTCCTTCGGGTTGGGGAAGAAACCTGGGCTTCTTCTGGTCCACTATCCACCACTGTTTCGGTATGTTGTTCGGCAAGTGTGACCTGAGCATCTTTTGGGGAAGTTTCAGCGGACTTGCTTGAGGGTAATCCTATACAAAACATAATAAGCTTAATTGTATATAAAGTATAAGAATGAATGACTAAAGCTTATACAAACATGCAAATGTCATAGTTGGAAATACATTGCATATCTATCTGAATGTAGTGCATATCCCTAAGAATATAATGCATATCAATTTTTAGAAAATGAACAACTAATCTAAATATAATGTATCAGCTGGGTATGCATATCAGTGAAATGAAGTATGCATCTCTCAATCACATAAATGAAAGACACATGCACAATAGATAACTGCTTAGACCATGAATACCATAACAGCTAGTATGCATATCTAAACAACAAAAATGAAAACCGCATACACAAATGGTCACTCTAAGAATATAATGCATATCAATTTAAACAAAATGAAAAAACTAGTCTAAACTGGTTGGTAATCATATCAGTAACAAACATTAAACAAGGCCTATCATTTTACTACCTTACTTCGAAGCTATACAAATAAACACAAAACAAATACATTACCTTTGACGAGCCTTCTTCGCTTACCACCTTTTGTGTTCGGAGACATTTTTTCCCTAGCCAACAATCCTCTGACCATGAACGAGATCCTAGATAAGACGATGAGCAACATTATAAACCAACCTCCAACTCCAACAATAATTGAAACAAATTGAATATCAAGAACCCAAACAATTAACCTGGCTCAAACCAATATATACATTGCACATGTTCTGCATAACAATGCATGTAAAAATGCATATGTCATCTACAAAATTCAATATCAAAACCAAAGTATATGCTTTCGATGGTCTATTGAATATTAACAACATAAATGTACTGTTTGACCATTTCTCTTCAACCCCAAACGAACAAAAAAAGCCAATCCAACCTTAAACAGCAACCCATATCAGGTCATCAACCACTCAAAATCAATAAATGTGCAATTCGAACTAATTGAATCTCAAAAACAAAGTAAAACCTAAACCCTAAATGAACTAGACTTGCAATTCGAACAAATGTGAACCATATAAACCTTCTAATTCCCTCGATGCAAAGGAATACTCAACTCTAAATTGTTCTATTCGACATAGATCGAATACTAACACGAAAATGAACGAAATCGAAGAGTACAACACCATTGATGGAGATGAAAATAAACGCTGTCGTCGAGTTAAACTGGAAGTGAATGAAATTCAAGACTATAAATTTGTGGTTATAGAACCGAAAATGAAAAACAGGTTAGGAATTGAACGACGGCGAGACGACGGCGATTCTTTTAGCCCAATCGAAGATGAGAAAGAAAATAAGAGGGGAAGATTAGAGGGGAATAGATTTTAGGGTTACCTTTCGCAAAACCGAAAATGGTCCGACGACGGCGATACGATGGCGCTTCTACCAGTGAGTCGACGACTCTTCTACTTGTGGGATGACATGATACTCCTGCGATGGAAGATGAGGACGATCGAGCGAGATGATGAGACGATGAAGGCGGCGAGACTGAGGGAGAAAATGGGTAGCAGAGCACGATAGAGCAGAGGAGGGAAAATGGAAGTTGAAGCGTCTGGATATGGAAATCAAATCCCGGGAGAATCGTAAATGGACGAGATCGGGTGTGGGTGAGTCTATTATTTTTTTTGAACCTCTCTAGATTAAATCCCAGCCATCCATCTTAATCAAATCCAACGCTCTATATTTGTACACTCGTTTCACTCTAAGGAGTTGTTTTACTAGAGCATAAATCTATATATATATATAGTTGCATTGAAAGAGAGACGACACTCTCAAAATAGCAGAAAAGCGAGAAAAACGACTACTGACAAACAAGACGGGGCGTAGTCTGACCCCTAATGTCATTCAAAAGGAAAGAAACAACTCCATCAAGAGGAACAACCAAAACATGATAGCCTAAAGAAAAGGAAAAAGCAAATGGGGCTAGGTAGTCTGCGACTACATTAGCCTCACGAAAGATGTGACATAATTGGATATCCCAATCCCTATGTAAAAAGATGTTGTCCCTGCGAGAAAAGACTGAAAATGGGGTAACAACGATCCATATGTTTGCTGAGTAACAGAACCGCCAGTTGTGAATCTGTTTCTAAGCAAACCCTCATGTATGATTGTATCCCTGCTCCTAAGCAAGCTTGAGCCCCTAAATAATTCCCCAAAGCTTAGCTCTAGGCACAGAGCAACAACCAATGTTGTGGACAAAACCACCATCAGTATTGATTATAATCCAATCCTTAACTAGTTTAACCCAGGAGACATGCACTTCAGTTTTCATGCCATGCCCCTCAGTGCAACACCTTTTGTCCCAAGCAGAACGATAATCCTTCACATTTTGGAGAATGAAATCAGCCTTATCGTCATTAAAATACTCCTTTATGAAGACGACACTGTTGCGCCATTTCCAAATCCACCAAAGAGTTGTCACAAAGACACATGCCCAATCCGAAAGGCTACCCCTTGGGATCACAAAGGATATTTTTCTCCTGACCTAGCTGGCATAATCCACACTACAAAAATCACGCAAGCAAGCAAGAGGATGAAGGCCAAGCCAAAGCCACTTGCTAAGACGATAACCCCTAAACAAATGAATCAAGGATTCCAGCTCGAGAGGACAACTCACACAAGAATCAACAATGGATAAATGCCTCATATTCTGTTCTGCATTCATTAGAATACACCCTTTGATTGCAAGACATGAGAAAGTACGCACTCTTTCTGGAACCAAGAGTTTCCAGATGCACTTACAGATCAGAGAATCAACCTTCAAACTCAACAATGGGCAATGAGTCAGGTTGTAAGCATAAGAGACTGTAACCTCACCATTAGCAATGAGACCCTAGGTAATAGTGTCATGATTATCTGCTCCCGGAACGATAGCAATCGCATCAAGCTTGAGAAGGATAGAGCTAGGAGCAAAGGTGAAATCCACTGCCAATTCCACCCACTGTCCAGCAACCAGAAATAACTAACAGATGCATTCACGGCCTCATCATCTACTGCATTCAGTGCATAGTGAAGGAGGTTGCATTTCATCTCCCAAGTGTCCCGCCAAAATCTGATTGTGTCACCATTGCCTAGATTTTAGGAGGCACCCCTAGAAACAACATCACTCATCCCCATGCGGGTGCTCCTCCAGATGCGTGAAGGAGACTTAGCCATAGAAAAAGAGGGCCTAATATATTTCTTACGGATAACATCACTCTAGAGACTGCCATTGCTGGTGAGGAAAAGCCAACTTAGCTTCCTGATGAGAGCCCGATTCAGATCAGCCATGCATCTCAAACACAAGCCACCCTGGTACATGGCTTTGAAAATTTCCTCTCAATTGACAAGGTGCATCTTGTGCTCGCTTCCCCAACTACCCCAAACAAAAGATCTGGTGGCCTGATCAATTTTGGTGCAAATACTAGTTGGAAGGATCATGCTTCCCATGGTATAAACCGACATAGAGGAGATCACCGACTTAGCAAGGGTAATACGTCCAACGAGGCTTAAATGCTTAGTTTTCCAACCCGCAAGTCTTGAGTAAATCTTCTCCAAAAGGGGCACAAAAGTATCCCTATCCCATTTTTTATGCAGCAGAGGAATACTCAAACACAACTAGAAAACATGTCCTTTTTGGACGCTTTTTTAAACACTTTGCGACGCTTAAAAGCATCGAGGTTTGTCTTCTCGACGCTTTACAAAAGCGTCGAGAATTTCAACGTCGAGATTGGTCGACGCTTTTTGCTTTGTCAACCTCGATGCTTTTTTGCGTCGATGATGTATCCCGACGCTTGTTGTAGGAGAGAAAACTCGTGGGCCAGTCATTTTTTATGTTTAAAAGCGTCGAGAATTGTGCCAATCGCGATGCTTTCTTGTGTCGAAGATGCATTCCCGACGCTTGTTGTAGGAGAGAACACGTGGGCTAGTCGATTTTGACGCTTAGAAGAGTCCACATTGATGGTAAATCTAGACGCCTAAAGGCGTCGAGAATTGTCTCTTAATTCCTTGCATAATTTCTTAACAATATAAAGCATCGACAATTGTGGATTGGCGCTAAGACATACATGCGTTCATTGACACCAAAAAGTGTCGAGAAATTGACGCCAAGGCTAATAAAACAACAAAATAGATACTATATATAGAAAGCCACAATAATCTTCTCCATTCTCTAGAAATTAGGCATCTACTTTCGCGTCCAAAACACAACCTAAAACCAGAGCACAAGAGCAACACCACATGCGTAATCGCAAGCCTAGATCTTCATGAGTTATAGTCGGCGCCATAGAATTTTGCTTCTGGGTAGTAAGAAGCACTCACTGTGCTACCTCCAAATTTTCTCCATCCCATGTTATTCCTTGGATTTGAGTAGGCAGCGGTGTCTACATACTCCAAGGATACCTATCCGAATGAACAATAGGTTTATTACATTAGAAATCATCATAGATGAGTATCTCATCTTTGGTTTAGACGATAGTTGTATCTGAACTCTTCTACAAAAGGGTAACTTGGTGTATTATATATATAGATTGAATACTTAAAATGTCTTATAAAGCTTATATCCATATACCTTTCCAACACCTGGGATGTGCTCCCCGTTCATCTCTGGACGAGGTATTATGACATTCATCAAGACTCTTGCAGTAAACAAAGGTACCAGTCAAAGCAGTAACAATTTAACTTTTTTGGCTTCAGAAAAGTGAGACTAACACATTGACACATCTAAAGTTGTAATTGCACAAGATCATATGTATGAAGCGGAAAAAGGTATATACGGACCAACACGACCAAACTTTCCACACTCTTCCGTCATATCTTCCACGATCTCTTCGTGCCTATTGTATCCTTCACAGTGTCAAGACTAACTACCTACAAGGTATACAATCCAGGTCAATTATTCAGTTACAACTATTACAACAAGTAGAAGATTTGGATTCCCCTATCACTGCAACTTTAGAATAATAATTACTAACAAATGGAGGAGAAATATCTCAATTAGACGGAGAATCTTTGTTGGCAGTATGTAATTCCCAGTTGTTGAGTTCCTTAGGTTTTGATGGTAACAAACATTCAACTAATCTGGTAACTAAGTGTTTTAGGAACAAAACAGTTGTCTCAGGGAACCATTGCAGCGAAGGATTGCGGAGGGAACAAAGCTACCACACATGCTTTGTTACCTCTCAAGGAACATCAGTGATGGACACCAATCAAGCTGCGAATGGAAGGAAGATATCCAGCGTGAAGATTATGGAAACTATCATGGAAGATCACGCGGTCAAGGATAAGAGATTTCGGCTGGAAGGGTCTCGCCGAAGAGAAGATGTGGAGAGAGAAACCCGAATGTATTATCTTAGGAAATCTTTCCGAAGATAATATATTTGGAGAGAGAAGAATTATATCTTTTACTGATTATATTATTTTAGGGAATTCCTTCCTTAGATAATATAGACGGTTAGGATATTATTCTTTCAACCAATTGATATCTTCCTGTTACCAAGTTTAGGAAAGAATTTTATCTTGTTACAATTGTGTTTAGACGTGTTGTATTTATAGGAGTGTGGATTCATTTTTATGTACGACATTGACGATGAACAGAGAGCAATTGAGAAGAAAAAGAGAGTGAAGTTGTTTGTGAGTCTTTGAAGGTTGAGTTCGTATTCACCGTTGTAGAAGAGATCTCCGAATCTAGGTGGGAAGTCTAGGGTTTAGAGTCCATGCTACAAGTGTAATCGAACAAGAAATCAATAAGATAAGTAGACGCTTCAAAATCCTCTCAAGCGAGAAGCTTGAAGGTAGTGGTTTTTCCTTGATTAGTTATTTGACTGATTGGAGTTTCCACTATACAAAGTGAGTTCGTTCGTTATCTTTCTTGCTATATTATTCCACTATACTTTCTATGGGAACAAAGCCTTTGTTCCCTAAGATGTAACTCTAACGATCCAACAATTGGTATCAGAGCCTGGTGCTCTAGATTGTTTTCGTTATAGAATTTGCAGGAAAGATGTCGTCAAGCAATGCCATTGGAGATTCATTCTGGAAGCCTCCAATTCTGAAGGCTGGAGAATATGATTGGTGGGTGGATCAAATCGAATCCCATATTTGTTCCCTCGACGGACATATATGGAGAATCATTGAAGTTGGCCTTATAGCTATTCCGAACGATAAAGATGCTACGAAGCCGAAGACAAGGGTTGACTACACTGATGAAGACTGGAAGAAGCTGGAGAAGAATAGTAGAGCCAAGAAGATCCTTCACATGGCTCTGCTCCCCTCTGATCTCAAGAAAATCATCGGCTATAAAACCGCTAAGGAGATCTGGGATGCTAAGAAAAATAGGATCCTCTCCTTGATGAAAGAGTACGATCAAATCTCTCAAGGAAAGGATGAACACATTCAGGAATTCTACTCCAGGTTCCAGGGGATCGTAGGTCAACTTGACTTCCTTGATGAAGAAATGCCAGACTGGAAGCTCACTCATCACTTCATGCAAGGCCTCAACTCTCAGTGGGATGCGATTGCCCTCGCTCTCTACTCCCAGACTGATGTCAAGACTCTCACTATGGAAGAGGTTGTCGCAAAGCTTGAAAGCAACGCGTCAGTCTACAATCACAAGATGAACAAGAAAGGAGAAGAGAAGGCTAAGAGCATTGCCTTAAAGGTGGAACGTGCCTTTGACTTATCTCAAGTCGAAGATGAAGATGAGGACGGTGATGAAGATGTATCTCTCATCACTAGAGCTATGAAGAAGATATGGTATCGAAATAAAGGAACATCGAATTCCTCCGAAAGGAACAGAAACATGAAGGATGTCGTTTGTTACCACTGTCAGAACAAAGGGCAATTTTGCCAAAAACTGCTTCAAGAGGAAGACATGTATTCCTCAGGCTCGTGAAGGGGGGCAAGCAATGATCGCTACATGGGGCAGTTCCAACTCAGATGGTGAAGAATCATCTCATTCAAGGGACATCTGTTTGATGAGCATAGAAGGCTCTAATGAATCAGAAGGTTGTCTTCAGGGATCTGAGGCTGAAGCAAGGAAAGATTCCTAGTACTTCGACAATGCCTGCTCAAGTCACATGACAAGGAACAAAGGTTGGTTCACATCACTTCAACAAACCTCAGGAGGTTCAATAACCTTTGGAAACAAGAGCAAGAGAGAAGTTTGTGGTATCGGTAAGGGAAGGTCCTACTCAAAGATATCTGCGACAACAACGTATACAAGGTTAATCCTGCTTTCATCCCTAAGAGGGAACTATGTATGTCATCCATTGTTGGGACAACAGATCTATGGCACAAACAGTTCGGACATGCAAGCCTTCAACTCTTGTCCAAACTTCATAGACAAGAACTGGTGAACGGTCTTCTTAAGATCGAAGCAATGAGAAATGGAGTTTGTGATGCTTGCACCAAAGGCAAACAAGTCAGGTCTTCCTTTAAGACAAAAAAGGAGGTAAGTACTACTCGTCCACTGGAACTAATCCACATGGATCTTTGTGGGCAATGCGCACAAGGAGCCGTGGAGGGAATGCCTATGTCTTTGTTATTGTGGATGACTATTCCAGGTACACATGGACCCTCTTTCTGTCATCAAAGGATGAAGTGTTCGCTGAATTTGATTCCTGGCTCAAGTCGGTTGAAAGAAGCATAGGACAATCTCTGGAGCCCATCCGCACTGATCATGGGACAGAATTTGAGAACTCTCAGTTTTTATCCCTCTGCAGGAACAAAGGCATCAATCACAACTTCTCAACGCCAAGAACTCCGCAACAAAACGATGTTGTGGAAAGGAAGAACAGAACTCTAGAAGACATGACGCGTACCCTCCTCATTTCAAGTGGTCTTCCTATGAGTTTCTGGGCCGAAGCCTTGAACACTGCTTGCTATGTTCTGAACAGAGCAACCATTAGTCCTCTCTTGAACAAGACATCCTATGAACTTCTAAGGGGAAGAAAGCCTAATGTGTCTCATCTGCGCACGTTTGGTTGCAAGTGCTTCGTTCACAACAACGGGAAGGATTCTCTTGGGAAGTTTGATCCCAGAAGTGATGAAGGGACCTTTGTAGGATATTCTCTTCACAACAATGCCTACAAAGTGTTCAACAAGAGAACTAGAAAGGTAGAGGAAAGCATTCATGAGTTTTCGATGAATCTGTTATGGCTGGTAACAATGTGCAGGAACAATCAGCAAGTGTTCCTTCAAACACTGGCTCGTCCGGAGATGACTGCTTTCAGCTTATGGAAAACAATATCGGAGATGGGGTCTAGTCAAATCAAGACACTCATGATGATCCATCAACAACAAATGAAGACACTCAACCATCTGATTCATCTCAGGTTCCTCAGGGGGAACATAGCCCCAATTCTGACTCAGTGGAATCCTCTAAGGAAAGTCCGACTACTGAAGAAAACAATGAAGAGGGTCATGATGCTGTAGGAAATGGTGGTGAAAGCTCTACTACTGGTGACGCTGACTCCGAGGAGTTTGACATCAACAATCTACAAATCAGAAACTACCAGCAGAAATGGGCTCATCCTGTCCATCAAATCTTTATAGATTATATAAAGGGAACTCCTCACAACACTCGCTCTTCTTTACATATTTTTTGTGCTTTTAATGCTTTTCTCTCTTTGTAAGAACCTAAAACTGTAGGAGAAGCATTGAAGGATCCTGACTGGATTAATGCCATGCAAGAAGAACTCCATCAGTTCGAAAGGAACAAGGTTTGGCGGTTGGTTCCTCGACCAGGGAACGGGATAGTGATAGGAACAAAGTGGGTGTTCAGAAACAAGTTGGATGACCAAGGTCAGGTCACAAGGAACAAAACAAGACTGGTGGTGAAAGGTTACAACCAGCAGGAAGGAATCGACTATGACGAGACATTTGCTCTTGTTGCCAGGTTAGAAGCCATAAGACTATTAATTGCCTACTCATCTTTCCACGACTTCAAACTACAACAAATGGATGTCAAAACTGCCTTCTTGAATGGAGTTCTCAAGGAGGAGGTCTATGTGGAGCAAACACCAAGTTTTGAGGACGCTTCCCAACCTGACCATGTCTATATTCTTGACAAAGCGTTGTACGGTCTCAAACAAGCTCCCAGGGCCTGGTACGAAAGGCTCTCACAGCTCCTTCTGGCTCATGGATATGTTCGTGGAAAGGTCGACAAGACTCTGTTCCTTCTGAAGGAGGGAAAGCACATTCTGGTTGTGCAAGTTTACGTGGATGATATCATCTTTGGCTCTACAGAGGATAAACTGGTTCAAAAATTCTCAAAGCTGATGGCCAATGAATTCGAGATGAGCATGGTTGTGGAACTCAAGTTCTTCTTGGGTCTTCAAGTCTCTCAGGGAAATGAGGGAACCAAAGTGCACCAACAGAAGTACCTCAGAGAATGTGTCAAGAAGTTCAGAATGTCTGATGCAAAGCCCTTCACAACTCCTATCTCTCCAAACAATCCAATGGGAAATGACGAACATGAACAAGGAGTTGATCCATCTCTCTAACAAGAAATCATAGCAGTGAAGAGGATTCTGAGATACTTGAAGGGAACAAATGATCTATGTCTGTGGTACCCAAGGGGTAGGAACTTCAATCTAGTCGGATACATTGATGTTGACTTCGCAGGGAACAAAGTGGACATAAAATCTACATCCGGAATGGCTCAGTTCCTTGGGCCGTGCTTAGTCTCCTGGGGGTCAAAGAAGCAGAACTCAGTTGCCCTATCCACTGCAGAAGCTGAATACATAGCCGCCGCCGCTTGTTGCACTCAACTCTTATAGCTCAAGCAACAACTCAACGACTATGGTATTCTTCTTGACTCTATTCCCATTCTCTGTGACAATACTAGTGCCATAAATATCTCCAAGAATCCTGTGCAACACTCACGTACCAAGCACATCGAGATAAGACATCACTTCTTACGTGACTGTGTGGAGAAAGGGTTGGTGTCCATGGACTTCTGTGGAACCAAGGATCAGATCACCGACATTTTCACCAAGGCACTAAATAGGAAACCCTTCGAACAGTTCCGTATGGAACTAGGTATGATCTCTCTAAACTGACTGTCTATATGTTATGTTCCCTCGATGATTGGCTAAATTACATGGTAAAGTGTGAAAGTTTAATCATCATGTCTTGATTCGCAATCATTCTCTTGATCATTAACTGAACAACTTGCGTAGACTCATGCTAATACTTCACTCAAGTGCAAACATTAATACTTGATTATCTATGCCATCATAATAACACATGAATCAATTTTTCTTTCGGCCCAAAAGAGTCAACTTGATGCATTGATCCCTCATTACAAGCCCAAATGATTGTTGACTCTACAGCTTACCCTAGCCATCATGTTTGATGCTTCCTATGAGCCCCTCTAATCATCCATATCTGGGAGCCTCTCATTCATGATTAAACACTGAATCAATTCTCGTATATTTTTGTGTGATGTTCTTTGTACCCTCTCTGGTAACGTTACCCCCGCATCTCACTCTTCTACATTCTCTGGGAAGTCGAGAAAACGAATTGTCGCCTCTGTGGCTTGGGACTGGTACTTGACCAGTATGGTGTGCATTCAAAATTGAAGTGCTGCTTATGGCGATTGAGACTTTGTGGAATTTGATGGATTTGGTCAAAATCTTCTACACGATGTCTTTTTGGAAGATATCTTATTAGTTGCGACTTCAAAATAAAAATAAAAATTGAAGTTGCAAACTCAGGAGGAACAAAAGGAGAAACCAGATCTGCGGTGGGAACCAAGAAGGACATCTCACACTCGCCTGCACTGGAGGCACAACACTGATATCCGTTGAAGGGTATGCATACTCATCATATCTGAGGTACTCTTCAATTCTGGCTCCTGTTATCAGTGGCGCCTGATTCGTCTTTCTCTGCTTTCCAAACCCATCTCTTGTTCCCAGCACATCTATCCCTTGACTGCCTTGTTTTTCCTTGTCTCTGTTTCAAATGGTTGTCTTGATTGGCATGATAATCCTATGCGATATCTTTGCATATGTTGCGTTGTCTTTGCATATGATCTATGTTTGTGTGTTTTAATCTAATGCAAAGGGGGTGTTTTGCTTATCTTGTTGTGCTCATTTTCTCTCGCTCTTTACTTATGTTTTTGATGATGCCAAAAGGGGGAAAATGACAGGTAGCTTTAGTTGAGGGGGAACAGAACATGGTTTCATATGTAGACTAAGGGGGAACTATTGTGTCCAAGTGTGGACCCTTCTCTTTACAATTGTCTTTATCTCATATGTGTATGTCTTATTGTCACGGATGTTTGTCACCATCAAAAAGGGGAAATTTGTTGAATTCCTTAGGTTTTGATGGTAACAAACATTCAACTAATCTGGTAACTAAGTGTTTCAGGAACAAAACAGTTGTCTCAGGAAACCATTGCAGCGAAGGATTGCAGAGGGAACAAAGCTACCACACATGCTTTGTTACCTCTCAAGGAACATCAGTGACGGACACCAATCAAGCTGCGAATGGAAGGAAGATATCCAGCGTGAAGATTATGAAAACTATCATGGAAGATCACGTGGTCAAGGATAAGAGATTTCGGCTGGAAGGGTCTCGCCGAAGAGAAGATGTGGAGAGAGAAACTCGAATGTATTATATTAGGAAATATTTCCTAAGATAATATATTTGGAGAGAGAAGAATTATATCTTCTACCGATTATATTATTTTAGGGAATTCCTTCCTTAGATAATATAGACGGTTAGGATATTATTCTTCCAACCAATTGATATCTTCTTGTTACCAAGTTTAGGAAAGAATTTTATCTTGTTACGATTGTGTTTAGACATGTTGTATTTATAGGAGTGTGGATTCATTTCTATGTACGACATTGACGACGAACAGAGAGCAATTGAGAAGAAAAAGAGAGTGAAGTTGTGTGTGAGTCTTTGAGGGTTGAGTTCGTATTCACCGTTGTAGAAGAGATCTCCGAATCTAGGTGGGAAGTCTAGGATTTAGAGTCCATGCTACAAGTGTAACCGAACAAGAAATCAATAAGACAAGTAGACGCTTCAAAATCCTCTTAAGCAAGAAGCTTGAAGGTAGTGGTTTTTCCTTGATTAGTTATTTGACTGATTGGGATTTTCACTATACATCGTGAGTTCGTTCGTTATCTTTCTTGCTATATTATTCCGCTGCACTTTCTGTGGGAATAATGCCTTTGTTCCCTTAGACGTAACTCTAACGATCCAACACCAGTGATACTTGATGGAAATTTGTCCCACCAAACTACAAAGCCGTATTCTAACTTCAGCTAGCATATGAGCATATACTAGCTTATATTGCTTGAAAGGTAGCAGGATAAATTGAGAATTTTCAAGCACATTTGAGTACTCGAATAATTTGGTCCTCTATTACAGTAGCCAAAAGACAAGTTGAAGATGCCATTACATAAAAAAATTAAAAATCAATAAAAGAAGTATATATGGAATTATCAAGATCTAGGAGAGAATATCCTTGTGGCTCACACTTAGTTATACCTATAGTTTCCCACTTGTTTGTTTTCATTTTTATAATAAAGTATATGACACTGATCTCCATAATAAATACCAAGAAATTACCCCATTCATACATAGTGAAGCAAAAATAAGCACTTGTATAGCCTCTGGTGTGGCAAAAGTTCTTGGATTTTTCCAATGGTCTGCACCAATGAGACAAAGTCTTAAACTATCTAAATATGGTTGAACGTTCATTTCAACAACCAAATAAAAAATATGGGCTGAAATGACCTGAAAAATATCCAATTTAAGAATGAGAAAGGCAATTAAGAGTCAAGACGAATAATAATGAGAAAGAACATATACTATAATGCAAACCATATAAACTTGCCACGAATACGAAATAGTTCTGCAAGATCATGGAACTGGCCATGAATATCACCACATATTGTCACATGACTCTTCATTGGCTGCAAAAAAGAAACTGAAACGGAAAAACTAGGGGGTTTTGGTATGTAAGAGTAGGACGTCCTCAAGTTTGAATATCATCATAATTCATATTCTATTTAGCAAAACGAGGAGATGGGCGTCATCATATAACTTTCTTCTTCAAGTAACAACATAAACTTCTCAAAATCCGTTGTTAGAAATGTTGATTTGTTGTGGGTCATGAGAAAATCATCATAAATTCTCAATTTATCTCCTTTTAACACCTAGAAGGAGAGTTTGCTCGAACACCTATTTTAGTATTTAAAAATGGACTTCATATCAAAGTTGTCAAGAAGGAAAGTTGAACACCTCCATGATTTCAGATGTCAATTAAGTGTTGTATTAAGTGTGAATCTATTCAGTATAAGCTTGTTGCAAACTGTCGAAGTAAGTAACTATGATGTCCTTGTAGAGATGGACAAACATCTTATATTCTTTGCTCTTGTTAAAGGAAGAGTTCTATTAAGTATCAAAATCAAATTAGAAAGAATGATTATGTGGTTGGGCCTAGATTAAGACCATGAGAAAATGCATGTCAAATAATGCCAACGCCAGGAAAAAACAATGGAAATAGTACAAGTTTACTCTTAGCTTCTCTTACTCTTTTTTTTTTGATGGAAACTGCAAATATATTAAACAATAAGAACAAGGGTTACATGCCAGATAGATGGCATCAGATTGACCATAAACAGGAATACCATTGCCAGAAGATGGCAAGGAGCTACAAAAGAGAGCAAGCAACTACCAACAGAAGCAAACTGAAGGCCCTATCCAACAGTCACTGCGTCCACCGAAATCACAACAATACTTGGTTTTAAAGATTTACTCCCAAGTAATGCAATGATTCCATCAGAAAAATGCAGAAGAGACCCCATGATGACAGAGCCAACAAACCTAAAACCACTATATACAAGGAGGACCAAAAGACAACCTGGACAAACAAAACAAGAAGACATCAAAAAAACTAACAAACCAAACCTGCAGACAAGAAAAACCAGAAGAAAAAGAACACAAAAAAGAACAGAAATATGTACAACTGAGGAAACAAAATTCAAAGAAAACCGCCTCAAAACGATGAAGCACAAAAGCAGGACCCAAATCAGCCACCGAAGAGCGCGAGCAGACGGAAGAGTCCCCGAACTGGATCTGCAAAACAGGGCTTTGGAGAAGGGCTGCGAAATCAACCACGAAGCAGCCAAATTGAACAGCTCCGAGGCCAGAATCAGGCAACACTTAGCAGAAGCCCACACGAAGGCCAGTTGAGGAGGACCGACGGCGGCTCCGAAGGCGGCGAGGGATCCCAAATGAGATGCACATGCAGCCAAAGCAAAATTGGCCATGAGTCTGGAGCTTTGAGGCCAGGGCTGGCTCATGCATATGAGAGAAAGGGGAGGCAGTGGAGGAGGCGGTGGAAAAGGGGCGAGAAGAACCTGTACAAGAAGCCAAAACGAAACAAATAGAAGGAGAGGAGGCGGTGGGTAGCGGAGAGGAGGAGGAAGAGAACTGAAGGAGAGGAGGTGGGAAGCGGAGAGGAGGGAAAGTGGAACAAAGGCAGAAAGGAAGTAACCCTCACAAAAGAAGGAAGGGAGGGGAGTTTACCTCATGAAGAGGGTAACCCCTTTAGCTTCACTTACTAAACGAACATGAAATCAAATCTAAAGAATGAACCGGTTCAACCTGATCTACGTGAGAGCTCAAAGAAAACCTAGTAGGACACGAGGAAGGAAAGATGAACACCTCCATGATTTAGAAAATAGTACTAAAAAAGACAAAGTGCAGAACACCTCCATTGCTCAAATAGTTCGATCTTCTAGGATCAATGTGTTATTTTGTTTTTTTAGAAAATAGTAATCAAATATAAAAAAAAAAGTTGAACGAAAGTATAGACAAAGTGTAGAATTTGTGATAAATTTTGAATAGATTTATCTAACTACAGTTAGAGTAGCATGATTTACAAAATCTGTGTAACAACCCCAACTTATTGTTGGAAATGCCACACGCCAGTGACCTCAGACGTTACTGTCCGATGTCACCCTAGGCTTTAATCGAAACAATTAACTTAAATAAACATATTAAATAACGAAAGGTTAAACAGCGGAAGACATTGTATAAGTGAAACTCAACCTTTTATTAAAAGATCTCTCGTTAAACGAGGAGATGATTTTACAACAGAGTGATAATACAACGGAATACTTTATAAATAAACCTATTACATGACTAGGTTATAAAAATATACATTAAAGTAATGTCTAACGACCTTGAAATACCGACACTTAAATCTGCAACTGCAAGCCACTTCTTCAATTGGTTACTTCGAGTCTTCGGGGACCAACCATTGATGTGTCGTATAGGACGGATGACATTAGCCAACCATGCAAGGAAGAAAACCCGATTGGTTAGTCTAATGAAAGACTATGCAAGGGTAGAAAACAGAATGGTTCTAGTGATCGTAATCGTTTACTATCATTGTCCCTTGAATAACAACCGAAGGAACGATACATAACACAACTTTTACGAAATGATTTAAAGTTTAGACATGCACTGAAAAGTATACTCCAAAGGAATTGAGTCTTATGAGAAACGTATGAAGAGAAGACTCTAAAAGATTGAGTCTTGTCGGAAAGTATGACAAGTGTTTGGGAACGTTATAATTTCACACAAACGTTTAAAAAAACTTGACCATTTGGGTCCACGACCAACCTCACCGCGCAATGCGAATTCAGATTTGGAAGGACTTACTTTAATCGAAGTCCAGGCGGTTTCCACGTTGTACTCCTCGCCCGAGGGTTCATTAATTATGTGCCTACCCGCACTTATCTTATCTTAATTACAAAACGTATATTCATGTTAAAGCTTTTAATATGATCTCGAGTAACTACGAAAGTTTACGATATCGAGTGACTACGAAAGTTTACGATCTCGAGTGACTACGAAAGTTTATGATCTCGAGTAACTACGAAAGTTTATGGTTTCGAGTGACTACGAAAGTTTATGATCTCGAGTGACTACGAAATTTTATGATCTGGAAAGCATTTAGAGACTGGGTCCACTAATACTGAGTTATAAAGAAACGACTAATCCTCATAAGGAATTAGCGTTCCTACGAATACTCGTGCTGATCTAGTGTTAAAGTTCACATTTAAATCCACAGCAAAACCATTACGGTAATTAACAAGTATAATAACGTTGTTTCTAGCAATATATACAACCTATCATAATATCACATTTTAATCATATCATTTATAAAATCTGTTCCCAAACGAAAACAACATTTCATCCCAATTTAATTAACAATTAAAAACAATTGATAATTAATGGAACATGGAATGATAAGCAAGAGCGAACCACCACTTGCCTTAGACTAGACGAACGATTGATCAACGACGGGTTTCTGGGTCCGGAACGGGGACGGAACTCGGATTACAGATTCCTACGGGACAACCCATGATAAGCGGCATATTGTATGGCGTATCTAGGGATTATTAGCATGATTTAGTTGTTGTTTAGGTATGATTTGATGGTAATTCTGTAATCCGGAAGAGAAGACTAGAAGTAAAGAAATCATGGAATGTACAGAGGTTTGAAGTGCATTGAAGAGTAGAAGAACAATGTGCTGAATTCAATTGGTTCGTTCTATTTACTCAGATGTCCGAACGGAGTGATTCCAATTCGAGGAGTTAGCTCTTGAAGTCTACTACAAGTCCTCAAATTATGAGCACAATCCGAGTAGAGAATCAAAGGTTATGGCGTTTTTACGAAAGTGTCGCAGAAGCTAGAGACGTCACCGCGCCCGCGCCCAATACCACCGCACCCGCAGTCAGCTAGCAGAAGATTGCATCTGAAGACTGAAGACCCACCGCACCCGCGGTGACCGACGCTGAAGACTTACCGGATTTGTTTCCAGGATATTTTATTTCCTTTTATGTAATTCTGAAACTTTATTTCCAAGTTTGATATTTTCTTTTTCTTTTAATTTTCTGAACTATTTCCCTAGTATTTAAGTTTATGTTCTAGATTCTTTTAGGGTAATGATCTGTTCTCTATAACTCTAGTTTTCTCTAAAGTCTTATGGAAAACTAAACTTCCATTGTTACACTTGACGTTTGAAGCCTTCAGATAATCGTTTGTGAGATTTCTACTCTTGTTCGTTTTCCTATCTAGTTGTATTAATTCTCTTGTGCTTGAATGTTTATTGGTTTATATCGATTTATCTAGAGTAGCTAACTAAGTCTATTGACATCTTCCTAATTGCTAGGGTTTGTGATTTCGGGTTCGGGTTGCATATCTAGTAGCAAACACGATTTGCATAAACAGGTTGCGAGTGTTCATCGTGAGAGAGAGTTAATTGCATGATTTTAGTAACGGGTTGTTTCTATTGCATGTATCTTGTTGAATCATTGTTTGAATGCTATTGCTTTGTTGAGTCTTGAAGGTTTTCGGATTTGATTTAGTAATAAGTACTATTAGGGCTGGTAGAACTAATAGTTACATATGATCAGGATAAGAACAACTAAAGAAAAGATAAGAACTTGAGAATCATAGATTTCAGTGATCAATCGTATTGTTTGTTGTGTGGATTTATGTCAGGTGTGACACTTTTCCCAATCATATTCACAACATTTGCCTGCGAAATCTGTTTACTTGTTACTTGGTTACGAAACTGATATTAAAACTAGGGGTGAGCAAACGGATATATCCGATCCGATCCGGTCCGGTATATCGGATATCCGATTCAAAAAATTAACAAAATCTCGATCCGTATCCGGTCCGTTTTGAAACGGATATCCGGTAAAAAGGACCCGGATCGGATCGGATATATGAGCTGGATATCCGAATTATCCGGTTACTACAAATCTATTAAAAATAAATCAATATATTCATTTTTAAATTCAAAAGTAATAAATTGTAAATTAAGAAATAAAATTTGTAGGTTGTTTCTTAATTTGTTCGTACAATTTAAATTATATACACACTTATTATTCATATGAAAACATATTTACACTATTTTACTTGGACAACAATATAAATATGTGATTAAGGATGTAAAAGTTATTAATATATTACTCAATATATTAGTTATAATAAACAAATTTATGATTATAAATATTATATAAATAGTACCGGATATTTTCGGATATCCGGTAAGCTAAATATCTCGATCCGTATCCGGTTGAAGTATCCGGCAAAATCACCCGGATCGGATCGAATACGGATAAAAACTTAAAGGACATTTTTGGATACGGATTTTTAGGATACGGATCGGCTGATTTTCGGATCGGATCAGCCGGATCGGATATATTTGCTCACCCCTAATTAAAACCCCCCCTAGTTCCTAGTTGGTGACTTGAAAAGCATAAAAATGGATAATCTGATTCCCTTGGGTTCGACCCTGACTTGCTTGCTATACTCTTTAGTAGGTACTTTAGGATTTCTTTGATAAGGCATACGACCTTAGTCCTGTCAACCCATAACGAAACCCTAGGTTAGGTTCGACAATACGATATACGAATCTAAAGAAGAACGAATGAAATCGAAAGAATGGAAGTCCCGCCCGAGACCGGCAAGCCCAAAGCCACGATCGCAATTGCCCAGGCAATCCGCGGTCACGGTGGCTCTGCCGCGGTCGCAGACGACTTCAGCATCCATAGAATTAATAGGGAAGGGCATCCCTGGGAGTGTCACGGTGAGCGATGGCACGAGCGATGACACTAGCGACGACGGAGAAGGAGTGGGTGCGATAGCGGGTGCAATGGTGGGGCGATTTGCGACGCGAGCGATTGCGATGCAAAGCGAATGGTGGTTCGCGGCCTCAGGACTAGGCGTGATAGTTGGGTAGGTGGCTCGATGTGTCGAGCGGTGCCTTAGCGTCGGCGGCGGGTGAAGGAGATGCGAAGATAGACTAGGGTTGATGTCTGATCTAAGGTAAGGAGGCAATTTGGCTCTCAAACTTATACTTAGATTAAAATTGGGTCAAGATTGGAAATCTTCTAAAAATAGAAAATACCAAAAATAGCCTTACAAAAATAGCAATGTCTAAAACAAGTAAAATAACCTCTAAAAGCTAAGGATAGGCGCCGTTAGCGCGGCAAGGCATGGGGTGCGCGCACAGGGGGCAACAGCCACGTCTATTCTTGAGTGGGTTCGACGGCGAGCGTGCCATGGTCCGCGTGTGATGGGTCTTCTGATGCGATGCCGATGGTGGCGAGGAGCTTGAGCGCGGACGCTGTCTTGGGCGCGACTTGGGTAGTGACGACGCGCGTGATGAGGGATTGCGCGGCGTTGGCGATCGCCTTGGCACACGATCTTGTCACTAGGCCTTCTGAGCATAGGCTCATGGATTCTTCTTCCTCTGTGGCCGTCATGGAGGGCAGGGTTGCATCACCCTCCCCCACTTGGCTGTGAAGCGTCCCCGCTTCATCATCATCAAACGCGAGCTCCACATACGGCGTTAAATCCGCGACGTTGAAGGTCGCATGGATGCCATAGTATTCTGGGAGCTCAAGTTGTGATGTGTCCTTGCCTCCGATGACAAGTCGAATTGTCAAGGTGACACCTTTTGGATCTAGTCTTGGGTAGGAAGTCACTCGTCTCTGTTATGGAATGCGGTGATGGTGATGATCGCGAGCGAGAGATCGCGATGAATGGAGTTGTTGATGTCGACGACTGGGAAGGCGGTGGCGACAACGTGGATTGTGGTGGTGATGGTGGTGGCAATGGAAGCGATTTGATGAAAGATGGAAAGCGATGGCGGAAGCGATTGAATAAGGGATATAAGACTTGGAGGACAAGTCTTTGGGTGTCGTAGCGTCGACTGCGGGTGAAGGAGATGCGAAGATAGACTTTGATTGAAGATTAAGCGGTTGCCGTAGCGTCGGCGGCAGAGGGAATGGGGATGAGAGGGATATGGGTGACGTCCGATCAAGGGAAGGAGGATAAACACTCGACTTAAAACCTTGAACTTAAAATTGAACCTAAAGAAATAACAAGAACATAGGAGGCTTTAAATAGCCAAGGTATCTCGACCAAGACCTAATGGGCTTGGGTCGAAACGAGCATAAGGGCTAGCCCATGCAAGCATGCAAAAGGCATAAACCCTAAAAGATAGAATGACTGAAAGAAAACTATCTAAAACGCTATAAATAAAGAAACTATGTAAAGCTATCAAAGGAAACTATCTAAAACACGCTGGAAATATCAAATATAGATAGTGTCTTAAAAGAACGCGTGAAACTCTCTAACGCGGTGAAGGCTGTGAAGAAATCATCGCGAGAGACGACAAAGTGTCAAAGTCCTCAGAAGAACGCGTTGTTTCACTCTCGATGGTGGCGAGGACGATGAGTCTTGAATTGTCGTCTGGGCTTCCTTGGCTGGCGACGGCGCGTGCGACAAGTTGTGCGACGGAGGCGGCGATGGCCTTGGACCTAGACCTTGTCACTAGGCCCTCTGAGCATAGGCTCATGGCTTCTTCCTCGTCTTGGGCCGTCATAGGCGGCAGGGTCACATCACCCTCCCCCACTTGGCTGTGAAGCGTCCCCGCTTCACCATCATCAAACTCCGGCTCAACATATGGAGTCAAGTCTACAACGTTGAAGGACACGTGGACTCCAAAATTTGGTGGGAGCTCGAGTTGATATGCATTGTCCCCTATGGCTTTGATTACGCGGAATGGTCCATCTCCACGGGGTGCCAACTTGTGCTTACGCCGCGAGGGGAATCGCTTATTTCACATGTGCACCCAGACAAGATCCCCATGTGCAAAAATGACGCGGCGTCTACCATTGCTTTTCTGTGATGCATACCACGCGGCCCGTCTCTCCAGCTGCTCCTTGGTTAGGCGATGAAGCTCCTACACCTGCTCGGCGCGGTTGGCAGTGGTGACATGCACTGGGTCACGTAGTGGACGCGGCGACAGATCCAGTGGTATCAAGGGGTTCATTCCATACACCACTTCGAATGGGGTCAGCTTCGTTGCGGTGTGCCTGCATCTATTATAATAAAACTCGACAAGTGATAGTAAGTCCTCCCAACGCTTAGGGTTGGCTTTGAGCATCGCGCGAAGGAGTGCTCCTAGGGTTCTATTCGTGACCTCCATTTGGCCATCGGTCTGGGGGCGGTAGCTAGTAGAAAATAGGAGTTTGGTGCCTGGCTTACCCCAAAGAGTTCTCCAAAAATGACCAACGAACTTAGAATCCTTATCACTCACTATGGTACGCAAGATTCCATGAAGACGTACCACATGCTCAAAGAATAGATCTGTAATCTCACTAGCACTATGGGTTGTCTTATAAGCAATAAAGTGTGCCATCTTAAAAAATCTATCTACAACCACAAAAATGGAGTCTTTTCCTCGTCTAGAGAGGGGCAAACCCGTGATGAAATCCATAGACAAATCTTCCCAGGGGGCACTCGGAATGGGTAATGGAGTGTAGAGGCCTTGAGGACTAGATCTAGCTTTGACTCTCTGGCAAGTCACACAACTTCTATAAAACCTAGTCACTTGGTGGGTCATCTTAGGCCAAAAGAAATGTTCTCTAAGTGCGTCTAAGGTTTTCCTAATCCCAAAATGTCCACGACTTGTGTGTGCTTCCTCAATCAAAAAGCGCCTAATGGAGGATCTAGGAATGCAAAGATGACTAGCCTTGTATAAATAACCCTCAGAAAGGAAATATGACTCAAACTCTCTAACTCTAAGGCAATGCTCGAATATGGGGGACAATAAAGGATCACTAGCATATAAGTCCTTAATCAAAGCAAAGCCTAAAACTTTAGTTTGCACATGAGTCAAGAGGACATACCTGCGAGATAACGCGTCTGCAACAATATTGTCCTTCCCCTTCTTGTGGACCACAACATAAGGGAATGTCTCCAGAAATTCCACCCAACGCGCATGTCGGCGATTGAGGTGGGCTTGGCTCTTCAAGTAACTCAACGCGGCGTGGTCACTGTGGATGACAAATTCACGCGGACAAAGGTAATATTGCCATGTCTTCAGCACACAAACTAAGGCATATAGCTCTTTGTCGTAGGTGGGGTAATTGAGTGTGGCCCCTTCTAGCTTCTCATTGAAATATGCAATAGGCCTCTTCTCTTGGTGTAGCACACCACCAATGCCAATGTCAGAGGCATCGCACTGCACCTCGAAGGTCTTCGCGAAGTCGGGGAGCTGGAGCAATGGCGCATTGCACAAGGCCTTCTTCAAGGCCGAGAAGGCCTTTTCGTGGGACTCAAGCCAGACAATGGTGCTTCCCTTCTTCTTCAATTCATGTAATGGCACGGCAATGGAGGAGAAGTCTCGGACAAAGCGCCTATAGAACCCCGCGAGGCCGAGAAAGCTTCGAACATGTGTCGGCATCATCGGTGTCGGCCAATCCTTGATGGCCGTGATTTTCTCTTCATCGATGCGTAAACCGTCACTACTTACAATATAGCCCAGAAAATTGGGTGACGCGGAGCAAAAGGAGCACTTTGCCAGATTGGCGAAAAGGCTCTCACGTCGAAGGCACTCGAGCACTTGTCGAAGGTGATCGACATGGTCTTCTAGGCTCCGTGAATATACAAGTATGTCATCAAAATAAACGACAACAAACTTGCCAAGGAAAGATCTCAACACGTGGTTCATCACGCGCATAAAGGTGCTGGGCGCGTTCGTGAGCCCAAATGGCATGACAAGCCACTCGTAGAGCCCATACTTTGTCTTGAACATAGTCTTCCACTCATCACCTTCTTTCATTCGGATCTGGTGATAACCACTCTTCAAATCAATCTTGGAGAAGAGTGTCGCACCATGAAGTTCATCAAGCATATCATCGAGGCGCGGAATAGGATGCCTATACTTGACGGTGATCTGGTTTATCGCGCGGAAGTCAACACACATTCTCCATGTGCCATTCTTCTTGGGCACAAGGATCACATGCACAGCGCAAGGGGAAATAGATTCCCTTACGTACCCGCGATCCAACAACTCTTGGACTTGGCGCTGTAGCTCCTTTGTCTCTTCTGGACCAGCTCTATACGCATTGCGGTTGGGCAAGGAAGCACCTGGCACAAGGTCAATCTGGTGCTCAATGCCTCTCAGTTGAGGTAATCCTGATGGCAACACATCTGGGAAGACGTCGTTGAACGCGGCTAGCAACATCGCGATCGCTGGTGGCAAAGACACGGTCTTCGACGACGCAGGGATGCAAGGGGTTGGCACCAGTAGAAAACATGGGGCTTTGCCAGTGAAACAAGCAGTGAGGTCACTCGGCCTGGCTAAAAGAACGCGTGGCTCACATTTGCCTGGCAAAGGACGCGTCGGTGGCAGTGGACCGGTGAACTGTGGCGAGGGGAAGGCACTGCTCGAATTCTGTAGGGAACTTGGTGTCCTGGTGTTGTCGTTGTGTTTCTTCTTGCTAGTGCCTTAAGGAGACGAAGTGTTGCCAGATTTGGAGGAATTCGGCCTCTGTAGTGCTTCTGGACACTCGTTTGACCTAGTAGACGCGGCCTCTGTGGCTTTGTGTCGGTCGCGTTCAACCTGGTCTTGCAAGGTCTCATGGGGAGACATTGGATGCAAAGTGATGCGCTTCCCGTGGTAATTGAACACATAAGTGTTCAAATAGCCATCATGGAGCACGCGTCTGTCAAATTGCCATGGGCGCCCAAGCAAAATATGAGTGGCGTCCATTGCAATGACATCACATAAAACCGAATCACAGTATTGGCCTATGGAGAAAGAAATTAAGTATTGGCGAGATACTGTGTTACCTGGACTAGATGATATCCATTGGAGGGCATAAGGCTGGGGACGAGGCATCGTGGGCAACTTGAAGTGTGTCATGACCTTCTCATTGACAATATTAGCACATGATCCTCCATCAATAATGACACTTAAGGAAGTTGTTTGAACAAGCGCCCTTATGTGGAACAAGTTCTCTCGTTGATCGCGTAAGCTGGCTTCCTTGATTGTGAGGAGACGATGCATCACCAAGCTCAAAGGTGTGCCCGCGTGCAGAGAAGCGGGTTCGCAGTCATAAGCATCTTCGTCCTCTTCTTCGTTGCCTTCAGTGATCGCGTCAAGTGTGGCCTCCTCGTCTTCACAAGACTCGTAGCCGGCGGTGGCTGTGGAGAACAACACCTTGCGAGCATTGGGGCAATCTTTCTTATAGTGGCCTCTGCCACCACATTTGTGACACTCAAGATCACGCACGCGATCGGTGCTCACTGGAGCCTTGCTGGGCGCGTTCTGGCGCGGCGCGGCGGTCGGCGTCGCGGGCTTGGCCTTGGAGGCTTGGCTAGATGCGGCTGTGGTAGAGGCACTAGGGCGAACATTAGTAGAAGTTAATCCACTAGAGTTAGAAGAATACCTTTGTTGGCTTTTGGGATATGTGTAAGACTTTCGGTGAGAGAGTTGTGCATGAATCTGCATCGCCGTATGGGTGAGTGTGTTCAAGTCTTTGATGGGCAAAATCTCCAGTTGATCACGGATGTTGGCATTCAGGCCACTCAGGAATTTCGTCCTCAAATTCGATGGTGCAACGGACATGTTGGCCTTGTAATACATGTCTTCAAGCTTGGAAAAGAACTCGAGTGGAGTCATCGAACCTTGGCGATCTCCATTCGCATTTAATTCCTATAGTCTGGAGGCACGTATTTCTTGGTCATCACGTAGACTAGTTGATGCCATTCTGTAACTCTGGTCCTATGGCGTCGGACGCAGTCATCTTCAAATCTATGCCACCAAACGCGGGCGGCTCCTCAGAAGTTAATTGTCGCGGAATCGACATGTTCCTCAGGTGGTACTCGACAATATCTAAGGGTGTACTCCGTAGCCTGCACCCATTCAAGAAAAACAGAGGGGTTGTATTCACCATAAAAATGCTCGATTTTTACCTTAACCTGGTGTCTTTGGTATCGAGGCTGGGTGGGTGCTTTGTTGAACGCATTGTTTGGCGCGGCTTCATAGAGAGGGTTCCCAAGAACGCGCACGCCATGTGGTCTATCGCGTCCAACTTGTCGTCTATCACGGGGTTGTTGAGGTTCACCGCAAACATAGTCATCTCTGGGCGCGTAGTCGTCATCGCGGCGACGTCTTCGCGGCTCAGCATCGTAGTCTGGTCGGCGAACATCCCTGGGCAAGACATCGCGGCGACCGCCGCCAATGTCACAGTTGCGATCTCCCTGTGGCTGGAGACGCGGTGGAGGTATCCAATCCGAAGGGTGGTCCTGCAATTCAAGTGGATCTCCAAGAGGTGGGTGAAAAAAATTAGGATTGACCATACCTGAGTCCTCGATCTCTTCGTCGTCGTATTCGTCGAAGTCATCTTGGACATTTGGTGTGGTTGACTCGTAGCCATCTGATGCGTATCGCGGTGTCCGAACACTTTGGTGTCGTAGATGATCGCGTACATCATGGCTCCTTTGTTGTGTAGCTAGGGTCCTCAAGTGATCATCGCGTTATGGAGCTCCACTATTGCGTCGGCTGGGTTTTCTCGGCGTCGCGTCAGCGTGTTTGGCTTGACGACGTTGGCCATCGCGTTGTGTGGAGTCTGGCACGCGGCGCTGGGTTCTCCGAGAGGCATACCTATCATCAAAGTTGTATGGTTCAGAGTACTCACCTCGAGAGTCGTCGGCATCACGGTCGGAGCTGGTGTCGTAGCCAGTGGGTGTGGCTCGGGGCACATAGCGATCCATCTTGGGAACGAAGCCTTGGCGGCTCTCAATGACACTCTGCATTCTGTTGAGTTGTGGTTGATGTTGAGAGGTGGAAGGCATAACTCCTTTGCCTTTGTCCACGTGTGTCTTTGATGGAACCGCGTCGGTTGCTCCAGTTGGAGGTGGCGCGTCCAAAGCACTCGAGGGTGTTGAAGTTGGCACGATGGGTGCCACTTGTTGATTTACTCTCAAAGTCGCGATCTCTTGTCTAAGAGCCTGGATCAAGATTTGATCTTCTGACAACTCCATGATTGGTTATTGTTGATGGTCTTGTGTTTGTTGGTCTTGAGGCAGACCCAATGGCTGGGTTTATGGGTTGGTGTTGTCGACTTCGCATTCGTCTTGATTGGGTCCAATCGGCATCGTTCCTATAACAAGACGGCCAAACATGGGAGTAAAAACGAACCAAAAGACAACAAAGAACAACAACCAAGCAAATCACTAGTCAAGTCACACGTTCACGTAGGTAGGGCTTGTTTGGCTTGCCGTGAGGGAGGCTTGGCTTGTACAAGAGATGGTGTATCAAGCAAGTTGCAATCAAACAAACAAGAACAAATTGAAACCCTAAAACAAACGTAAACAAAGCAACCTAATTAGCAAGAAAGAACCTTCTAGGAAGCTTGACCTAGACGGCGGAGAGGTAAAGAAGTGAGCTTAGACCGCGGTGAGGAGTTAGGGTTGCCTTATTTTGGCTTTACCTAACTTGGGAAACTTTTTTTTTTAAATATCTTTTCGATATCTATTTTTTTTTATATATCCGAGATCTTATCTTTTGATCTTTCGGATTTGAAAAAAAAAAGGTCTAAGTAACAAGAATATCACAAGTGTGATCTTAGAGAGAAGACAGAGAAGATAAGATTTGATGATATCTTATATTTGGAAATTCGGCTAACAACCTAAAAAGTAGTATCTAGCAAACCAGAAACTCTATCTACGCAGGAAATAAGGGAACAAAATATTCTAGCATGCAAGATAACAAAATTACCTAACACACCAAAACTTGGGGAACAAGGAAAAAAAAAATCGGCCAAGGTGGGACCTTGTAGAAACCGAATAGGTGAGCAAATATGGAAAATTCTGTTTTTTTTTCTCAAAGAACGCGCAAAATCAAACGATGGGGGCAAGAAAAAAAATAAAAAAAATTTGTGAACAAGATGCAAACTTGAGTTCGTGACTTACAAGACTGTTGGGCTCTGATACCAGTTGATGTGTCCTTGCCTCCGATGACAAGTCGAATTGTCAAGGTGACACCTTTTGGATCTAGTCTTGGGTAGGAAGTCACTCGTCTCTGCTGTGGAACGCGGTGATGGTGATGATCGCGAGCGAGAGATCGCGATGAATGGAGTTGTTGACGTCGACGACTGGGAAGGCGGTGACGACAATGCGGATTGTGGTGGTGATGGTGGTGGCAATGGAAGCGATTTGATGAAAGATGGAAAGCGATGGCGGAAGCGATTGAATGAGGGATATAAGACTTGAAGGGCAAGTCTTTAGGTGTCGTAGCGTCGACTGCGGGTGAAGGAGATGCGAAGATAGACTTTGCTTGAAGATCAAGCGGTTGCCGTAGCGTCAAAGGCGGAGGGAATGGGGATGAGAGGGATATGGGTGACGTTCGATCAAGGGAAGGAGGATAAACACTCGACTTAAAACCTTGAACTTAAAATTGAACGTAAAGAAATAAAAAGAACATAGGAGGCTTTAAATAGCCAAGGTATCTCGACCAAGACCTAATGGGCTTGGGTCGAAATGAGCCTAAGTGCTAGCCCATGCAAGCATGTAAAAGGCACAAACCCTAAAAGATAGAATGCCTAAAAGGAAACTATCAAAACGCTATAAATAAGTAAACTATGTAAAGATATCAAAGGAAACTATCTAAAACACGCTGGAAATATCAAATATAGATAGTGTCTTAAAAGAACGCGTGAAACTTTCTAACGCGGTGAAGGCTGTGAAGAACGACAAAGTGTCAAAGTCCTCAGAAGAACGCGTTGTTTCACTCACGATGGTGGCGAGGACGACGAGTCTTGGATTGTCGTCTGGGCTTCCTTGGCTGGCGACGGCGCGTGCGACAAGTGACGCGATGGCGGCGGCGATGGCCTTGGACCTAGACCTTGTCACTGGGCCCTCTGAGCGTAGGCTCATGGCTTCTTCCTCATCTTGGGCCATCATGGGAGGTAGAGTCACATCAAGCTGGTAAGCATTATCTCCAATGGCCTTCACAACACGGAATGGTCCATCTCCGCATGAAGCCAACTTGTGCTTGCACCACGAGGTGAATCGTTCCTTGCGCAAGTGCACCCAGACGAGGTCTCCAGGTGCAAACACGATGCGGCGGCGGCCACGGTTGTGTTGCGAGGCATACTGCGTAGCATGACGCTCCAGCTGCGCGCGTCCTCGGATGGAGCTCTTGAATTTGCTCGGCGTGGTTGGCTGCGGTGGTGTGCACAGGGTCCTGCAGTGGGCGCGGCAGCATATCTAGCGGCGTCAATGGGTTCCTATCATAGACAACTTCGAATGGGGTGAGATTGGTCACCGAGTTCCTGTACCTGTTATAAGAAAACTCGACAAAAGAGAGTAAGTCCTCTCAACGCCTAGGGTTGGCTTTGAGCATGGTGCGTAGGAGGGCTCCTAGAGTGCGGTTAGTCACCTTGGTTTGGCCATCGGTTTGGGGGTGGTAGCTAGTGGAGAAGAGGAGTTTAGTACCGAGCTTTCCCCAAAGAGTTCTCAAAAAATGGCCAACAAACTTAGAATCCCTATCACTCACGATAGTGCGAGGGACCACATGTAAACGTACCACGTGCTCAAAAAATAACTCGGCTATCTCACTAGTACTATGGGTCGTCTTACAAGCTACAAAATGGGCCATCTTCGAAAACCTATCCACAATCACAAAAATGGAGTCTTTACCACGATGAGAGAGAGGCAAACCTGTAATGAAGTCCATGAAGAGGTCTTCCCAAGGGACGGTAGGGATGGGCGGAGGGGTATAGAGGCCGTGTGGACTAGATATGGCTTTGGCGCGTTGGCAAGTCACACAACTCCTACAATAGCGGGTCACCTGGTGGGTCATGCGTGGCTAAAAGACATGTTCCCTAAGCGCGGCCAGCGTCTTGGCAACTCTAAAGTGGCCACGACTATCATGGGCTTCCTGGATGAGTAGGTGCCTAATGGATGAGCTAGGGATGCATAGGCAGCCTGCTTTATACAAGTAAACCTCAAAGAGAAAATAGGTGTCAAACTCCCGGTCCTTAAGGCAATGTTCGAAAATGGGTCTAAAGAAAGGATCAACCACATATAATTCCTTAATCAAAGCAAAGCTAAGAACCTTAGTTTGAACATGAGTCAAGAGATTATACCTGCGAGAAAGGGCGTCGGCAACCACATTCTCCTTACCCTTTTTGTGGACCACGACGTAAGGGAAACGTCTCAAGGAACTCCACCCAACGGGCATGCATGCGGTTGAGGTGGGCCTGTCTCTTCAAGTAGTTGAGCGCGGCATGGTCACTGTGAATCACGAACTCGCATGGCCAAAGGTAGTGTTGCCACGTCTTGAGCACACGAACGAGTGCGTAAGCCTCTCTTGGTGCAGGACGCCCCCAATGCCGATGTCGGACGCATCACACTCTACCTCAAAGTGTTTGGCAAAGTCAGGAAGCTGAAGAAGAGGCGCGTGGCACAAGGCATCCTTCAATGCCGCGAAGGCCTTCTCGTGGGCCTGAAGCCAAGTCACCGTGGCTCCCTTCTTTGTAAGCTCATGTAGCGGCGCGACGATGAAGCTGAAGTCGCGCACAAACCGCCTATAAAAACCTGCGAGGCCAAGGAAGCTGCACACCATGGTCGGCGTCGTCGGCGTAGGCCACTCCTTTATAGCCTTCACCTTGTCTTCAACCACGCGTAGGCCGTCCTTGGACACAACGTAGCCTAGGAAATTAGTTATGTCGGAGCAAAAGCGACACTTGTCGAGGTTGGCATACAAGCGCTCACGTCTCAAGCACTCTAACACAAACCTAAGGTGCTCAACATGCTCAGTAATTCCACGGGAAAAAATCAAAATGTCATCGAAATAAACGACAATAAACTTCCCCATACTTCATCTTGAAGGTGGTCTTCCACTCATCACGTGGTTCATTAATCTCAACACGTGATGTTCTTGGG
Source organism: Rheum nobile (assembly GCA_027886185.1). NCBI lineage: Eukaryota > Viridiplantae > Streptophyta > Magnoliopsida > Caryophyllales > Polygonaceae > Rheum > Rheum nobile. The sequence continues at coordinate 7,673,204 of WOAB01000736.1, read as the reverse complement.
GCGTTGGTGAGCCCAAAAGGCATGACGAGCCATTCATAAAGCCCATACTTCATCTTGAAGGCGGTCTTCCACTCATCACCTTCCTTCATACGAATTTGGTGATAGTCGCTCTTCAAGTCAATCTTGGAGAAGAGAGTCGCGTCATGGAGTTCATCAAGCATGTCGTCTAGGCGCGGGATCGGGTGCCTGTACTTCACTGTGATTTGACTGATGGCACGACAGTCGACGCACATGCGCAATGAACCATCTTTCTTGGGCACAAGGATCACAGGGACAATGCAAGAGCTCAGGGATTCCCTCACGTAGCTGCGATCCAGCAGTTCTTGCACCTGGCGCTGCAACTCTTTGGTTTCCTCAGGACCGGAGCGGTAGGCGGCACGGTTTGGCAGGGAGGCACCAGGCACCAAGTCAATTTGGTGCTCAATGTCGTGCAAAGGAGGGAGTCCATGAGGAAGCTCCTCGAGAAACACGTCGTCGAACTCGGTGAACAAAGCGGTGATGGCGGGTGGCAACAGATTGGCGACGGTTGTCTCTGGGATGCATGGAGTGGGCACGAGTAGAAAGCATGGCGCCTTGCCGCTCAAGATGGTAGTAAGGTCATTGGGCCGTGCGAGAAGCATTATGTGCTCACAATGGCCCTGCAATGGGGGCATCTACGGCGTTCGAACGGCCAACTGCGAAGGCAGCGAGGCACTCAGAGCACTTTGGGAGGCACTGGGGTTGTGGACACCAGTGCTCGAGCCAGAATGAAGTGTGTCTGGCTAGGTCTCAGTGGGCCTCTATTTCGGCTTTCTTGCGGTGCCCTCATGATTCAGGGAGGCATTGGGTGGCCCACCTGAAGCGTTGGACTTCCTACATGCAGTGCCTGGTGGAGAAGAAAATTTGCCAGAGTTGGTGTGGTTTTGCTTTGGCATGGCCACTGGCATCTCTTCTGGCCTTGTAGCGGCGGCCTCTATGGCTTTCTGGCGATCTCTTTCGACCTGGTCCTGCAAGATCTCATGGGGAGACATTGGTAATAGCGTGACGCGCTTCCCGTGGTAAGTAAACACGTACGTGTTTAAATAGCCATCATGGAGCATGCGCCTGTCGAATTGCCATGGGCGCCCAAGCAATAGATGCATGACGTCCATTGCAATGACATCACATAAAATAGAATCACAATACTGACCAATGGAGAAAGAACTAAGGCATTGGCGAGACACCGTGTTACCAGGGCTCGCTGAAATCCACTGGAGGCCGTATGGCTGCGGGTGTAGTGTGGTTGGTAGGTTGAAGTGTGTCACCACCTTTTCAAGGAAGCCGTTTTGACCAGGCATCGAGTGTGGAACAAGTTCTCGCGTTGGTCAACAAGGCTCGCTTCCTTGACGATGAGGATGCGCCGTGTCACTAGGCTCAAAGGCATCCCCGCATGGAGCACGGCAGCCTCACACTCATAAGCGTCCTCGGCGTCTTCGAGTCCCTCTTCTATGGCCTCAAGTTGGGCCTCTTCCTGCTCGTATGACTCGTAGCCGGAGGCAGTGGAGGAGAAAAGGACCTTCTTGGAAGTAGGGCAATCCTTCTTGTAGTGACCTCGGCCTCCACATTTGTAGCATTCTAAGTCATGCGCTCGCTCAGTGCCCATGGAAGAAGTCCTGGGCATGGGTGCGCAGCTCACAGTGGGTGGCGTAGCGGCTTTCGGCTGGCAGCCTTTGGCTAGACGCGGCAGAACCTAAGGCGGGGGCACACACATTAGTAGAAATGGATTGACGAGGGGAAGAGTCATACCTGCGTTGGCTGGATTGCCAGGAGTATTGCTTGCGGAGGTTGAGCTGGTGGTGTAGCTGCATCGCCGTGTGTGTCAATGTATTGAGATCTTTGATGGGCAGGATCTCAAGTTGGTCTCGGATGGGAGCGTTCAAGCCACTCAAAAACTTCACCCTTAGCGTCGAAGGGGCGACGCTAATGCTGGCCTTGTAGTACATGTCTTCCAAGTGGGAAAAGAACTCAAGAGGTGTCTTGGCGCCTTGGCGAGCCATGGCGATCTCCATCCTCATCTGGTTCATGTAATCCGCTGGAACATACTTCTTCGTCATGACATAGACAAGCTGGTGCCACTCAGTAATTGGAGCGAGATGGCGTTGGATGCGGTCGTCCACAAATCGATGCCACCATACGCGCGCCGCACTGCGGAAGTGCAGTGTAGCCGCGTCGATGTGCTCCTCTGGTAGGACGTGGCAATATCTCAATGTGTACTCAGTGGCCTGTACCCATTCAAGAAAAATAGCCGGATCATATTCACCAAGAAAGTGTTCGATCTTTACTTTTACTGCATGGCGTTGGTAGCAAGGCGACACATAACCTTGGCGACTCTCGATCACGGAATGGATCCTCAGGAGGCGTGGATGTAGGTTTGAGGTTGATGGCATCAACCCTTTGCCTTTGTCCATGCGCGGTTGGCTGGGGCCGGCATCGGTGTGGCATGACGCAGCCACTGCGCCCATGGGGATCAATGGTGTTGGTGTGGGCACGCCAGGTTCCACGCGCTGCATGGCTTGTAGGTGAGCCACTTAGTGTCGAAGAGCCTGAATTTCTCTTTGCTCTGCCGAGAGCTCCAAGATGGGATCTTCTTGGTGTGGGTCTTGTGGTGGAACCAATGCGGGGTTCGGTGGGTCGTTGTTGGGAACATTGCCGTCTCCACTTGAATGAGTAGGGGCCGTCATGCTACCTATAACAATATGGCCAGACATCAAAGTAAAAAACGAACAAAAGACACAAGTAACAACGTGAAAGCAAGCACTAGTCAAGCAATCAATGTTCACGTAAGGTGGGTTAATTGGCTTGCCATGAGGGTGGCAGAGGCTAGACACAAGCGGTGGTGTGAAAAGCAAGCACGTCAATCAAACAAGATCATGTAATTAAACCCGAATCCAAACGCAATCAAGCAACCAAACTAGCAAGACTTACCTTCTAGGGTCAACCTAGACGGCGGTGGGGTGGAGAAAGTGAGCCTAGGCCGCGGTGGTGTGAGTGCGTAGGGTTGCCTTATTTTGGCTTTCCCTACATTCTGTTGCCTCTTCTTCTTTTTTTGAATAACCGATTGGCTTTTTTTTTAATTAAATATCCAAATATCTTTGTCTTTGACTTTTTAAAGATATCGGATAAGGAAAATAAAATAAAAACGGCTTAAGTAACAAGAAAAAGATCACACGAGATCTTAGAGATTGGAGAGAGAAAGAAGATTTGATTTGATTTGTTATAGATGGAAATTGAGGCTAGCTACCTAAAAAGCAATTCAAGCAAAGATATGGTAACTAAATAAACACAAGAAATAAGGAAATAACCACAAAATCATGCAAGATATCTAAAGTTACCAAACACACCAAAACTTGGAGGGCAAGAAAAAATATTCGGCCAAAGGCTTCCCTTGTGAAACAGAAGAGGACAAGGGAAGATTCGATTTATTTTTTTCGTATTTATGCAGAAGCAAGGTAATGGACAAGAAAAAATTTCGTGAACAAAGTGAAGACTTGATATAGTGACTTATAAGACCCTGGGCTCTGATGTCAGTTGATGCGTTCTTGCCTCCGTATGATGGTCAATTGTCGAAGGCGGCGTTGGATCTAGGTATTGGTTGGGAAGTCACTCGTCTCGTTGTCAAACCTGCCGTGGAAGCCTTGGACGTGTTCCATGTTGAATTGTACGAAAGGTTGACAATGGGATGAGCGCACTCGAATAGTAACTTTAGAGGTTTATTGACACGATTGTGATGGGAGCGCAGCAGAGATGGAGTGGGTGACACGACACGGGAAGAGGGCGTCGCTGGGAGTGTCACGGTGAGCGATGGCGTGAGCAATGACACTAGCGACGACGGCGAATGAGTGGGTGCGATAGCGAGTGCGATGGTGGGGCGATTTGCGACGCGAGCGATTGCGATGCGAAGCGAATGGTGGTTCGCGGCCTCAGGACTAGGCGTGATAGTTGGGTAGGTGGCTCGATGGGTCGAGCGGTGCCATAGCGTCGGTGGCGGGTTAAGGAGATGCGAAGATAGACTAGGGTTGACGTCCAATCTAAGGTAAGGAGGCAATTTGGCTCTCAAACTTATACTAAGATTAAAATTGAACGTAAAGAATTACAAGAGGCCGAGTTGGCCTTAAATAGTGGACGCGGGACTCGGATGGGCCGAGTCTCGCCTAACGGGCTAGCCCACACGACATAAGTGGAGCACACACCCAAAAATATAAATAATCTAAAAATGGAAACTACTAAAATTAGAAAATGCCAAACTAGAAAGTCTAAAAATAGCAAGGGCCAAGATTGGAAACCTTCTAAAAATAGAAAGTACCAAAAATAGCCTTACAAAAATAGCAATGTCTAGAACAAGTAAAATAACCTCTAAATGCTAAGGATAGGCTCCGTTGGCGTGGCGAGGCATGGGGCGCGCACACAAGGGGCAGCGGCCACGTCTATTCTTGAGTGGCCTCGACGGCGGGCGCGCCATAGTCCGCGTGCGATGGGTCTTCTGCTGTGATGCCGATGGTGGCGAGGAGCTTGAGCGCAGGCGCTGTCTCGGGCGCGCCTTGGCTAGCGACGACACGCACGATGAGGGATTGCGCGGCGTTGGTGATGGCCTTGGCACGCGATCTTGTCACTGGGCTTTCTGAGCATAGGCTCATGGCTTCTTCTTCCTCTGTGACCGTCATGGAGGATAGGGTTGCATCAATCGTGGACTTCTAAAATATCAGGAACGGGCTGCTTGTCGATCGATCTACATCTTGAAGTTGACATAAAGGTGAAGCCCATTTCATTTGACATCGGACCTACTAGTGCTACAACCAAACAAAAATGATTATTTTGAAACCAAATAATTCACTTGGATCCTAAACATGCACCACTCATTGTTCTCTTATCGAAATGCAACACCACCTCGACCCCTACTTAATTATTGCTGTTGATAAAGAAAATAAATCAAGCAAACATAAATGACTTGACAAAGACAAGGGATGAAATTGATCCCTCAATTGTTATAAGAGTAAACCAAATGGAATTACCTCTACAATTATTCTATGACTAGAGAGATATCTTTTGATATTACAACATTTCTATTCCCTGGTAAGGAAGAATGACATAACCAAAGAATCACATATCCCCTACATATTGAAGAGAAAATGCCCCACTTTCAAGTCTTTGAAGAAAGATTGATATTTCTATTCTCACTCCTTCTTTTCCTCTTTCCCTTGTTCTTCATCTACAAATGGATCTCACCAAATTTCACACCCAAAAAAAACTTCCCACCTTCACCACCACAGCTATCGATTATTGGAAACTTATACCAACTAGGCTCATTGCCTTTTCGCTCCCTTAAGCCTTATCAGAAAAATATGGAGACCTCATGCTACTGCACCTTGGAAGTAAGCCAACACTCGTTGTCTCATCTGCAAAGGTAACTTTCGAGGTTTTGAAGACCCATGACCTTATTTTCGCTGGACGGCCTAACTTGAGTATCTTCAAGAAACTTCTTGGGAATGGAAATAATATGATTTCGTTGCCATACGGTGAGTATTGGAGGCAGATGAGAAGCATATGCACGGTTAAACTCATGAGCAACAAAAGAGTTCCCTCCTATCGTAGGGTGCAGGAAGAAGAAGTGGCTCTGATGATAGAGAACATCAAAGGGCTAAAAGTGGTGAACTTGAATGAAATGTTCATGTCGCTAAGCAATGATTTGATATGCACGATTGCTTTTGGAAAGAAGTGTAGGAACACTATTCTCGAATCGAACATAATTTAAACTACAAAAATTGAAACACACAATAACATTAAATAAACCGGCAAAACAATACCGAACAGTGATCGGATTGAATGTCGTTGCAGAGGCGAGAAGGATCTCTATCCTTAATTCTGAAATCGCCCCGTATTGCGACAGTTCTGTAGCGATCCGAATCCCAGGACACAATTGCAAAATAATCTTTCGAATTGCGCAACCAATGATCAGAAGCCTACGAACTTGTTTATGTGTTGTACTCTCAGACTCGATTAAAACAGAGAAGGTGAAAAAGGGAGACTATTTTCGGATGCCTTCGAATGAGAGGCAGAGCTGCTCTTTTAAAGAGCCTCTGGAGTCCACTAACGAAGTGGAGAAGGTGGAGGAGATTTTGTTGTGCTTCAACAGAGTGGAGGAGAAAAGGAAGGAGGACCGATTCCAGCGCAACTGCCCCAGATTCTCGCGCTGGGTCAAAGCAGCTATTGTTGGGGACTTCTGGATCGGCCCAAAAAAAATAGCGTTGGCTGGCCAGCCCAAGCTACGTATTGGGCCCAAGCCCAATCCGATCCATCCCAACCCAAGCCCAGGCTCAGCTCAGCCCATCCGCCGGTCCGACCCGACCCGACGCGACTCAGCTCGGCTCGGCGCGCGTGTGCTCTTGATGAGCTTTGTCCTCTCTCCATTACACATGGGTGGTGACCCAAGGCCACAACCTTTGATCCATTTTCCTAGTATATATACTAGTGATTTTATCTCCTAAACTTTCAATGTGGGACAAATTTTTACCCCAACATTTTCCCATGTTATGCATTGTATACAACCAACTTTGGGCCTCCATTTCTCATTCAAACGAAATTCATTTTTATCGTATGAGTACATTACGAGAATGTGCTCGCGTAGACGAAGCCAATGCTTCCATTTTCCGGTGTTGACATTGGTCGGAGCCCACCGGAATTGTGCCCGGAAAAGTTACCGGCGCCACATTTAAAAATGAGTAACAATTATCCCCCACATGAATAGAAATGATTCTAAACATATGTTAAAAGACAGAAAGACTTTTGAGAGTACATTCGAAAAATCACTGCATCTGGGTTGATAGCGTGTTTCAGCCTTGAACCACCCATAGTGAGTAGCTATCGGATTTACTCGACCAAGTAGTGAACATGATGTCTTGAACCACCCGGGCTTTGATGTAAACTGAAACAACAGCTATCACACAGTTTCATCTTCTCACATAACTAGGTTCTCTTGTTGTGTTCATTTTGGCCTTGAACATCCCTGGTTATTCATGAGTGAACTTGGAGAATTTAGCCTCTCTTCATTCTCCTAGAAACGGCCCCATTTCACACTCATAAGGTGATTGACCATAAAGAGTATCCTGGCATACCCCACTTTTATTTCAATACTATGGAATCATTAAAAGCCAAGCTTAACCTTAACTCATACAGGTAGCATTGTTCATCATCATAGGAACTGGGAGGAGAACAAAGTCTCCCAGTGCTCATCTGGATTCAGCTTGATTTAGTTTTCCCTTTGAACATACATCTTGGGATCTCCAGTCACGTAGGTGGGGTTTTCCATCAAGCATCCTCTTTGGTCATAGGCTTTAAACCCATTCCTCTTGATGATTTGACAACTTGATCTCGTGACAAACCTTTAGTAAATGGATCCGCTAGGTTGTCAGCCGATTTGATATAATCTATTGAGATTACACCATTCGAGAGTAGTTGTCTAATGGTTTTGTGTCGTCTTCTTATATGACGTGACTTACCATTATACAAACGACTCAATGCCCGTGCTATAGCCGATTGATAGGTCCAAATCCTACCCCGCAAGTTACGGGTTCGGTTGTAGTACCAAGGTATCGAACTCAGGGACTATGTAGTAGTATCAATTGTCAGATCAACTAATAGATTAAGTCGTAAGTAAGAAATGTTTGTGGTTTGGTTTCAATGGTAACAAATTGTCAAGTAAAAAGGAAATAATCAGTAGGGAAGAAGCTTCCAAGGTTAGGATCCCCACAATGGTGTTTCGGCAGGTTCTAAACAATATTTGATTAGATTTCAATATGAATGCCAATTGAAGGACCCACTATCTAATGTCAACACTACCTCTTTTCAGACGAATAGTGCATGTACCTTGACTCGACTAGCAATCACTTTCGCACAAAGCTAATCTCATCAAGGTCCATTAAGTTCTGTAAAGATCAATGAACGAATAGAAACAACATTCGCTTTCGCGCTCCGCGGAATCTACTAATCCAAGAATCAATTCGATAGTCAAGTACCACAAAGAGGATTAAGTCACTTTCGCACAAATAATCCTCAAGTTCTATCCTAGGGATCTATCTAGCATCAATCTTCTATTATCATTTTCTCCTTTCGGTCTCAAATTCCAATAGAAATCCTAATTACGAATCAATTAGGTCATTAAGCATCCTAGGATAGAATCAAATGTCATTCACATATTCATTCAATCAAATACCGCAATCAAACCTACCTAATTCACCATTGGATTCACCCAACCCTAGAAGAGAAGATTTAGCTAGACATGAGAGAAAGAGAGAGCAAATTCATTGAAAGAGACAACATACCAATTGTATTCCAAAAGAGATTCGGTTCTCAAACGATCCAATCTAGCAAAATCTCCAAATCTTCAACTAGGGTTTTTAGAGAGAGACTAAGTTTAGAGCATAAAAAAAAGTGTCTGTAATTTCGTCCCAAATCTGATAATATAGGGCTGAAGACGTTTCAGCAGAAGGAGAAAAAACCGTTACGCATGCTGACTCGGTCCACAACTCGGTCGAGTTGTAGACCGAGTTGTCGCCTGTCTTCAAAGCTGGGCGAAAACTCGCTGACTCGGTCGACAACTCGGTCGAGTTGTCGACCGAGTTGTTGACTGGTGCTTGGTGGGGTGATGACTCGGTTGACAACTCGGTCGAGTTGTCGACCGAGTTGTTGACTGTTGCTTGGTGGGGTGATGACTCGGTTGACAACTCGGTCGAGTTGTCGACCGAGTTGTCGACTGTTGCTTTGCTTCTCTTCACCAGCTCGGCCATGATGACTCGGTTGACAACTCGGTCGAGTTGTCGACCGAGTTGTCGACTGTTGTTCCTTGTCTTCACTAGCTTGGCCGGGCTTCCATTTCGAAGTCTCCTCGTTCGATCTTGGCACTTGTATTCCGACCATGGCGTCATCCCTTCGAGTCGTCCACTCGAGCATCTTTACTGGCAGCCCAAAAATCTTCAAAACGCCTCCAAAATATCCTGAAATCACAACAACGCAAGAGTAGACTCCGAACACTACTAATCTACTAAAACCAAATAAAACTAAAAGAAAAAGGAACAAAACAAACCAAGCTAGCGGAAATAAACGTGACCTAAACTAGTCTAAAATGCATGCTATCAAATTCCCCCAAGCTTGAACCTTGCTTGTCCCAAGCAAGTACATACATAATGAGTCCACAAAATATGCAAAGGTTGTTTCAATCCAAGAGACAAGTGAGCAATGACCATGAAAATCCAAACAAATGACAACTTCTTTCCTAGCATGCTTCTCAATCAATGACAAGATGAAATTAGTTCGTCTACTCTAGACCTCACCAAGATAAATATAAAATTACTCACACTCATGTGTTTAGGATATGTGTTTCGCTCAATTCTCTACTCTGAATGCTAACTACCATAAGCTTGCAAAAATATCTAGATCTCCACTGCTAGAGACAATGCAAAACACAATCATGAGACATATAAATAGGGTTGTAATGGGGCCAAGGTATCATGATAGGACATGGGTGAATTTTTGGCCATGTGGTGCTAAATCCAGGGAAAAGAACTTCACCAAAATAACACCAATCATATAATGATTTTACAATAACACAATAATTACAACCCAAACAAAAGCTTTACCATTCCCTTTTTTTATGCACTTCTTTTCTTCTTCTCCTTCTTCAAATTTTTAATTTTTTTTTTTAAAAAGAAGAAGAAGGCAAACTTTTATGAACTGAATGGTAAAAAACCTTACAATCAATTTCTAATGATCACCCAACATTTTATGCAACTCCCCCAAGCTTAGTCGATGTCCACACTTAGCAAACTAAAATTCAATCCCCTGGATTGGGAAAGATATGTAAATAGGCTCGGATGCTTTTGTGGAGCTTTCAAAGAATAGGCTTTAAGGCTCAAAGGGCTTCAAGAAGAGGGAAATAATATTAGGGTGGTCAAGGAAAATATAGGCTCATGAAAAAATAATGTCTCAATCAAAATGTAGTGCACATTAGTCCTATATGCAGTCTCAAAGAGGTATTGAAGCAAGTTCTAGAGATAGCAAGCAAAGAGAGATCACATAAGAAAATAAGAGGACTCATGCAATTGTAGTCCAAGAAAGGCTAACAAGCTCACTAGGACATTTTGTCCAGAGTATCTGTCCTAACACATCTTAATCAAAGTCCACATGCTCAAGTTATTGTCAAAGGTTTGATCAATCATATCATGCTCATAATGCAATTGCAACATTAACAACCAATGCATATTAAGAGGACTCATGGTACATGTACCGCTAAAAGAACCCACAAAGGATAAAGCTGGGCAAATTTGCAATTAACACAAAAAGAAAACTAAAAAATTTCAAATGCAAACAAAAAATGCAACTAATCAAGCAAACTACATGCAATGCAATGAAAATACACCCCTCCCCCAAGCTTAAAACCTACATTGTCCCCAATGTAAAGAGTTAAAGTTAAGGAAGAGAAAGTACTCACAATGAATCTACTCTTGTGAAGGTGGGGGAGGTCTTGGTTGCCACCCAGAAGCGTGCCAACTACGAACGTCATCACGCAGATTGTCAATGCGGTTGTTGACGTCCACATGCATATTATCCATGCGCGTGTTCATGGCAGCAAATCCGGTCATGATATCTCGCTGCATAGACTCCATCATAGAATGTAGACGCGGGTCGTGGCCATGTGAACCCTCAGCAGGTGGGTCATACTCTTCATCCTCATCCTCCTCATCACCATCTTCCTCATCATCATCTTCCTCATCAGCAGCTCCCATGAGAGCGGGTGGACCAACCTTTAACTGGGCGTGAGATGCATCATAGGGTAGGGGAGTGACAATCCAATTGGCGCGCTGCTGGAGCGAGGTCCGCTCGGGGTTCGGGAGTTGGAGTAGTCGCCCACCCGATGGGAGACCCCAATACCAATTGTTGTGATATTGGTATAGCAACTTCATGTTGTTGAGCAGCCCGAAGCCGATGGGCTGTGGGGGTGTACCATCACGGCGCCCGTCCAAATTGATGTTGAAATACCGAGCCAGACGAGTCACCAACCCCCCTATAGCAATGTCTCCAGCAACTTTGTTGCTCACCAAGCTCAGATGGCCCATCAGAAACCCAACAGAATTGATTTCATGGCCATACAAGGCTGCGCAGATGACAATGACTTCTTTCTTGGCGGCACTGTTCTTGCCACCATCACCGCGTCCAAAAATGGTATGAGCCATGAAGCGATGGAAAATACGTAGGGCCGGGTTGCTGATGCTTGATGCCTTTATCCGAACGGCATCATAGAATCTGGTTCCTATCTCGTTCCAGAACGTTGCAGCGCGGCAGAAATCAACTCTGCTCTCCCCCCGAGGAACCCATGAATCTGTGACTATAGGAAGACCGAATATGGCATTCGCAGTCTCCAAGTCGAGCCTCCTGTCTGTGTTCCCAAGTCGGAATGTGCAGAGCCCAGTTGAGGCACCCGGGCCTTTCAGGACCTGGGATTCAAGTGTGCTCAGGAATTCCAGCGTGAGGCCCTTGTAGGAAGGCTCCTGACAATGAAGAAATTATGTCCAGCCCAGACGTCCAGCCAGCCACTCAATATCGCCCTTTACACCCAAAGCTTCCAGCAACTCAAAATCCAGGAATCGAGTGGGGATCAACTTCCTTTTCTTGATAAGCTCAAAGTGGGTGATGTGCTTTGGTGATGTGAAATGGATACCAAGAGACTCGGGAGAGTCCTCTCCAACACGAGGAGGAGGAAGAGCCCTAGAGGAAGACCCAGACGCTTGTCTTTGTCGTTTGGGAGCCATGATCAAATCCTATTTCTACACACAAAAGACAAGCAAACCAAGCCAAAGCAAAACCACAAATATGTCGTCCCGGCAAGGACGACCAACAACAGTAGCACAAAGTTTATCAACAGGGTCCCCACAAGAAATTCGAATAAAGCTAGACAAAATTTTACACGTGGACAAAATGACAAACTCAACCAACGGTTCAATTTGATACGAAATTCCCGCGCATAAAATTTCGTCTATCAAAGTGAATGCACAACTCAAGTAATCTATCCAGCAAATACCCACAATTTAATCAATATTCATCCCCAATGCAAATCAATTTCAACAATTTAGCATTTAACCCTAAAATTAATTAATCCAAAAAGGGGGAAGATGGTAACAAATCAAATCTTGAAGGGGGGTGTTCGGTGGTGGCTAGGAGCACAGCGGGTGATGTGGTTGTGGTGGAGTCGGTTCGAGCAAGTGGCGGAGCGGCGGCAACAGATGTGGTGGTGAAGCACAACGGGTGGAGGAACGACGGTGGCGAGGAGGAGAGCTTGCAGCGGCGGCGAAGGTGAATGAAGGAGCAGCGGCTGGATGGTGGGGGACTGAGCAGCAGCGGCGGGATGATGGGAGAGCAGCAGCAGGGGGCGAGAGGCGGTAGCAGCGAAGGGCGAACAGCAGCGGGAGAAAGGGAGAAAGAAAGAAGGGAAAGAGAAGAAAGAGAAAGAAAAGAAAGAAAAAGGGAAAGAAAAATAAAATAAAATTTCGAACAGATAGAACAGTCAATAGCTCGGTCCACAACTCGGTCGAGTTGTGGGCCGAGTTTCGTTCTGTTTTTCCAGCAAATTTTTAATTTTTTTTTTAAAACAAAGAAAACGTACCTGATGGGTTCCCTCCCACCCAGCGCTTGTTTACAGTCATTAGCTTGACCTTCCGTCGTCTTTTAGGGAATCGGATCGAGAAGGAGGGCGGAAACGGTCTTCTCAATCGGGGCTCCCGCGATGTACTTCTTCAACCGCTGTCCGTTCACCTTGAATTGTCCCGTCCCTTCACTCCATATCTCAATTGCACCATGAGGGTACACTTTACACACTTGGAACGGACCATTCCATCGGGATCTCAACTTTCTCGGAAAAAGTCTCAACCTAGAGTTAAAAAGTAAGACGAGATCGCCTTCTTGAAATTCTCTAGGGAGAATATGCTTGTCATGCCATCTCTTGGTCCTCTCCTTATAGATTCTGGCATTCTCATAAGCATCCAACCTCAGCTCCTCAAGCTCTTGTAATTGCAGCATCCTTTTCTCACCGGCTTCTTTCATGTCGTAATTGAACAACTTGATTGCCCAATACGCTCTATGCTCAATTTCCACCGGCAAATGACAAGACTTCCCATATATCAACCGGTAAGGCGTTGTGCCAATAGGGGTCTTGAATGCTGTCCTATAGGCCCAAAGAGCATCATCTAGCTTCATTGCCCAATCCTTCCGGGATCGGGACACAGTCTTCTCTAAGATGGCCTTGATCTCCCGGTTAGAGACCTCAACTTGTCCACTTGTTTGAGGATGATATGGAGTTGTAATCCGGTGCGTAACTCCATACTTCTTCAGCAAAGCCTCAAACTTCTTCTCAATAAAGTGTGATCCTCCATCACTTATTACAATTCTTGGAGTCCTAAACCTTGGAAAGATCACCTTATTAAAGAACTTGGACACCACTCTTGAGTCGTTTGTTGGAGATGCAATAGCTTTAACCCACTTGGAGACATAATTAACCGCTACAAGAATATACTTGTTGGAGCATGACGGCGGAAAAGGTCCCATGAAATCTACTCCCCAAACATCGAAGATCTCAACCTCCTGAATGTTGTTAAGAGGCATTTCATTCCTCCTAGAAATGTTCCCCGTACGTTGACATGCATCACATGAAGCAATGAAACGGTGCACATCCTTAAACATAGAAGGCCAATAGAGAGCTGAATTCAAAATCTTGGTGGTTGTCTTTGAGGAACCAGTATGCCCTCCACATGGTAGAGAATGACAATGAGTGATAACACTCTCTACCTCCTCCTCAGGGATACATCTTCTAACAACTCCATCAGCACACCTCTTGAAAAGCAATGGCTCATCCCAAAAATAATGTCGAACATCAGACATGAATTTCTTCTTCTGTTGGAATGATACCTTAGGAGGTAACTCATTGCAAACCAAGTAGTTGACAAAATCAGCATACCATGGCATTCTTGAATTTGCAAGAGTCAAGACTTCATTGGCGACCCTGAAAAGATGATCGTGAGGAAACGAATCATTAATAGGTGGCTTATCTTTTGTGCACTCCAACTGCTCTTGAGTCAACCTAGAAAGATGGTCAGCAACCAAATTCTCCGTGCCCTTTTTGTCTCTGATCTCTAAGTCAAACTCTTGAAGAAGAAGAATCCAACGGATCAATCTAGGCTTGGCCTCCTTCTTGCTCAAGAGATACCTGATAGCAGCATGATCAGTATAGACAATGACTTTGGCACCCACCAAATAGGACCTGAACTTCTCAAAGGCAAAAACTATAGCAAGCAGCTCTTTCTCAGTGGTAGCATAATTCACTTGGGCTTCATCAAGAGTCTTGCTAGCATAGTAGATGGCATGAAGCTTCTTATCCTTCCTTTGCCCCAAAACAGCTCCAACAACATAATCACTAGCATCACACATGATCTCAAAGGGGAGATCCCAATCAGGGGGTTGCATAATTGGAGCTGAAATCAGTGCCTCCTTCAACCTGCAAAAAGAGACAAGACACTCCTCCGAAAAATCAAAGGAAACATCCTTCAAGAGCAAGTTAGTAAGAGGTTTAGAGATTTTGGAAAAATCCTTAATGAACCTTCTATAGAACCCAGCATGTCCAAGAAAACTTCTTACGCCCTTGACCGAAGTCGGAGGTGGCATCTTTTCTATAATCTCAATCTTGGCCTTGTCAACCTCAATCCCACGGTTAGAAACCAAGTGTCCCAACACAATTCCTTCACTTACCATGAAATGACATTTTTCCCAATTCAATACAAGGTTGACTTCCTCACACCGTTGTAAAACTCGAGACAAGTTAGACAAGCAAGCATCAAAAGAAGTACCATACACAGAGAAATCATCCATGAAAACCTCCATGATATCCTCAATCAAATCAGAAAATATAGCCATCATGCATCTTTGAAAGGTGCTCGGTGCATTACATAAACCAAATGGCATTCTCCTATATGCAAATGTGCCATAGGGGCATGTGAAAGTGGTCTTCTCCTGGTCATCGGGATGAATAGGGATTTGAAAGAATCCACTATAACCATCCAAATAACAGAAGTGTGAATGCTGGGCTAACCTTTCTAGCATCTGATCAATGAAGGGAAGCGGGAAATGATCTTTTCTAGTGGCTTTGTTCAATTTCCTATAGTCAATGCACATCCTCCAACCTGTGACAGTCCTAGTAGGAATCAATTCATTTTTCTCATTCTTCACCACAGTCATTCCCCCTTTCTTGGGCACAACATGAACATGACTAACCCATACACTATCAGAAATAGGATAAATAATGTCTGCATCTAACAATTTCAACACTTCTTTTTTCACTACTTCTTTCATGATAGGATTAAGTTTTCTTTGATGCTCAATGGAGGGTTTATGATCTTCTTCCATTAAAATCCTATGCATGCACATTGAGGGACTAATTCCTTTTAGATCATCGATAGAATATCCAATGGCTCTTCTATGCAATCTAAGTTCATGCAACAATTTCTCAATTTCACAATCATTTAAACTAGCATTGACAATCACCGGATAAGTCGAATTAGGTCCAAGGAACTCATACCTCAAATTAGATGGAAGTGACTTCAACTCCACCTTTGGTGCCTCTTTGGTCTTCTCCTTAGGAATAAGGTCTTCTCTTTTAAGGGTCTGAACAAAGTCATCGGGCATATCCTTAGTGGACTCCAAATCAAAAAGCACATCAGCAAGTAGCTCTAGATTTTCAGCTTGGGTCACACTTTCCATCAAGTAAAGCTCGGAAGGGTCCTCAATCATGAGGGACATCATGGATTCGTGAGCTTCGTGATCAACCACATCAATCCTGGATAGATTAAACTCAAATTTCTCATCCCCAATAGTAAAGGAAAGAATACCCTGTTTCACATCAATGAGAGTACCTGCAGTAGCTAGAAAGGGTCTTCCCAAAATAATAGGGACACGAGAATCAACATCAATATCCAAAACAATAAAGTCAACAGGAATGAAAAACTTACCTATCTGGATGGGTATGTCCTCCAAAATACCTATCGGACGAGTTGCGGACCTATCAGCCATGTATAGAGTCATCTTCACAGGTCTCGGCTCTCCCAAGTCCAAGTCCTTGCATATGGAGAGCGGGATCAAACTCACACTAGCCCCCAAATCACACAAAGCATCGTAGGTGCAATCACCAATCACCATGGGGACATTGAAACTACCAGGATCTCCAAGCTTAGGAGGCAATTTGTTTTGGATTAGAGCGCTGTACTCCTGGCTCAAAGAAACTGATTGGTAGTCATCCAGCTTCCTCTTGTTGGACAAGATCTCCTTCAAGAACTTCACATAAGATGGCATTTGCTTAAGAGCATTGGTGAAGGGAATGTTGATGTAGAGCTTTTTCAACACCTCCACAAACTTGCCATACTGTTGATCCAACTGAGCTTGAGCTTTCCTTTGGGGGAAGGGAAGAGGTGGCTTGTATGGTGGTGGAGGCACATATTTGGGTACTTCCTCTCGCTCCTTCTCAGGGATAACAACTTCTTCGGGCTCTTCAACAGCTTTGCCCTGTTGCTTGAGATCCACAACCTTTGGATCTTCAAGTTGTTTCCCACTCCTCAAGGACACAACATTGATTTGTCCTTTTGGATTTGCCTCAGTTTGACCTGGAAGTTGACCTTGGGGTCTAGGAGCATTCAAGGCATATTGAGCATGCAAGCTATCATGATTCTTAAATACCTTGTTGATGTTCTGAAGCTCTTTCATTATCAAGTCAAGCTTGGAATCCCCGGATGATTGGGCACGTTCTTGATTTTGAGGTGGAGGAGCTCTTTGTTGGAACCCAGGAGGTGGTCTTTGAGCAGCTTGGTTGTTGGCATATGAAAAATTAGGATGATTCCTCCAACCGGGGTTATAGGTGTTGGAATATGGATCGTTCCTAGGACCCCGATTGAAGTTGTTCATGTAATTCACTTCTCCCTCTTATGGCTCGTCCTTTGTAGCAAATAGTTGGCCAGATGATATAGTGTGAGCACCTTCCCCACAGAATTGACAAACCGCATTTGAAACAACCTGAGTTGGACTCTCCTCATTCTTAAGCTTAGCTCTGCTCATACTCAGCTTCAATTGCTTAATCTCATGAGCCATAGCCTCCATCCTTGCTTGTTGTGAAACCTCATTGTCCACCTCATAAAGACCAGCTGTTCTCTTAGAGCCTGGAGTATATCGAGCATCAATATAATAGTGGTTGTGTTGGGCAATATCCTCAATCTTCTCCCAAGCCACATCAACATGCATATTCATGATTGTGCCTCCAGATGAGGCATCAATGAGCATTCTATTAGCGTTGTCCATAGCATTGTAGAAGGTGTGCAGCAACACCCACTTATCTTGTCCATGATGAGGACATAGCAACAAGAGCTCTTTGAATCTCTCCCAACCTTCATACAGAGACTCCCCATCTTTCATCTGAAATGAACTGATCTGATTCCTCATCTCAGCTGTTTTCTTTGGGGGGAAATACTTGGTTAGGAAAGCTTTAGCCAACTCATCCCATGTTGTGATAGTGCCTTGAGGCAGGGCCTGGAACCATGCTTTAGCCCTGTCTCTCAAAGAGAATGAGAAGGCGCGCAAATAAAGCGCGTCATTTGAGACATCACGAATCTTCACCGTGTCCACAAGCTCCAGAAAAGTGTTGAGATGTTGGTGAGGATTCTCAGACGGAAGACCTCCAAACTGATTTTGCTGAACCATATTAATCAGAGATGCCTTCAGCTCAAAATTCCTAGCCTGAATTGGAGGTCGGACCACACCAGATGTGGGTCCTTGGTGATGTGGCAGCACATAGTCACCCAATGTCATAGGCGGAGGCACATTCAACAACTGTTGCATCTCTTGTTGCTGATTCTGTAGTTGCTGTTGCAACTCTTGCAGTTGTAGCTGTTGTTGCTGTAGCAGCTCACACTATTGTTGTTGTAGTTGTGCCGCCTCATCCATTGCTCGGGCTCTAGTTCCTTCCTGCTCTCTTCTTCTCCTGTGAAAAGCACCCTCGGGATCGGGATCTGGTTCGTAGAATTCACCAGCGCTCAGGGCTCTTCGCATAGGAGTGAGAACAAAAATCTGAAACCAAAGACAAAAGAAACAAATTCAAAAACAAAATAAGACCTAATCTACCAGTTGCGTGTAACAACCAATACTAGCTATAGTCCCCGGCAACGGCGCCAAAACTTGATAGGTCCGCAATCCTACCCCGCAAGTTACGGGTTCGGTTATAGTACCAAGGTATCGAACTCAGGGACTATGTAGTAGTATCAATTGTCAGATCAACTAATAGATTAAGTCGTAAGTAAGAAATGTTTGTGGTTTGGTTTCAATGGTAACAAATTGTCAAGTAAAAAGGAAATAATCAGTAGGGAAGAAGCTTCCAAGGTTAGGATCCCCACAATGGTGTTTCGACAGGTTCTAAACAATATTTGATTAGATTTCAATATGAATGCCAATTGAAGGACCCACTATCTAATGTCAACACTACCTCTTTTCAGACGAATAGTGCATGTACCTTGACTCGACTAGCAATCACTTTCGCACAAAGGTAATCTCATCAAGGTCCATTAAGTTCTATAAAGATCAATGAACGAATAGAAACAACATTCGCTTTCGCGCTCCGCGGAATCTACTAATCCAAGAATCAATTCGATAGTCAAGTACCACAAGAGGATTAAGTCACTTTCGCACAAATAATCCTCAAGTTCTATCCTAGGGATCTATCTAGCATCAATCTTCTATTATCATTTTCTCCTTTCGGTCTCAAATTCCAATAGAAATCCTAATTACGAATCAATTAGGTCATTAAGCATCCTAGGATAGAATCAAATGTCATTCACATATTCATTCAATCAAATACCGCAATCAAACCTACCTAATTCACCATTGGATTCACCCAACCCTAGAAGAGAAGATTTAGCTAGACATGAGAGAAAGAGAGAGCAAATTCATTGAAAGAGACAACATACCAATTGTATTCCAAAAGAGATTCGGTTCTCAAACTATCCAATCTAGCAAAATCTCCAAATCTTCAACTAGGGTTTTTAGAGAGAGACTAAGTTTAGAGCATAAAAAAAAGTGTCTGTAATTTCACCCCAAATATGATAATATAGGGCTGAAGACGTTTCAGCAGAAGGAGAAAAAACCGTTACGCATGCTGACTCGGTCCACAACTCGGCCGAGTTGTGGACCGAGTTGTCGCCTATCTTCAAAGCTGGGCGAAAACTCGCTGACTCGGTCGACAACTCGGTCGAGTTGTCGACCGAGTTGTTGACTGGTGCTTGGTGGGGTGATGACTCGGTTGACAACTCGGTCGAGTTGTCGACCGAGTTGTTGACTGTTGCTTGGTGGGGTGATGACTCGGTTGACAACTCGGTCGAGTTGTCGACCGAGTTGTTGACTGTTGCTTTCCTTCTCTTCACCAGCTCGGCCATGATGACTCGGTTGACAACTCGGTCGAGTTGTCGACCGAGTTGTCGACTGTTGTTCCTTGTCTTCACTAGCTTGGCCGGGCTTCCATTTTGAAGTCTCCTCGTTCGATCTTGGCACTTGTATTCCGACCATGGCGCCATCCCTTCGAGTCGTCCACTCGAGCATCTTTACTGGCAGCCCAAAAATCTTCAAAACGCCTCCAAAATATCCTGAAATCACAACAACGCAAGAGTAGACTCCGAACACTACTAATCTACTAAAACCAAATAAAACTAAAAGAAAAAGGAACAAAACAAACCAAGCTAGCGGAAATAAACGTGACCTAAACTAGTCTAAAATGCATGCTATCACCGATTGACTATCACAGTGTACACCTAATGCTGGCACTGGTTTATCCCACATTGGGATATCTTGCAAAAAATTCCGAAGCCATTCAGCTTCCTCTGCTGCTTTGTCTAAAGCAATGAACTCAAACTCCATAGTGGATCTGGCCAATAGTGTTTGTTTGGAAGATTTCCATGATACTGCTGCACCACCAAGTGTAAATACATATCCACTTGTGGATTTTGAGTTTCTGGAATCTGATATCCAGTTTGCATCACTGTATCCTTCCAGAACTGATGGGTATTTGCCATAGTGCAGTCCATAACTTTGAGTATATCGCAAGTAGTTCAATACTCTAGTTATCCATTTCTAGTGTTTGTGTCCTGAATTACTTGTGTAGCGATTTAGTACATTTACTGAGTGCGCCAGGTCAGGTCTTGTGCAATTGGTCAAGTACATCAGACATCCAATCACACGTGCATACTCCAATTGTGACATTGCATCCCCCGAGTTCTTAGTCAAGTGGAGATGAGGGTCCATGGGACTCTTTGTAGTCCCACTTGAGTAGTTCTTGAATCTCTCAAGTACTTTTTCAGCATAGTGAGCTTGAGACAGGATAATTCCTTGAGAATGTTTAGTGATTTTGATCCCTAGTATGACATCTGCTAATCCCAAGTCTTTCATGTCAAACTTTCCACTAAGCATGCTCTTAGTTCGGTTGATCATGTCTTTATTGCTTCCAATAATAAGCATGTCATCTACGTACAAACACAGCAAAATGTACCCATTTGGAGTGTTTTTGAAGTAGATGCATTTGTGACATTCATTGATGCTGAAGCCATTTGACATCATTACATTGTCAAATTTTTCATGCCACTGTTTTGGAGCTTGTTTGAGTCCATATAGAGACTTTACTAGTCTGCACACCTTGTGTTCCTGTCCAGGGACAACATAACCCTCAGGTTATTTCATAAATATCTCCTCTTCTAATTCTCCATTTAGAAAGGCAGTTTTCACATCCATTTGATGGATTTCGAGGTTTCGTAGTGCTGCTATTGCTATTAGCATTCTGATTGAAGTTATTCTCATAACCAGAGAATAAGTGTCAAAGAAATCCAAGCCCTCTTTTTGCCGGAATCCTTGCACCACAAGCCTAGCCTTGTGCTTCTCTATTGAGCCATCGGTTTTCAATTTTGTTTTGAAAATCCATTTGCACCCAAGTTCTTTACACCCTTGTGGCAAATCGACTAACTCCCATATATGGTTTTGCATAATGGAGTCTATTTCGCTTTTGACTGTTTCCTTCCATGAAGGTGCATTAGGTGTAGACATGGCTTCTTTGAATGTTCTAGGATCATTCTCTAAAAGAAAGGCCGTTATGAACTCATGTGATGTGTTCTTGCCTCCGATGACAAGCTAGTTGTCAAAGTTTGCACCTTTGGATCTAGTCTTGGTTGGGAAGTCACTCGTTCTCTGTCAACCTGCTGTGGAACGCGATGATGGTGATGGTTCGCGATGATGGTTTTGTTGACGGCGACGACTGTGAAGACGGTGACGACAACGCAGAGCTTGGTGGCGATGGAAGCGATTGATGGGAAGAATTGTTAGTGATGGCGGCAGCGGTTTGGTGAGGGATAGATGACTTGAAAAGACAAGTCTTTGTTGTCGTAGCGTCGACTGCGGGTGAAGGAGATGCGAAGGTAGACTGGCTTGAAGGTTCAAGAAATTGCCGTAGCGTCGGCGGCGGAATGAAGGGGATGCGAAGATAGAGGGTTTGACGTCCGATCAAGGGAAGGAGAATAAACACTCGACTTGAAACCTTGAACTTAAATTGAACGTAAAGAAACAAGAACAACAAAGAGGGCTATTGATAAGCACTACTTCGTAGGGCTTAAGTAAGAGTCATTAGAGGGTTTATTGGTGTCATTCGGGTAGTTTTAGACACATTCATGTGTATGGCGTTTGGAGGCGAAGTTTGGTGTTTTTCGAGATGTTTGAGCTATTGTGGATATCTAGGAGACATTGAGGAAGGAAGCCACCAAGGAAAGACGCCAAAGGAGTGAAGAGACGAGTTGAGGAGCGGTGCGAGAGATTGCAAGGAAGAGCTTTGAAGAGGAGATGTTACTGGAGCTCTACCGCACCCGCGCCGAAGACCACCGCTCCCTGCGGTGGAAGAAGCAGAAACCAGACAAGATTCTGGAGTCCCACCGCACCCAGCGGTGGGCACTGCCGCACCTATGGCGAGGTTGTCAGAGAAGTGGACAGAAGCCACTGGAGAGCCACCGCACCCAATGGTGGAACCCACCGCACCCGCGGTGGAGACGCGCTGAAGACCTTTTCCGGATTTATTTCTGAGATTTCTTATTTCCTTTTATTTTATTTCTGAAACTTTGTTTCTAAGTTTGTTATTTTTTCTTTTCTTTATTTCCTTAGTATTTAAGTTAAGTTTAAGACTCTTTTAGAGGGAATCCATTCTCTAACCCTAGTTGCCACCTTTCTACGTTTTTGCTCTCAAAAACCCTATGGAGAACTAAACCTCCATTGTTGCACTTGACAGTTTGAAGCCAGTAATTGATTGGTTGTGAGTTTTCTACTCTTGTTCGTTTTCCTATCTAGTTGGATTGATTCTCTTGTACTTGATTGATTATTGGTTTATGTTGATTTATCTAGATTGATCACCTAGGTTTATTGATATCTTCCTAATTGCTAGGACTTGTGATTCCGGGTTCGGGTTGCATATCTAGTAGCAAGCACGATTGTTGCGTATAGGGGATCCGAGCGCTTCATCGTGAGAGAGAGTTAATTGCATGTTATAGTAACGGGTTGTTTCTATTGCATGTATCTTGTTGAATCCTTGGTTGAATGCTATTGCTTTATTGAATCTTGAAGGTTTTCGGGTTTGATTTAGGAATAAGTACTATTAGGGCTGGTAGAACTAATAGTTACCTAAGATCGGGATAAGAACAACTATAGGAAATATAAGAACTTGAGATTAATAGAATTCAATGATCAACCATATCTCTTGTTGTGTGGATCTTTGTTAAGTGTGGCACTTTTCCCCATTATATTCACAACCTTTACTTGTTTACCAAGAAAACACTACAAACCCCCCCTAGTTTCTAGTTGGTGATTGCGAATTACAGAAATAGATAACCTGACTCCATGTGGGATCGACCCTGACTTGCTTGCTATACTCTTTAATAGATATTTTAGGATTTCTTTGATTGGGTATACGACTTTAGCCCTATCAGCTATAAATAGCCAATGTAACTCGGCCAAGACCTAATGGACTTGGGCCAAAACGAGCCTATGGGCTAGCCCATGCAAGCATGCAAAAGGCACAACCCTAAAAATAGAAATGCTGTAAATAGAAACTATCTAAAACAAGCAAGAATACTAAATATAGAAATTGTCTAAAAAAAAAGCTTTAACATCCGAACGCGATGAAGTTATTGAAGCAAACATCACGAGAGGCAACGACGAAGGGTCGATGGCCTCGCGAGTGGGTGAACGAAGGGTCGATGGCCGGCTCAGATGAACATGATGTTTCGATGGTGGCGAGGACGATGAGTGTTGGATTGGTGTCTGGGTTTCCTTGGCCAGTGACGACGCGTGCGACAAGTGACGTGACGGCGGAGGCGATGGCTTTGGACCTAGACCTTGTTACTAGGCCTTCGTAGGCTCATGGCTTCTTCCTCGTCTTAGGCCGTCATGGGAGGCAGGGTCATATCACCCTCCCCCACTTGGCTGTGAAGCGTCCCCGCTTCACCATCATCAAACTCATGCTCAACATATGGTGTCAAGTCCGCGACGTTGAAGGACACGTGGACTCCAAAATTTGGTGGGAGCTCGAGTTGATAGGCATTGTCCCCTATGGCCTTGATCACGCAAAATGGACCATCTCCACGCGGTGCCAACTTGTGCTTACGCCGCGAGGGGAACCTTTCTTTTCGCAAGTGCACCCAGACGAGGTCCCCTGGTGCAAAAACGATGCGGTGTTGGCCAGTGTTCTTCTGGGAGGTATACTGCACGACCCTTCTCTCCAATTGGTCCCTGGTCCTTCGGTGGAGCTCTTGGACCTGCTCAGCGCGATTGGCGGCAGAGACATATACTAGGTCTCGCAGTGGTCGCGGCGACACATCTAGTGGTGTTAAGCGGTTCATGCCATACACCACTTCGAACGTGGTCAGCTTGGTCGTCGTGTGCCTGCATCTATTGTAACAAAACTCGACAAGTGATAGTAAGTCCTCACAACGCCTTGGGTTGGCTCTAAGCATCGTGCGAAGAAGGGCTCCTAGGGTTCTATTCGTGACCTCCGTCTGGCCATCGGTCTGGGGGTGGTAGCTAGTAGAGAATAGGTGTTTGATGCCTAACTTACCCCAAAGAGTTCTCCAAAAATGACCAACGAACTTAGAATCCCTATCACTCACTATGGTATGTGGGACTCCATGAAGACGCACCATATGCTCAAAGAATAGATCTGCAATCTCACTAGCACTATGGGTTGTCTTACAAGCAATAAAATGTGTCGTCTTAGAAAATCTATCTACGACCACAAAACTAGAGTCTTTACCTCGTCTAGAGAGGGGCAAACCCATGATGAAATCCATAGATAAATCTTCCCAGGGGGCACTAGGAATGGGCAATGGTGTGTAGAGGCCGTGTGGGCTTGACCTAGCTTTGGCTCTTTGGCATGTCACACAACTTCTACAAAACCTAGTCACTTGGTGGGTCATCTTAGGCCAGAAAAAATGCTCTCTTAACGCGGCCAAAGTCTTACTTATCCCAAAATGGCCAGGGCTTTCGTGTGCTTCCTGAATCAAAAGGATCATAATGGACGACCTATGGATGCAAAGGCTACTAGCCTTGTATAAATAACCCTCAGAAAGGAAATATGATTTAAACTCTCAAAATCTAAGGCATTGCTCGACTATAGGGGCAAATAAAGGATCACTAGCATATAGATCCTTAATCAAACCAAAGCCCAAAACTTTAGTTTGCACATGAGTCAAGAGAACAAACCGGCGAGATAACGCGTCAGCGACAATGTTCTCCTTTCCCTTCTTGTGGACCACGACATAAGGAAATGTCTCAAGAAATTCCACCCAACGAGCTTGGTGTCGATTGAGGTGGGATTGGCTCTTCAAGTAGCTCAACGCGGCATGGTCGCTGTGGATGACAAATTCACGCGGCCAAAGGTAATGTTGACATGTCTTTAGCACGCGTATTAAGGCATATAACTTTTTGTTGTATGTGGGGTAGCTCTTTGGTCTCTTCTGGGCGAGCTCTATACGCAGTGCGATTGGGCAAGGAAGCTCCTGGCACAAGGTCAATCTGGTGCTCAATGCCTCTTAGTGGAGGTAATCCAGGTGGTAACTCTTCCGGGAATACGTCGTTGAACGCAGCGAGCAAGGTCACGATCTCTGGCGGCATGGACGTGGCATTCGACGAATCAGGGATACATGGAGTTGGCACCAGCAGAAAACATGGGGCTTTTCCAGTCAAATACGCAGTGAGGTCACTGGGCCTGGCTAAAAGCACGCGTCGCTCACATTTGCCTTGTAAGGGAGGCGTCTGCGGCAACGGAACAGCCAACTTCATTGGCGGCGAGGCGCTGGTCGATTTCGGTGGGGGCACTAGGCATATATGGTCCAGTGCTCGAGCCAGAAGTGCAAGATCCTGGCCAAGCCTCTAAAGTGCCTTTCTTGGCTTTTCCAGTGGCACCAGCAGCGGCGCCATGATGATCCAGATGGGCACTGGGTGGCCCACCTATGGCGGTGTTCCTCTTCTTGTCAGTGCCTGGTGGAGATGAAGTTTTGCCAGATTCGGAGAATTTGTGCCTTGCGAGTGCCTCTGGGACTCATTTGGCCTCTGTGCGGAGGCCTCAATGGCCTTCTGGCGATCACGCTCTACCTGGTCCTGCAAGATCTCATGGGGAGACATGGGATGCAAGGTGAAGTGCTTCCCATGGTAATTGAACACATAAGTGTTCAAATAGCCATCGTGGAGCACGCGTCTGTCAAATTGCCATGGGCGTCCAAGTAAAATATGGGTGGCGTCCATTGCAATGACATCACATAAAACTGAATCACAGTATTGGCCTATGGAAAAAGAAATTAAGCATTGGTGAGATACCGTGGTACCTGGACTAGAAGAAATCCATTGGAGGGCATAAGGCCATGGATGAGGCGTCGTGGGCAAATTGAAGTGTGTCACGACCTTCTCATTGACAATGTTAGCACATGATCCTCCATCAACTATGACACTCAAGGAAGCCATTTGCATGAGAGCCCTTGTGTGGAACAAGTTCTCTCTTTGATCGCGGAGGCTCGCTTCCTTGACTGTGAGGAGACGACGCGTCACCAAGCTCAACGGTGTGCCCGCGTGTAGAGAAGCGGGTTCGCAGTCATAATCATCTTCATCCTCTTCATTGCCTTCATCGATCGCGTCAAGTGTGGCCTCCTCGTCATCACAGGACTCGTAGCCGGCGGCGGCTGAGAACAACACCTTGCGAGCATTGGGGCAATCTTTCTTGTAGTGGCCTCGTCCACCAAATTTGTAGCATTCGAGGTCGCGCGCGCGATCTGTGCCCACTGGGGGTTGTCTGGGCGCATTCTGGAACGGCTCGGTGCTCGGCATCGCGGGCTTCACCTTGGAGGCTTGGCTAGACGCGGTTGTGGTAGAGGCACTAGGGCGAGGGTTAGTAGAAGCTAAACCACTAGGGTTAGAAGCATACCTGGTTTGTCCACTTGGAAAAGTGTAATTCTTCCGGCGAGAGATTTGTGCATGGCTTTGCATCGCCGTGTGAGTGAGGGTGTTCAAGTCTTTGATTGGCAAGATCTCTAGTTGATCACGGATGTTGGTGTTCAAGCCACTCAAGAACTTGGTCCTCAAAGTTGATGGTGCAACGGAGATGTTGGCCTTGTAATACATGTCTTCAAGCTTGGAAAAGAACTCGAGTGGAGACATTGATCCTTGGTGAGCCATGGCTATCTCCATTCACATTTGATTCCTATAGTCTGGAGGCACATATTTCTTTGTCATCACGTACACGAGTTGGTGCCACTCCGTGACCCTTGTCCTATGGCGTCGGACGCAGTCATCCTCGAAGCGATGCCAACACACTCGCGTGGCTCCTCGGAAGTGAAGCGTCGTGGCGTAGACATGCTCCTCAGGTGGCACTCGTCAATAGCGAAGAATGTACTCCGTAGCCTGCACCCATTCAAGAAAAACAGAGGGGTTGTATTCACCATAAAAATGCTCGATCTTTACCTTGACTTTATGGCATTGGTATCGAGGCTGGGCAGGGGCTAGGTTGGGCGCGTTGTGTGGCACGGCGTCGTAGAGGGGGTTCTCAAAGGTGCGCACACCATGTGGTCTATCGCATCCAAGATGGCGCTTGTCACGGGCTTGGTGTGGGTCGCCGCGAGCAAACTCCTCCCTTGGTGCGTAGGCGTCGTCGCGTCGGCGTCTTCTTGGCTGGGCATCGTAGTCGTCTCGGCGAACATCCCTGGGCATGGCATCGCGGCGCTTGCCGCCAATGTCACGAACGTGTTCTCCTTGGGGCTAGAGACGAGGTGGAGGTATCCAATTCGATGGGTGATCCTGCAATTCAAGTGGATCTCCAAGAAGGGGGTGAAAAAAATAGGGTTGACCATACCTGAGTCCTTGATCTCTTCGTCGTCATACTCGTCGAAGTCATCTTGGACATTGGGTGTGATCGACGCGTAGCCATCCGAGCCATAGTGCGGCATCCGAACACTTTGGTGTTGAAGGTGGTCGCGGACATCATGGTCTGTAGAACGTCAGCGTTGCGTCACGTGGATCGACTTGGCCGTCCACTGGGCCTTCTCGGTGTCGCGTCGGCATGAGCGGCTTGGCGACGGCGGCCTTCGCGAGGCGCTGAGCCTGGCACTCGGCGCTAGGTTCTTCTAGAAGCATATCTATCATCAAAATCATAGGGCTCAGAGAACTCACCTTGAGAGTCATCGTTGCGGTCGGAGCCGGTGTCGAAGCCAGCGGGTGTGGCTCTGGGCACGTAACGGTTCGTGTACGAGACGAAGCCTTGGCGGCTCTCAATGACACTTTGCATTTGATTGAGTTGTGGTTGATGATGAGATGTGGAAGGCATAATTCCTTTGCCTTTGTTGACTCTTGTCTTCGATGGACCGGCGTCAGTGGTTTTGGGTTGAGCCGGCGCGTCCATGGCACTCAAAGGGGATGGAGTGGGCACGGCGGGTGCCATTCGTTGTTGGGCTCTCAAAGTCGCGTTCTCTTGTCTGAGGGCTTGGATCTCTTTTTGCTCCTCAGACAACTCCAGGAGTGGGTCTTGCTATGGGGGGTTGATTAGCGCTACTTTGTAGTGCTTATCTAGGAGTTGTTACCGGTGTTTTGGGTGCCATATGTATGGGTTTAGAGCACAACTATTGAGAATGGAGTTGAGAAGAAGAAGTGTGGATTTGGTGGTTTAGAGAAGCTTAAACGAATATATCAAGAAGAGAGAAGGAAGCCACCCAAGAAGACGAAGAATAGACCCAACTGGGTCTATAGAAGCAATCCGCGACCGCGGACGAGCACGGATGACGATCGCGGCGAATTCAAGAACAACGAGAAGAAAATTGCATTTTCCACGACCGCGTAATTTCTTCCGCGATCGCGGAAATATCCCTCAGCGAAGCGGCCAAGTCGAGAGAACAAGTCTGGAAGTTGAATTTTCCGCGACCGCTGAATTCCATCCTCAATCACGGAACCACACGGCAGCGAGGCGCGAGAATTCTCCGAAGTTCTTTATTTTTACTTTTTCTGATTTTATTTTATTTTCTTATTTCGTTACTTAAGTATTATTTCCTTTTAAAATTAGTTTCGTTATCTTTTCACTTTAGTTTTAGGGTTAGGTTATTTAACCTAGTTTTCCTTTCATCGTTCATTATTCCGTTGTTTTCCATTCATCATTGTTTTTCCTTTGAAGACTATGAGGAACTAAGCAACTTTGCTTTGTCCGACAATTGAAGTCTAAGTTTGAATTTGATTGTGAGATTATTCCTTTACTCTATCCTTGAATGTTATTTAGTCTCTTATGCTTCATCCCATTGAGTTATATTGATTTCTCTAGATTAGCTACCTAGTTTTATTCATATTATTCATATTGCAGGGTTAGAATCTTGGATATTATTGGTTGATCTAGTTCATCAATTGTTGTGATTATTATTATTAATATTAGTTTCCCTAACCTGACAACCTAGTTGAGATTAATATTATCTATAGTACTAATTCTCCTAATTTGGTCAACTTGTTGAGATTAATATTAATCATACCTCATTCAGAGTAGCAAACACGATTTATCGGAACGAGTTGTGAAAGTTTATTGTGAAGAGAATTAATTGCATGTCGAGTACTGACGAGTTGTTAAGTATTGCATGAGCCTATCTATTCCTGAACTTCCTGCTGCTGTTAGATTTATCTTGATAGTTTCTTGATTGTTTAATAGTTAGGGTTACCATGACTAGTTGGACTGGTAACTGTTTTGGGG
This sequence comes from Rheum nobile, assembly GCA_027886185.1. Classification (NCBI taxonomy): domain Eukaryota; kingdom Viridiplantae; phylum Streptophyta; class Magnoliopsida; order Caryophyllales; family Polygonaceae; genus Rheum; species Rheum nobile. The sequence continues at coordinate 7,643,836 of WOAB01000736.1, read as the reverse complement.
CGAAAAGATCGAACGACCTAAATCGCCTTAGACGGGGTAACTAGTCAATCGGGTGATAGAAAACAATCCAAACCAAGCCAAAAATAGATAAACACAGAATAAATTTATAATAGCGTGATGATCTTATTAGATGTCGTGTGAATCAGACTGAATCGTGATACAACTTATCGTAATAAAACCAGAGATCGAGTGGGACTCGACCGGCGACTTGTGAGTGGCGACCGGCAGGGATCTAGCATATGCAACCGTCAGTGAGCTAGGTCGAGAGCGAGAGTGCTATTCTGGTGTGTTTTCTGAGTAAGAATGCTTGTGTGTCCTTGCGTAATCGTGCGTGTTGCCTCTTATCTCCTTCCTCGTCCCCATATGGTAAGTCTTCAATCCTTGTTGCCGTTTATGCTTCTTGGCCGTATATTTCGTTTTCAATGCTCGGAGTGATGGAGAAGATTACACCATTAAACCTCCGTGATTATGGTGGTTTGAATGTTTGCAGCCGTTGCGCGATCCGGGCATTAAATGCGTGGCGAGATCCTTGCGATTCTGTCGGAGGATACTCGACCAGAGAAGTCTCGTCGGCTCCTCTGGGCTTTTCCTCTGTTCTTCCGATCTGTAGTGGGCTTGAGCTCGATCCACTTGATCCATCTTCTCTGGAGAATCCAGGCCCAACAATAGCCCCAAGTTGTTATGGGCTTACGGTTTAGGCAAGTAGACCGAAATCCGTGGCAACTTCTCTGGACACGATCTCCACCGTCCTTTCTGGCGCGGTTGCACAGGTCGACGTGGGATTGCGATTAGGGCATGATGCGACATCTCTGCAGGTCATGATATCTTTCCATAAATTCTGAGCAGGGGAAACGATTAGTCTTCATCTTCTTCCTTTGCAAGTTTCTTCTGGTAAGTTTCTTGGTCTCTCTCGTCGTAGCTTTCTGATTTTTCCTAGCCATAGCTCTCCGATTCTCCTCCCTCTCTGTTCTCGAAATGGTTTCTCTTGAGGCTTCTGAGTCGTCGAAGACTCTTTCCGACGCTAGAGAAGGTGAAGTTCCTCCCCATTTTATCTTGACGGAGTCGGATGCGCTGGTTAGCATTTTGTCAGAGGCGGAACTGGATCAAGTCCTCCAGGTCGGGGGCTTTCCTCCGGAGACAATCGCTAGGCTGCCTCATCCAGACGAGAGGGCCGATGCGCGTTACGAAGGGTGGATTTGCTTCTATGTGTACCCGTTTAGAATAGGGCACAAATTTCCTTTTTCTTCTCTTGTTAGAGATTTTCTGGCCACTTTGGCGTTAGTGCCGTGTCAAGTAATGCCTCAGGCGTGGAGAGTCCTTAGGGTTTTAGACCTCATGAACGTCCAAACTGGAGCTAGTTTTGATTTTGATGCTTTGTGGTATAATTACTTCGTCGGGTCGAAGAATTCTTCCCGTGTGCAACTGCGTATCCGACGTGGTCGGAAGCCCTTGGTGCTGACTCCTGATGTGAACGACCGTGGATGGGGGTCGAAATTCTTTTTTGTCAAACGTTCTTCTCTGGAGAAGGAAGGGGGATGTCCGTTTCTGTTGACGGAGTGGCGGATCGACAGTATGTATTTGTCTTCTTTCCCACGCGTTTATGTGTTTTAACACTCTGTTTTTAACTTTTCTTTTTTGTAGTTCCTGAACCGGAAGATTTGGAAGTTAACAGCCGATCAGAGGGCTTGTCCAAGATCGTCCTTGGGGTTCCAGTGGCTGAGAGGAAGTTTGTAAACATCAATCTCTTATCGACGACCCCTGTTTCTCAAGAGGATATGTCGAACGTGTCGTCATCTCGTGTGAAAGGTAGAAATCCGACTCTATGAGCCTCTTGTGACAGTTTTTTGTCGTGTGTTTTAGGGTTCTGTTTGTCATGTCAGGTTCTCTCGGTGGTCGAGCGAGCACTCGTCTCAGAGTCGCTTCTGGAAAAATCTTGATCGAGTAGAGGAAGGCGGCGGCCAAGGCTGCGTCGAGCAAGCCGCTTCTGGAGGACCTGACAGCGCCAGCCAAGGCCAGCTCGAAGAGGAAAGCAAGTGCTTGCTCCGAAGATGTTAAGGCGGAGGAGGTCTTGAAGAAGAAGAAGGTCGTGACTGCTGAGGGGATTGTCAAGATCGGTGCAGTTGGGCGGTCGATTGCTGACCTTTTTCATGCTCAAGATCCGACTTTGAAGTCGGAGGTCGACGACGTCTCTCCCCTTGATTGCATTGGTGAAGCGGGGTGCTCCGCGTGGAAGGTGAATCGTCTTTTTGTTTGTGTCCTTTTTCTTTTTCTTTCGTTCGACCGCATTTTCTGATCGTTTATTATGTCGTCATGTGAGTTTGCAGTCTTTTCAGTATCTTTTGGGGGCATACTCTGGCGTCAAGGCGATGGTCGCCAAGGCCGAGGAGCGGGCTGCTAAGTCAGAGTCCGACCTCGCGTCCTTGAAGACTAAATTAGAGGGAGCGGACAGTCGCTGCCGTGAAATCAAGCGTCGCCTCACCAGGGAGTTAAAGAGTTGTCAAGGGGAATTAGTCGCACGTCAGAGGGAGTTTGAAGAGTGTCGGGCAAGCATTGAGGAGGAAGTGAAGCGGGCTCGGATTGCCGATGGTTAGATCGCTGGCGACGTTAGGGCCTTCTACACGGTGAAATCGCACATCGAGATGATTGAAGAATTCAACGAGGGCAAGCATGAGCTCTGGGACCTGAAGGCGGAGAAGGAGACTTTAGACTCCATGTTTCCAAAGGGAGATCCTGGTCAGGAGCTGTTCTGTTTAGCCGGCGTCGGAGAAGAGGCTGTGGATGAAGGTGCTGATGAGGACGAAGCTCATTCTGGCGATGCTAAGCCGACCGATGAGATAGCCCCATTGGGGCCAGCCTCTATCGAAGGTAACGTTGTTGTTCCCGATGCTTGACTTTGTTTGTCCCACTTGTGTGTGGGTTTAGACATTTGGTGCCTTTGTATGTTTTGGCGACCCGTCCACCATCGCGGGTCGCAGAATATTTTTGTTTGATGAAGTCCTACAGATGTGTAGGCAGACAATGTGGTTTGGCGACCCGTCCGCCATTGCGGGTCGCGTATTTATAAAAATGCTTTTTATTTTGCTGCAAATGCGTTTTTACATGTAGAATTGCATGCTAGTTTGTTTCGTACATGTTCGTCAAACTTTCGAGGAAGTCGTCGACGACGTTTAGTATGTCATGTATGTCGGTTTCACCCGTGTGCTCCGTCGAGTGGGGTTTCACCGTATGTATGTATGTAGAGCAGGCCTGCGATGTGTTTGTGTATGTGTTAGTCATGACATTATGCCGGGGAGGTAAGCAATATATAATAAGGTGTTTGTTCCTTATGTTTAATTGCGTGAATGTAATAAGGTATTGTACCTTATGTTTTGTATAAGGCAGAAGTTGTGCCGACGTGCCTGTGTTGTCATCTCCCCGTAATCCGATCGATCGTGTAATGTAAGCGCTATATGCGGATGACAGGATCCATTTGCGGACGACTGGGTCCATTTGCAGACGACGGGGTCCAATGTAAATGTTGTTCTCATTTGTGTTTTTTGTAAGGAGGAAATCCTCGCTCAGTGTCAGATGATGACATGTAAAGGAAAGTAGCGATGTATGTGCGATGGCATGCGATATGTATGCGACAAATGGCAATGTATATGTGATGGCATGCGATAGGTAGCAATGTATATGTGATGGCATGCGATAGGTAGCAATGTATATGCGATGTATAGAGTTTTGCGTGATGTTTTTACCTTATCGGTTCAGAAATGGTATAGCTTGAGATGTGTTGCGTTCCAACTCCTCGGGATTGGTTGTCCGTCTTTGTCTTCTAACTGATACACTCCTTGTCCGACCACTTCGGTGATCAAGTAAGGTCCTTCCCATTGTGGTGCTAGCTTCCCGTCGGATGGGTTCTTGGTGTTCTGGAATGTCTTCCTTAGGACCCAGTCTCCGACCTTGAATGCCTTGATTCGGACATTCTTGTTGTAGCTCCTTGCGACTTGATGTTGGAACTTAACCATCCTGATTTGGGCTTTCTCTCTGATCTCGTCCGCTGTGTCGAGATTGTGTGTTAGCTCGATGTCATTTTGTTCACTTGTCTAAAGGTTACAGCGAGCGGTCGGAACCAGTAACTCAGCCGGGATGACTGCCTCACTCCCGTAGACGAGAGAGAAAGGCGATTGCCCGGTCGCATTCTTTGGAGTAGTCCTGTCGGACCAGAGAATAAGTGGGAGTTCGTCTGCCCATTTGCCTTTAGCCCCTGTGAGGCGTCTTTTGAGGTTGTTGATAATGATCTTGTTGCTGGATTCAGCTTGTCCGTTGGATTGCAGATACCGGGGTGTGGATGTGACTAATTTGATGTTCCATTGGTCGCAGAAGGCTCGAGTCTTATGACTGATGAATTGGGAACCGTTGTCGCAAACGATTTCTGATGGGACGCCAAATCTGCACAAGATATTGCGTTTTATGAATGAAATGACGTGTTGATCTTTTACCTCTCTGTAGGCTTCGGCTTCGATCCATTTAGAGAAGTAGTCCATCATGGCAAGGAAGAAAACTCTTTGACCCGACACGGGAGGAAGCTTTCCGACAATGTCCATTCCCCATCTCATAAAGGGCCATGGAGCTAGGGTCAGATGGAGGAGCTCTGAAGGCTGACGATGGACGGGTGCGTGTCGCTGACAGGCGTCGCACTTCTTGGTGTTTTCCATGGCGTCTTTGTTCATTGTTGGCCAATAGTACCCATTTCGTAGGGCCTTTCCTAAGAGGCTTTGCCCGCCAGTGTGGTTGCCACACTCTCCTTCGTGTAACGATTGCAAGATACGTCTGACTTCTGGAGTCTTAAGGCATCGTAGGAGTAGCCCTGTAACAGATCTTTTGTACAAAATGTTATCAATGATATCGTAACGGAGTGCTTGTACCTTGAGCCTTTTTGCTTCTGTCTTGTCGTCGGGTAGAATGCCGTCTTTTAACCACCTGATGTAAGGTAGCATCCAGTCGTCATCGGCGTTGATGGTGTTCTCTTCGGGTCGGTCGCCTATTTCCATGGCGACGAGTTCTTCAAGTGATGTTGTTAACTCGACGGATGTCCTTGGGATGGCTGGCGTCATGATGTGGGCCAATGGTATATGTGGAAATTCTTTCGGGTCTAGGACGGATCCTAAATTGGCGAGTGCGTCAGCTTGGGAGTTAAGGTCCCTGGGTACCTGTCGGATGTTGAATGTCTGGAATTGTCCGATTAGCTTCTTGGCTACCTCCAGGTAGGCTATCATTCTGGTACCTTTGGCAGCGTACGACCCCTGTATTTGGTTCACGACCAGCAAGGAATCGCAAACGGCTTCGATCTCCCGGACCCCTAGATCGCGGGCTAGGATGAGTCTGAATATGAGTGCTTCGTATTCAGCTTCGTTGTTAGTTGCATCCCACTTACATCTGACGGCTTGAGCTATCTTGTCTCCTTGTGGTGATTTCAGCACGACCCCAAGCCCCGATCCCCTGGCGTTCGATGCCCCATCTATGTGGAGCTCCCATGTACCTGTCTCGTCTGTCGCGAGTAGTTGAGTTGCTTCTTTTGCAGCTTCTTGCTCTAGGGTCGGACTGAAATCAGCCACAAAGTCGGCTAAAGCTTGCGACTTGATCGTTGTCCTGGGCTCGTACTCGATGTCGTAACCACTGAGGTGTATGGCCCATTTGGTCATTCGTCCTGTGAACTCGGGTTTCCTCATGATCGCTCTCATGGGATGATTAGTGCGAACAGTAATAGTATGGGATTCAAAATATGGTTTGAGTTTATTTGAAGCCATTACCAATGATAGCACGAGCTTTTCGAGTGACGAATACCTAGCTTCGGCTGATAATAGCGTCCGACTGACGTAGTATATTGGTGATTGTTTGCCATCCTCCTCTCTGACCAGTACAGCGCTTACGGCCGACTCTGACACCGCAAGATAAAGGAATAAGGGCTCGTCGTCTTTAGGTTTGGTCAGTAACATGGGACTGGCCAGGTACTCTTTGAGGTTCTGGAACGCTGCTTCATGTTCTTCCGTCCATTGAAAGGACTTGTTCTTCTTGAGCGCGTCGTGGAAGGGTTTGCATTTGTCGGATGATTTGGAGATGAATCTGTTCAGAGCTGTTATCCGACCTGTGAGCTTCTGTACGTCTTTGACACATTGGGGGGATCGGAGGTTGATGAGAGCCTTGATCTATTCTGGGCTGGCCTCTACTCCTCTTTGTGTCACCATGTATCCTAAGAACTTCCCTGACGACACTCCAAAGGAGCATTTAGTAGGGTTCAGTTTCATGTTGTACCTTTTGAGCACCTCGAAGTTGTCGCGCAAGTGGTCTATGTGATCTTCTTTCTTTTTGGATTTGACCAACATGTCGTCGATGTAGACTTCCATCGTGTCTCCGATTTGGTCTTTGAACATTTTGTTGACTAGTCGTTGATATGTGGCCCCTGCATTTTTCAGACCAAATGGCATTACTTTGTAACAATAGATACCTTGGCTGGTAATGAATGCTGTTTTTTCTTGGTCGTCAGGATCCATGAGGATCTGATTGTAGCCGCTGAAGGCGTCCATGAAGGTGAGCATTTCGTGCCCCGTTGTGGCGTCGACCATGGCGTCGATATGGGGTAGAGGAAACGAGTCTTTGGGACAAGCCTTGTTGAGGTCTGTGAAGTCGATGCAGACTCTCCATTTGCCGTTCTTCTTCTGGACTACGACCACGTTGGCTAGCCATTCAGGATAGTGGACCTCTTTGATTTTTCTTGTTTCCAATAAGCTTTTGACCTCGTCGTCGACTATTTTGTTCCGCTCGGGAGCGAACTTCCTGCGTTTTTGCTTAACAGGGGGATGAGATGGATCCACATTTAATTTATGAGTAATAACGTTGGGAGATATTCCGACCATATCCTCATGCGACCATGCGAAACAGTCGGCATTGGTCCTGAGAAAATCGAGAAGTTGTTGTCTGGTCGAGTCGTCCAGATCCGACCCGACCCTTACCGTTTGGCTTGGCTTTGAAGGATCTAGTGCGATCTCGTCGAGTTTCTCCATTTCCGGTTCAACGTATCGACTAGGTCCTTCGCCGTTCTGTGATTGCTATGCGGTCTTGTGTTCGACTGCATTCTTCATGGAAGCGACGTAGCATTCCTTTGCGGTCTTTTTATCTCCTTTGATTTCTTGAACTCCCCATTCAGTGGGGAATTTGATAACTTGATGATATGTTGAAGGTACTGCCTTCATAGCGTGTATCCACGGCCTGCCAAGAATACAATTATAGGGAGACGGGCAGTCTAAGACTAAGAACTTCACCTGTTGGTTGACTCCTCCAGCATACGTGGTCAGAATGATTTCACCAGTCGTGTGTTTAACCTCACCGCTGAACCCGACCAGTGGGGTCGACTTCTTGATTAGGTCATTCTCAGTCAAACCCATTTCTTTAAGAGCATCAAGGATCAAGAGATTTGTCGAGCTCCCTGTATCGATTAGTATTCTCCGTATTAAGCAATTTCCAATGGACAAAGAGATTACCAGACCGTCGTGGTGACCGTCCGACCCGTCGGAGTCTGACTCGTCGAAAGCGACCGTCGGAAGGTCGGAAATTCTCCTCGGCTTGAATTCCGACGCTTCGGGCTTGTCGCCTTTGCTTTCTCTGGCGTGTCGCTTGGCCGCGGAGTACGTGTTCCTACACATGTCCGATCCTCCTGAAATGGTATTGACAAATTTTGTATGGACCGGAGATGGGGGTTTGTTCTGTTTTACCTGATCTCGGCGTTCCATGGTGGCTTTTTCCCGTTCCGATATGATGTCACGTAGGAGCCCCTGTGAGAGCAGCCTAGCGACCTCCTTTCGCAGGGCGATGCACTCGTCGGTTGAATGACCGTGGTCGCCGTGGAATTCGCACCATCGACTCATGTCCTTCTTCATGTCCGGCCAGTCGCTCTTTCGGGGCCATCTTACGTCTTTTCCATACTTGTCGAAACTCTTGACGAGCTCCGACACGGAAATGTTGAAGTTATAAGATTGGATCCTCGGAGGCAACGCAGAACCGCCTCTCCATTCCTGTGACCTGTCTTGGAAAGAGTTTACCTGATTTGGTTCATTTCGAGTACGAGAATAGGGATATGGACGTCTGTCTCGACGGTTGTCGGAGGAATGTTTTCGATCTGATGGATCGGGTCCGCGTGAGGCTTTACGCGACTCACGGTCCTCTTCCAATCTTACCTCGGCCATAGTTTTGGCCTGAATATCTTCGAAGCTTTTGCATGGGTACTTCGTAATCTCGTCGTAGAGATTGCTGTCTTTGACTAAGTCTTGTCGGAAGGCTTCAATAGACGTTGTGACGTCACAGTGGGGGATTCCCACTTTCTCTTTATTGTACCTGTTAAGATAATTCCGGAGAGGTTCGTTGTACCTTTGCGTGACTCGGTAGAGGTCACTCGATTGTCTCTCGTGCTTCCGACTGCTGGCGAACTGACTCTTAAAAGAGTTGACCAGATCCGCGAATGATGCAATCGTTCCCTGAGGCAGACGCATAAACCAAGTTAGTGCGGGACCCGCGAGGGTTGTGCCAAAGCTTTTGCACATGACGGCCTCACGGCTCTCCCTTGAAACAGATGCAGCCATTAGCTTTTGTTTATAGAGAGAGATATGGTCATCTGGATCGGTGGTGCCGTCGAACGTCGCCATGTTGGGGAGATGGAACTTCTTGGGGATCTCGACCCTTGCAATTTCTTCGACGAACGGGGATTCTTCGAATCTGCCGGACGCTTCTCTCTCGATCGGTTACGGGACTCCTGGGAGCCTGTTGAAGCGAGCGTCGATCGTCTTCATATGTCGGTCGAGTGTCTACTGGAAAAGAGCCATGATATCTGGCGGATGGGCAACCTGTGGTTCGTCGATTCGGGGCCCAACAGACCTGATCGGTGTGGAAAAGGTGACATGGTTAGTCAAAGATGGATTAGCGAAAGGAGTTCGAGACGTACCCTCAGTGTGTCCAGGACGTCGTACGCTCAGAGGCGTTGGCTCGATGTTGTCCATGTCGAGGCGTGTTTGGACGCCGCCGTGGACGGGCGCGTTCCTAGATCCTGAAGCCCCTGATTGTACCTGTGACTTAAGAGACTCATTTTCACGAGTTAGTTGCGCGATCTCGGCTTCGGATTGGGTTGACAAAACGGCTAGGGCTTCAGTTTTTTGACGTTGTTGGGCTAGTTCCTCTTGAAGGGCGGCCATTTTTTGAGAGAGTTCTTGGAACTGGGTTGGAGTAGGATTTTCGGGTGGGTTTTCTGTAGTTTGGATTTCGTCTCTGAGACGTGGTTCTTGATTGTCGGTAGAAGGATCGATAGTCATGGTTGGAAAGTTTCGGAAGGATGATCGGCAAGTAGCCCCACGGTGGGCGCCAAATTGTTTTGGGGCGAAAAGATCGAACGACCTAAATCGCCTTAGACAGGGTAACTAGTCGATCGGGTGATAGAAAACAATCCAAACCAAGCCAAAAATAGATAAACACAGAATAAATTTATAATAGCGTGATGATCTTATTAGATGTCGTGTGAATCAGACTGAATCATGATACAACTTATCGTAATAAAACCAGAGATCGAGTGGGACTCGACCGGCGACTTGTGAGTGGTGACCGGCAGGGATCTAGCGTATGCAACCGTCAGTGAGCTAGGTCGAGAGCGAGAGTGCTATTCTGGTGTGTTTTCTGAGTAAGAATGCTTGTGTGTCCTTGCGTAATCGTGCGTGTTGCCTCTTATCTCCTCCTCGTCCCCATATGGTAAGTCTTCAATCCTTGTTGCCGTTTATGCTTCTTGGCCGTATATTTTGTTTTCAATGCTCGGAGTGATGGCGAAGATTACACCATTAAACCTCCGTGATTATGGTGGTTCGAATGTTTGCAGCCGTTGCGCGATCCGGGCATTAAATGCGTGGCGAGATCCTTGTGATTCTGTCGGATGATACTCGACCAGAGAAGTCTCGTCGGCTCCTCTGGGCTTTTCCTCTGTTCTTCCGATCTGCAGTGGGCTTGATCTCGATCCACTTGATCCATCTTCTCTGGAGAATCCAGGCCCAACAGTAACTATTTCAGAACAGGGATTAGGACATTTATGAGGATCGAGGACTAGGAATAATCAATGATCAATCAACCAAACTAAAGGTGGATATGTTTTTGGCTAAGTGTTTTTCCCTAATTGATTACAAACTCTTTGCTTTTGTTTCCCTTCTTTGCTTGTTTGAACACAATCAACCTAAAAACCCCCCTTTTGTTATCATTGCATGCAATCAACATAAAGATAAACAACTCCTCCCTGTGGGATTCGACCCTTGCTTGCCCAAACTACTTGTTTAGGTTTGTTAGGATTATTTTGATCAGGTGATACGACTTTAGCCTGCTGTTAGAGGTCAACCGGTGGTTGGTCTTGTGGTAGAGCCAACGCGGGGTCGACTCCAAGTTGGTCTTCACTTTGGCCAACCGTCATGTTACCTATAACAATATGGCCAGACATGGGAGTAAAAACGAACCAAAAGACAACAAAGAACAACAACCAAGCAAATCACTAGTCAAGTCACAAAGTTCACGTAGGTAGGGCTTGTTTGGCTTGCGTGAGGGCGGCTTGGCTTGCACAAGAGATGGTATATCAAGCAAGTTGCAATCAAACAAACAAGAACAAATGAAAACCCTAAAACAAACGTAAAGAAAGCAACCTAATTAGCAAGAAATCACCTTCTAGGAAGCTTGACCTAGACGATGGAGAGGTGTAGAAGATGAGCTTAGACCGAGGCGATGGGTTAGGGTTGCCTTATTTTGGCTTTCCCTAACGTTGGAAACTTTTGTGTTGTTTTTTTTTAATATCTTTTTTTTTTAAATATCCGAGATCTTATCTTTTGATCTTTTCGGATTTGCAAAAGGAAATAAAATAAAAACGGTCTAAGTAACTAGAATATCACAAGTGTGATCTTTAGAGAGATAGGAGAGAAGATAAGATTTGATATGATATCTTATAAGGAAATTCGATTAACTTAACTAAAAAGCAAAATCTAGCAAACAAGGAAACTCTATCCACGCATGAAATAACGAAACAAAATATTCTAGCATGCAAGATAACAAATTACTTAACACACCAAAACTTGGGGGACAAAAAAAAAATTGGCCAAGATTGTATCTTGTAGAAACCGAATAGGTGAGCAAATATGAAATTTTTTTGTTTTTCTGAACAAACGCGCGAAAGCAATCGATGGGGGCAAGAAAAAAATTTGTGAACAAGATGTAAACTTGAGTTCGTGACTTACAAGACTGCTGGGCTCTGATGCCAGTTGATGTGTTCTTGCCTCCGATGACAAGCCAGTTGTCAAAGTTGGCACCTTTGGCTCTAGTCTTGGTTGGGAAGTCACTCGTTCTCTGTCAACCTGTTGTGGAATGCGACGATGGTGATTGATCAGCACTATTTTATAGTGCCTTTCTAGGAGTTGTTACCGGGGTTTGAGGTGCCATTTATAGGGATTTAGAGCACTACTGTGGAGTAGGAAGTTAGAGATGAGAAGTGTGGATATGGTGGTCTGGAGGAGCTAATTGAAGACATCCAGATGAAGAGGAGTAGACCACCTGAGGAGATGAGGAAGAGTAGAGGACGAAGCCACACAAATGATGAAGGAGGAAGGCTGCCGCGAGCAACCGCTAGCAAGAAGAAAAGCCAAAGTCGTCTGCGGTGAAGAGCGAAGACACGGAGCTGAAGGAATGTCGCGCCCGCGATCGCGGCGAGGCCACCGCGCCCGCGGAATTATCGGGGCTGGAAGTCGAAAACAAGGACCAATTTTCCGCGACCGCGGAATCTGTTCCGCGATCGCGGAAGCACACGGGAGGCGAGCGAAGCCAAATTTCCGAAGTTTCTTTATTTTTCCTTTTCCAAATTTCTTTATTTTCCTTTAATTCCAAATATTGTTTATTTCCTTTCTAGATTACTTTTGTTATATTTTTTTCGTTTGAGTTTTAGGGTTAGCTTATATTAACCTAGTTTCCATTCATTGTTAGACGACTTCGTTCATTACGTTATTCAGCAGTTTTTCCCTTTGAAGAATTTTGTTTCCAAGACTATGAGGAGCTAAGCACCCTTTTGCTTAGTCCGACAATTGAAACTTTTCTTATGATTTGATTGTGAGGTTAATTCTCTATTTCCTAATTCCTTTGGATTATATCTTTTCTCTTCAGCATATTCCTATTGATTGTTATTGATTTGACTAGCTTGATCACCTAGTTGATATTAGTAATTATCTATTGCTAGGGTTTGGATATTTCGAGTTGAGATTCCTTATCTGAAGTAGCAAGCATGATTTTCTAGGACTAGTTGGACTAGATTATTATGAAAGAGAATTGATTATGTGCTAAATGCTGCGAAACATCGGTGTTGTATGTATCCTGGTTTGATCCTATGCTCTATGCTGCTATCGTTCTAAATCTGGATAGTTTCTCGTGCGTTCAATAGTAAGGGTTGCTAGAACTAGTTGGGCTAGTGACTATATAAGAATAGGGACATGAATAATCAAAGAAAAGGAATAGAGATAACCTAGGATCGATCATTCATATGAAAAGTGGATATTTGTTTGGCTAAGTGTTTTCCCTTTAATTGATAAAACTCTTTGCTTTCTTTGCTTTGTTTACTTATTTGACAACAATCAACCAAAACCCCCCATTGTTACTTTTGCATGCTAATAACCACAAAGATTTACAACTCCATCCTGTGGGATCGACCCTGCTTACCCAGACTACTAGTTTAGGTTTGTTAGGAATTATTTTGACCAGGTTAACACGACTAAAACCTGCCTGTCAAATTGGCGCCGTTGCCGGGGAGGCAAGTCTTGATTTTTCTTTGTGTTTGTTTGTGTGCTTGTTACTATTGTGTGGACCTATCTTATGGTCCACACCCGTGCTACTAACTCTCCACTTCTAGATTGTGATACAGAAATTGAGAGAGCCCTTTCCCGGAATCGCAGAGTAAACAGATCTTTGGTCTTTGACAACCTAACATTCGAGATGGGTGACGAAAATCCTACGCTGAGGCAGCTGACTGCCCCCAATCTGCAACAGCAACCGCTGGCTGTGCACTTTCCTGAGCTCGCTGATGGAGTCAACTTCGAGCTCAAGTCGGGTTTGATCCACTTACTCCCCCACTTCCATGGAATGAGTGGTGAAGACCCTAACAAGCATCTCTCAGAGTTTCATACAGTCTGCACGAGCATGAAGCCAAAGGGCGTGACGGAAGACCAGATCAAGCTAAGGGCCTTTCCTTTCTCCTTGAAGGATTCGGCCAATGACTGGTTCTATTACCTAACTCCAGGGAGCATAGATACATGGGCCAAGATAAAAAAGGCCTTCCTGGAGAAGTATTTCCCAGCGACGAAGCTGAATAGCCTGAAGAGGAATATTAGCAACATTGAGCAGCAGGCTAACAAGTCGCTATATGAGTACTATGAGCGCTTCAAGAGGCTGATCTCCAGTTGCCCTTATCATGGCTACTCCGAGTAGGACCTCGTATTTTATTTATACGGAGGTCTTCTTGATGATGAGCGGAGAATGGTGAATGCTGCATGTGGAGGGAACATCCTCAACAAGACTCCAGACCAGGGTTTTGAGGTCTTCTTTGAGCTATCTGAGGGCTCAAGACAATTAAGTAGAAAGGCGGGCGCCCAATCCGTGAGAGCTGCAGAGTCGCAGCCCAATTCCACTCTTCTTACTGAGGTGACTGAGATGAAAGAGATGATGAAGAGGTGCATGATGAAGGGTGGCCTGCAACAAGTCAAATCATGTGGGATATGTCAAGATAGGATGCATCCAACTGACGCATGTCCCACACTGCAGGAGCCCACTGCTGAGGTGAATGCGATTGGTGGATATGGCCCTCAAAGGCCAAGATATGACCCGTACTCCAACACCTACAATCCAGGGTGGAGAGATCACCCCAACTTGAGGTACGAGAATCAGCAGAACACTCATCAAGGTCAGGAGAACCAGGACTACCAGCAGAGGCCATCATAATTTCTCCCCCGCCCACAACAGTTCCAACAGCCTGGGGGTCAACCATTTAGAGCTCCATATGACCAGAGACCCCAGGGCCAGAGTTCTAGTGCCCAAGCGACATGTGAGGAGAAGGTCAACACCCTTATCCAGAGCATGACTACTATGGCCAACACGGTGGCAACGATGGGGACACGAATTTCATCATTGGCAGACATTGTGGCCCAGAATCAGCAGGAGACAAAGTCCAGTATTCAAAATCTGGAGAAGCAAATGGGTCTGATCGCTATTGTTGTGAGCAGGCTAGAGGCTCGTAAGTCGGGAAAACTACCCTCTCAAACGGTAGTCAAACCGAGGGAGAATGTGTGCGCCATGACGCCGAGGAGTGGGGCTGAGGTAGAAGCCAGGAGAGCCAAGGAGAAGGACATCCGCGACCGCAATGAAGAGAACCACGCGGATGCATCACAGAGACAGAGGGCGAAATCGAGGAAATTCCGCGATCGCGGTAGGAGAACCGCGACCGCGGAAAAGTTACGGAATTATTAGATGCCCAAGTCGAGAGCAATCCGCGACCGCGGGGCGAAATCCGCGATCGCGGAAAAATAGCTGAGGGAAGCGACCTGTTCGAGAATAAACCGCGACCGCGGTCACCAATCCGCGATCGCGAATCTGCCGGAGATGTGTCCTTTCGCTACAAAGACCCTTATGACGACTATGTGAGGCCCTATTTCCATCCACTCGGATCCGAGAAGCCTCCCGCCCCTTTCCCTGAAGCTCTGGCGGATACTAGGAGGCCAGCCAATGACAAGGAGCTGTTTGAAATGTTTAGCAACTGCGAGGTAAACATTCCTTTGCTTAAGCTTATTAATAGTATCCCACGCTATGCTAAATTTTTGAAGGAGCTCTGCACCCTAAAGAGAAAGAGGGCTGTGAAAGAGAAAAAGAAGGTGGTGGTGAGTGAGAATGTGTCCGCTATGCTGCAAAAGCGGATACCTAAGAAGGCTAGCAATCCAGGGATGTTCACCATTCCCTGCAAGATTGGGGGTACCTTGTTCGACTAGGCTTTACTTGATTTGGGTGCTACCTCTCACACTACGAGTCTTTGAAGTTGGGCCCACTAGAGAAGACGGGGATTGTCATCCAACTGGCGGACAATTCATATGTCTACCCTAAAGGAGTTGTGCAGGACGTGCTGGTCAAGGTGGACAAGTTGGTGTTCCCTGTAGACTTCTTTGTGATGGACACGGGGCAGGACAAGGATGCGCCAGTGATGCTAGGAAGGTCGTTCATTAATACGGCGAGTACAAAGATCGATGTGAGCAGTGGTTCGCTCACTATGGAATTCGACGGGGAGAGGGTCGGATTCAATATAGATGATTCGAAGAGACACCCTCCAGATGGGAACCCCGAGTGCTCAATGGAGGTGAGCGAACCAAGTTGAGGGAGATTGAGTAGTGTGTCGAGCCACGACAATAACTAAGGCGCTATCCGGGAGGCAACCCGAGGTATGTACTTATTTCCTTGCTTCTCATTCTTTATTTTTGGATTTGTTTTAGTGTGTTTTTGCTTTTCTTTTGTTTTTGTTTTGTTCGAACTAACCTGCAGGGAGGAGACCCTATGCCAATTGAAGACGGTGCTTACCCCACCAATGTAAGTCTCCTATTGCTATGCACCAAAAAAAAATATCCGAAAAAACCTTAAACATAATTTTTTTATTTTTTTAAAAAAGTTTTACCGAAGGCCAGCTGTCCAGGAGTTCCCCATGGAGAGAAGGTGCGCATCATGTTGTCACAGAGGAAACATTAGCCCTACATATTATTTGGCAACGATGATGGCCCTACATTCAACAACTGAGGAAGAGGAACACTAGAGCCCCCACCATGATTACATCTGGGCTCCACCATGTGTTCATTGAAGGCCGTGCAACCCTGACATTCTTGTTATGCCACTACTCACCAAAGTGGTTCCCTTTGGTTGCACGGTAGGAGAAGAGTATTGATTTGAAGACCCACACAACACCAGAGACCTGTGCTTATATGATTTTACCGCCATCAATAACTTCAGTGTCCAAGCCAACTCGGCGACGTTTGTGAGTTAATTTTTTTTCCTTTTCTTGTGCTTCTATTCTTTTTGTCTTTCATTACATTGAGGATAATGCAATGTTTAAGCATGGAGGAGGGTTTTATACTTGCTATGTCGCTGAGGAGAAAGAAAAAAAAAATAGATAAAAAGCCAAAAATTGAAAAAAGCCAAAAATAAAAATCTTGGGATAAGTCAAAAACCCGAAAGGGTGGCTTAGGTAATAAGCAGGTGGCTTGGACCAGCATTAGGCTGGGGTAATAATTGGTCTAGAGTGATGTGAGATATATTGTGAGCCCATCTATTGAAAAATGAAATGAGTGGCTTGGTGAAAACCCGAAAGGGCGCCTTGGCAAAATTAGTGAAAAGAAGAAGAGTGATTTTTAGGAATCATCATTTTACCTGGCGTGGTGACATAAGAAGAGGTGATATCAGGAGGATTCGGGTATGTCACTCTGGGAGGCATAAGAAGATAGATGGGAGACTAGGATTAGATTTTTATTCACTCTATGGTGTTTGGGATAAGCTTGGGGGAAGTACTCTGCTTTCCTTTAAGATTTGAGGTGTGTGGTGTTGATTGGTGTTTTTGTATGTTGTGATGTGCTTATTGTGTTTGGTGCCTGGAGTTTATTGTTAGGTGAGATTCTTAGAGGAGATGATTTTTCTATGCTTCCTGAGACCTTGGAGATTTGATTGGAGGAGTAGGTTTACTTTAGCTTACTCGAGGACGAGCAAGGTTTAAGCATGGGGGATTTGATCAGCACTATTTTATAGTGCCTTTGTAGGAGTTGCTACCGGGGTTTGAGGTGCCATTTATAGGGATTTAGAGCACAACTGTGTAGTTGGAAGTTAGAGATGAGAAGTGTGGATATGGTGGTCTGGAGGAGCTAATTGAAGACATCTAGATGAAGAGGAGTAGACCACCTGAGGAGACGAGGAAGAGTAGAGGACGAAGCCACACAAATGATGAAGGAGGAAGGCTGTCGCGAGCAACCGCTAGCAAGAAGATAAGCCAAAGTCGTCCGCGGTGAAGAGCGAAGACACGGAGCTGAAGGAATGTCGCGCCCGCGATCGTGGCGAGGCCACCATGCCCGCGGGATATTCGAG
Source organism: Rheum nobile (assembly GCA_027886185.1). NCBI lineage: Eukaryota > Viridiplantae > Streptophyta > Magnoliopsida > Caryophyllales > Polygonaceae > Rheum > Rheum nobile. The sequence goes on along the minus strand of WOAB01000736.1, from coordinate 7,626,649 downwards.
GCTAGAAGTCGAAAACAAGGACCAATTTTCCGCGATCGCGGAAGGACACGGGAGGCGAGCGAAGGCAAATTTCCGAAGTTTCTTTATTTTTCCTTTTCCGAATTTCGTTATTTTCCTTTTATTCCGAATATTGTTTATTTCCTTTCTAGATTACTTTTCTTATCTTTTTTTCGTTTGAGTTTTAGGGTTAACTTATATTAACCTAGTTTCCATTCATTGTTAGATGACTTCGTTCATTACGTTATTTAGTAGTTTTTCCCTTTGAAGAATTTTGTTTCCAAGACTATGAGGAGCTAAGCACCCTTTTGCTTAGTCCGACAATTGAAGCTTTTCTTATGATTTGATTATGAGGTTAATTCTCTATTTTCTAATTCCTTTGGATTATATCTTTTCTCTTGAGCATATTCCTATTGATTGTTATTGATTTGACTAGCTTGATCACCTAGTTGATATTAGTAATTATCTATTGCTAGGGTTTGGATATTTCGAGTTGAGATTCCTTATCTGAAGTAGCAAGCATGATTTTCTAGGACTAGTTGGACTAGATTATTATGAAAGAGAATTGATTATGTGCTAAATGCTGTGAAACATCGGTGTTGTATGTATCCTGGTTTGATCCTATGCTCTATGCTGCTATTGTTCTAAATCTGGATAGTTTCTCGTGCGTTCAATAGTAAGGGTTGCTAGAACTAGTTGGGCTAGTGACTATATAAGAATAGGGACATGAATAATCAAAGAAAAAGAATAGAGATAACCTAGGATCGATCATTCATATGAAAAGTGGATATTTGTTTGGCTAAGTGTTTTCCCTTTAATTGATAAAACTCTTTGCTTTCTTTACTTATTTGACAACAATCAACCAAAACCCCCCATTGTTACTTTTGCATGCTAATAACCACAAAGATTTACAACTCCTCCCCGTGGGATCGACCCTGCTTACCCAGACTACTAGTTTAGGTTTGTTAGGAATTATTTTGACCAGGTTAACACGACTAAAACCTGCCTGTCAGTGGTGGTTCGCGATGATGGGTTTGTTGACGGCGATGACTGTGAAGACGGTGACGACAACGCGAAGCTTGGTGGCGATGGAAGCGATTGATGGGAAGAATGGTTAGTGATGGCGGAAGCGGTTTGGTGAGGGATAGATGACTTGAAAAGACAAGTCTTTGGTGTCGTAGCGTCGACTGCGGGTGAAGGAGATGCGAAGGTAGACTGGCTTGAAGGTTCAAGAAATTGCCATAGCGTCGGCGACAGAATGAAGGGGATGCGAAGATAGAGGGTTTGACGTCCGATCAAGGGAAGGAGGATAAACACTCGACTTGAAACCTTGAACTTAAATTGAATGTAAAGAAACAAGAACAACAAAGAGGGCTATAAATAGCCAATGTAACTCGGCCAAGACCTAATGGACTTGGGCCGAAAGGAGCCTATGGGCTAGCCCATGCAAGCATGCAAAAGGCACAACCCTAAAAATAGAAATGATGTAACTAGAAACTATCTAAAACAAGCAAGAATACTAAATATAGAAATTGTCTCAAAAGAACGCGTTAACATCCGAACGCGGCGAAGTTATTGAAGCAAACATCGCGAGAGGCTCAGATGAACGCCTTCTTTGAACACGAAGGGTCGATGGCCTCGCGAGTGGATGAACGCGTTACCGGCTCAAATGAACGCGATGTTCCGATGGTGGCGAGGATGACGAGTCTTGGATTGGTGTCTGGGCTTCCTTGGCCAGTGACGACGCGTGCGACAAGTGACGTGACGGCGGAGGCGATGGCTTTGGACCTAGACCTTGTTACTGGGCCTTCTGAGTGTAGGCTCATGGCTTCTTCCTCGTCTTGGGCCGTCATGGGAGGCAGGGTAACATCATCATGCCCAAAAGATTTCTCCTTTCGAGCTCTTTTGCTTCATCTAGGTTCATCTTTTTCCTCTTCTGTTTCATTTACAGAAGTGTCTTCTTCTCTTTGTTCACGAGTTCGTTTCGGATGTTCTTTATCCTTGCACGGAAACACATGTTCAAAGAAGGACACATTCCTTGATTCCATTATTGTATTTGCATATATATCTGGTATATCAGATTTATATACCAGAAACCGATAAGCACTACTGTTGTGTGCATATCCTATGAAAATACAATCAACGGTCTTAGGTCCAATTGTGACCTTTTTAAGAGGTGGTACTGCCACTTTTGCTAGGCACCCCTACACTTTGAGGTATTTGTACGATGGTACATTACCTTTCCAAAGTTCGTATGGCGTCTTGCCAGTAACCTTATGCGGTATTTTGTTGAGGATATAATTGGTGGTAAGCAGCGCTTTCCCCCACATGTTCTGGGGTAACCCAGATTTCTACAACATTGCATTCATCATCTCTTTCAGAGTTCGGTTCTTTCGTTCTGCAACTCCGATAGATTCTGGTGAGTAGGGAGCAGTTGTTGGATGAATAATCACGTGTTCTCTACAGAACGCGTTGGAAGGTTCATCATACTCGCCTCCTCTATCACTTCAGATTATTTTTATGGTTTTGCTAAGTTGGTTTTCAACTTCCAACTTGTATTCCTTGAATTTTTCCAAGGCTTCATCCTTGCTTCTTAGCAAGTATACATAACAGTATTTTGTGCAATCATCAATAAAGTTCAAGAAATACTTTTTACCACCTCTAGTTTGCACAAATTTTAAATCACACAGATTTGTGTGTATTAAACCTAGAGGTTCGGTTGTTCTCTCTACATGTGGGGATGGCATTTTTTGTGAGTTTGGCTTGTACGCATACTTTACATTTGTCTTTACTTGATTTGCATTTTGGAATCAGGTTCATGTTAATTAGTCTTTGTATAGACTTGTAATTCACATGCCCTAATCGTTCATGCCAAATATTAAAAGACTCAACAACATAAGCAATAGGATTATTCTTATTCATTGAAACATCGGTTACAATAGATTTTGGGATGACTGTCATTACATTCATTTTGACCAGTCCATCCTTTACATAACCCTTGCCCAAATAAACCCCATTCTTAGAGAGAACTAGCTTGTCAGACACGAACTTCACTGCGAAGCCGTTCTTGCTCAGCAAGGTGTCGGAGATCAGATTCTTCCTTATTTCTGGCACATGCATGACATTGTTGAGAGTCAGCTCCTTCTCGGAAGTCAGCTTCAACACCACTTTGCCATGACCTTCTACCTTGGATGTGGACGAGTTCCCCATAAATAGATGCGCGTCGCTCTTGCTCTGCTGATAAGTGGTGAATATTCCCATGTTAGAGCAGATATGTCTGGTAGCACTTGTATCGTACCACCATTCCCTTGGGTTGCTTCCAACCATGTTGACTTCAGACACTACAACACACAGATCTGCATCCGAGAGCCTGCTTTTAGTCATGTTGACTTGGGATTTCCCCTTGTCCTTGCGCGGATCAGCCTTGCTACGACATTCGTTAGCCTTGTGACCCATTTTACCACACTTGTGGCATTTCCCACTGAACTTCTTAGCTGGTTGCTTCTTGAAGTTGTTGGAGCTTTGGGGTTGGAACTTCCGTTTCTTCCCTTTGTCCTTGTGTTCAGCCAAGTTAGCCTTCTGTTCAACAGGTTGAACCCCATCTATTTTGCGGTTGGTTGACTCAATCCGCAGCCTGACAATCAAGTCCTCGACGGTCATCGCCTTTCGCTTGTGCTTTAGGTAGCTCTTGAAATCCTTCCAACATGGAGGGAGTTTCTCAATGAATGCATCCACCTGAAACGTCTCACAGATCGACATTCCTTCAGCAATGATCTCGTGCGTGAAAAGCTGCATCTCTTCAACTTGCTCCAGGATGGGCTTAGAGTCCACCATTTTGAAGTCTAGAAACTTCGTCACTGCGAACTTCTTGGAGCCTGCATCCTCAGACTTGTACTTCCACTCCAAGGTAATCCAGAGTTCCTTGGAGGTCTTGATCTTGTTGTACACATTGTACAGTGGATCTATCAGGCAACTTTGAACCCAACATTTACACAGAAAATCCCCATGAGTCCAGGCCTCAACGCTGGCTAGGGCAAACGGATCTGTATTGTGAGGCGAAAGCACAGGCTTATCCTCATTCAGATACTTCTCTAGCTTCAGTGTGGTCAGGATAAAGAACATCTTCTGCTGCCATGTCTTGAAGCCAGTTTCATCGAACTTTTCTGGCATCAAGCCTGCGTTTACAGCACCAGGCATATGGACTGTCGGTTGGATAGTCTGAAAAGCAGTCAGGTGGACAACCTGATTAGCATCAGTTCCGACCCTCGTGGCTTGCAGATTCGCCGCATGCAGATTTACTACTGGCAAATTCACCACTGGAAAATTCACTACAGGCAGACCACTCCCAAAACTAAATTTGGGGTGTCGACTCAGCAGGATTTCCATTTCCGGCTCTAGCAACCTTAGCGACAGATTTCTCAGTCATATCAGCCATACTAACAGAATCTGTTTACAAAAACGCAAACCAGAAATCAGTACGGAAATATATTAGGAATGCAATTTTAATACCGAATTAAATTGCAGAACCGAATTTTTTTTTCATATTTTTCTATACAACAGTACAGATGGCCGAATGGATTTAAAAATTCAGATTCAAAATAAATTCGAATGAAATTCCAAAAGCAATTTTTCCTGCAACAAGGTTAGAAACCACAAATAAAGAAAGTCCCTGCGCTGTGTATAAACTCAAAAACACAAATTCGTTAGTGCGTAAAGCAGTTTAAGCGAAATTTCAGAATTAAGACTGTAGGAACACTATTCCCGAATCGAACAGAATTTAAACTGCAAAAATTGAAACGCACAATAACATTAAATAAACCGGTGAAACAATACCGAACAGTGATCGGATTGAATGTCGTTGCAGAGGCGAGAAGGATCTCTATCCTTAATTCTGAAATCGCCCTGTATTGCGACGGTTCTGTAGCGATCCGAATCCAAGGATACAACTGCAAAATAATCTTCTGAATTGCGCAACCAATGATCAGAAGCCTACGAACTTGTTTCTGTGTTGTACTCTCAGACTCGATTAAAACAGAGAAGGTGAAAAAGGGAGACTGTTTTCGGATGCCTTCGAATGAGAGGCAGAGCTGCTCTTTTAAAGAGCCTCTGGAGTCCACTAACGAAGTGGGGAAGGTGGAGGAGATTCTGTTGCGCTTCAACAGAGTGGAGGAGAAAAGGAAGGAGGACCGAGTCCAGCGCAACTGCCCCGAATTCTCGCGCTGGGTCAAAGCAGTTGTTGCTGGGGACTTCTGGATCGGCCCAAAAAAAAATAGCGTTGGCTGGCCAGCCCAAGCTACGTATTGGGCCCAAGCCCATGCTCAGCTTGGCTCAGCCCGCCCGGCTCGGCGCACGTGGTCTTGATGAGCTAGGTCCTCTCTCCATTACACATGGGTGGTGAGAAAAGGAAAGGAGGACCGAGTCCAGCGCAACTGCCCCGAATTCTCGCGCTGGGTCAAAGCAGCTGTTGCTGGGGACTTCTGGATCGGCCCAAAAAAAAAAGCGTTGGCTGGACAGCCCAAGCTACGTATTGGGCCCAAGCCCAGGCTCGGCTCGGCCTTGATGAGCTAGGTCCTCTCTCCATTACACATGGGTGGTGAGTGGTGACCCAAGGCCACAACCTTGGATCTATTTTCCTAGTATATATACTAGTGGTTTTATCTCCTAAACTTTCAATGTGGGACAAATTTTTACCCCAACATTTTCCCAAGTTATGCATTGCATGCAACCGACTTTGGACCTCCATTTCTCATTCAAACGGAATTTATTTTTATCGTATGAGTACATTACGAGAATGTGCTCGCGTAGACGAAGCCAATGCTTCCATTTTCCGGTGTTGACATTGGCCGGAGCCCACCGGAATTGTGTTCGGAAAAGTTACTAGCGCCACATTTAAAAATGAGTTCCAACAAGAAGTACGGTGGAGAGGAAGGCTACACCGATTTTACAAAGACGGTGGATGGGCTCATTAAGCTATTAGGAGCTTACTATATTGGAGACTTCATAAGTGGGTTGGGTTGGGTTAATAAGATTAATGGGGTTGATGCCAAGGTTAATAGTGTTGCTAGCATGCTTGACCACTTTCTAGAAAGAATATTGCAAGATCATTCAAATCATGCTAGAAAAAGAAGTGGAGATGGAGGAGAACTTGGAGAATTTTGTTGATGTCTTACTTGAAGCTCAGAGAAATGATACAATTAGTGCATACCCGCTCATCAAAAGAGAGAGTATCAAATGTCTCATACAGGTATGCATCATTTGAAACATAATATAAGAACAACACTTCTATTGATAATATAATAGAAATTGATATATATATATATATATATATATATATATATATGTATATATAGTATAGTTGTAAACTGTAATATGAACTAAAAGCTTTGGAGGTCTATCATAATAGTTTGGATTTTCCCCGGGTGGAGAGCACAATAGAAAAAATTCGGAAACAAAATATATATGTTACAACTTATTTGTTAGAATATTATGCTCTTAAAATTATAAAATAAGGAATAAAATTTTGTACCCACTAATGATATGCAAAGCTTTTTTTTAATGTGTAAAAGATGCTGCAGGCGAAGCTTAATGTGCTAACGATGATAAAGATATGATCCTAACAAAGAAAGCAGTTTGCAAAAGATAATTAATCTAGCATTGTGCAGGTCTAATTTTGTTTACTACAAGGTTAATGGGTTCAGATGATGATTGAGGGTATGTTCAGTTGACGGTACAAGCTTAGCTTACGAGTTAGAAGTGGAAATTTAAGTTATACTCCCTCTATAAAAAAGTAATTTTAGAATTTAACACACTTATTAATAAATACAATAATTATCCTATATTCTCGTAATTTTTTTTAAAATTTATAATTATTTAATAACTTGTTTCAATTATTGCCAATAAACATAAAAAAATTATATAAAAACAGCCAAAAAATACAATTTTCAATATCAAACCTCCTAACTCACTAATAAATTATTACTAAATACTTAAAATGATAATATTTTCGTTACAAAAATTTTGGGTTAAAATGATAATTTTTTTTATACGGATGGAGTATTAAGCAAAGCTAACTTACATTAACCAAACCGACCCTGTTCTTTGTCATTTATACCGAGAACATGGCTTTTTTAATTTGATGGAATTCACATAGTTTTCTCGGGTTAAACTACATGTAATTTGTAGAATAACACACGATTCTTTCTGAAATCCAATTCATGTGAAAATTTTCATTTTTTCATGTATGCAGGACATAGTTGCAGGTGGAACATATACAACTTCCATAGTGTTAGAATGGACAATGTCAGAACTGTTGAGGAATCCTGGAGTACTGATGCAAGAATTACAGAAGGAAGTATCAAGAATCTCCATAGACAAAGAGATTGTAACGGACGATGACTTGGAGAGTATGAACTACTTAAAAGCAGTGCTCAAGGAGACTCTCCGATTGCATCTTCCGGCACCATTGTTGATCCCCCATGAATGCACTCAAGACATTACAATCAATGGCTATGACATTCTTGCAGGGACACAAGTTATTGTCAATGCGTGGGCGATTAGCAGAAACCCGAAATACTGGGAAGAACCCGGAAGTTTCTACCCAGAGAGGTTTCTGGATTCTCCAATAGACTTCAAAGGACATGATTTTCAATACATCCCATTCGGATCTGGGAGAAGGATTTGCCCCGGGATGGCACTCGCGACGACTACCATGCAACTTGTGATAGCCAATCTCGTGCATCGATTCGACTGGTTGTTGCCGGATGGAGCATGAAAGCTATTGATAATCCACTAATATTCTCATTAACAAACAGAGGTATATATACAGTACATGAGGGAGAACGAGAGGTCCCAGTTAAGAAGATGGAAAGACATCAGTTAATATACAAGAAGATGGAAAGACAATAATCAATGAATCTGTAGTCTAACACCCCCCCCCCCCCCCCCGCAAGCTCATGGTGGACTTCGAACATGTAGCTTGGAACAAAGATGAATAAACCGAGTGGACCCAAGAGCCTTGGTAAAAACATCAGCGATCTGTTCATGAGAATTGATGTGGCGGACAACTAACTCCTTGGACTCCACTTTTTCACGAACAAAGTGGAAGTCAATATGAATATGCTTCGAGCGGCTGTTAATAACAGGATTGCGTGTCATAAACATTGCACTGAGACTGTCAGACAGCAAGACAGGAGACGTCACAAGTGAGAGGCGCAAGTCAAGCAGAAGCTGGGAAATCCAAGTCAATTCGGCAACAGTAGAAGCAATGGCCCTGCATTCGGCCTCAGTGCTAGAGCGAGCAACAACCTTCTGTTTTCGAGACGTCCAACTAATGAGAGAATTGCCAAAATAAATGGCAAAACCAAATTGAGACCTACAGTCATCAATATCAGAAGCCCAACCTGCATCACAGAAAGCGACCAAAGTAGGGCGAGGAGCTGGACATAGAACGAGATTATGTGAAAGAGTGCCCTTCAGGTAGCGTAAAATGCGCTTCACAGCAGACCAATGATCATCTGTAGGCCGATGCATATACTGACATACCCGATTAACAACATAAGAGATCTTCGGGCGAGTGATCGTAACATATTGAAGCGCACCAACAATGCTTCTATACAGCTTCGGATCAAGCATGGCATCACCCTGTGCCACAAGACGAGAATGAGGCTCCGCTGGACTGCTAATAGGCTTGGCATCCGCCATTTTAGCACGAGAAAGGAGGTCGCGAATGTATTTCTGCTGACATAGATGCAACCGGTCATCAACACGAGAGACCTCAATGCCAAGGAAGTAATGAACTGGCCCCAGATCCTTGAGAGCAAAAGTACTGTTGAGGTTCCTAATAAATGAAGTAACAGCGGAAGCAGAGTTGCCGGTGACTATCAGGTCATCGACATAAACAAGCACATATATGATAATCCGGGCGCGAAATAGAACAAAGAGAGAGCAATCAGACTGACAAGCATGAAAACTAGACTGTAACATGTAGGATTTCAGCTTACTGAACCAAGCTCGCGGAGCTTGTTTAAGGCCATAGAGAGCCTTATGTAGACGGCAAACATGATGAGGGCGAGATGAATCAACAAAACCAGCGGGCTGCTCCATGAAAACCTGTTCAACTAAGTCACCATTCAGGAAGGCATTGTTGATATCCAATTGGCGAATAGGCCACCGCTGAGTGAGAGCAATGGTGAGAACAAGACGGATAGTAGTGGGGCGGACAACAGGACTGAACGTATCAAAATAATCAACACCTTCTTCTTGATGATAGCCTTTGGCCACAAGTCGGGCCTTGTAACGATCAACTGAGACATCGGCCTTCCTTTTAATCCTGTAAACCCACTTACAACCCACAACATTGGTATGCTTGGGACAAGGAACTAAAGACCACGTACCTGTGCCTTGTAGGGCATCGAACTCGGACTTCATGGCGGAGAGCCAGTGAGGGTGTTTTCGGGCTTGATTGAAGGTCTTTGGCTCAAGATCTAGGGAAGGGTCAGGAGGCAAAGGATATTTGGTGGAGGTGTAGGCTTTGGGCTTAAGGTTGCCAGTGGCTGCCCGGGTAGTCATAGGATGAGTGGACTTGTCAGAGGGACGCAAGTGTGGATGTGGATTGGGAGGCACAGGAGGGGGCAGTTGCAGCGGTGAGACCGCAGGGCTAGGAGAGGTGGGTAACAAGGCTAAAGCATCATCAGAATTGGACTGCAAAGTCGGTGACGGAGGCAAGGGCGCTTGATCTCTCGGAGTGTTAGCAACGGCCGACTGCAACGGAGGTGACAAGGGCAGCGAGCTGGGCGGAGACACAGCGGAAGACAACAGGTCAAGAGTTACTAATGGCGAAGGAGACTCGGGAGAAGAAGACACAGTAGGGGACACAGATGGAAAAACGGACTCATGAAAAAGAACATGACGACTAATATATGTACGACGAGACTCAGAATTGTAGCAGATATACCCTTTGTGGTGTGAACTGTAACCCAAAAAGACGCAAGGCATGGTCTTGAACTCAAGCTTGTTGTGACGATAAGGACCCAAGTAAGGGAAACAAAGACACCCAAAAGACTTTAGAAACGAATAATCCGGGATGCGTTTGTAAAGTCGATGATATGGGGAATCTTGATGGAGGATCGGTGTAGGAGTGCGATTATGGAGGTAGATAGCAGTATGAAAGGCATGTTCCCAAAATTCAGGGGGGAGTTTAGAATGAGCCAGAAGGGTAAGGCCTTTTTCTTGTATGGTGTGATTCCGCCGTTCAACCACCCCATTTTGTGCAGGAGTATGAGGGCAGGAAACGCGGTGAAGGATTCCTTCAGCTTGGAGAAAAGAAGAGACAGTTCTGTATTCCCCACCCCAGTCTGTTTGAAGGGCTTTAATTTGGGCTTGAAAATGAGTTTTGACCATGCGTTGAAACAATTGAAAGTAGTGGAGGACCTGCGATTTATGAGTCATGAAGTAGATCCATGTGAAACGGGTACAATCATCAACAAACAAGACAAAGAAACGACTACCATTAAGAGAGAGTGTAGGTGCAGGGCCCCAGACATCAGAGTAAATAAGCTCAAAAGGCGCAGTTTTGGACTCATGACGCGACAAAATTGGTAAACGACTGCTCTTGCCCAAGGGGCAGGACGGGCACATGAAGTGCGCATTATTAGACGACACAGGTAGCTTGAACCGACTCAAAACAAAACGTAAAACAGGAAGACTCGGATGACCCAGACGATGGTGCCAATGAGGTGAAGAGGTACGCTCGCCCACCATAGCCGTTTTCAATTTTGGAGAGTTGTCCGGCGGTAGACAGTATAGGCCATTGCTAACATTTCCTTTGAGAAGAACCCTGCCCTGCATGTCCTTTATCAAACAGAAAGTGGGGTGAAATTCAAGGTAAATGTCATTATCCTTTGTCAATTTGGCAATGCTAATAAGATTTTTCCTCATAGTAGGAACAAGCAAGACATTGGAAAGCGTTAAGGGACGGTCAAGGGCAGAAAGAGAAGAATGACCAATATGAGTTATGGGAAGAGTGGTACCATTGCCGAGGGCGAGTTGGTCCGAGCCATTATAGTCCGAGTCGAGCGACACCTTTCCAAGGTCACCGGTAATATGATCAGTTGCTCCCGTGTCGAGATACCAATTAGCATCGTTGATAGCCGATGAGGATGACGCCATGAATGCAGCGGGTGGAGTCTGATTGAGCTGTTCAGCGGGATGCCGAGACGGGAAGAATTGGACGTTCAAACGGCTGTAACAATCCTTAGCCGAGTGTCCAGGGCGGTCACAAATCTGACACATGGTGCGAGGAGGGCGAGTCTGACCAACAGTGTCACCGGAATCACGGCTTGAGGATGACCGATCATCAGGGTATGATGATGGCCCAGGAGCACGTCCAGGTTGGTGACGAGACAGAGGACGATCAGATGTGGTCCGACGTTGTTGATTACCGGAAGAGCGGCCTTGAGAATAATTGGCAGCAGGCTGTAGGTTGGACATAGAGCGTGCCTCTTCTTACAAGCGCTCTTCTTCCGTCAATAAATAACCAAGGAGATCGTCGGGATGAAAGGGTTCAAGGCGCATATTGGCAGCAGCCTTGAACGGGCCATAGGAGGAGTTGAGCCCATGGATAACAGAGGCAACAAGGTCAGCATCAGATACTGGTTGCAGGCAGTCGGCAAGAGCATCAGCAAGACTACGCTTCTTCTCGAAATACTCGAGCATGGAAAGATTGCCTTTGGGAAGAGTATTGAGTTGCTGCTTTAGATTCATGGAACGGGCGCGGGATTGTGCCTGAAACATTCGTTCCAGCGTGAGCCAAGCTTCCCGAGAAAAAGTGGCTTTCACCAAGTACCCAAGAAGCGGAGAGGAGATCGTCGTACGGAGCCATATGAGAACGAATTTATCATGCCTTTTCCAAGTAAGGAACTCGGGATTTGGATCAGTAGAAGTCGGAGCGGTGCCGAAAGCAGGAGTCTGAACAGTCGGCGGCGGAGCAACACCAACAGTGACGAAGTCTTTCAACTCAAAAGCATCAAGAGCATCGAGAATATTTGAACGCCAAATAGCATAATTGGTACGTTCAAGCTTGAAGGAAAAAACCGGGAATTGAAGCCCGGCAGTGGGACTGGTGCCAAAGGCGGCAGACAAGAGGCTCGCTCCACTGGTGCGAGAGTTAGAGCCAACTGAAGAGGATTCGTCGGTGGTGATAGTCATGATGTGGAGAGATTGCCGGAAAGGACTGGGTAAAAAAATAAAAATAAAAAATTAGAGAGTGAGGATCGGTGCTCTGGATACCATGAAAGCTATTGATAATCCACTAATATTCTCATTAACAAATAGAGGTATATATACAGTACATGAGGGAGAACGAGAGGTCCCAGTTAAGAAGATGGAAAGACATCAGTTAATATACAAGAAGATGGAAATACAATAATCAATGAATCTGTAGTCTAACAGAGCATCAGTTGAGTCTCTGGACATGACTGAATCTCCTGGCATTACTGTTCACAGGAATGCTCCTCTTCTCCTTGTTGCATCTCAAAGAATTAATTAGCTAGATACTTCAAAACACTATATTATAACGTATCAAAAACTACAAAAGTGTTGCTACTATCTCTTTAATGATATAATGAGATCAATAACCCCAACTTGCAAGTAGATTCTACTGAATTCTGAGATGATCTTGAAATTTTGCCAGATGAAGGCATCTATACGAAAGAAACAAAGATGGCTAAAAATTGTAGCAAATTAATGGAGGAAATCTTGGACGAAGGATCTCCACATTTGTCCACGACAATGCTTAGGTAAACTCAATTAGAGATCCACCTGAAAATCGCCTGCATTCATTTATCTACTAACTCTTGTCAAATGATAGTAAACATGCATAAATTTCAACTAACAATCGCTACCGCGTAGAGCTAATCAAATCTAGACCTGTTGAGAACTCAGAATCTAGGGATAAAGCGAATAAACTTTTGTTATGGCGTTCCGTTAATTCCATATATCTATGGTAGCTTAGTAATCCAAATAAATAATTAAGTTATTGTCGCATAAATAACACTCAGGTTTAACTCTAGTAAACTAATAATAATAATCTTATGTCGGTCTCATACCTATCTGAGTTATCTAGTGGAGTTATCTCATGTCGGTCTCAAACCTAATAGAATTCTAATCAACTTTCATCAATTGCATTAAGTATTTTAAGATTGAATTAAATAAAGTTCCAGGTTTGAATTTAGGCAGATATCATATTTAAATTTACTTGCACATTGTTGGGATTACATTAGCCCTATAAATATGAAATTAGCTATATATGCTTAGAGAAACAATCAAAGACATCGCTTCAACACAAGAAATCATTCAACTAGGTTAGAGAAAGAAAATACATAGTCAGATCCATGGGAACAATCTCAAATTTGTCTTGAAATCCTTGTAAACAACATTAAATGTTCTCTAGGCTAGAATGACACAATAGAAGACATTCTGAAAATTAAAGCTAGAAAACGATTTACTGTCTAAAAAATGCCTTGGGCCGAAGCCCATAATCCGGTACAAGATGCGGTGCACGGACCACATCACCTCCGTGCACACAGCAATTGCAGAAAATAGACAGATGTGCACAGTCCGTTCACTTGACTGCACGAACCACTTCACCTATGTGGATAACACACTGCACGAACTGCTTCTTCATGCAGAGACACATGCACGGTCCATGCAGTTGGGCACACATACCATTTCTCCTCTGTGCACTTCTAGGCAAATTCCCATAGGCATGATTTATCGTTGCACGGCCCGTTCGGTTGAGCGTGCGGGCTAGCTCTCCTCCGTACACTCCTTGTTTCTGTGCATTGGACCATGCATCTAAACTTCTTGGTCTGTGTGCTTCATTTCTTGGCTTGATACTCCTCCAATCATGACCACGTCTACCATGACTCATGATATGCAACTCTAATGACATTAACTCCACTATTTCACGTGAAAACTCGCAATATCCTCGTGCATTCATCTATTATAGAGAAAAAAATGCATCTAGCTAAAAATGCAAATTAAAATGCATTGAATAACCTAAATTATAACACAAATGAATGTAGTAAGCTTAATATCCCAAAAAGTACAAGTTCAGGTTGTTCAATCAACACAAATTTACAAATATTTTTTTCCCATGTGAATCGTACAAGAGGAAGCAAGAAGTTCAGAGAGTAAACGGAGGAAAGAGAGAAAACAGAGTGGTAGGAGAAAAGGAAAAGAGAAAGTGAAAGTGAAAGTTTGTTATGTGTGTAAGAATTCGATTACCGAGAGCTCTTTTGTACAAGGAGAAGGCACGTGTATCTCACGTGATTTTATTCAGAATATAAAATCTACTCTATCACCCCCTAAGATGTAGATGGTGATCTAATAACCCCATTTTGGGAAACATTAAATGCAGTTGAACACACCAGGAAGAGACTTAGTAAGAAAATCTTCCAGATGATGTCGAGTAGGAATATAATTCAAGTAAATGAGACCTTCCGAGATCTTTTCCCCGACAAAATGACAATCCAACTCGATGTGCTTCATGCGCTCATGAAACACCGGATTGCGAGCAATATGCATAGCAACCTGGTTGTCACATTTAACTAGAATGAGAGTGATGTTGTCAAAAACAAAATCACCAAGAAGACGAGTCAACCAACCTATTCAAGAGCAAACTAGCCGCAGAGAGCGATACTCAGCTTCTGCATATGATAATGACATACTCTGTTGCTTTTTGGATTTCCAGGATACCAAATTGCCGTAAAAAAAATACTACATAGCCACTCACTGATTTGCGAGAGTGAAGGCGAATGGCCCAATCTACATTACAATAGGCTTGAAGATCAAGAGAATGAGATTGATTGAGAAGCAAAGCCTTGTTTTGAGTACTACGAAGGTAAGCTAAAACATGTAAGGGAGAAGTCTAACATGTAGGGGAGAAGTCTAACAATATGCCATTTTCTTTTCCAAACAACAAAGATTAGAACTCTAGCAGTGTCATCTTGATGACTAGGGGAGAAGTCTTGGTGTAATCAACCCCTTCTTATTGTGTGAAATATAATCCCTCATAACAAGTCTAGCTTTGTATCTTTCTACACTACCATATGCCTTCTTCTTCTTCACTTTATAGACCCACATGCAACTAATTGCTTTATTGCCCTTTGGAAGCTCCACAACATCCCAAGTCTTGATAAGATCAAAAGATGCAAACTCATATTTAATGGCTTGATGCCACATAGAAAACTGACAAGCTTCATCATAATTGCACGACTTAATTTCTAGATGAGAAATAGAAGTTAGTGTGGCACAACTGTGGTAAAGCTGGGTGATCGGCACTATTTTATAGTGCATTTGATGTGATTACGTCGCATCTTGAACAAGAGCTCGTTCGATGGACAGAGAGCGTCCCAAGGAGAACGTCAGTTCCAAGAGCTCGTTCCAAGGGACAGAGCGTTCCAAAGAGCCCATCAGTCCGAAGAGCTCGTTCGACGGACAGAGAGCGTCCCAAGGAGAACTTCAGTTCAAAGAGCTCGTTCAAGAACGTCTCAAAGAGCACATCAGTCTGAAGAGCTCGTTCGACGGACATAGAGCGTTCCAACGAGCACATCGGTCTGAAGAGCTCGTTCTATGGACAAAGAGAACGTTCCAAAGAGCCCATCAGTCTGAAGAGCTCGTTCGACGGACAGAGAGCGTCCCAAGGAGAACTTCAGTTCAAAGAGCTCGTTCAAGAATGTCTCAAAGAGCACATCAGTCCGAAGAGCTCGTTCGACGGACATAGAGCGTTCCAAAGAGAACGCTAGCCCACAAAGCTCGTTCAACGGACAGAGACTGAACCCAAACTGTCAATCTTCCCAAACGTCTATTCTTGAACACGAAGAGTCATCACCATTGAAGACTTTGTACCTAATTATGATCAAGACTCTTGAGTTGGTTCACCTCCTTAATGCTTGGCCATGTGAAGAGTCTCTTTTGAAGCTTCATTACTGCTATAAATATTGAACTTTGTTAAGTGTTTTGGGAGGCTTGATTTGAAGAAAATATTGAGAGTGTTTCGGGAGAGTTTTCCGGGTTTGGTGCGTCATATCCAAACTTGTTCGGTGAGTCATATCCAAATATGTTCGGTGAGTTGTATCCGAACGAAACCTTGGTTTTCTTTAGGTGTGTCATATCCTAAAGAGAATCGAACCCCTCTTTCAAATTACCTTGGTGTGTTATATCCTTGGTCTTTCGATTGCTTATCCCTTATATATATATAACAAATTCAGTTTATGCTTTGTTTTATTTCTATTATCTTCTTCTTTGTTTTAATCCCAAAACAAAACACAAAAACAAAGTTGATTGCTCGAGTACTCTTCAAGACAAAGCGGAGTTGGAACTTTCTTAGGCGACGGGACAATAATTTGAGGGTCAAACCTCATCAGTATTTCTAGGAGTTGTTACCAGGTTTGAGGTACCATTTGGAGAGATTTAGAGCACAATTGTGGATTATGGAGTTAGAACGGAGAAGTGTGGATTTGGTGGTCTGGAGGAGCTAATTGAAGACATCCAGAGAAAGAGGAGTTGACCACCTGAGGAGACGAAGAAAAATGGAGAAGAAAGTCCACACGAGGTGAAGAATACAAGGCCACCGTGAGCTACCGCTAGGACGACGAAGGGCCAAGATCGATCGCGGTGAATTTCCGAGAAAAGGAGCGAAGAGAAGGACGCCCGCGATGGCGGTGAATTAACCGCGCCCGCGGTAAATTGGAAGCAATAGGTCGAGAGCAAATTGGATAAAACCGCGATGGCGGTGGGCTCACCGCGGTCGCGGTGCTACACGGGAGACGGGCGAGGCTTTTCCGAAGATTTTATTCTTTTTCTTATTTCGTTTTTCCCTTAGTATTTTTTTATTTCCGAACCTATAGTTTAGTTTCCTTTGAAGTTACGTTTGTTATCTTTTCGTGGGAAGTTTTAGGTTAGTTTATATGAACCCTAGTTTCATTCATTGTGAATCCAGTTATTTTACGTTCATCAGTTTTTCCCTTTCAAGAATTATGTTTTCCAAGACTATGAGGAGCTAAGCACCATTTTGCTTAGTCCGACAATTGAAGCTTTTCTTATGATTTGATTGTGAAGTTAATTCTCTATTTCCTAATTCCTTTGGATTATATCTTTTCTCTTGAGCATATTCATATTGATTGTTATTGATTTGATTAGACTGATCACCTAGTTGAGTTTAGTAATTATCTATTGCTAGGGTTTGGAATTTACTGGTTGAGATTTCTTATCTAGAGTAGCATCCATGATTATATAGGACTGGTTGGACTAGATTGTTATGAAAGAGATCTAATTACATGCTAAATACTGCGAGTTATGGTGTTGTATGTATCCTGGTTTGATCCTATGCTCTATGCTGCTATTGTTCTAAATCTTGATAGTTTCTTGTGCGTTCAATAGTAAGGGTTGCTAGAACTGGTTGGGCTAGTGACTATATAAGAATAGGGATAGGAATAATCAAAGGAAAGGAATAGATATGACCTAGGACCGATCCATCATAGGAAAAGTGGATATTTGTCTGGCTAAGTGTTTTTCCCCTATTGATTACAAACGCTTTGCATTGTTTACTTGCTTACTTGATTGTTACTTGAAACCAAACCGAAACCCCCCCTTGTTACTTGCATGCTAAAGAACACTAAGAAATCACTTCCTCCTTGTGGGATCGACCTTGCTTACCCTGACTACTAGTTTAGGTTTGCTAGGAAATTATTTTGACCAGGTTTATATTGACTAAGAACCCGTCCGTCAAATTGGCGTCGTTGTCGGGGAAGGCAAGATTTGACCTTTCTTTGTGTTTGTTTGCGTGCGTGTTACTTTGGTGTGGACCTATCTTATGGTCCACACCTGTGCTACTGACTCTCCCCTTCTTGATTTTAATTCAGAGATTGAGAGAACGCTTTCCCAAAACCGCAAAGTAAATCGAGCTTTAGTCTTTGATAACCCCACGTTCGAGATGAGTGACGAGAACCAGACGCTGAGGCAGTTGACTGCCCCCAATCTGCAACAGCAACCGCTGGTTGTGCACTCTCCTGAGCTAGCAGATGGAGTAAATTTCGAGCTCAAATCCGGGTTGATCCACTTACTCCCCCATTTCCATGGGATGAGTGGTGAAGACCCCAACAAGCATCTCTCAGAGTTCCATTCGGTCTGCACCAGCATGAAGCCAAAGGGCGTAACGGAGGACCAGATCAAGCTGAGGGCCTTTCCTTTATCACTGAAGGATTCGGCCAATGACTGGTTCTATTATCTCACTCCAGGGAGCATTGACACATGGGTCAAGATGAAGAAGGCTTTCCTGGATAAGTACTTTCCGGCGACCAAGCTGAATAGCCTGAAGAGAAACATCAGCAACATCGAGCAGCAGGCTAATGAGTCGCTTTATGAGTAGTATGAGCGCTTCAAGATGCTGATATCCAGTTGCCCCTTTCATGGCTTTTCCGAGCAGGACCTCGTACTTTATTTGTACGGAGGTCTTCTTGATGAAGAGAGGAGGATGATGAACGCTGCTTGTGGAGGGAACATCCTCAACAAAACACCAACCGAAGTTTTTGAGGTTTTCTTCGAGCTATCTGAGGGCTCAAGACAGTTCAATAGAAGGGAGGGCGCCCAATCCGTGAAAGTTGCATAGTCTCAGCCCAATTCCACTCTTTTTGCTGAAGTGGCTCAAATCATGTGGGATATGTCAAGACACGATGCACCCAACTGACGCATGTCCCACCCTGCAGGAGCCAACTGCTGAAGTGAATGCTATTGGAGAATATGGCCCTCAAAGGCCACGATACGACCCATACTCCAACACCTACAATGCAGGGTGGAGAGATCACCCCAACCTGAGGTACGGGAATCAGCAGAATACTCATCCAGGGCAGGAGAATCAGGATTACCAACAAAGGCCACCACAGTTTCTCCCCCGTCCACAACAATACTAGCAGCCTGGGGGTCAACAACAATATAGACCCTATGAGCAAAGACCCTAGGGCACGAGTTCCAGTGTCCCTCCCTCTATGGAAGACAAAGTCAATGCCCTTGTCTATGGCATGACTACTATGGCGAACACAGTGTCAGCATTCGGGACGCGTGTTGGAGAATTGGCAAACACTGTGGCCCAGAACAAGCAGGAGACCAAGTCTAGTATTTAAAACCTAGAGAAGCAGATGGGTCAACTCTCTATTACGGTGGGCAGGCTGGAGGCTCGTGAGTCGGGGAAACTACCATCTCAAACGGTAGTCAACCTGAGGGAGAATGTTTGTGCTATGATGCTGAGAAGCGGGGCTGAAGTGGAGGCTAGAAGAGCCAAGGAAAAGGTGATCCACGAGAGGAACAAGGAGAACCACGATGGCGGTGAAGTCGTGGGCGAGGAAATCGAAAACGAGCAGCGACCGCCATCGCGGGACGACAGCCGCGACCGTGGTAAATTCGAGGGAATTTCGGAGCCCCAAGTCGAGAGAAAACCGCGACCGCGGGACCAAAACCGCGATTGCGGCCAATTCACTGAAGCAGACGAACAGGTCGTGATTTTACCGCGACCGCGATCGCCAATCCGCGATCGCGGTGAAGCCCTCGCAGCAGCCCGTCGTTACAAAGATCCCAACGACACCTATGTAAGGCCCTACTTTCCTCCTCTCGGATCCGAGAAGCCTCCCGTACCTTTTCTTGAAGCTTTGGCAGATACTAGGGAGCTAGCCAATGACAAGGAGCTGTATGAAACATTCAGCAACTGCGAGGTGAATATTCCTTTACTTAAATTGCTTAATAGTATTCCTCGTGCTGCTAAATATTTGAAGGAGCTCTGCACGCTCAAGAGAAAGAGGTCGGTGAAAGAGAAGAAGAAGGTGGTGGTGAGCGAGAATGTGTCCGCTATGCTACAAAAGCGGATACCTAAGAAGGCGAGCGATCCAGGGATGTTCATCATTCCCTGCAAGATTGGAGGTACCCTGTTCGACAGGGCATTACTTGATTTGGGTGCCTCAATCAATGTGTTGCCTCTCTTCCACTACGAATCCTTGGATGTAGCTAGGCCCACTAGAGAAGACAGGGATTGTCATCCAGCTGGCGGACAATTCCTATGTCTACCCGAATGGAGTTGTGCAGGACGTGCTAGTCGAGGTGGACCATTTGGTGTTCCCTGCAGACTTCTTTGTTATGGATACCGGGCAAGACAAGGATGCACCTGTAATGCTAGGGAGGCCGTTTATGAACACGGTGAGTACTAAGATTAACGTGAGCAGCGGTTCTCTCACTATGGAAATCGACGGGGAGAGGGTCGGATTCATCATTGATGATTCTAAGAGACACCCTCCAGATGGGAACCCCGAGTGCTCATTGGAGGTGAGCGAACCGAGTTGAGGAGAATGGAGTAGTATGTTAAGCCATGACAATAACTAAGGCGTTGTCCGGGAGGCAACCCGAGGTATGTTTTTCTTTCTTTGCTTTTCATTCTTTGTTTTTGCATTTGTTTTAGTGTGTTTTTGCTTTGTTTTTGTTTTTCATTGTTCAAACTAACCTGCAGGGAGGAGACCCTATGCGAATTAAAGAAGGTGTTTCCCACACCATTGTAAGTCTCTCTTTCCTTGCACTGAAAATAAAATCCCTAAAAAAACCTTAAACGGGGATCGAAAAAAAAAAAGGTTCCATCGAAGGCCAGCTGTCCGAGTTCCCCATGGAGATGGTGTGCATCATGTTGTCAAAGAACAGACATTAGCCCCATATTTGATTTGGCGACTGACGTGGCCTAAGGTCGTTATGCCAAATCAAAGTAAACCTCAACTTCCAAACTAGTATAGTAAGTAAGCAAGGGTCGAAATCCCAAGAGAATCACAAGCGCCTATTTTCTTGTTAACAATCAAATACCAATCGAACAGTGTAACAAAAGGGGGGTTTTGAGGTTTGGTTTGCTAAAATCTATGGATAAATCAAATAAGAAATAAAACAGAATAAATAATCTGCAATCAAATGTGAGAAAACACTTAGCCAGGCAATTTCCACTTAAGTTTTGGTTGGTTGATCCTAGATTACTTCCAATTCCTTCCTATGATTATTCCTGTCCCGATCTTGTGTAGATTCAGAGGGAAACCTTCCACAAAGAACCCTTACCAATGAATAACCCTAGTACCACTAAAGGTTCAACCCAAAGGCAGCAATACAAATAAGAATTAACCAGGATACACAGAACGCTCGCTCAGATGCATTTACCATGTAATTATCTCTCCCTACAATAGAACAATTTCAACCAGAGCATGTAAATTGTAGTTGCTACAGCGGAATAGGATGTTAGCCCAACAGTTTCCTAATCCTAGCAATATGAAAATCACCAACAACAACTAGTTGTGCGGGCTAGTGCAATCAATGAAATCCAATGGAATAAGCTTAGAAGAGATAATATAATCCAATAGGAATTAAGAAAGGGAACATAACCTCACAACCAATAATCAAAACTTAAGCTTCCATTGCCAGACTAAGCCAAAGAGGCTTAGCTCCTCATAGTCATGGTGAAACTTCAAAGGAAAAGAAAACAACGATGAATGAAAAATATGGAACTTGTCTCTAAAGAGTGGATCTCTAACCCTAATGCATAAGGAGAGTATTTATAGGGCCCTAACAAATGACCTAGCCCATTAAGAAAAATAACTGAAATAGAAATAAGAAAAAGGGAAAATAAAACTAAAAAGATAATTCGGAATAAGTCCGAGCTCTGCCGTGTCAGACCCGCGATCGCGGGTGGTGGACCTTGATCGCGGCCCATGTGGCTCCGCGTCCTTCAATCTCTCCGCGCCCTTCAATCTCTCCGCGCCCGCAGAAAACTCTCGACATGCTCCGAGGCCCGTGATCGCGGCACCCATGCACGAGATCGCGGTTAATGCTCGGCATTCTTGTCCTTTGCCTTGCACCAACTCGTCTCCTCTTCACTCCTTGGCGTCTTCTCTTGATGGCTTCCTTCCTCAGTGTCTTCATGATATCCAAAGTAGCTCAAACACCTCCAAAAACACCAACTTCGCCTCCAAATGCCATACACAAGAATGTGTCTAAATCTACCTGAATGGCACCAATAAAACCTCTAATAACTCTTAGTTAAGCCCTACAAAGTAGTGCTTATCAAACTCCCCCATGCTTAGACCTTTGCTCGTCCTCGAGTAAACTAAAAGAAAGTCTACTCCTCCAATGTAGCACCCAAGGTCTCAGGAAGCATATCCTCCAACTAAGAGTTACCTAACCCATGCCAAAGCTCCTGGCACCAATCTCATCTACAACACATCCACAACTCAATAAACTTGAGGGCAAGCAGAGTACTTCCCCTAAGCTCAACCCGGACATTCAATAGTGTAAAGTGACCTCTAATCCTAGCCTCCATCTATGACTCCTTATGCCTCCCAAAGTGACCTACCCGACAATCCTTCTTTGGCTCCTCTTCTTATGTCGCCCCTCCAGGTAAAATGAGATCCTAAAATCACTCATCTTCTTCTCACTCATTTTGCCTAGGAGCCCTTTCGGGTTTTCATCCTAGCCACTCGTATTTTTTTCATAGATGTGCTCACATAAGCTCACGTCACTCAGACACCTTTTTACCCCAGCCTAGCGCTAGTCCGGGCCACCTGCTTATTACCCAAGCCGCCCTTTCGGGTTCATGTATGTCTTTTTTTTGCTTTTTTGACTTTTTTCTTTTTCTTTTTTTTTCTTTTTTTTTCAAAAGGGAATGCGAACAATGGAAAATGCTGAATGAAAATAACAATGCTGAAATCAAAACTAAGTTACAAGATAGATAGCAAGTACTGTCTACTCCCCCATGCTTGAATCATGCATTGTCCTCAATGTATGGAAGACAAAGAAAAATATGAGGGGAAGAAAGAAATAACTCACTGAGCGTACGCCGGGGTGGTAGTCTTCATCAATAGGAAGGTACTCAAGGATGTAGGGATCCCCATAAACTTCATGACCACTTCAACAGTCGAACTTCCCAAGAGATAGATCATGGAATGCTGGAACTCCAAACTCAGTATGCACAGGTGGTGACGCACAGGTGAAGACGTACCGCAGGGAACAACAACAATGGATGGATCAAGGGTACACCGGTTGTTGCTCGCGAACATGATGAAGAAAGACCGCCTCGGAACCGCCATGAATGAACCGCCGTGGAAATAACCGCCATTAAGGAGGGAATCATCGTGGAAGAATGGCCATGGAAGGAACACCGTGGAGGAACCGTGATCGCGGCAGTGAAAGCCACGATCGCGGGTAACGTACGATTTTTTTTTTTTTACTAACCCTAATTCGCGGCGCGCCTTGCACCCGCGATCGCGGGTGTTGTGCCGCGATCGCGGTTTTTGCTCGACTTTCTCCGGCCGCGATCGCTGGTGTTATGCCGCGGTCGCGGTTTCTTCTCGGCTTTCCTGCGTGGTTTAGTCGGAAAAAAAACAGAGCAAAAACTTCAAAAACAAGGAAAAAAAAAACTAAGTCTTACCTCGGGTTGCCTCTCGAGCAGCGCCTTGGTTACTGTCGTGGCTCGACATGGTGCTCTCTATTCATCCCGGGTCGCTTACTGCGACCACTCTTCTTGGTTCCAAATCTGGGGGGTGCCTCTTTAGGTACGACTGTACCCCCTTCCTTCTGCCTTTCATTGTGAGTGGATCACCCTTCGTATCCATGACCGCAGTTGTCATCTTCAAGAACTCTCTTCTCAGCATTGCAGAGGTTGTACACCTATCCTGCCCCGTGTCCAGTATGAGGTAATCCGACACCTGGCCTGCAACCTCACTCTTTTGCTTCACCTTCGGCTTCTTTCCTATCTTCCGCCTCGCCTTCACAGAATCTGCACAACGGGGGATGATGTTGGCCAGTGTGACCAAAGAAGCTTCTGGCTTGCTTCCATTGAGAGCCTCAATGGGAGGTGCGATGGGAATCTGGGACTCCAGCAGGGGACATTCATGTTGAGTGTAGTTTTGAGGCTCATAGTCCTAGTCCTCGTCTATCTCCTCTTCAAATTCAGGAGAACATACCGCGTCAGGTAGCATACTGTTCTTGAAGTTTTGGATTTCCTCCTCAAGGTCCTCCTCAACCTCATCATCAAATTCAGCACAATGCCCTATTTCAACCAACATATCGTGGTTGCCGCACTCCTCCCGCGGTCGCGGGTTCTCTTTTGCGGGGAGCTCTCCAAATTCTTCCTTCTCCGTGAGATAACCGTGATCGCGGTTTTCGACCCGCGATCGCGGTTCTTCACTGCGTTCTTCTCTTATCGGCGCTTCACCCCTTTCCTCAGCATAGGGGTCATTCACCCTTTTTCTACTTCGCAGGGTGGCTGCATTGGCTTCCTGCGGGTCTTCACAGTACTTGTTTGGAGATTCCGTTATTGCAGGTGTACCATGCATCAGCTGTCCTAGTGATGCACCCAATTTTAATATAGACTGTTGAGAGGCCTGGTGCAAAGTGTAATTTTGCTGGGTGAGCTGAGTGAGCTGAGAGAATCCCTCTTTCATTGCTAGTGCATTGTTTGCACCAGCTTGAATCACTGCTTGTGTATTGGTTGCACTTGCTTGAATCACCGCTTGTGTTAACGCTTACAGTGCCTGGGTGAGTGCCAGCAGCGTGCTCTCTTGCGCCATAGCTAGAGTTCTCCAACAGAATTATCTACTATGAATCACACTTCGTCAATGAAAAGTTAGTAATGTTAGAGGGAACCGTAAGATAGGTTCCCTAAAAGATCAATATTCAATCAATTCACAAGAAAACAGACAATGATTCCCCGGCAACGGCGCCAAATTTGACGTGGCCTAAGGTCGTTATGCCAAATCAAAGTAAACCTCAACTTCCAAACTAGTATAGTAAATAAGCAAGGGTCGAAATCCCAAGAGAATCACAAGCGCCTATTTTCTTGTTAACAATCAAATACCAATCGAACAGTGTAACAAAAGGGGGGTTTTGAGGTTTGGTTTGCTAAAATCTATGGATAAATCAAATAAGAAATAAAACAGAATAAATAATATGCAATCAAATGTGAGAAAACACTTAGCCAGGCAATTTCCACTTAAGTTTTGGTTGGTTGATCCTAGATTACTTCCAATTCCTTCCTATGATTATTCCTGTCCCGATCTTGTGTAGATTCAGAGGGAAACCTTCCACAAAGAACCCTTACCAGTGAATAACCCTAGTACCACTAAAGGTTCAACCCAAAGGCAGCAATACAAATAAGAATTAACCAGGATATACAGAACGTTCGCTCAGATGCATTTACCATGTAATTATCTCTCCCTACAATAGAACAATTTCAACCAGAGCATGTAAATTATAGTTGCTACAGCGGAATAGGACGTTAGCCCAATAGTTTCCTAATCCTAGCAATATGAAAATCACCAACAACAACTAGTTGCGCGGGCTAGTGCAATCAATAAAATCCAATGGAATAAGCTTAGAAGAGATAATATAATCCAATAGGAATTAAGAAAGGGAACATAACCTCACAACCAATAATCAAAACTTAAGCTTCCATTGCCAGACTAAGCCAAAGAGGCTTAGCTCCTCATAGTCATGGTGAAACTTCAAAGGAAAAGAAAACAACGATGAATGAAAAATATGGAACTTGTCTCTAAAGAGTGGATCTCTAACCCTAATGTATAAGGAGAGTATTTATAGGGCCCTAACAAATGACCTAGCCCATTAAGAAAAATAACTGAAATAGAAATAAGAAAAAGGGAAAATAAAACTAAAAAGATAATTCGGAATAAGTCCGAGCTCTGCCCTGTCAGACCCGCGATCGCGGGTGGTGGACCTTGATCGCGGCCCATGTGGCTCCGTGCCCTTCAATCTCTCCGCGCCCTTCAAGCTCTCCGCGCCCGTAGAAAACTCTTGACATGCTCCGAGGCCCGCGATCGCGGCACCCATGCCCGCGATCGCGGTTAATGCTCGGCATTCTTGTCCTTTGCCTTGCACCAACTCGTCTCCTCTTCACTCCTTGGCGTCTTCTCTTGATGGCTTCCTTCCTCAGTGTCTTCATGATATCCAAAGTAGCTCAAACACCTCCAAAAACACCAACTTCGCCTCCAAACGCCATACACAAGAATGTGTCTAAATCTACCCGAATGGCACCAATAAAACCTCTAATAACTCTTAGTTAATCCCTACAAAGTAGTGCTTATCAGCGACGATGATGGCCCTACATTTGATAGCTGAGAAGGAGGAACACTAGAGCCCCCACCACGATTACATCTGGGCTCCACCATGTGTTCGTTGAAGGCCGTGCAACCCCAACCTTCTTTGTTATACCACTATTCACCAAAGTGGATTCCTTTTGGTTGCACGATAGAAGTTGATTTTGAAGACCCGCACAACACCAGCAACCTGTGCTTACATGGAGTTACTGTCAGTAACAACTTCAGTGTCCAAGCCAGCTTGGCGACGTTTGTGAGTTATTTTGTGCTTTTCCTTATGCTCCTATTCTTTTTGCCTTTCATTACATTGAGGAAAATGCAATGTTTAAGCATGCGGGAGGGTTCTATACTTGCTACGTCGTTGAGGAGAAAAAAATAAAAAGAGAAAAAGCCAAAAATTGAAAAAAGGCAAAAATAAAAATCCTGGGATAAGTCAAAAACCCGAAAGGGCGGCTTAGGTAATAAGCAGGTGGCTTGGACCAGCATTAGGCTGGGGTAACAATTGGTCAAAAATGATATGAGTTTATTGTGAGCCCATCTATTGAAAAATGAAGTGAGTGGCTTGGTGAAAACCCGAAAGGGCGCCTTGGCAAAATGAGTGAAAAGAAGAAGAGTGATTTTTAGGAATCATCATTTTACCTAGCGTGGTGACATAAGAAGAGGTGATATAAGGAGAATTCGGGTAGGTCACTCTGGGAGGTATAAGAAGATAGATGGGAGACTAGGATTATATGTTTATTCACTCTATGGTGTTCGGGATAAGCTTGGGGAAGGTACTCTGCTTTCCTTTTAGCTTAATGGTTGTGTGGGGTGTTTCGATTTGTGTTATGTATGTTGTGCTGTGCTTATTCTATGGGTGCTTGGAGTTTATTGTTTGGTGTGATTCTTAGAGGGATGATTTTTCTATGCTTCTTGAGACCTTGGGGATTTGATTGGAGGAGTAGGTTTATTTTAGCTTACTCGAGAACGAGCAAGGTTTAAGCATGGGGGATTTGATCGGCACTATTTTATAGTGCATTTCTAGGAGTTGTTACCAGGTTTGAGGTGCCATTTGGAGAGATTTAGAGCACAATTGTGGATTATGGAGTTAGAGCGGAGAAGTGTGGATTTTGTGGTCTGGTGGATGAGCTAATTGAAGACATCCAGAGGAAGAGGAGTTGACCACCTGAGGAGACGAGGAAAATGGAGAAGAAAGTCCACACGAGGTGAAGAATACAAGGCCACCGCGAGCTATCGCTAGAAGGACGAAGGGCCAAGATCGATCGCGGTGAATTTCCGAGAAAAGGAGCGAAGAGAAGGACGCCCGCGATGGCGGTGAATTCACCGCGCCCGCGGTAAATTGGAAGCAACATGTCGAGAGCAAATTGGATAAAACCGCGATGGCGGTGGGCTCGCCGCGGTCGCGGTGCTACACGGGAGACGAGCGAGGCTTTTCCGAACATTTTATTCTTTTTCTTATTTCGTTTTTCCTTTAGTATTTTATTATTTCCGAACCTATAGTTTAGTTTCCTTTGAAGTTACGTTTGTTATCTTTTCGTGGGAAGTTTTAGGTTAGTTTATATGAACCCTAGTTTCATTCATTGTGAATCCAGTTATTTTACGTTCATCAGTTTTTCCCTTTCAAGAATTATGTTTTCCAAGACTATGAGGAGCTAAACACCCTTTTGCTTAGTCCGGCAATTGAAGCTTTTCTTATGATTTGATTGTGAGGTTAATTCTCTATTTCCTAAATCCTTTGGATTATATCTTTTCTCTTGAGCATATTCATATTGATTGTTATTGATTTGATTAGACTGATCACCTAGTTGAGTTTAGTAATTATCTATTGCTAGGGTTTGGAATTTACTGGTTGAGATTCCTTATCTAGAGTAGCATCCATGATTATTTTGGACTGGTTGGACTAGATTGTTATGAAAGAGAATTGATTGCATGCTAAATATTGCGAGTTGTGGTATTGTATGTATCCTGGTTTGATCCTATGCTCTATGTTGCTATTGTTCTAAATCTTGATAGTTTATTATGCGTTCAATAGTAAGGGTTGCTAGAACTGGTTGGGCTAGTGACTATATAAGAATAGGGATAGGAATAATCAAAGGAAAGGAATAGAGATGACCTAGGACCGATCTATCATAGGAAAAGTGGATATTTGTCTGGCTTAGTATTTTTACCCTATTGATTACAAACTATTTGCGTTGTTTACTTGCTTACTAGATTGTTACTTGAAACCAAACCAAAACCCCCCCTTGTTACTTGCATGCTAAAGAACACTAAGAAATCACTTCCCCCCTGTGGGATCGACCCTGCTTACCCTGACTACTAGTTTAGGTTTGCTAGGAAACTATTTTACCAGGTTTATAACGACTAAGAACCCGTCCGTCACTGGGCACAAAAGTTTTAGTTGCCAAAAGGAGAAGCGGGTATGTTATAATTGTGGGAAGGAAGGCCACATGCAAACATACTGTAGGCATAAGGTTCAAGGGCGAACACAATCATAACAGGCCTCAAATGTTGGTAGTAGACAGAATCCAAAGTCGGATGTGTCCGCTCCTGAGCAATCTGTTGCTCGTAATAAAGGCAAGGCGCCTATGGAATCTTCGGATCAAGGGCAACGACTCTTTGTGTTACGTCACCCCGACGAGTAGGGAACCTTGAGCGAGTAGTGGTAATTTGTGAAGCTTTTTAAGAATAAGGAGCGATGACTTGTGTCTAGAGTCTCCATAGTTTAGTAATCTGTATGTTCGACATCTTGTCAATTTTTTTAATGTAATGTTTCGATTAATAAAGAAGTGTTTCCTTGTTCCGGAAATTACTAGACTCGTTACTATTGCTAGTTGTTCGTTCATACGAGAATCCTTAAGTACCAAAAGTAGTACATGTCATGTGTTGATAAAGATTGTTTGGACTCATAAAGGATAGTGTTGGGTTGGGACATGTGAGATTGTTCCCTACCTTGTTAGCGCTAGTTTCAGAGTCAAAACTATTTGTAAGAACCCCTCTATGTTCTAGAAATAATGTCAAGTTGGATGATCAGCGCTACTTTGTAGGGTTTAACTAGGAGTTGTTACCACAGTTTTGGGTGCCATTTGTATGGGTTTAGAGCATAAATTAGGAGAATGGAGTTGAGGAGAAGGAATGTTGATTTGGTGGTTTGAAGTGCTTAAATGAAGACTTAATAAGATGGAGGAGAATGCCACAAGAGAAGGCCACGAGCAGAGAAGAAGAAGAGCAACATGAACTTTTTCGCGGTCGCGGAAGACAACATCAACAGCACTCGACAGAGGCATTTCCGCGATCGCGGGGGTATTTTCCGCGGTCGTGGGTCACACGCGGAGCGTGAGAGCGGGACTTTCATCCGAGATCTTTTATTTTATTTTATTTCTTTTATTTAATTTCCTTTTAGTTCTTTTATTTTATTTTCTTTTGGAGACTTTATTTGTTATCTTTTAGGACGTTAGGTTTTGCAAAGTCTTTATATTCTTCCTTTAGAACATCAGTTTTATAAGTTGGGTTTTACTCCAAGTTGGGTTTTACCGTTCTTCATCTTTTCCCTTTTATTAGTTTAGTTATTTGTTTTGTTTTTGGCTAGACAATTGAAGCCTCGATTTGAATTTGATATTGAGATTATTTCTTTCTTTCTCCTTGAATGTTATGATTCTCTTGTGCTTCATCCCATTGAGTTTTTTTGATTTCTCTAGCCTGATCACCTAGTTTTATTGGTATTATTCATACTGCATGATCAGGGTTTTGAATTCTATTGGTTGATCTAGTTCATCAATTGTTGTAATTAGTATTATTAATATTAGTTTCCCTAGCCTGACAAACTAGTTGAGATTGGTATTATCTATAGTGCTAGTTCTCCTAATCTGGTCAACTTGTTGAGATTAATATTGTTCATCCCTAATTCAGAGTAGCAACCATGATTTACAGGAACTAGTTATGAATGTTTATTGTGAAGAGAATTGATTGCATGTCGAGTACTGGCGAGTTGTTAAGTATTGCATGAGCCTATCTATTCCTGAGCCTATTGCTGTAGTTAGATTTATCTTGATAGTTTCTTGATTGTTTAATAGTTAGGGTTATCAGGACTGGTAATTATTTTAGAACAAGGATTAGGAGATTCATGAGGATTGAGAACTAGGGATAATCAATGATTGATCAACCAAACTAAAGGTGGATATTTGTTTGCCAAGCTTTCTATGTTTTAATTATCATTTTCTTAGTTAGATACAACCAACCCCCCCCCCCCCTTTCTCTTTGTTATCAATTGGTGAATGATTTGGCAAACAGGATTTACAACTTGATTCTCTGTGGGATTCGACCCTTACTTACCAGACTACATTAGTTAGGTTTGTAAGGTTTACTTTGTTAGGTGCAATGCGACAAAACGCTTATCAAATTGGCGTTGTTGCCGGGGAATCTAAGGATTGTATTTTCTTGTTTGTGTGTTTGTTTACCAATTTGATCAATAAGACACTATCTTTTTCTTTTATTTTTCCCTTTTGTTGTGTTTTTGTTTCGTTTTTCGACTAACCCATAGGAAGAACAGAAGGAAATCCGCGATCGCGGCCTAAAAATCGCGACCGCGACAAACATCATAGAAGAATCTGCGACCGCGGAAATTTTTCTGCGCTCGCGGCCGCCGCGGCGATTTTAGGGTTTAGTAAAAAAAAAATCGGCGATCGCGGAAAATTCTGTTCATCAGAAGAAAAAAAATTGAAATAAAAAAATCGGCAATTTTCCGCGATCGCGGCCCAACTGTCTGTGTTTTATTTTGAGAGACGGTGCACATCATGCTGCCAAGGAGGAGACATTCACCCCACATTTATATTTGGCACCGATGATGACCCGACATTTGACAGCTGACGAGGAGGAACATTAGAGCCCACACCACGATTACATTCGAGCTCCATTTTGTGTTCGTTGAAGGCCGTGCAACCCCGTTTTCTTTGCTATACCACTACACCTTACAGTGGATTTATTTGGTTGCACGGTAGAGTTTGAGTTTGAAGACCGGCGCAACACCAGTGACTTGTGCTTTTATTGCTATACCGCAAGCACCAACTTCCAAGTCTAGGCCAACTCGGCGACGATTGTGAGTACTTTTCTGCTTTTCCATGTGCTTCATTTTTTTTTTGTCTTTCATTACATTGAGGACAATGCAATGTTTAAGCATGGGGGAGTGTTCTATACTTGCTAGTCGTCTGAGGAAGAAAAGAAAAAATAATGAAAAAAAGAAAGAGTCAAAAATTTGAAAAAAAGACAAAAATAAAATCCTAGGATAAGTCGAAAACCCGAAAGGGTGGCTTAGGTAATAAGCAGGTGGCTTGGACCATCATTACGCTGGGGTAATAATTGGTCAAGAGTGATGTGAGTTTTTGTGAGCCCATCTATTGAAAAATGAAATGAGTGGCTTGGTGACAACCCGAAAGGGCGCCTTGGCAAAATGAGTCAAAGAAGAAGAGTGATTTTTAGGATTCCTCATTTTTTCTAGCGTGGTGACATAAGAAGAGGTGATATAAGGAGAATTCGGGTAGGTCACTCTAGGAGGCATAAGAAGATAGATGGAGGCTAGGATTAGATGTTTTTTCACTCTATGGTGTTCGGGTTAAGCTTGGGGGAAGTACTCTGCTTTCCTTTAAGCTTGTATGTTTTGTGTGTTGTGCTTATTGTGTTGGTGCCTTGGAGTTTCATGATTAGGTGCAATTCTTAGTGGAGATGGTTTTTCTGTGCTTCCTGAGACCTTGGGGATTTCATTGGAGGAGTAGGTTTCTTTTAGCTTACTCGAGGACGAGCAAGGTTTAAGCATGGGGGGATTTGATCAGCGCTACTTTGTAGGGTTTAACTAAGAGTTGTTACCGGAGTTTTGGGTGCCATTTGTATGGGTTTAGAGCATAAGTTAGGAGAATGGAGTTGAGGAGAAGGAATGTTGATTTGGTGGTTTGAAGTGCTTAAATGAAGACTTAAGAAGATGGAGGAGAAAGTCACAAGAGAAGACCATGAGCAGAGAAGAAGAAGAGCAACAGGAACATTTCCGCGGTCGCGGAAGACAGCATCAACAGCACTCGACAGAGGCATTTCCGTGATCGCGGGGGTATTTTCTGCGGTCGCGGGTCACACGCGGAGCGCGAGAGCGGGATTTTTATCCGAGATCTTTTATTTTATTTTATTTCTTTCATTTTATTTCCTTTTAGTTCTTTTATTTTATTTTCTTTTGGAGACTTTATTTGTTATCTTTTAGGAAGTTAGGTTTTGCAAAGTCTTTATATTCTTCCTTTAGAACATCAGTTTTGTAAGTTGGTTTCTACCCCAAGTTGGGTTTTACCTTTCTACATCTTTTCCCTTTTCTTAGTTTAGTTCTTTGTTTTGTTTTTGGCTAGACAATTGAAGCCTTGGTTTGAATTTGATATTGAGATTATTTCTTTCTTTCTCCTTGAATGTTATGATTCTCTTGTGCTTCATCCCATTGAGTATTATTGATTTCTCTAGCCTGATCACCTAGTTTTATTGGTATTATTCACACTGCAAGATTAGGGATTTGAGTTCTTTTGGTTGATCTAGTTCATCAATTGTTGTAATTAGTATTATTAATATTAGTTTCCCTAGCCTGACAAACTAGTTGAGATTGGTATTATCTATAGTGCTAGTTCTCCTAATCTGGTCAACTTGTTTAGATTAATATTGTTCATCCCTAATTCAGAGTAGCAACCACGATTTACAGGAACTAGTTGTGAATGTTTATTGTGAAGAGAATTGATTGCATGGCGTGTACTGACGAGTTGTTAAGTATTGCATGAGCCTATCTATTCCTGAGCCTATTGCTGCTGTTAGATTTATCTTGATAGTTTCTTGATTGTTTAATACTTAGGGTTATCAGGACTAGTTGGACTGTTAACTATTTTAGAACAGGGATTAGGACATTCATGAGGATTGAGAACTAGGGATAATCAATGATTGATCAACCAAACTAAAGGTGGACATTTGTTTTTATTTTCTTGTTTGTGTGTTTGTTTACCGATTTGATCAACAAGACACTATCTTTTTCTTTTATTTTTCCTCTTTGTTGTGTTTTTGTTTCGTTTTTCGACTAACCCGCAAGAAGAACAGAAGGAAATCCGCGACCGCGGCAAACATCAGAGAAGAATCCGCGACCGCGGAAATTTTTCCGCGATCGCGGCCACCGCAGCGATTTTTCCGTGATCGCGGCCACCGCGGCGATTTTAGAGTTTAGTAAAAAAAATCCGCGGTCGCGGAAAATTTTCCGCGACCGCGATTAATGTTCATCAGGGAAAAAATCAAAAAAAAAATTATCGGCGATTTTCCGCAATCGCGGCCCAGCTATCTGCGTTTTATTTTGAGAGACGGTGCGCATCATGCTGCCAATGAGGAGACATTCACCCCACATTTTTATTTGGTACCGATGATGACCCGACATTCGACAACTGACGAGGAGGAACACCAAAGCCCACACCACGATTACATTCGGGCTCCATTCTGTGTTCATTGAAGGATGTGCAACCCCGTTTTCTTTGCTATAGCACTACACCTTACATTGGATTTATTTGCTTGCACGATAGAGTTTGAGTTTGAAGATCGGCGCAACACCAGTGACTTGTGCTTTTATTGCTATACCGCAAGCACCAACTTCCAAGTCCAGGCCAACTCGGCGATCGTTGTGAGTACTTTTCTGCTTTTCCCTGTGCTTTATTTTTTTTTATTATTCATTACATTGAGGACAATGCAATGTTTAAGCATGGGAGAGTGTTCTATACTTGCTAGTCGTCTGAGGAAGAAAAGAAAAAATAATGAAAAAAAGAAAGAGTCAAAATTTTGAAAAAAAGACAAAAATAAAATCCTGGGATAAGTCGAAAACCCGAAAGGGCGGCTTAGGTAATAAGCAAGTGGCTTGGACCAGCATTAGGCTAGGGTAATAATTGGTCAAGAGTGATGTGAGTTTTTGTGAGCCCATCTATTGAAAAATGAAATGAGTGGCTTGGTGACAACCCGAAAGGGCGCCTTGGCAAAATGAGTGAAAAGAAGAAGAGTGATTATTAGGATTCCTCATTTTTTTTCTGGCGTGGTGACATAAGAAGAGGTGATATCAGGAGAATTCGGGTAGGTTACTCTGGGAGGCATAAGAAGATAGATGGAGGCTAGGATTAGATGTTTTTTCACTCTATGGTGTTCGGGTTAAGCTTAGGGGAAGTACTCTGCTTTCCTTTAAGCTTGTATGTTTTGTGTGTTGTGCTTATTGTATTGGTGCCTTGGAGTTTCATGATTAGGTGCAATTCTTAGTGGAGATGGTTTTTCTGTGCTTCCTAAGACCTTGGGGATTTCATTGGAGGAGTAGGTTTCTTTTAGCTTACTCGAGGACGAGCAAGGTTTAAGCATGGGGGGATTTCATCAGTGCTACTTTGTAGGGTTTAACTAGGAGTTGTTACCGGAGTTTTGGGTGCCATTTGTATGGGTTTAGAGCATAAGTTAGGAGAATGGAGTTGAGGAGAAGGAATATTGATTTGGTGGTTTGAATTGCTTAAATGAAGACTTAAGAAGATGGAGGAGAAAGTCACAAGAGAAGACCACGAGCAGAGAAGAAGAAGAGCAACAGGAACATTTCCGCGGTCGCGGAAGACAACATCAGCAGCACTCGACAGAGGCATTTCCGCGATCGCGGAGGTATATTCTGCGGTCGCGGGTCACACGCGGAGCGCGAGAGCGGGATTTTCATCCGAGATCTTTTATTTTATTTATTTTATTTTATTTCCTTTTAGTTCTTTTATTTTATTTTCTTTTGGAGACTTTATTTGTTATCTTTTAGGAAGTTAGGTTTTGCAAAGAAAACGGGTTCTACCCCAAGTTGGGTTTTACCTTTCTTCATTTTTTCCCTTTTCTTAGTTTTGTTTTTTGTTTTGTTTTTGGCTAGACAATTGAAGTCTTGGTTTGAATTTGATATTGAGATTATTTCTTTCTTTCCCCTTGAATGTTATGATTCTCTTGTGCTTCATCCCATTGAGTTTTATTGATTTCTCTAGCCTGATCACCTAGTTTTATTGGTATTATTCATACTGTAGGATTAGGGTTTTGAATTCTACTGGTTGATCTAGTTCATCAATTGTTATAATTAGTATTATTAATATTTATTTCCCTAGCCTGACAAACTAGTTGAGATTGGTATTATCTATAGTGCTAGTTCTCCTAATCTGGTCAACTTGTTGAGATTAATATTGTTCATCCCTAATTCAAAGAAGCAACCACGATTTACAAGAACTAGTTGTGAATGTTTATTGTGAAGAGAATTGATTGCATGTCGAGTACTGACGAGTTGTTAAGTATTGCATGAGCCTATCTATTCCTGAGCCTATTGCTGTTGTTAGATTTATCTTGATAGTTTCTTGATTGTTTAATAGTCAGGGTTATCAAGACTAGATGGACTGGTAACTATTTTAGAACAGGGATTAGGACATTCATGAGGATTGAGAACTAGGGATAATCAATGATTGATCAACCAAACGAAAGGTGGATATTTGTTTGTCAAGCTTTCTATGTTTTATTTATCGTTTTCTTAGTTAGATACAACCAAAACTCCCCATTTTGTCTTTGTTATCAATTGTTGAATGATTTGGCAAATAGGATTTACAACTTTATTCTTTGTGGGATTGGACTCTTACTTACCAGACTACATTAGTTAGGATTTTAAGGTTTACAATGTTAGGTGCAATGCGACAAAACGCTTATCATTGGACATTGACATTATTTGTTCCCTTTGCTCGAATTCATGAGCATTGTCTCGAGAGGTTAATGTTGTAAGGATTCCTTGCTAGAAGGATTTGGTGTGTGTAGTAATGCTCTATGGAATTTGAGGCTATTTCTCATGTGTATACTCTGAGCATTAGATGGGGTAAAAATTGTGTAGTGAGCCAATATGAAGCTCAAAATACTTAATTGTGAGTCTTATAAATTATTCATTTAAGTGAATAAACTTATAAGAGAGGTATTTCTTAAGGAGTGATTTTTCTTTGAAAAGATCGTACTCTATTACGATCTTGAGTAAACTTTAAAATTCGAGGGTTATAGTTATGGGGTTTATAATCGAGTGTGTTCGTTGTAGTACTAGTGGTTAAAACTTTTGGAAAAGCTAAGTGTGTGAAATCATAAGTATTATTTTGAAAGACCTATTTGAGGTTTCGTTATGAGGCTTTCTTAAGGAAATGATATAATGATATGAGGAGTATTAGGATAATTAAGTCTTGGGTAAATATTAAATTCCGGCAAATCATAAGGTTTGCTTAATTTGGGATGATGAAATTGTGTGAGGACAATCAATTAAGTGTTTAAGGATTTATGGGTGAATAACAAACTCAGTCGGTAAAAGTTTGTTTTAATTTCTAGGGATTAACACTATGGGATAACGTAAGTGTATGGATTTTATCAAATGGACTTGGTGAAAAAGTGACATATGTCTATTAAGGCGATCTTATGGCATGTTTTGGGGTAAATAAGGTGATTGATTATAATCGTGTTAAACAGATTATTAAAATCATGTTTGAGGAAAAACATCAATGAAATATTGTATGACTAAATGTGAAAATATTGAGGAATTCTAAAGGTCTTATGTTAAGAGCCTAATTAATGGAAAGATTTTGGGTTAAGAAGATGGCATAAGGGTCAAATTTAATTAAGGTGAATAATGAGATAGATGAGGTGCATATGTAAGGAGTAAGCCGATATGACAATTGGGGTTACTAACTTAGGTCATAAGGAAGATAAGGTATGAACTTTGAAAGTCGTTTATAAATAGAAAAGTTGAAAGAAAAGGTGTGTTCTCAAGTTTAAGGTGTATTAAGATCGTGAGATGATTTTGGAGACTATGATTCTAAGGTAATCATGACCTTGTGAGTATATTGAGAGTTGACACATGAGATAATATATGGAAACAAGACATATGAGGGATTTCATGGTTGAGGAAACAAGTCGACTTTCCTAGGATTTATTTTGAGTACGAAATAATTGAGGATACTAAACTCAAGTAGAGAGGTTAATGTGGAAATCGATCCCTCTAACTTGGTAGTATTAGTTTCGGGGTCGAAATGTTAGTTTCGGGGTCAAAACTTATTTTAAGGGGGTAGTAATGTGATAACCCTCAATTTTAGTAGGGGTACTTCTGTAATTTTCAAACTTTTGTTTTATAAGTAAGACGTGTTAGGCATGTTCTGTAACCCTGTTAGAACCATATGAATGTGTGGATACACATTTAATGAAATATATGGGTTTAATTATTGGAGAATTGCTAAAATCGGAATTGAACAAAGACTCGCGATCAAGGTCCGAGAAGTTTAAGACTCGCGATCAAGGTCCGAGAACCCAGGCGCGGCACTGCCCTTTTTCCCTTCGTCTTGTTTCGTCCTTTCGTACCGTATCTAATTAGGGTTTGTTTCGTCGATGTGAATTGTGCTCGTACCCATGGCCGGTTGTGCGGATTGGGATCCGACCCTACGGAATCACGATAAATTCCAACGAGAATTTTAGTAGGCAGCCGTGCACAAGTTCAAGTTTCCGGATCTCGAACCCGATCTCTCGTTCATTTAAACTAAGGCAAGTGGCGGTTCGCTCTTGCCCATTATTCCATATTTCCCTTGATTATCAATTATTTAATTGCTTAATTAAGTTGGAATAAAGTTGTTATTTTGTGTTTGGGAACAGATTTGATAAAACGATGTGTTAAAATATGAATTTATAATATGTTGTATATATTGCTAGAAACAACGCTATTATATAGTTTTATATGATATTACTGTAATGGATTTTGGTGTGGATTTATATGTGAACTTAAATGATAGTTTAGCACGAGTATTCGTAGGAACGTTATTTCCTTACGAGGTTTAGTCGTAAGGAAATAGCTATTTCCTATGCGTTAGGAGGATTATTGCCCTAATGCTTTTGGTCATGACCTACCCCTATCCGAATATAGGTGGTGGTGCACTTAGCTAGTTCCAATCTTTGGGATTTACTCCCATTCTATATCTCATTTTCGAGATGTGTTGTGGAAATTATAAGCTTCAACATTAATGTACGTTTTGAAAGTAAATAAGATAAGTGCTCTTACGCACATAATTAATATACCCTCGGGCGAGGAGTAAACCGTGGAAACCGCCCGAACTCTTGAAAAGAGTAAGTCCTCTTTTCAATCTGGATTCGCATTACGCGGTGAGGTTGGTCGTGGACCCAAATAATCAAGGTCGTTTTTACACTTGTGTGAAAACTTAACGTTCCCAAATAATTACATACGTTTCCTATAAGACTCAATTCCGTTGGAGTCTTCTTTTCAATGCATGTCTTCTTCTATCATTTCGTGAATGTTCTGGGTTATGTATCGTTCCTTCGGTTATTATTCGAGGGACAATGATAGTAAATGGTTACAATCACTAGAACCATTCTGCTTGTACCTTTGCATAGTCTTTCATTAGACTAACCAATCGGATTTTATTCCTTGCATAGTTGGCTGATGTCATCCGTCCTATACGGCACATCAGAGGTTGATCCCCAACGATTGAAGTAACCAGTCGAAGAGAAGGCTTGCAGTTGAAGTTTGTGTTTTAAGAAGTAATATTTCCAGGACGTGTATGTTTAATTTGAAATAAATGTAATACATAGTCATGTAATTAGGACTACTTTAAAAGAGCCTTTCGCTGTAATTTAAAAGTCTTCCGTTGTCACTATACTCTGTTGTAAAACCGTCCTTCTCATTTTACGAGAGGAATCTTAATAAAATATTGAGTTTTATTCATTTAAAATGTATTCCGCTGATTATTCTTTCGTTATTTAATATTTATGTATTTATTTAACCTTAATTATTCCGATTAAAGCCTATGGTGACTTTGGACATTAACGTCCAAGGTCACTGGCGATGTCGGTGTGTTGCAGCATCAACTCCAACAAATTAAGCCAGAAAATGTCAATCTCCGTTACATCATATGATTTGATTAGATGAAACCCTACTTTACAATTGTACTTGATGTTTTACAGCTTTCAATGCAAGATGTAAGAAACTTTAACATGACTTGTTGTATAAGCCAACTACAATTCATGGTAATATTTTATTTATAAACACCAAAAAAAAATCAGTTCTTCATGAATAGTGCACAACAATGAAAAATAATACTCCCTCCGTCCCTTAATATAGTTCTCCTTTCTTTTTGCATACTTTCCGAGGCGGGTTTTGTATGGTTAATATCTCTAATTACATAACTTTAAAAATTATGATTTTTTAATATTATCAAAGTACTCAATGAGACGAATCAAACAAGACCCCACATGAATATATTCTTTCTTATATATTGGATGAAATCTTGAAGATTCTCTTCAACTGTGAATAGTGTCAAAAACGAAAGGAGAACTATATTAAGGGACGGAGGGAGTATTCGTTATTGCTATTTGTATAAACAATAACTGTCAACCTGAATCACATTTTGGGATTGGATTTTTTATTCGATCTATTTGTGGATGCAATGACAGTTTTTACAATAAACTGTTGTAAATATTCTAGGACATGCATAACGTTTTTTATAAAAACCTATGATATAACTATTTGAAAATGATACTCACTTCGAGAGGTTCGATTTCGCACCACTTTTTTTTTTTGCATCGCAACTTAAACGCTACGAGGTAGGGCATGATTTTTTTTTAAATGCCAAAGCGTGGCGTGCAAGGTTTATTTTGGACATATTGAGATTTAAAAAAAACAAACAAAATCGGCTCAATTAAACCAGGTCAGATTTAAACGCTACGACGTAGTGTTTAAAATGGATCCGGTTTAATCGAGCCGATTTCGTCTTAAACGCTACGTCGTAGCGTTTAAATTTTCAAACGGTCAAATTTAAACGCTACGACGTAGCGTTTAAAGTCTGACCACTTATTTTTTTGAGCATTTTACTACGGATGAGGAATGGGGTGATAGAGAGAGTATGATCCAATGGGTTCGTTCAGTGGGTAAGGAACTGAACATTTTGATTGTCATACAAAAATCATGGGCTCGAAAGGTCATATTATTGTGCGAGAAGTCTGGATCATACAGATCGGCAAAGAATAAGGTGATCGAAGGTTCCGAGCCAACCCCTAAATCGAATCGGTCAACGAGGACAAAGAAGAGTGAGTGCCCATTTGAGATGCATGAGTTGTTATCAAAAGAGAGTAAGTGGAGCTTAAAGGTCATATGTGGATGGCACACCCATGACATCCTAACATCCTTAATCGGGCATGCTTTTGCTGGACGCCTTAATACGTAACAAATCGAGGCGGTGAAGTTGCTGTCTACCACCGGCTCGACGCCGAAGAACAATTTTTTTTCTCAAATAGATCCAGAATGCTTGACATCAAGGAGTCAAGTGTACAATTGCAAGGCTAGGGAGAGGAAGAAAGCTAGGGGCAATTTGACGGTGACGCAATTCACGTTGGAATTTCTAAGGTCCAAAGGATATTATGTGGATGTCGAAAGGGTTAAAGTTAAGAGGAAAGAAAAGGGGAAGGATGTGGTGAAGGAGGTTGTGAATGATCTTTTTATTAGTCACCCTGACTCTAAGCACTTGTGGGGTTTGTTCCCCCCACGTCGTCATCATGGATACGACCTACAAGACCAACATGTAATATTTAGTTTTCATTTTTACTACATCTACACTATGTAATTGCATATAATTTTCTTTTTGATTGTACATGTATAGGTACAGTATACCGTGTTTGGTGTTTGTTGGATTCACTTGCACAAACCTTAATTTCATTATTGCCATCGTATACATGCGAAATGAGTCAACGGAGCACTACGTATGGGCCCTGCGATGTTTGAAGGCCTTGTTCGGTAAAAAAAAACCTACGGCGATCATGTCAAACTGAGATTTGGCAGTTGTGAAGGTTGTACCAATAGTTTTTCCCAATGCGCACTATTTGCTGTGTAGGGTCCATGTGAACCGCAATTTTAAGTATGTGAGGGAGAAGTGGGAAGGTCCGTGGATGAAGTACATCGAGGATGTTTGGCTTAACGACCACAAGGAGAAGCTAGTTGATGAATGGTCCGTGGATGAAGTACGTCGAGGAAGTATGTCTTAAAAACCACTGTCATAGGTGTTAGGGTTTGAAGATTGAAGTGAGGAAGGAGAGACGCGGGTTTGCGCTTTTTGATGGCGTTTTTAAACGCCACCGCATAGCGTATACAAATGCAAAGTTTAATTTAATTTTTTTTATTAAGATCACAAATATTTTAAAAAAAAATTTTAATAACATCATTGTTTTTTTTTAAATGAACTTGTTTACATTTTTAAAATTTTTATAAATAAAATGCTACCTAGTAGCGTGTAATATGAACCGGTTCAGAAACTTGAACTGGTTCATGCTAAACGCTACATTGTAGCGTTTAAGCTTCTTTTTTTTTAAAGCTCTACCTAGTAGCGTTTAAATTTGGTGCGAAAACAAAAAAAATGCGGTGCAAACAAGACCCTCGATTTAAAACAATAAAACCATGTATGGGGATGCGTACTTATAAATTGATCAGTAAACAAGCACCTGACAGTGCTCCTCGGATAATCCTTGATTGGATCAAATTATCTGGTGTAGATCTGTGTCCATTAGCTCATAAACAATATAGACATCTTTAATAGAATCCCTTAGTGAGGGCATAATAATATCTCTTATTGCGACAACCTGCAAACAAAGCACAAAATGATTCCAATTTTTCAAATGCCAATATTATATTGTAAATCTATGCCTTGAAGTGAACTTGTGCATATGCATCCTTGTAGCCCCCAAACAAATTTTGATGGGATTAGATATTACCATCTTTTGTAGCTAATTCAAACAATAAGGCAACAAACTTCTTCTATGGTCAAATTTAGGGGCTATATCACTGATTCTATCTCAGCAACAGAGGGCATGAATTGTAGGGATGAAAGCCCACACCTTTCAGATAACTACGATTCTATGAGAAAGATTATCACATTAGGCGCTTCCTAGCCAAATTCTAAGCTTGGAACTGAATTAGCTTAATGAGAAACGGTGGTCTGATATACCTAGGATTAAGCAAATAAGGTAGAAATGTTGTTGGGATCATGATATTGCATTGGAGTGGTGCAGCTAACATATGATGGAAACTATCTCATGTAGTTCTGAAAGGTAACATTTCAATGACACTCTAGCTTATGTTATATTCATCTAAACATTTTCCCTCTCTTAAGAACCTAAAGGACTTCTCTTTCCACTAGGTAAAAACAGATACATAGGCAAGAAGAATAGCGAGCCTATGAACACCCAGAGAAGGAAAATAACTTTTATAGCTCCTTCTACAAATATTTCAGTTTGTTGTTTACTACCTTTTATCCTCAATTTGAAAGCATCATCCCCATACCCACCATGTATAGAGCGAAGTTGATAATCTCAAAGGTTTTGGTAGCTGATATATTTCTTAGAACTCAAAATTACATAGGTACAATGTATAAACCAAATACTGTAAAAGTAAGGTCGAAATAGTTAATTTTTTTCAAGTCATCTACAAATTCTTCAGAGGAAATTCTCATAATCAAAAGGCAGTTAACAAAAAAGAAGGAATTTACTTTGAGCACAAAATCCATCCATTTTCACCATACCACATGTTGTTTTCTATGCTCTTAAGGCAGTGTTCTAAAAATCCCGCGGTCATCCCCCGCCTAGGTGAGAAGAAGCTTCTGATGTTGTGAAAGTAGCAATATCTTAGGAGATGACAGATGTATAGAACATAGTTTTGGGTTATGCTTTGTAAAATAAGGCCCGTAATAAAATGTAA
This sequence comes from Rheum nobile, assembly GCA_027886185.1. NCBI lineage: Eukaryota > Viridiplantae > Streptophyta > Magnoliopsida > Caryophyllales > Polygonaceae > Rheum > Rheum nobile. Next base: position 7,583,677 of record WOAB01000736.1, on the reverse strand, counting down.
AACCCCATCCCAACATAGTTTTATAAACATTAAGGGATTTGAGAGAACGTAGTAAAATAATCATATGGATTAGGCATTAACTTTTAATCCGCCTAGACCCCCGCCTAGCCGCCTAGGCGCTAGCATGCGGGTCCTTACTAGTCCAGTAAAAAGGATAGTGTTTAACAATCATTGATTACTAAATTTCAGAAGCGAAAACATGAAGAAAACGTAGTTGTTCACTACTAGTGTGTAGCATGGGATTGAATTTTCATTAAATAATTATAAAAATTAATATTTAATATTATAAAAATACAATATTTTTTTAATTTTTTAATAACTTTTAATCAATTAAAATAATAAATATATAATTAATTATTATTTCACATCACACTGAGAAAAAAACTTGTCTATAATTATTTTATCATAATATAAAATATTATATCTCACACATATATGAGTTATAACACTTATATCTCAAAATTATGACAATATTCTTTGCTTATATAAAAATCTAACAAATGATAGACACATGGACCATGTACACCATTTTTCATGCATATATGACTTTTATATTTTACAACATTTCAATTATGCTAAATCAAAAGTAAATACATAACAACAAATAGTATCATTGTTATGTCGTTTATGGCCATTTGAAATTAAGCAATCAAACTCAATAGGTTGATGCAGTTGTGTAAGACTTCATGTTCGGCGTGTAAAATTTCCGTGTACCAACGATAGTAATACATCACGATTAAGTGTTATTACATGATTTTATGGGTTAGAAGACATCCACTAGTCTTTAAACTCAAACCCAAAAAATTAGACAATCATGTATCCTAATAAAAAAATATCCATAAAAAATGTAATTAAGAGATTGTTCAACATTAAATGATTGAATATATTAAATTTTTTTGATATGCATAGAACCAACTCAAATCTTACAATTGGTATGGTTATTGAGGTGTAATAGTAGTAGTAAAAAAATTATAGGCTTTCCTTCACTACAAACAAAATATCGTCAATGATTACTACGGAGTATAAAACATACTTGGTCAACACCAAATTAAAAATATGAAACCAATTTTCTGGCATAAAATATACAAACTATGTGAAAAAATGTTTGCATAGATACAGTAAATTCAAAATCATAATAAAGAAGAAATACTAAATTAGAATGATGTTAAATCTTAATTGATGTAGGGTTTTATTAGGATGTGGCATGTGGATATATATAGGCCTCGTTGAAATATTTTTGAATAAGATTATATTTATAAAATTAAATTGTTTTAATTTAGAATAAAATTTTAAATAATTAAATTTGAACTTATCAATTAAAATAAATATTTTGATAGATATTAGAAAATGTTATTAGATATCTGACATTAAAAAAACAGAAAATTTTACCTACACCAACTAAAAGAACATTCGGCTTTGATATCTATAAAAATTGAAAAAATCCATCACAAAACTAACAATCTCTAATAAGTAATATCTAACCAGTAACCACTATAATAAAGATAGAAAAATGAACATATGTCCATCTATTGAAGAAACCATTAGATTTGAGTTTATTTAAAATTATTTTTTTATCTTAATATCTACCTAACAATATATAATAATATTAATAACTTTAATAAAGAAAAAAGTTCTGGAATCTACCACAAAATATTACGAAAAAATCATTCAACTGAATTTGATATGGTGGTTGATTTAAATAATTATGGAAATTACATTATCAAGATTTGTTAGTTTAAATTTATAAATTTATAGATGCATTATGAAGGGCTTGGTTCAAGTGAGGACGCGTGGGGAGGAAAGGAATGAGGATCAATCAGATGCGTTCAATAATTCGACCCCGCCAAATTTTTCCCGAATTATTCAGCAAAATTTCGGGAAAAATTCGGAAAAAACGGGAAAAGTTCGGATAAAAAAATGGATATGTGTGCACATAAAATACACTGTTGTGTGCATACGCTAGAACGTGTGTGTTCATATATCATAACGTGTGTGTGCATGTGATATCAACGCGTGTGCATGCCTGGAAACAAGTGTTCATGCTCAGAGACATGTGTGCATATCAAATACATTGTTGTGTGCATACTCCACAATGTGTGTGTGCATATGCTTCGGCGTGTGTGCATGCCCAAAAACATGTGTGCTCATGCATTGGAATAATATGTGTGTTCATATGCCACCATGAGTGTGTTCATACGCCTCAACGTGTGTGTTCATACGTCACAACATGTGTGTGCATATGGCCTTAGTGTATGCACGTCCAAAAACATGTGTATGCATAGTCCATGGCTTATGTTTACGGGTTACATCGAGTGTGTTCATACGCTACAACGTGTGTGTGCATACGCAATAACGTGTGTGTACATGTCTGAACAACGCTTGTGTGCATTGCCCGCAGAAGAGCGTGTGCAGAAGGGAATAATACGGCCGGATTTTTCGGGAATACTACGGCCGTGTCTGTTTTTTTCGCGTCCTTAATCCTTTCCTAAAGCTCCATCCTCACTAGATCTTTTCCCTTATTATTTATTATCCAAAGAATAATGAAAAAAGACACAAATAAGTAACTAATCTTATATATTTTTCAGTTTCATTTACTTTTTGAAGAGTATCACTTAACCCATACAATTTTATTATACAATGCTCATACGCTATTAGTTTAAAATATATTAATTTATTATTTATTCATGATCAATCATTGAATGATCAAATGATAATAAAATTATGGGGATTTTACGCCAAACCACCCGTTATATGGCCAATTTTGTATGAAATCACCCGTAATATCGATAATTATTCTAAACCACCCATTAAAAGGCTTCCGTTAACAAAAAGTCACCCAAGAGATCATTCTGTCACTTTATCCGTTAATTTGTGTGAAAAACCATTATACCCCTCGTTCTTTTTTAAAATTACGAGTAATACCATTTTTTTTACTTTTTGTTTTTTCATCAAATATGTTTTTTAAAATATTTATTTATGATTTGTTTTCTCGGTTTTTTTGTACGAAAAATATTATTTCCCAAAAAATTAATACCATGGGTTTATAACATTTTTAATCATGCACTTTATATGTTTAAATATGCACTTAATTTTATATTTATTGTTATTTATTCTTTATTTATTTTTCAACAAATATCTTTTTCTAAAAAATTATTATTTTTCAATTTTTGTTTCAAAAATTAATACCATGCACTTTAACATTTTAATCATACACTTTAACATACTAACTCATACACTTGATGTGCACAAAAAATATACCATGCACTTAAGCATTTTAATCATGCACTTTTAACATACTAACTCATGCACTATATATATATAAAAAATTGAAAATAATTGATTTTATTTAACAAAGATAATTTTGTAAAACAAATATGAAAAAATGATTTTCAAAAAAAAATTAATTTGTTTTTTGAAAACTAAATAAACAATAATAACAATAGAAAACATGGTATTACTCGTAATCTTACAAAAGAATGGGGGTATAAGGGTTTTTTCACACAAATTAACGACAAAAATGATGGAATGATCTCTTGGGTGACTTTTTGTTAATGGAAGCTTTTTAATGGGTGATTTATAATAATTATCGATATAACGGGTGATTTTGTGCAAAATGAGTCATATAACGGGTGGTTTGGCGCAAAAATCCCTAAAAATATTTATGACTTTGTGTAATGTTCATATTCATATATTTATTACTATATTACTGATTAGTTTTTAAGCGGATATAATCGATTATTTTGATAAAGAAATTCTTATTATTGAATTTTTATTTGTTAGCTTCTTAAATATATAGTTGATTAAAAAATAAGAAAAATGATCAAAGGTAACAGTTTGTTACTATCATAACTAATAGTTTATCATTTACAAAATTAAATCCTTGGAAGATCTATTTCTTTTCTTTGAATAAAAAACATATTAGTTTATATGAAAATGACTCAAAATTCCTTAATTGGTTTTTGTAATAGATACGAAATTGGTTTAGTTAGGTCATAATTTATTTGTCAAGATTTTATCATATTAGGCTGAAATTATTGATGTACTTATATATCTAAAACTGACATGTATATGAAGTGGATTCGATCAGAATAGTCTAGTGGCTCAAAATGGGATCTATTTTTATATAAGTGATCAATCGATATTGAATTTTTTTATCACTTGTGTGTAGTGCATGAATTTCTTTAATATTAGATGAATATGTGCATAGTGACGTATTATTATAGGTGTGCGGTTTTGTATAACTAAGTTACCTAAGATATATGTTATTCATGCTATAAGAAGAAAAAATCATATTATTAGATGTAGCACATAATTCATGAAACTCGAGATTTAACCATGAATTATAGTTGTATTATATACCAACATTTTGGAAAATAGTCCTAAGCATATATGTAGGGAGATCTTCCACGGTTTTATATCTTAGATTAAATTGATATGATCCCATTCAAAGATAACCAACTTTTACATGAATCATAATTGATGTTAGGTTAATCCTGTAACATTCCCGACTTATGTCGGTAGTGCCACACACCAGTGACCTTAGACTTACAAGTCCAAAGTTATCCTATGCTTTAATCAAAACAATTATGCTTAAAGAAATCATTAAACATTCAATAATAAAAGAGTAGCGAAAGACTTTTGGAATAAATATCCAATCTTTATTAGTATTCTCAACGTATATTGAAGAGATAAGTTTTACAAATGATATTGAAATTACATCGAAAGACTTTAAATAAATCTTAATTACATGACTAGGATATAACAATTTCACCTAGGGATGGCAGTTTCACTCGCACCCGACGGATACCCGAAAAAACTGACCCGAGAAAATGAGCGAAAACCCGAAAAAACACGGATGGAAACCGGGTGATGGATCGGGTCGGATTCGGGTGACCACTATCATCCACCCGACTCAACCCGATCACCCGACCCGGCCACCCAACCCATAATCCTCCTAACGCATAGTTATAAAGAAACGACTAAACCTCGTAAGGAAATAGCGTTCCTACGAATACTCGTTCTAATCTAGCATTTAAGTTCACATATAATCCACACAAAAATCCATTACAGTAATATCATACAAAACTATATAATAGCGTTGTTTCTAGCAATATATACAACCTATTATAAAGTCATATTTTAACACATCGTTTTATCAAATCTGTTCCCAAACATGAAACAACAACTTTATCCCATCTTAATTAACAATCAAATAATTGATAATCAAGGGAAACATGGAATAATGAGCAAGAGCGAACCGCCACTTGCCTTAGCTAGACGAACGAGAGATCGGATTCCGAGATCTGGAAACTTGCACTTGAGCACAGTTTCTGATAGGTGTCATTTCATACACCTTAACTAGCAATTATTAGCATTACTTAGAAGAGTTTATGACTAGATTTAAGGTTAAGTCTGTAACCCAGAAGATGTGGAGAGAATTGAAGATATCAAGGGATTTACAACTTATTTGGAGAAGATGAAGATGGATGAGGATCTGCTTGAAGATTAATTGGAGAAGGTTACCAACACTTGGTAGTATGGAAGAGCGGAATAAAAGAAGTGAAGAGCTGAAGAAAGGAGAGGGCGGAAATCATGACGCCCCGCGCCAGAAGCCACCGCGACCCGGCGGTGGATCTCAGAGAAGAAGTTGGTCGCGCCAGAAGACAGCCGCCGCCCTGCGGTGGACGTGGACGCCTCGCGGCCAGTGAAGATACTATTTCCTATTTTGCAATTTCGGATTTCCCAATTCTATTATCTTATTTCCTTTATTATTATTTTTAGGTTTAGCTTATTTTTCCTTAGCCTATTTAAGATCTTTTCCAAGTCTTGAGTAGGGAGACAATTACTATCATATCATCGCAGTTTACTTTTCATAATTAGGGTTTCATTCACAAGCCAATGGAGCACTAATTTCCCTTTGTTCTACTAGACGTTTGAAACAACACAGTTGATTCGGTTGTGAGATTTTTATTCCTTGTCCTTATTCTTATATGTGTTGGTTTAATTCTCTTGGTTATATTGGGTATTGATTTATCATTATTCTTCATAGCCTGATCAACTAGGTTGAGTAATATTTATCAAATTGCTAGGATTTTGCATATAGCGGAATGCGAGTGCGAATCTAGTAGTATACATGATTAGACATATAGTGGAATACGAGTGTTTAATTGTGAGTGAGAATTATTTGCATGTTTAGTAGTAAGGTTTTCTTCTATTTGCATGTATCCTATATCCTTGCATGAATGTTATTGCTTTATTAGTGGTAAAGTTTTCTTCCATTGAAACTGTAGTAAGTACTATCAACAACTGTCTGAATTGGTGGTTAATTACGATCAGGATGGGGACAACCATAAGAATAGTTAAAGAACTTGGATTTATAAGATTTCAGTGATCGACTTATATCTCTGTATTGTGGATCTCGTTCTAGTGGAACTACTTTCCCCAAACATATTCTCAAGTTAACTAAAGTTGTTTACTTTGCTTTGTTTGATAACCAAAACCCCCTTCCTTGTTACTTGTCGATTAGAATTGCATACTTCATCAGATCTTCCCTGTGGGTTCGACCCTTGCTTGCTTGCTATACATCTGTTTAGTAGGTTTGTTAGGACTTTTACTTTGATTAGGCTATTCAACGATATTTCCATTGCATATTTTAGCCACGTCAAATTTGGCGTCGTTGTCGGGGAAGTTTTCTGTTTTGTTGTGTGTTTTTGTGATTGACGTTGGTGGAGACCTATCTTATGGTCGACACTCGTTCTACTGACTCTCCTCTTGCTGCTTTTGATCTAGAAATCGACAGATCGTTCCGTGCGAACCTACGCGATCAAGGAGAGGAAGAAGAAGAGGTTGAAATAGTTGAGACAGGTGAGACGGTTGAGCCAGTTGACACTCCTCCTGAAGCAATGGGCGATACTCTGAGAGCGTTGACTGAACCGAACATTGAGGAACAACCCCCCTTGGCTGTCGTCATCCCTGCACTTGACGAAGGGGTGAACTTTGAGCTGAAATTTGGAGTTGTTGCTTATCTCCCAAAATTCCATGGTTTGAGTGGAGAGGACCCGATATCTCATCTGGGTAAATTCCATAATGTCTGCATGACTATGAAGCCAAGGAATGTGACGGAGAATCAGATCAAGATGAGAGCCTTTGGTTTTTCTTTGCTAGACTCTGCTAGTGACTGGTATTATCACTTACCGCCAGGGACCATAAATACCTAGACTAAACTGCACAAGGCGTTTCTTGACAAGTACTTCCCAACAAAGAAGGCGAATGCTTTGAAAAAGGCAATTGCTAACATTGAGCAGGGTGCTGATGAGACGCTATATGACTATCTTGAACGGTACAAGAGGCTTTGCTCTAGCTGTCCGTTCCACGGATACGCCAAATAGGATCTTGTTCTCTACTTACACAATGGTCTGCTCGATCAAGAGAGAAGGATGGTTGACGCTGCATGCGGTAGAAGCATTCTTAATCTGACACCGGACACAGCCATGGAAAGATTTCAAGAGATGAGTGAGAGTACCAGGAGCTTTGGTAAGATGTACCAGAGAAAGGGAGTCAATGCTGTGACTTCTGCAGGATCTAGCTCTGTGGTGAATGAGTTAGCTGAGTTGAAGGAGATGGTGAAGAGAATGACAACCCAAAACACTCCTCAATAAGTCAAAGCATGTGGGATTTGCAGTGATCAATTTCACCCTACTGATGCTTGCCCTCAGCTACAGGAAGAAGCTATTGCTGAAGTGAATGTTGTAGAAGGTTACGGACCCCCTAGACCGCATTTTGATGGATAACCCAACTACAATCCGAGAGGGCGAGACCACCCGGGTTTCAAATGGAGCGACCCACAAGGTGGTCAACAGCCATCACAACAACAATACCAGTAGAGAGCCCCATACCAACAGAGGCCCCAAGGCCAAAACCCTTCTACTACTACTGAAGAGCTTCTCAAGACTTTGACTCAGCACTTCGCCACTCATGTTCAGACTACTGAATCAAGCATAAAGAATATTGAGAAGCAGATTGGCCAACTGGCTGATGTTGTCACTAAGATTGATCAGAGGACATCAAATTCCTTGCCGTCTCAGACTACAGTGAATCCGAGGGAAAATGTGAGTGCCATTATCCTCCAGAGTGGAAAGCAATTGGTCGTTCCTCCTAGTGCTGAAAAGGAGAGCGAATATGAGATGGAGATAATCTCCGACCGCCCCGCGGCGCCCCTGACCGCGACCCGGCGGTATGTTGGAACTGAAACCAGTAAAGAAGAACGCAAGTCACCGCCCCGCGGCGACACCGACCGCGACCCGGCGGTAATTCTCAGTTTCCCCTCCTCACAACCACCGCCCTGCGGCGATGACCACCAGCCCCGCGGTGACGGAGTTCTTCCCAGCGAGATTTCGCCGCGCCCCGCGGTGAGACCAGCGAGACCCGGCGTCCAAAATTCCAGTTCTGCTGATGAAGTTTGCGTTGATACTTATGTTCGTCCGGTCTTCCCCCCTCTTGGCTCCGAGAAACCACCAGCACCTTTTCCCGAGGCGCTAAAGGCTAGAAGGGTCGCCGACGACAATGATCTTTTTGAGACGTTCCGCAACTGTAAAGTAAACATTCCTCTTCTTAAGCTTATTAAGGCTATCCCTCGATATGCTAAGTTTTTGAAGGAGCTGTGCACCGTTAAGAGGACACAAAAACTGAAGGTCCAAAAAAAGGTTCCGGTTGGTGAACATGCCTCTGCAGTATTTCAAAGGCGTATGCCTGAGAAGTGCAAGGATCCAGGTACATTTACTATTCCTATTGCTATAGGTGAGCATCGATTTGAGAAGGCCTTGTTAGACTTGGGTGCCTCTATTAATGTTTTGCCCTACTCATTGATTGAAGCTTTAGGAGTAGGACCTTTGCATGATACTAATATTGTGATTCAACTTGCTGACGGTTCTTGTGTGCCCCCTAAGGGTATTGTGGAGGATATTCTTGTTAAGATAGGTCCTTTAATCTTCCCTGCTGATTTCTTCGTAATGGATATGGACTATGATGAGCAGGCTGCTCCTGTTATGTTAGGTCGGCCTTTTATGAAAACATCCATGATGAAGATTGATGTGGATAGTGGAACTTTGACTATGGAGTTCGATGGAGTAATTTTTTAGCATAATATTCATAAGGTCAACTCCATTGAATTGCCCTCCCTTTGCTGCATTAGTGATGTTGATAATCCTATTCAGGAAAATGTTAAGACTAGTGTAGTAGAGACCATAGTTGAATCCTCTGCTATTGCTGAACCTATTGATTCTCATGAGTGTGATGTCTTACTAGATGACATAGGAGAGTCTATCCCCTCTATTTTGGGCACTTGCCCCCCTGCACTAACCATACAAGGCAGTAAGCCTTCATCTAGTGTCGTGCAGCATGACCATGTTAAGCCCTATCGGCCCCCACATCGCTCTACGTATGGGGGAGATGCTCCCAAGGAAGCAATTATGGAGTCATTGGTCAAGAGGAAGCATGGTCTAAGGTCCAAGCCTTTCCATGGAAGGTTCCAGCAGGAGGAGACAGGTAAGAGGATTCCGAAGGGATCCTGTTCTAGGTGGTAATTGATTCAACTTGCGTCGAGCCAACGACGTTAACTAAGGCGCTGTCCGGGAGGCAACCCGAGGTAGTTTTCCTCATTCTTTTTCTTTTTCTTTCTCTTTGATTATTTTCGTAATTTCTTTTGCTTTGTTTCGTTCGCCTGTCACTAACATTTCAGGTACGAAAGTAAATGGAGAAGAGACGGTGTTCCCAGTTTGTTCACCGTGTCCCGGTGATGAATCCAGCGCCCCGCAGTGGAGACCACCGCCCTACAGCGAATTTCTGGTATATTTTTCTCAACCCCGAAATTAAAAAAAATAAAAAAAATAAAAAAATTCTTGAGTGGTAACTAAGGATTTGACGGATTGGGCTCCTTTTGGCCCATTTTCTTCTTTGGCCCATGTACCTAAACCGGCCTCTTCACCATTTTGTCTTTTTCTTATTTCCCTTCCCTAACCTAGCCTCCACTCTCACAAACACTCCATAACCAAGTCCTCTCCCAAGCTTTTCCAAGCCATTTCACCATTTTCCTGCCAAATTCTCGTGTTCTAAGTCCGAATTTATCCTACAATTTCATTAACCTTGAGTTTTTTTGCCTCAATTTGGAGTCTAGCCTCACAAAACAGCCAAACACAAAATCCCAACGCCTCGCGTCACCCACCACCGTGTCGCGCAGCCTAGTCCTAGTGTCTTAGGGTGTGTCTAGCCACAATCACTCCATACCTTTGCCTTGAGTCCTAAACCCGGACTTGAAAGAGGAGTTGGGATTCTTTTCGTCACCGCCTCGCGTCACCAACCACCGCGACCCGGCGGCACATCCACCGCCCCGCGGCGAGATCACCAGGCAGCGTGTTTCGCTCATTTTTGTAAGCCCTCTTTGGTCGCCTTTTGTTTTGAGCATCCCAATTCATTACTTATGGCACCTAGAGGTAGGAAGAAAGACACTACTAGGGAGGAGAATGATGTGTATAACATTGTGAAGGAGAGGAAGGTGTTGGCTACTAAGTTCTTTGACAAACCGACATTGCTTGAGTTTGGTATGTTGGAGTGTATATCTCTTTGTTTAGCAGAGTGTGGCCTGGGGACCTTCCTGAATAAGTCCGCTGATGCTTACCCTGAGCTATGTTACCAGTTCATTGCCTCTTGTAAGAGGTATTCTGATGGTTCCGCCAACAAGAGGATGACGAAGATCACTTTCAACTATAGTGGTCGTGAGTATACTTTGTCTGCTGTGGAGATTCGTGATGCCCTGGGCATTACAAAGGAGCCATCTGATGGGTGGCCAGGTGGTCTGGCTGAGGAGGATATGCTTTCTTTTTGGCAGAAGGCCACACATAGGCAGTTCACGAAGGGTCAGGAGGTGAATTCGAAGTTGGTGAACCCTTGCTTAAGGTTGATCCATAAGGTGGTGATGAGAGATTTCTTTGGCCATGCTGATGATGGTAAGGTCCCTTTGAAGGATTTCCGTTGGTTTATGAGCATCTTGTCTTGTGTTCCGTACACCCCGTGTTGGGCTAGTGTTTTTCTTAGTTCCTTGAAGAGGATTCGAGATGGTGAGCCACGTGATATTTGTGGGGGTGGTCTGATCACCCTTCTTTGTGCTGAGATTATTGCTACTGATCGTATTCCTCGCCCTGTTGCTCATGCGGTATATGACAAGGCGCACATGAGAGTGTGCTCGATGCTGAAGCCATTGGGCAGGGGTAGTGCTTTAGTTTGGTCTTCATATGATGGTCATTTTCTGCATCTTCCTCGGGCTTTTACTTATTCCTCTACATTTGAGGGATGGTGGATTCCGAGTGATGGAGGAGATGAGGCTACTGATACCCCTGCTGCTGCTCCTTCTGGTCCGTTTGGAGAGGGCCCTAGTGCTGGTGCTACTGCTGCTGATTCTGTGGGTCAGGATACTCCCTTGCCTACCCAGTTTGACGCACCTTTGTCTTCTTATGGTCCTGCAACACCTTGGCAGGAGTTGTATGCAAGGCTTGATACATTCTCGGTGCAACAGACTCTTTGGAACACCCGAGTAGAGACCGGTCTGCAGATTTGGCAGACCCAGTTCCGTTCTGATGTAGATGAGCGTCTGGATACTATGGACACTCATATGAGGGACTACTTTGGGATATTCCCACCACCACCACCCGGCCTACAGTGAGTTTACTTCTCCTTCTCCTATTTCATTTGCTGTTCTCTTTTCTACATTGAGGACAATGTTCGGTTTAAGTATGGGGGATGGATTTAGACTGTGCTATCTATCTAGCTAGTGTACTGATAAGCACTACTTTGTAGGGTTTAAGTAAGAGTTATTAGAGGTTTTAATGGTGCCATTCGGGTAGATTTAGACACATTCATGTGCATGGCGTGTGGGGGCGAAGTTTGGTAATTAATTAAAAGCCACGTGATTGCCGGGATCGGATTGGATGAAATTAGGCCTAAGTGAATAAAGGCCCATGTACAAGCTGAAGACACGTGAAATGCCAAAGAATTGAAAGCGGGCCTGTATTTGCTGAAGATGGGCCGTGATAAGGAGAGGCCCACGTGAAAGCTGATGCCCGCTCCGCGTCAAATTGAGGCTGAAGAAATGGAGGGGTGACGTCATGGTGACATGGGCGAGCATTATTTGCTGGAATGCAATTGAAGTGGGCCGTGTAGTTGGGCCGTGTTGCCACCGCTTGAATTGGGCCGTGTCGTACATGCGAGAGTGATCAGCCGAGCATTTGGAGCGTTGCTGCTATTGGAGTTGGGTCGTGATGGGCCGTGGGAGATTGAAGCTATTGGGCCGAGATGTCTGCCGAAATTGATGTGCTGTGCCATCACGTGATGCGGAGCAGCTGCCAAACGAAGAGGCCGATTACGGGATTAATTTCCCTGTTTTAGTTTGTTTAATTATTATTATTTTATTATTTCGTTTTAGGTTAATTTAGATTTTATTTTCTTTAGTATATTAGGGTTGAGAAAAAGGCTTGTTGTCCAATAATCATCAACTCTCTGAAACCCTAATTTCTTTCTACGTACCTTATTATGAAGAACTAAGCCTCCCTGGCTTAGTCAGACGCTGAAGCTTTCGTTTTGATTCAGTTGTGAGACTCTCGTTCTTAATCTATTGCATGGATTTTATCTATTCTCTTGCTTAAGTTGCTTATGATTGATATTGATAATTTCTAGTCTGATTAACTATGGTTTATTGTTATTGATCTATTGCTAGATCTAGATTGTTACTGGTTGAGCATATCTATTTCAGAGTAGCAACTGCATCGTACTAGTATCTGGTTGTGCTAGTCTTATGCAGAAGAGAATTGATTTACATTCTAGGATAATATCTGGTTGTTTTATGCTAGAATTGTATCCAACTATATTCCTATCCGTAAGGCTGCTGTTAAACTGAATCTTGATAGTTTCAGGGTTGTTTAATTAGTTAGTGCTAATAGTATCTGGTTGTGCTATTAGTTATATCTGAAAAGGAATTGGAATTTCCATTGCATGTGATTTTGAATGAGTATCTAGGATCAACTTGTCATACGAATAGTGGATGTTGTTTGACTAAGTGTTTTTCCCATCACTGATTTCACAACTCTTTCACTTGTTTACCTTTTGCATGCTTAGTTACTTAAAACAAACAACCCCCCCCCCCTTGGTTACGTTTGATTGACATACGAATTGCATATTTAGATAGAATCCACCTCCCTGTGGATTCGACCTTTACTTACCTAGGACTACAGTTTAGGGTTTGTTTGGATATTTTGCATAGAAGTTTTTAGAACGACAAAAACCTGTTATCAAATTGGCGCCGTTGCCGGGGAGGCAATAATCTATTTTGTGTGCGATTTGTGTGTCAACTATTGTGTGGACCTATCTTACGGTCCATACCCGTGCTATTGATTTTTGTTTTTCCTTTTTGATTTTGTTACAAAGATGGATAGATTTCCCCACTTTCATCAGGAGCCGCAATATGACTCATACTCATACGCATACACTCCAGGGTGGAGAGATCACCCCAATTCGAGTTATGGGCACCAACATTATCCCCCTTTTGGTCATGATTACCAGGAGTTTTACCCGGGACCACAGTCGTTCTATCAGCAGGGTACTCCACCGCAGTACTACCCAGCCTACAAGCATAGCCCACCAGTGTCCAATCCAGATTACTATGTCTCACAGTCTACTGCGGATTTATTCCGGACCTTGGAGAACCAGATGGGGCATAATCCAAGTCCCTCCATGTCATTGGAGGACATGTTTCGATCTTTCAAACAGAACACGATCCAACTTGAACAACAAATAAAGTCCAATATCCAGACCTTTGAGAGGCACACAGAGCAAATGGGGCAAGCATTGAGCAGGATGGAGGCCATGACGTCGGTAGAATCACTATCTCACCCAGTGGTGCACCGGGAAGAAAATGTCTTCTCGATGACCCTACAAAGTACTGAGCAGCTGCATGTCGCCCCCTTAGCTGAAAGGGAAGAACAAATTTGTGAGACGGGTGCAGAATACAGCGAGATATCTGCAGAAGAGAACCCAAGACCGCAGGAGGTATACCTCGATCTCAGTTCACCCACTGAGGAGATGGGTATTCCAGACGATATTTTGGACCGCGTTGTGCTTTCTGAAGAAGAGTATTTTATGGGACTGGAGGAATTCAGCGACCAAGAGGAGGAGAGTCGCGATCGCGAAAACGATCCTGCGACGCTCGTTCCTCTCGAAAATGCCCCGGCAGCCCCTGATCCTCTCGATGCTGCCTATGATGAGTATGTGCGTCTAAACTCCTCCCCGCTTGTCTCGCTGCACCCCGTCACGCCCCTCCCTAAGGCAGTATAAGATACTCGAAGGCTGAAGAACGACAAAGAGCTATATGAAACCTTCAGTATCTGCGAGGCAACCATTCCCTTGATCGAACTGGCAAATTGCATCCCTCGCTACACAGAGTTTTTAAGGGCGCTGGGCAATATAAAGAAGAAACCAAGGGGGAAGCACAAGAAAGAGGCCTTAATTCAGGTGGCAGATTTTTACATGCTGGATACGGGGCAGGACATACATGCAGCCCTTGAGATGCTGGGTAGACCGTTTCTGAAGATGGCAAGTGCATTCATAGATATGAACAGCGGTCCAACCATCATGAAGGGCACAAGCATGGGGGAAAGGCTCAACATGGAGCACACAAACGGCATCCACCTGATATAGACCTCAGGAGTTCAAGTGATAGGAGCAACCCGAGTTGAAGAGGTTGAGCACTATGTCGAGCCAACGACATTAACCAAGGCGCTGCTCGGGAGGCAACCTCGAGATTTGGTAGTTTATTTTCTTTCCCTTAGTCAATTTCTATTGTTTTTCTTTTAGTTTTTGTATTGAACTAACCTGCAGGAAGCGCGAAAAAAAAATGGAAATGGTGTTCACGGCGCCCGCTGCGAAATTTACGGCGCCCGCCGTAAATGCCTCGCAAGCAAGTTGGCTATGACCTAAAAACGGCGACCGCCGTTTAATTACGACGCCCGCCGCAATTACGGCGACCGTCGCACCCCTTACGGCGACCGCCGCAACATGTCTCGGAAAAAAAAAAAAATCTTGCGGCGACCGCCGCCATCCTTACGGCGCCCGCCGTAAATGCCTCGCCAAGATAGTTGGCTACGGCATCCTGGCGGCGACCGCCGCACTTTCTCAGGTAAAAAAAAAAATTCAAAAAAAATGGGCCCCGAAAAAACCTTAAACGGGGAGAAAAAGTCAAAATCAATAAATAAAAAAATTACCTAGCTGTCCAGATTCTCCACGGAGAGGTGCGCATCATGTTGCTAACGGACGATTACATTCACCATACTTTTATTTGGCAACGATGATGGCCCTGCAGTCGACAGCTGGAGAGGTGATACACCAGGGCCCAACCACGATGACATCTGGGCCCATTTTTGAAGGCCATGCAACCCCGTTCCCTTGATTGACCACTATTCACCAGAGTGGTTCCTTATGGTTGCATGGTAGGAGTTGATGGAGTTGAAGGCCGTACAGCCCTGATTTCCTACATCACCACCACACCCTATAGTGGTTTCTTATGGTTGCACGGTAGATGAAGATAATGGCGTTGATGCCAGACATCCAGGACATGAACTTTCATGAGTACACCGCCAACGACAAGGAAGTGTCCAAGCCAACTCGGCAACGTTGTGAGTTATTTTTTGCTTTTCCTTGTGCTTTATTCTTTTGTCTTTCATTACATTGAGGACAATGCAATGTTTAAGCATGGGGTGGGGTTTTATACTTGCTACGCTGCTGAGGAGAAAAATGAAAAAAAATGAAAAGAGCCAAAAATTTGAAAAAAGGCTATCATTGAAATACTGGGATAGTTCGAAAACCCGAAAGGGCGGCCTAGGTAATAAGCAGGTGGCTTGGACCAGCATTAGGCTGGGGTAATATGAGGTCAAGAGTGACGTGAGCTTATGTGAGCACATCTATTGAAAAATGAAATGAGTGGCTTGGTGAAAACCCGAAAGGACGCCTTGGCAAAATGAGCGAAAAGAAGAAGAGTGATTTTAGGATTTCTCATTGTTCTTGGCGAGGCGTCATAAGAAGAGGAGTCAAAGAAGGATTGTCGGGTAGGTCACTCTGGGAGACATAAGGAGCAATAGATGGAGGCTAGGATTAGAGGTTACTCTCACTATTGGATGTCCGGGTTTAGCTTGGGGGAAGTACTTTGCTTGCCCCTTAAGCTTGTTGAGTTGTGGATGTGTTGTGAATGAGATTGGTGCCAGGAGCTTGGCATGGGTTAGGTGACTCTTAGTTGGAGGATATGCTTCCTGAGACCTTGGATGCTGCATTGGAGGAGTAGGCTCTTTATTAGTTTACTCGAGGACGAGCAAAGGTCTAAGCATGGGGTGGTTTGATAAGCACTACTTTGTAGGGTTTAAGTAAGAGTTATTAGAGGTTTTATTGGTGTCATTCGGGTAGATTTAGACACATTCATGTGCATGGCGTGTGGGGGCGAAGTTTGGTAATTAATTAAAAGCCATGTGATTACCGGGATCGGATTGGATGAAATTAGGCCCAAGTGAATAAAGGCCCACGTACAAGCTGAAGACACGTGAAATGCCGAAGAATTGAAAGCGGGCATGTGTTTGCTGAAGATGGGCCGTGATAAGGAGAGGCCCACGTGAAAGCTGATGCCCGCTCCGCGTCAAATTGAGGCTGAAGAAATGGAGGGGTGACATCATGGTGACATGGGCGAGCATTATTTGCTGGAATGCAATTGAAGTGGGCGTGTAGTTGGGCCGTGTTGCCACCGCTTGAATTGGGCCGTGTCGTACACGCGAGAGTGATCAGCCGAGCATTTGAAGCGTTGCTGCTATTGGAGTTGGGTCGTGATGGGCCGTGGGAGATTGAAGCTATTGGGCCAAGATGTCTGCCGAAATTGATGTGCTGTGCCATCACGTGATGCGGAGCAGCTGCCAAACGAAGAGGCCGATTACGGGATTAATTTCCTTGTTTTAGTTTGTTTAATTATTATTATTTAATTATTTCGTTTTAGGTTAATTTAGATTTTATTTTCTTTAGTATATTAGGGTTGAGAAAAAGGCTTGTTGGCCAATAATCATCAACTCTCTGAAACCCTAATTTCTTTCTACGTACCTTACTATGAAGAACTAAGCCTCCCTGGCTTAGTCAGACGCTGAAGATTTCGTTTTGATTCAGTTGTGAGACTCTCGTTCTTAATCTATTGCATGGATTTTATCTATTCTCTTGCTTAAGTTGCTTATGATTGATATTGATAATTTCTAGTCTGATCAACTAGGGTTTATTGTTATTGATCTATTGCTAGATCTAGATTGTTACTGGTTGAGCATATCTATTTCAGAGTAGCAACTGCATCGTACTAGTATCTGGTTGTGCTAGTCTTATGCAGAAGAGAATTGATTTACATTCTAGGATAATATCTGGTTGTTTTATGCTAGAATTGTATCCAACTATATTCCTATCCGTAAGGCTGCTGTTAAACTGAATCTTGATAGTTTCAGGGTTATTTAATTAGTTAGTGCTAATAGTATCTGGTTGTGCTATTAGTTATATTTGAAAAGGAATTGGAATTTCCATTGCATGTGATTTTGAATGAGTATCTAGGATCAACTTGTCATACGAATAGTGGATGTTGTTTGACTAAGTGTTTTTCCCATCACTGATTTCACAACTCTTTCGCTTGTTTACCTTTTGCATGCTTAGTTACTTAAAACAAACAAAACCCCCCCTTTGGTTACATTTGATTGACATACGAATTGCATATTTAGATAGAATCCGCCTCCCTGTGGATTCGACCTTTACTTACCTAGGACTACGGTTTAGGGTTTGTTTGGATATTTTGCATAGCAGTTTTTAGAACGACAAAAACCTGTTATCATGTGGACGCCTCGCGGCCAGCGAAGATACTATTTCCTATTTTGCAATTTCGGATTTCCCAATTCTATTATCTTATTTCCTTTATTATTATTTTTAGGTTTAGCTTATTTTTCCTTAGCCTATTTAAGATCTTTTCCAGGTCTTGAGTAGGGAGACAATTACTATCATATCATCGCAGTTTACTTTTCATAATTAGGGTTTCATTCACAAGCCAATGGAGCACTAATTTCCCTTTGTTCTACTAGACGTTTGAAACAATACAGTTGATTCGGTTATGAGATTTATATTCCTTGTTCTTATTCTTATATGTGTTGGTTTAATTCTCTTGGTTATATTAGGTATTGATTTATCATTATTCTTCATAGCCTGATCAACTAGGTTGAGTAATATTTATCAAATTGCTAGGATTTTGCATATAGCGGAATGCGAGTGTGGATCTAGTAGTATACATGATTAGACATATAGTGGAATATGAGTGTATAATTGTGAGTGAGAATTATTTGCATGTTTAGTAGTAAAGTTTTCTTCTATTTGCATGTATCCTATATCCTTGCATGAGTGCTATTGCTTTATTAGTGGTAAGGTTTTCTTCCATTGATACTGTAGTAAGTACTATCAACAACTGTCTGAATTGGTGGTTAATTATGATCAGGGTGGGGACAACCATAAGAATAGTTAAAGAACTTGGATTTATAAGATTTCAGTGATCGACTTATATCTCTGTATTGTGGATCTCGTTCTAGTGGAACTACTTTCCCCAAACATATTCTCAAGTTAACTAAAGCTGTTTACTTTGCTTTGTTTGATAACCAAAACCCCCTTCCTTGTTACTTGTCGATTATAATTGCATACTTCATCAGATCTTCCCTGTGGGTTCGACCCTTGCTTGCTTGCTATACATCTGTTTAGTAGGTTTGTTAGGACTTTTACTTAGATTAGGCTATTCAACGATATTTGCATTGCATATTTTAGCCACGTCAGTTTCCTACGACGACGAGTTATAAGACAAAACCCTAAACGATACGAAAAGACGAAGCGAAATGAAGGAACAAAGTCAGTGCCGCGGTCGCGGATGGCATAGCCGCGATCGCGGACTTGCTGGGCAAAACCGCGATCACGGTTTTGCGCCCAGTCGGGGTCGCAGGTCTCTGCCCGGCCGCGGTCGCGGTGGGTGGAGCCGCGGTCGCGGGACTCCATCCTGATGCGAGCTTAATCGAGCTTTTGAGGTCATATCGACGACGACAAGGATTCGTACTTTGCTTCTGAACCAAGGCGCACCACTCCAAGTATTTTCCACGGCGACGACTTCGTCTCCGGCGACGACGACTCTGAAAAACACACCAACTTTTGAGAAGAGGAAGAGGAAGCTTGAGATGGTGGAGAAGATGGTTGCCACTCTCTCCTATTTATAGGCTCAGAGACGAGGAGTTCACATCCACACCGAGCAATCCAATCGATCCAGCTCCTCACCGTTCGGAGCACGAGGGGAAAAGCCAATCGCCGGCATTCTAGAACAAAGGAAGACGACGATCCGAGTTTTCCGCGATCGCGGTTTCAAAACCGCGGTCGCGGAACTGCCGCGGTTTCAAAACCGCGGTCGCGAAACTGCCGCGCTCACGGTTCCCCGACTTTGCTCGCGGGTCTTGATCGCGGTTATGCTAAATCTTTGGTTTTAGCATTCCTTAACATTCCTTAAATAATTTAAGACCCATATGTCTTATTAAACGTATATCATCACGTTCAAAAGGTTCTTACAGAGGTTATAGAATATGCCTAACACGTCTTGCTTACAAAATGAAAGTTGGAAAATTACACAAATACCCCTACTAAAATTGATGGTTATTACATTACTACCCCCTTAAAATAGTTTCGATCCTGAAACTAGCACTATCAAGGTAGAGGTATCGGTTTCCACATTAACCTCTCCGTTTGAGTTTAGTGACCTCGATTATTTCGTACTCAAAAATTAATCCTAGGGAAAGTCGATCTGTTTCCTCAACCATGACATCCATCATATGTCTCGTTTCCATATATTATCCCATGTTCCAACTCTTAATATACTCACAAGTTCATGATTACCTTAGAATCATAGTCTTAAAAATCATCACACGATCTTAATACACCTTAAGCTTGAGAACACACCTTTTCTTTCAACTTTTCTCTTTATAAACGACTCCCAAAGTTCATACCTTATCTCCTTATAACCTAACTTAGTACCCCCAATTGTCATATCGGCTTACTCCTTACATATGCATCTCATCTATTTAATTATTTACCTTAATTAAATTTGGCCCTTATGCCATTTCTTAAAGCAAAATCTTTTCATTAATCAAGCTCCAACATAAGACCTTTAAGAATTCCTTAATTTTTCACAATTTATCACACAACATCTCATTCATGTTTTCTTCAAACATGATTTTAATAATCCGTTTAACATGATTATAATATATCACCTTATTTATCCAACACGTGTCATAAGATCGCCTTAATAGACATATGTCACTTTTTCACCAAGTCCATTTGATAAAATCCATACACTTTCGTTATCCCATACTGTTAATCCCTAGAAATTAAAACAATTTTTTACAGACTGAGTTTGTTATTCACCCATAAATCCTTGAACACTTAATTGTCCTCACACAATTTCATCATCCCCATATTAAGCACACCTTATGCTTTGCCTAAATTTAATAGTTACACAAGACTTAATACTCCTCATATCATTATATCACTTCTTTAAGAAAGTCTCATAACGAAACCTCAAATAGGTCTTCTAAAACAATACTTATGATTTCGCACTCTTAGCTTTCCCAAAAGCTTTAACCACTGGTCCTACAACGAACACACTCGTTTATAAACCACATAGTTATAACCCTCGAATTTTAAAGTTTACTCAAGATCATAATAGAGTACGATCTTTTTAGAGAAAAATCACTCCTTAAGAAATACCTCTCTTGTAAGTTTATTCACTTAAATGAATAAATTATAAGACTCACAACTAAGTATTTTGAGCTTCATATTGGCTCACCACACAATTTTTTCCCCATCTAATGCTCAGAGTATCCACATGAGGAATAGCCTTAAACTCCATAGAGCATTACTACACACACCAAATCTTTCTAGCAAGGAATCCTTACAACATTAACCTCTCGAGATAATGCTCATGAATTCGAGCAAAAGGAACAAATAATGTCAATGCCCAACTTGACATTATTTCTAGAACATAGAGGGGTTCTTACAAATAGTTTCAACTCCGAAACTAGTGCTAACAAGGTAGGAAACAATCTCACATGTCCCAATCCAACACTATCCTTTATGAGTCCAAACAGTCTTTATCAACACATGACATGTACTACTTTTGGCACTCAAGGATTCTCGTATGAACGAACAACTAGCAGTAGTAACGAATCTAGTAATTTCCAGAACAAGGAAACACTTCTTTATTATTCGAAACATTACATTAAAACAATTGACAAAATGTCGAACAAACAGATTACTAAAGTATGGAGACTATCGACACAAGCCATCGCTCCTTATTCTTAAAAAGATTTACAAAACACCACTACTCGCTCAGGGTTTCCTCCTCGTCGGGGTGACGTATCACAAAGAGTCGTTGCCCTTGACCCGAAGATTCCATAGGCGTCTTGCCTTTATTACGAGCAACAGATTGCTCAGGAGCGGACACTTCCGACTTTGGAATCTACCTACTGCCAACATTTGAGGCCTGATATGATTGTATTGGCCCTTGACACTTCTGCCTACAGTATGTTTGCATGTGGCCTTCCTTCCCACACTTATAACATACCCGCTTTTCCTTTTGACAATTAAAACTTTTTATGCCTAGTTTCACCACAGTTGTGGCATTGAATCACACCGCTACTCCAACCTGAGCCTTTGGCGGAGTCAGACTGAGTCATCTCGGTCTTAGCACGACCAGACTTCTCAAACTTGGTGGGCGATGCTGGCCGCTTGAAGGTATTACCCTTTCGGTCTTGTTGCCCACCCTTCGCCTTATTCTGTTCCTCCCGCTTTCGGGCAGATTCTTCCAGCGTGACCTCTATTCTGTAGGCCTCATCCACATACTGCTCCAAGGTAGAGCAACTGTGACGCACCATCATAGGTTTGATTTCTAGATTCATCCACCCATGTAAGTACCAGATCTTATGTCCTTCTGAATGCACGTCTGAACCATCATAATGCAGTAAGTGATTAAACTTTGCCGCCAGCTCAGACACTTTCAGTCCTTCAGTCTCTGGGTAGAGGAACTCCTTCAGCTTCTCTTCCCTCATAGCACGAGACAAGAAGCGATCAGTGAGCTTAGCCTTGAACATTGTTCAGCTCAGATTTGGGTGGTCGTCCAAACCAGTTCTTTCCCACCACTCACTTGCTCCGTCTTTCAGATGTAACAAAGCAATGTGCACCTGCTCAGCCTCGGGTGTTCACCATCTGATGCGTTCCTACTAGTGATGAAGGATCGATGATCTTGTTTGGGAAATTGCGCGTCGATGGAATGGTGATGATGGCGTGGAACATGATGATTGGAAGGCGGCAGCGAAGGAGAACGACTCGAAAGAGATCAAGTACTTGGCCGTAGCGTCGGCAGCGGAGGGGAATAGACTCGATAGATCTAGTGGGTGGCCGTAGCGTCGGCAGCGGAGGAAGGGGATGAGAAGTCAGAGAGGTGTTTTGACGCCCTAATCAAAGGAAGGAGGCAATATGCTCTCAAACTTAAGCTTTATTCAAATTAGACGTAACCTAAAAACAGAGGACGCATTGTCCTTTTATGCTAGCTCGCGGGACTCGGATGGGCCGAGTCTCGCCTAACGACATGCGTGGAGCACACGCCCCAAAGTCAAACTAAAACAATAAATGTTTGAAAAGAATACAAGTATTTCAAAAAGAACGCGTTCATTGTATAGTCGAGAGGAGACAGGCAGAGAACGCGTTCTCTGTGCTTGGTTGAAGACGCTTCAAAGAGAACCCGCACTCCATTGTGCCTTGGCTGGAGACGACGCGAACAATCAAGGATTGCGTCGCGTTGGCAATAGCTTTAGCGCGTCACCCTCCCCCACTTGGCATTCATGGTGGGCAGGGGCGCATCACCCTCCCCCACTTGGCTGTGAAGCGTCCCCGCTTCACCATCATTGAACTCAGGCTCCACATAAGGCTCTGATACCAGTTGATGTGTTCCTTCCTCCGATGACAAGCCAATTGTCAAAGGTGACAACTTTCGGATCTAGTCTTGGTTGGGAATTCACTTCCTTTGATCAAGTCTGCCGAGGAGATGGTGTAGCGAATGCGGAAGCGGGTTTGAAGACTTAAAGAGATAAGTCTTTGGTGTCGTAGCATCGACTGCGGAGGGTAGTTTGGCTTGAAGGATCAAGCACGAAGCCGTAGCGTCAGCGGCGGAGGGTGTCGTAGCGTCGACTGCGGATGAAGGGAGATGCGAAGGATATGTTGCTTGAAAGTCAAGCGACTGCCGTAGCGTCGGCGAAGGAGTGAAGGGGGATGAGAAGGATATGTGACGTCCGATCAAGGGAAGGAGGATAAACACTCTACTTAAGCCTTGAACTTTAATCTGAACGTAAGAAAATAATAACAAGGTTCGAAACTATAAATACTAGAGGCAAGACATCGGTTTGGGCCGACTCGAGCCTAGTGGGCTAGCCCATGCAAGCATGCAAAGGCACACGCCCTAAAATAGACAAACTATAAATAGAAACGAGCTAAAACAAGTAATAGTGCTAAATGTAGAAAGTGTCTCAAACAGACAAGGCAAACGTGCTTTTTAGCGAGCTCTTCGAGCGAGCTCTTCTTCGAACTCTTCGAACGAACTCTTCTTCGAGCGACGCGCTCTTCAACGCCCTCTTCTGCAGGCGCCACGCCTTCAGCGCGCTCCTTTGGTGGCAAGGACGGCAATTCTTGAACCAAGGGGGGTCTCCAAGGTCTTGGACGCGTGGGGTTCGCCTGAGCCCGGCTTGGGTCGAGGCAGGGACACATCATACTCCTCCCCTTAGAATCGAAGCGTCCTCGCTTCAAACTGGCTGGGGCCAAGAAGAAGACACGCTCGGCGGGCAGCAGAAACACGACATTCGGCTTGTGTCGGGCTCGTGTGATATGACCCTGGGTCCCATCCAGAGCCTCAAGAGTGCTCGGACACTCAAGACCATGACCTTGCTTCGGATACCACCAAAAGAGCACGTATATGACTTGGAGCCGGGCTGTAAAGCAGCTAAAGAAGCCAGAGGCCACTCAGATCCGGGTTATAAATCTGATCCTGTCACCAGAGAACCCGGAGAGGCCTTTCCGGGTTAAAAGCCCAAATGGAGCTCAATTGAATTCCGAAGTGTTTCCGGTTTTAAATCTTGTGGTTTTAAGACATTTTTAGACTTTAAATTTAATTCCCTAAAATGCCTATTATGTGTGTTAGATGATGGGCACGTTTTTAGGTTAGTGGGTATTATTATTGCTTTTCTTTTATTTTGTTTGGGTAACCGAATTGCTAGGTTATTAGGGAAACATTTGGCATTGTGTTTCTCCCACGTTGAATTGATTGAATTGAGATTGACAGATTAGTAGCAAAAGCTCTCTTTTTCTTCTTTGTTCTTGTGCGTAATATCAAGAACTCCGGTGGTTAGTTTTGAGTGTGTCACATCTCAAGCCAATTGCCTTGTTGAATCCCTCAAGTGTGTCATATCTTGATCGATTCAGCCAGCCTCCTCCCTGAGTGGTGCGTCATATCCATTCCAAGGTTGAGCCATATCCGGTTACCTTTTATCCCTCCCACCACCGTCACCTTTCCGCCCAAATCCTGTCCCGGAATTCCTCGCAACCGCTCATTAGAAAACACATATCTTTTGATTCACCACCCAGAAAATTCTAAAATTTTGAGGACAGAAACTAGACTTCCGTATCTATCTACTGTCGCCGGAATCATCCCATTCGGAGTTCGGAGCAAGGAGAACGACCCCACTGAAGTCAGAACAAATTCTGGAATCCTGCTGGAGTTGCTGTCCTTGCGTTCTTGAGTTCCGAGGCGCCTTGTCGAGCAAACTCTTGCACTGTGGCCATCCCGATCCTTGAGTCTATCACGTGGTATCAGAGCCCCGTAAGTGTTTGCTCAGATTCGTCCATTTGAATAGCAAGTTTTTCGGTTACGCAAGCTTTAGTTTTCGTGCCTGAAAATGAAGCATTCACTGGTTGCATTTCTTTGAGTCTTGATTAGTATTTTGCATTTGTTTCTGAGTTGATTGAGTCCTGCATTTCCAGTTTTCGTTTGTTGCTGTTAATCACGTTTTAAAATACCAAAAAGAGTCTGCATCACCTTCGTTAATTCCTAGAAGAGTTAGTTGTAGATCCTAAAATTAAGGGACTGAAGTTGCACATTATTAGGCTCCTAAAACTGAATTTTAAGTCATTTGAATCAGTCAACAGCCGAACCCCTGTGTAGCTGCATATAGTCCTAGGTTGTTGAGTCTTTAATTTTAATTTGCTAAGCACCTAAGCGGCCTGCATTCTCCTGTTTGCTGTCAACGTTATTAACATAGACTGAGAGTGTTGGAATACCTTTGATGCTGCTGAATTGTGCAACCCTGTAGGCAGTCCTTCTCTGTCAATTCTTTGTGCTGCTGAATTGTACATCCTGTGTTGCTGAATTGTACAATCTGTGTTGCTGAATTGTGCATTCTGTGCTGCTGAATTTTGCTGTTACAAAAACAAAACAAAACAAAAAAGTGGTGAAATCAGAAAGACTCGGCTATGTAACAAAAGAGTGAGCCATAGAAAAAGTGATTCATCAATTGTGGTCATCAAGAGAAGTAGCCAAGTGTGTTCAACTCTGCTGAATTCTGTAATCTGTAATTTGCTGAATTGCTGAATTCTCTATTGTAATCTTCCTCTCTTGTAAGTCTACTTTGGTGCAATCAATTTTAAGGCATCCAAAGGTTAGTACATGCTCTAGTGTTTAATGTTACTAAATTTGCACAAGCATTTGAATCTGACCGTAAGGGTGCATTTGTTGTGTCTTGCATTGCATTGTGTCTAGGCAGCCTATACCCAGCCGTGTTAGCAAGCTTGCTTAATTGAACTCTTGTCATTCAATTTGGAGTCTAGGCTACCTTACTACGCTTAGGACCATTGATTGCTTTTGGTTTCTTTGGGAGCTACGTGCTTGGTTTGTTGTTGTTGACCTAGGCAGGAGCAATGGTGAGATCCAAAGACAAGAACGTGGCTGCGGAGGATCCTAAGGAAGGTTCGGAAGTGACTTTGGAGACCCTATTCTTGGCTATCCAATCGTCCAAGGAAGAGGCCGAAGAGAGAGCTCGCCAAGCCGAGGAGCGAACTCGTCAAATCTTGAAAACCATGCGAGACGAGAAAGCTGCCTTCATGAAGGCCATGGAGGAGAAGTGGGGCCTTGCCCACGGCCCACCACCGAGCCAACTTCAAGGCGCGTCCCAAAGGAGTGGCGTCCAAAACCTCCCATTGGCCGAACCATCTCTCCCTTTGGCGGGTGAATCCTTGCGTGAAGGGTCCCATCACCCTCCACCGAATGTAATCACTTCAAGGGAAGAATTCGGTTTGACTCCTAAACTCTCTTCTCCTTATCTTGCACCTATTTCTACTAGGGTATCCGTTGAAAATGGGGAGGATTTAGAGAAATTGCATGTTGTGGCTAGAGAGCAAAAGACAATCAACAAACAAGTAGAGTATGCACGTAGAAAATTGGCAATTAGAGACAAGGGAGGAACTTCCAATCATATGCTCTTGTCCAAGCCTCTTATTCTTCAATTCATTACATGTCCTCAACCTTTCTTTGCATTTTATAAGACTAACTCTATTAATGAAAAGGTTGTGGTGTTGCATAGAGTTTCTAGTGGTCTTATTGCAGATCAAGAAGGCAAGCACATCAAGAGCTCAAAGCTGGAGTCCGGGATGGTCCCATTTGAGCCTGGAGAGGAAGGCGCCCCACATGAGGATAGCTATTGCGTGGAAGGAGATGAAGACCTTGACGAGCTGGATTCGAGGTCGAATCCCTTTCAAGAGAGGGAGGATGATATGACCCTAGGTCCTATCCAGAGCCTCAAGAGTGCTCGGACACTCAAGACCATGACCTTGCTTCGGATACCACCAAAAGAGCACGGATATGACTTGGAGCCGGGCTGTAAAGCAGCTAAAGAAGCCGGAGGCCACTCAGATCCGGGTTATAAATCTGATCCTGTCACCAGAGAACCCGGACAGGCCTTACATCCGGGTTAAAAGCCCAAATGGAGCCCAATTGAATTCCGAAGTGTTTCCGGTTTTAAATCTTGTGGTTTTAAGACATTTTTAGACTTTAAATTTAATTCCCTAAAATGCCTATTATGTGTGTTAGATGATGGGCACGTTTTTAGGTTAGTGGGTATTATTATTGCTTTTCTTTTATTTTGTTTGGGTAACCGAATTGCTAGGTTATTAGGGAAACATTTGGCATTGTGTTTCTCCCACGTTGAATTGAATTGAGATTGACAGATTAGTAGCAAAAGCTCTCTTTTTCTTCTTTGTTCTTGTGCGTAATATCAAGAACTCCGGTGGTTAGTTTTGAGTGTGTCACATCTCAAGCCAATTGCCTTGTTGAATCCCTCAAGTGTGTCATATCTTGATCGATTCAGCCAGCCTCCTCCCTGAGTGGTGCGTCATATCCATTCCAAGGTTGAGCCATATCCGGTTACCTTTTATCCCTCCCACCACCGTCACCTTTCCGCCCAATTCCTGTCCCGGAATTCCTCGCAACCGCTCAGTAGAAAAAACATATCTTTTGATTCACCACCCAGAAAATTTTAAAATTTTGAGGACAGAAACTAGACTTCCGTATCTATCTACTGTCGCCGGAATCATCCCATTCGGAGTTCGGAGCAAGGAGAACGACCCCACTGAAGTCAGAACAAATTCTGGAATCCTGCTGGAGTTGCTGTCCTTGCGTTCTTGAGTTCCGAGGCGCCTTGTCGAGCAAACTCTTGCACTGTGGCCATCCCGATCCTTGAGTCTATCATCGTGGTACCTCAAAGATGATCACGGACGGCTCGGGTCCAGGAGTTGGTACGTCGGGTGCGGGTGCACTGAAACGAACAACCATGGGGACGAACTCGGGTTCGCTGGGGCACGGACCTGCATCCATGGGCACGGGTGCAGTCGGTGTCGACTCGGTGGCGTGGGGATAGGCTCGTCAGTTGGCGCGTCGGCAGTCGGTGTCGTCGCGGATGCGGGTGCCGATGTAGGTTCGATGAAGATCGGGCCCGGATGCGCGACAGCGGGCTCCACTACGGGTTTGCAGGGGGTCGGTGGAGATGGATCAGCGGGCACGACAGTGGGTTTGGCATGGGACGCCCATGATGTCGGCTCGGTGGGTGGTGTTGACGTGGTCAACCCGGCTTGAAGGCGGGCCCTCTGGCGCAGAAACATCCGGATCTCGCGTTGCGCTGACGTTCTGGTCTGGTGGTGTGAGCGGGCGGCGTAGGCATCGGGATCAACACTCGGAGCAAAGTGTCGAGTCATAACATAAACAAGTTGCTCCCTAGTGATGACAGGTTGCCAAACACGGGTCCGGCGATCATCCTCCACACGAAACCACCAATCAAGGGCGTAGCCAATGAGACAACTGATTGCGACGTCACACTGCTCAAATTCGTCGTAGTTCCATTGGCTAAAGTAGTAAGCCATGTGCCGGGACCACTCCAAGAACTCATCGGTGTCGTATCCGGTAAAGCGACGGCGGCACAACCAGACTTCGGGTGGGTGCCAGTCCGAGCGTCGACACGCCATGTAGGCCGGGTGGGTGGGTTGGGTATGTGCCGAGGGGGCTAGGGTTTGATTGGATGGGACGGTTTGGATAAGGAAGATAAGATCTTTTGTTTAAGGAAAGATCTTATCGAGTTCTAAAGATAAGGAAAGGATAAGGTGGGTGGGTAAAGATAAGGAATTTCCGAAACTAGGGTTGGGAGGTGCGGCGGCTAGGGTTTGGTCAGCGGAAAAGGGTTCGTATTTTGGTCTTTTGAGGGGTCAAACGATGTCGGTTTTGGGCTAATTTTATATGTCCGGACTCGTATCGAGATGCTTTACAGGGTTATTGAAGAAAATTTAAAGAAAACAGAAAAAAAAAAATTGGGCGAAATCTGGACAGAAGTCGATGGGGATTTCTTGTGGTGGCGGGAGCGGTTGTGGTGGGGGATAGATGTAAAGTTGAGTTTGTGACTTACAAGAATGCTGGGCTCTGATACCAGTTGATGCGTTCCTACTAGTGATGAAGGATCGATGATCTTGTTTAGGAAGTCGCGCGTCGATGGAATGGTGATGATGGCGTGGAACGCGATGATTGGAAGGCGGCAGCGAAGGAGAATGACTCGAAAGAGATCGAGTACTTGTCCGTAGCGTCGGCATCGGAGGGGAATAGACTCGATAGATCTAGTGGGTGGCCGTAGCGTCGGCAGCAGATGAAAGGGATGAGAAGTCAGAGAGGTGTTTTGACGTCCTAATCAAAGGAAGGAGGCAATATGCTATCAAACTTAAGCTTTGATTCAAATTAGACGTAACCTAAAAACAGAGGACGAGTTATCCTTTTATGCTAGCTCGCGGGACTCGGATGGGCCGAGTCTCGCCTAATGGGCCGGCCCACGCGACATGCGTGGAGCACACGCCCCAAAGTCAAACTAAAACAATAAATGTCTGAAAAGAATACAAGTATTTCAAAAAGAACGCGTTCATTGTATAGTCGAGAGGAGACAGGCAGATAACGCGTTCTCTGTGCTTGGTTGAAGACGCTTCAAAGAGAACGCACTCTCCATTGTGCCTTGGCTGGCGACGACGCGAACAATCACGGATTGCGTCGCGTTGGCGATAGCTTTAGCGCGTGCTCTTGTGACTGGTCCTTTTGAGCGAATGCTCATAGCCTCCTCTTCCTCAGTGGCATTCATGGTGGGCAGGGGCGCATCACCATCTGTTGATGAACCATAACGTTAGTTTAGAACTTTTCCAACTTGTACATGATACTTATTCACTTATGTTATGATACGAATTGTAAGTGTCCAACCTAATAACTTTATATTAGTTTGACTGACCCTTCCACCATTAACCTTAAAACGATCTTCTTCTCTTACTTTGAGAATGGATCAATTAGGAGAAAAGTCAACCTTTAAATGACATTAAACGTAAGAATGGACGATATCCTTAAGAATGGATCTAAGGAATAAGTAACAAAATCGAAGCTTGCAGAAGTTCAAAAACACACTCTAAAATACTTTAAATCACACTTTAAGTTAACTCTTCATTCCTTTATCATTTTACAATACAAATTATTTATAAACTTAATACTTTTATAATTAAATTACCAGCATCATCCTTTTTAAAATCCACAAGACCACAACCACTTTCAAAACTGCACTTTAAAATCATTAAATGAATTTAACTTTCTCGTTTAAACACAATTATTATATAAACTAAAATATTATAAGTCTCTTTTATATTTAGAACACAAAGTTATCACTTCTTTAAGTACCTTTAACAACTCTCAAAACTACACTTTTAAAATAATAGAAAATAAATTTAATTTCAACCGTTATAACGTCATTTTAATAAGGACTATAAAATAACAATTAACGTTCTAATAGTTAAACCACCACTTTTAAATTATATATTTATTTTATTTTTTTCTAAAGTTTATAGAATTTTAAACTTAATGCTAACAATTTAATTTTTCAAACAAAATAAACTAGTTTGAAAACAATCTCAAAAATAACTTTGCAAATTCTCAAACCTAACAATAGGCTTTATTTTAAACCATTGCTCTGATACCATTTGTAAGGCCCACAGCCTTAGAAACGATGTCCCCATGCCAATCGGGAACTTCCCAGGAGGTCACCCTAGCACGCTTAACTTCCTAGTTCTTTGTCCTCACTTGAACCAGGAAAAGAAAGAGCTCTTGTTGACATAGGTAGCATTCTAATCCTTATAATGCATTACAAATCCGGGGTATTACAATCACCCCCACTGAAACCCTTGACGACCTCGTCAAGGCCCGTCAAGTCCCAAAAATCACCCTCTGGGTCAAGCGACTGCCATCCAAGACAAGCCCACTCATAACCCAGAGTCAGATCTGATACCATTTTTGCAATACCCTCGATTTATGTCGGTAGTGCCACACGCCAGTGACCTCAAACGTTAATGTCCAAAGTCACCCTAGGCTTTAATCGGAACAATTAAGCTTAAGTAAATACATAAATATTAAGTAACGAAAGAATAATCAGCGGAAGACATTTTATGAATAGAACTCACCCTTTTATTAAGATTCCTCTCGTAAAATGAGAAGGACGGTTTTACAATAAAGTATAGTGACAGTGGAAGACTTTTAAATTATAGTGAAAGACTCTTTTAAAATAGTCCTAATTACATGACTATGTATTACATTTATTTCAAATTAAACTTCCACACCTTGGAAATATTACTTCTTAAAATGCAACTTAAACTACATGCCTTCTCTTCGACTGGTTACTTTAATCGTCAGGGACCAACCTCTGATATGCCGTATAGGACGGATGACACCAGCCAACCATGCAAGGAAAAAATCGGTTGGTTAGTCTAATGAAAGACTATGCAAGGGTACAAGCAGAATGATTCTAGTGATCGTAACCGTTTACTATCATTGTCCCTCGAATAATAACCGAAGGAACGATACATAACCCGGAACTTTCACGGAATGATAGAAGAGATAAGCAACGAAAAGAAGACTCCAACGAAATTGAGTCTTAACGGAAACGTATGTAATTGTTTGTGAATGTTAAGTTTTCACACAAGTTTATAAAAATGACTTTGATTATTTGGGTCCCCGACCAACCTCACCGCGCAATGCGAATCCAGATTGGAAAGAGGACTTACTATAACAAGAGTCTAGGCGGTTTTCACGTTGTACTCCTCGCCCGATGGTATATTAATTATGTGCGTAAGAGCACTTATCTTATTTACTTTCAAATCGTACATTAACGTTGAAGCTTTTAATTTCCACAACACATCTCGTAATGAGATATAGAATGGGAATAAATCCCAAAGATTGGCACTAGCTAAGTGCACCACCACCTATATTCGGATAGGGGTAGGTCATGACCAAAAGCATTAGGGCAATAATCCTCCTAACGCATAGTTATAAAGAAACGACTAAACCTCGTAAGAAAATAGCGTTCCTACGAATACTCGTGCTAATCTAGCATTTAAGTTCACATATAATCCACACCAAAATCCATTACAGTAATATCATACAAAACTATATAATAGCGTTATTTCTAGCAATATATACAACCTATTATAAAGTCATGTTTTAACACATCGTTTTATCAAATTTGTTCCCAAACATGAAACAACAACTTTATCCCATCTTAATTAACAATCAAATAATTGATAATCAAGGGAAACATGGAATAATGAGCAAGAGCGAACCGCCACTTGCCTTAGCTAGACGAATGAGAGATCGGGTTCTGAGATCTAGAAACTTGTACTTGAGCACGGTTTCCTACGGCGACGACTTATAAGACAAAACCCTAAGTTAGAAATGATACGAAAAGACGAAGTGAAACGAAGGAACAAAGTCAGTGCCGCGGTCGTAGATGGCATAGCCGCGATCGTGGCCTTGCTGGGCAAAACTGCGCTCGCGGTTTTATAACTGCGATCACGGTTTTGCGCCCAGTTGGGGTCGCGGGTCTCTGCTCGGTCGCGGTGGGTGGAGCCGCGGTCGCGGGACTCCATCCCGAAGCGACCTTAATCGAGCTTTCGAGGTCATACCGACGACGATGAGTCTTCGTACTTCGCTTCTGAACCAAGACGCACCACCACTACTCCAAGGATTTCCCACGGCGATGACTTCGGCTCCGGCGATGAAGACTCCGACGAACACAACAACTTTTGAGAAGAGGAAGAGGAAGTTTAAGATGGTGGAGAAGATGGATGCCACTCCCTCCTATTTATAGGCTCAAAGACGAGGAGTTCACATCCACACCGAGCAATGCAATCGATCCAACTCCCCGTCGTTTGGAGCACGAGGGGAAAAGCCAATCGCCGGCATTCTGGAACAGAGGAAGACGATGATCTGAGTTTTCCGCAATTGCGGTTTCAAAACCGCGGTCGCAGAACTGCCGCGCTCGCGATTCCCCGACTTTGCTCGCGGGTCTTGATCGCGATTATTCTAAATCTTTGGTTTTAGCATTCCTTAAATAAATTAAGACCCATATGTCTTATTAAACGTATATCATCACGTTCAAAAGGTTCTTACAGAGGTTACAGAATATGTCTAACACGTCTTGCTTACGAAACGAAAGTTGGAAAATTACACAAATACCCCTACTAAAATTAAGGGTTATTACATAGGGTTAATAGTCCTTAGATAAGCAATTGTTGACAAAGTTATATGTGTAGTTATATGTGTATGGATTTAGTTATATGTGTATATGTGTAGTTATATGTGTATGGATTTGGTTTTCGATTATATGTGATACATAGTCATAAACACTGGATGCATTTATTTATAAATTATTATTTAGTCTTAATAGTCCTTAGCCATTTGTTTATTTGTAAATTCATGCTTTACCCATTTTATTTATTCATATTTGATTTATTTGTAAATGCAGAATTTTAATTCTAATGGCTAGCAGACAAAATTTGGAGGATCAATCATCTTGTCCTCAATCGGCTTCATCACCAACTTCTCAGGTGCCACAACCCAACCAATCCTCTAATCCTATTCCATCTGAGTCTAGCCAACCTACTTCATTACCCAATGAAGCGTCAGGTTCATCTTCTCAAATACCTAAGAAGAGCAAGTCACTAGTTTGGAATCATTTTGAAAAAGTGAATGAGGATGGAGTACAATGGGCTCGATGCTTGCATTGCAATAATCGTTTGTCCGGTACGAGCAAGAACGGAACTTCGCATCTACATGATCATATCACTAAAAGGTTCACTAGAAAGCATATGAAGCTTGACATCCGCCAACAATTGCTTAACTATAATGATATATCCGAGGGCAAAGCAAGGTTGGAAAATTATAATTTTGAGAAAGAAAAATCAAGGAAAGACCTTGTAAACATGGTTGTTATTCATGACTATCCTTTATCAATTGTGAATCATCTCGGTTTTAGAAGATTTCTGGTTGGATTGAATCTGAACTTCAAGATGATTGCTCGTAACACTTTGAAGAGTGATATTTTGAAGAATTTTGCAAGTGGCAAAGACTACATAAAGAAGCTATTTGAGAATCATAATGGGAGGATTGCTATCACAACGGATATGTGGACCACATCTCACCAAAAGAAGGGTTATATGGTGATCACCTCTCACTTTATTGATGATCATTGGGTTTTGCATAACAAAACTTTGAGGTAACTTCTGATTTCTAACTTGTATTTATGGTTTGTTTATAAATTAATGTGTATTTGTTTTTGATGATTGCTTATTTGAGTTATTTCATCATTATTATTATGTGTTTAGGTTTGTTTATGTGCCTTGTCCCCACACAAAAGATATATTAGCTCAAGTCTTGGTTGACTCCTTGAACATGTATAACATTGCTGAAAAAATTTATGTTGTGGTGGTGGATAATTGCAAAGCAAATGATTCTATGATGCGAGTGTTAAGGGAGAGATTTGACCCGGATTCTCTCATCTTGGATGGTCAATTTCTCCATATGCGTTATAGTGCACACATATTGAACTTGCTGGTGCAATATGGTTTGGATGTGATTGCTGGTAGTATTGTGAAGATAAGAGATTGTGTGTTGTTTTGGTCAGCATCTCCAAAAAGGTTAGAAAAATTTGAAGATAAGGTTAGAGCTTTGAATCTCGATTGTTCAAGAAAGTTGCTTCTTGATTGCAAAACTAGATGGAATTCTACTTTTTTATGCAGAAAAGTGCTTTGCCTTATTTTTAAGGATGTTTTTACCAAGTTGAGGATTCAGAATCCTACTACTAAGTTTAAGTTTGATCTTCCTACAGATGAAGAATGGAAGTTAGCTGCTTTGGTGTGTGCTAAGTTAGAAATTTTTTATGAAGTGAATTTATTATTCTCTGGTAGAAAATTCCCAACTGCTAATTTGTTCTTCAAGCATGTTTGTGAGATTAAACTTGATTTGGAGTCATGGGTATTGAAAGATGATGAACCCAATGTTGTTAAAAAAATGGTTGCATCGATGTTAGCAAAGTTTGATGATTATTGAGGAAGCATCAACGGAATCATAGCTATTGTTGTTGTTTTAGATCCTCGAAACAAGTTGGCATGTGTGAAATTCTACTTTGATATGATCTATGGTGATGTAGCTGATTTAGAGATTGAGAGGGTTAGATCATTATTATATGATCTTTTATCTGAGTATCAAGACAAATATCCCTCAAGTGTTGATGATTTTGGTAGTAGTCGTGTTGTGCCTGCAAAGCGACAAGCAACTAGTGACCATTCTTCCAAAAGAAGTACTTCTAGTACTAGAGTTACTCGATGGGATGTGGCTAGTAGTACTACAAGTAGAAAGAACGTGATTTCTGCCAAGGCCGAGTTAGATCTCTATCTTAAGGAGTCTCCCCTCCCTCCTAGCAATGACTTTGATGTTCTTCACTTTTGGAAGCTTTATTTGAAATACCCTACTTTACGTATGATTGCTAAGGACATTTTAGCAATTCCCGCTTCTACTGTTGCTTCTGAGAGTGCTTTTAGTTTGGGTGGTCGATTGGTGAGTCCTCATCGTTCTAAGCTTCATGCTAATACTGTTGAAGCACTATCATGCTTGCAAAATTGGATGATTGATGAGTTAGCAGGTAATACATCTCAATTGATATTGCTTAAGTTATTACTTAATTATTTTATTATGTTTTAATTGAAATATTCGTATTTGCAAGGATTACAAATCGATAATGCTCAAGCATGTGGTACTTGTACAGATGATGAAGTGGAAGAAAGTGCTACTACTAGTGAAGTTGTCAATGTAACTTAATTATTTTCTTTATTTTAGATGTCGTATAATTTACTTGAATTTGAACTAATACATCATATATTTCTTTTTATTGTAGGATTTGCTTTTCTAAGGAGTAAGGACATGTGGTTGATTCATTGATGAAGTTGAAGACATGTGGTTGTTTTATCAACTTAATTACTTAGATGGATTGTCTTAATGTTAAATGAATATTAAAGACTTTAGACTTT
This sequence comes from Rheum nobile, assembly GCA_027886185.1. Lineage (NCBI taxonomy): Eukaryota > Viridiplantae > Streptophyta > Magnoliopsida > Caryophyllales > Polygonaceae > Rheum > Rheum nobile. The sequence goes on along the minus strand of WOAB01000736.1, from coordinate 7,547,542 downwards.
TATTACGATTGTCTTGTGGACTTGTGATTTTTCTATGTTTGTTACCCTCTATTAGACGTTTTAATTATTTTTTTCCCTTCTATTTATTGTTATTTAGCAATTTTTATAGTAAATTTGTATGAAAAATAAAATGATAAAATTCACCCGACCCACCCGATCACCCGCGGCCCGCGGGTGATCAGGTGGATTGAGTTCGGATGATGCCCCCTTCGGGTGTGGGTCGGGTCGGGTGGGTGAAAAAAAATTGGGTCGGGTGATGGATATTGTCCACCCGGCCATCACCCGACCCATTGCCATCCCTAATTTCACCTATTACATTAATTGGGAAATTAAATATTATATTCAAAGAACTTTGAAAATTCTTCAAAACTAAACTTCAACAGCAAGCCTTCGTCTTCGATTTGTTACTTCAAGTATCCCGAACCAACAACTAATGTGCCGTATAGGGACGAATGACACCAACCAACCATGGAAGAAAAATAAACGGCTGGTTAGTCTAATGAAAGACTATTCAATGGCATTTATGTGAGGTTCTGTGTAGTCATATATATAGTCACTACCCTTATTTCTCGAATAAAACTTGATAAACAGTATATGACAACTATACTTCTACTGAAACAAAAGAAGAGACATGATTCAAAAGAAGACTCCAAAGAAATTGAGTCTTATGGGAATTATATGTATTTATTTGGAAACTTTATAATTATCACACACAATTTTAAAAATGACTCCTTTGACTATTTGGGTCCTGGACCAACGTGACCACATAATGTGAATCTAGATTGGAAAGGAGGCTTACTTTAGACAGGAGCTCGAGCGGTTTTCACTTTGTACTTCTTGCCCGGAGTATAAATTGTCTGCATAAAAGCACTTATCTTATTTAATTCCAATACGTGCATTACGTTAAAGCTTTTAATCCACATCAATCTCGATACGAGATATATCATGAGACGAATCCCGAATAACGACACTAGCTAAGTGCACCACCACTTATATTCTAATAAGGGTAGGTCATGACCAAAAAGTATTAGGGCAATAATCCTCCCAATACCAAGTTATAACGAAACAGCTAAACCTCGCGAGGTATATAGAGTTTCTACAAATACTCGTGCTAACTAAACATACAAGTCCACACCAATTCCACACCAAAATCCAACTAGCACCCAATAATAATAACAACATATATATAAGGGTCGTTACTAGCAATATATACAAGAGCAAACCGCCACTTGCCTCAGATTAATAAGTTCATTGAACGGAATAAATTGCAAGAGCGAACCGCCACTTGCCTCGGATTAAGAAGTCAATTGAACGGTGTAACGTCGTTCGGAAGAAAGTCGCTCTGAACCAACAAATTGAATTCATGATTTGAAGACGATTCTGAGACGTAACCAATTCACAAAATAATAAATTATAATTAGATAATTTATTCAATAACGGAAATTGAATAATACTTGTCTCGGTTTCTAATGGATTTATTTAAATCTAAATAAATCAGTTATAAAGGCTACACCATATACGATTATTTATACGATGCTAAAAATCCTTTAGTCGTATATTCTAAATAATCATAATAACATAAATTAATCATTTAATTTATTTACAACACCAATTAATTATTTAACCCAACATATTATCTAATTGAAATGTTAAAAATTGCGATTTACAGTTTAATATAATACCATAAAAATATATATAATATAATTTTAACATAAATAAAAATTATTTAATCCAATATATTACTAATTAATCCCAATTATACTAATTAATTAAGATTAATTAAAAAAAATAACAAACCGAAATCGTTGTCGGAGGTCGAAATGGATACCGCCAGGAAAAGGGGGAAATTCGCCTTCGTCGGAGCACCAATTGGGTCCCGGCAAGGGGCTTTTGAAGGGCACTTCGAGGCAGTTCCAGTGGTGGCTCCAATTGTGGTGGAGCACCGTGGTGGCTGAGAAATAACCAAGAACAAACGCGACTTGCACAGAGGGATTTCAATTGCTTTTGCTTGAAATTGGATGACGAATTGACATCGATTGGGGTCAAATTTATAGTGTGGATGTTTCCCATAATGAGAGCTTCTCAATCGTGTCAATTTTGGCTCGAATTGATCCGAAATCGTATCGAATTTCAAAGAAAATACCGCCTGACGCATATACGTGACCTAGCTTGCCTTCTAGGGAAAAATTCGCGCAATATCGGGGAAATTAATTCCCGATTTTTGAGGGTTAATGGACATAAGTATCTTACTTAAAATGCTTAACACTCAATTTGAAAAATCGCGCTAAAAAATATTCGAAACCAACATGCCCAATGTAGTTGCCCAAAGACCTCCCCTCGCCCACTTCACACCCGCCTCAAATTCCAACGCCAATGTGAGTTTACTCTCAAGTATGAATTTGTTCACATCTAGTGTATATATGTGAACCTAAGTATAACCACAGGGGAAAAGAACTTCGCTATATTTACAAAGATGTCACTCGATCCTTTCCTCTAATCCCAACTATCACTCACCTTGATCCAATGACCCATATTGCTCCTTACTTTTCTATCTAGAAACATTTTCCACTTGAACCCCTTTATACTTCATATCCTTTTGGTACATCATGCTTATGTATGTCATTCCTCTCTTTTTTCTTTGGAATATCATTCCTCTTATTTGAAATAGACTACTTTTGCTTTGAATTCATTGACGTGGCCTAAGGTCGTTATGCCAAATCAAAGTAAATCTCAACTTCCAAACTAGTATAGTAAGCAAACAAGGGTCGAAATCCCAAGAGAATCACAAGCGTCTATATTCCTGTCACAAATTGAATACCAATCGAACAATAGTAACAAAAGGGGGATTTTTGAGGTTTTAATCAAGTAGAAAATAAAACAGAATAAATAGTATGCAATCAAATGTGAGAAAACACTTAGCCAGGCAATTTCCACTTAAGTTTTGGTTGGTTGATCCTAGATTACTTCCAATTCCTTCCTATGATTATTCTTGTCCCGATCTTGTGTAGATTAATAAGGAAATCATCCCTAAGAACCCTTACCAATGAATAACCCTAGCACCACTAGTGATTCAACCCAAAGGCAGCAATGAACATAAGAATTAACCAGGATACACATAACACCTCAACCAGAAGCATTCAACATGTAATCAAATCTCTACATAGATAAAATCCACCAAAGCAAATAAAACCTATGCTTGCCACTCCAGACCAGGACGTTAGCCCAACAGTTTCCTAGTCATAGCAATATGAGTAACAATCAATAAACCTAGATGGCCTGTCTAGACAAATCAATAATTATTCAATGATATTCTGCTTAAGAGAAGAGATATAGATCAATAGGAATTAAGAAAGGGAACATAACCTCACAACCAATAATCAAAACTTAAGCTTCCATTTCCAGACTAAGCAAAAGTGCTTAGCCTTCCATAGTCTTGAGAAAACAACGATGATGTAAAACTAAAACCTGATATGAGTGTCTCCTCTTTTTCTCCTACAAAACCTAAAACTAAGAGAGTATATATAGGTGGGCTTAACAAATGACCTAGCCCAACTGAAAAGAAACGAAATAAAATGGAAAAATAAGAAAAGAAATTAGAAAAGATAGACTCGGGAAAAGTCATAACTTCCAGCGTCGATGACCCGCGATCGCGGCCCATTTACCGCGATCGCGGCCTCTTGTGGCTCCGCTCTCTTCACATTCCTCCGCGCCTGCGGAAAACTCTCGACTTGCCCGAGGAACCGCGATCGCGACACCCTTGCCCGCGGTCGCGGTTAATGCTCGGCCTTCACTCCTTGGCTTCGCCTCATAACCTCTCGTCTTCACTTCCTTGGCGTCTTCTTTTGGTGGCTTCCTTCCTCAGTGTCTCCTATGATATCCAAAATAGCTCATACACCTCCAAAAACACCAGACTTTGCCCTCAAACGCCATGCATAAGAATGTGTCTAAATCTACCCGAATGGCACCAATAAAACCCTCTAATAATTCTTAGTTAAGCCCTACAAAGTAGTGCTTGTCATGTCTTTTTAGCTAAGCTAGCAAGTATGATATCGTCAAAAATTCAAATTTTTCCTCATCTGTTGTTATGGCATATGTGATTCATATAGACCAAAAAAACAAAAAACAAAACTTAGAAGTAACTACGGAATTTATTGGATTTAAAATAGTAGAACATATATGTTTGAACGATAACACATAAATACGTAACTTATTTAGTCCCAACCCAAAACCCCTCCAACAAAGATCAATCCCGAATATAGCTTACACAAACAAAAAATACATAACTTGACCAAAGAAGAAAGAAAACACAATACTTAATGATACACGAGCCGATCTGTCTCGGTTTATTGCTTTCTACATGATATTTTCTTATAGTTTTGTTACTTGGTCCTTGGGGTAGCAACTGCAATGAGAGGAAATTTCTTGTGCGGGACACCTCCGGGGGACTCAGTTATGTCCAATGACTCCTCTTCAGCTCCAACAGGCAACGACCAGTCGAACTGGTGAAGGAGATTGGCTAGCACTACCTCAATATTGGCAATGGCAAACGATATTCCTGGACAGCCTCTTCTACCGGAGCCAAAGGGGATCAACTCAAAATGCTGCCCTTTGTAGTCTACTGGGGAATCCAAGAACCTCTCAGGAATGAACTTGTCAACGTCTTCCCAACACGCAGGGTCTCTGCCTATCGCCCATACATTAAGGAGAACAACAGTGTCTGCAGGAATGTCGTAGCCATTGAGCTTGATGTCTTGCGTGCATTGTCGAGGCAGCGGAAGAGGCACAGCTGGATGTAACCGAAAACTCTCCTTGATCACGGCCTTCAGGTACGTCAACTTGTCCAAGTCCTCCTCTGCTACAGCCTCCTTGTCGCCTGCCACACCTCTTACTTCTTCTTGTAGTCGTTTCAGGACTCTCGGTTGCCTTAGTATCTCTGTGAACGTCCACTCCAATGTAACGTTGATTGTATGAGTCCCTGCTATAAAGATGTCCTGTTTTACAACCAACGGGCCGGTGTACGTTATACATAACTAAATTCCATCTTTTGGTTACATTTGTTCAAGTGTACTTGTGTTATATAAGTACGAAAAATAGTCAATGTAACTTTCTTTTCTTATACTTATTTCTGGGTATACACGAAGCATTCAAATTAGATGAAAAATTAACTACACTTATGGTGGATATTATATTGAATTTACTGTATATTTTATTTGTTAGAATGTGTATAGATAATAATTTTTTGTCCCACTACTCATAAATTATTCCTAGAGATAGTCTAGAGTAGACATGAATTTTCTCATTTTTTTAAAATAGGAGGTAGTCTAGACATCTTCACTATTTTTTATACGAAAGTAATGTACAAATTAGTTGCAATTTTTATAAAATTACCATAGGCATATACAAATTTTAGACTATTATGAAATTATTATGTCTAATATGCAAATATCTAAACTTAAGACTATTATCATATCCTTTTCTGTAATTTTACTACTATTATAAAAAAAAAATCAGCTCATAATATTGGACATCCAACTAGCTTTTTTAGAAAACTAAGCTCATAAATCTAACTTCGGCTCTATCTATTCATTCTGCTCTAACTTCAAGTCCCGCTACATACTCATTCACTTCCAGCTTCGGCTCTATCTCGATATACCGAACAAAGGCTAAATATGACTAAATAGTCGTTCACTAATTGAGTGTGCGTGTCACGCGCGCACGAGGTTGTATTTATTAGATGTTTAAAATTTACTTATACAAACATTAGTTTGTAAAGATAATAAACTTCCCCTGCACAATTTATATTACATAAGTATTCCCATAAACATGAACTTATGCATTATATGTTGCAATAAACTTAAAGAGTATATTTCAATAAAGTATCGTGCATTAATAGTTCATCACTATGCCAGAATCTAAAATGATCTTCGATACCAGAATCTAAAAAAATAACTAATATTTCGATACTTAACCTAAATGAATGAATGTCGAAGAGTAGGCAAAATTCGTTTTTTTATTAAGTATAGATTAAAAAGAATGTACTTGAGCACAAAAGTGTATTTAACGTACCACTATAACCGCTTTGATGACTTCACGATCAATAGGCACAGCTTTGGAGTTGCTATCCCTTTGAAATTCGAGCAAAATGTCCACAAAATCTTTCATCGTCTCGTCCTCATTTGTACCGGAACTCTGATCCTTCATCCGAGAGGCGTGCTGCTGAACTACCTTCTCCACGAAACCGTCAAGAACCCTCCTGATCTCATTTGCTTTAGCAGCGTAGCCATTGAAATAATTGATCCAGCGCATCCACGGAAGAACATCCTCCACATTATTACGCCCGAAAAAGTCAACGAAGTCCCTTAGCAGCTGGTCAAAGTCGACACCGTCCTCCTCCGCTCTGTACTTCTTTCCAAACGCCGCCCTGCATACGACGTCATTGGTTAGAGAAGAGAACATCTTACTCAGATTCACCACCGGCGACTCCTTGATGGAGTCGATCTGCAGAGCCAGCTCCTCCTCCCTCACTCTCCGGAAGGACTGCACTCTCTTGCTGGTCAGGAGCTGAAGCATGGCCATGCTCCTCAGCTTCCTCCAGTGCTCCCCGTACGAGGCGAAGATGAAGTCCTTGCAGTCGTAGACGAGGTGCTTCGCTATGGCAAGCTTAAGCCTGCCGGAGATGGCCGCGTCATGGTTTTTGTAGATTTGGGAGGCGACTTCCGCGGAGGAAACCACTATGGCGGGCTTCGTCCCTAGCTGAAAGGACATGAGCCCGCCGTGGCTTTGGGACAGGGCTTGGAGAGAGTGGTGCGGGTGGTTGCCCAGCTGGTGGAGGTTTCCGATCACTGGAAGCTTTGGCGGCGATGGTGGCAAGTTCTTGCCTTTGGTGGATACCCATTTGTAGAGGAAGAACAGGAAGAGGAACAGAGGAAGGAGCGTGGATAGCAATACTGAGAGTTGCACGCTTGCCATCCTCGATCTACTTGTTTTGATTGGCTGCATGAACTCGATCTAAATGTATGTATTTATAGACACATGCATGTGATGTGACCTTGTGCATTTCCTTAATTATCATTTTTTTTATTATTTATTTTTTTATTTATATGGCTTATTCATACAACCAACCATAAACTTTTATTGATTAAAGAAAATTGTCGTCGATGCGCCGCTGTTATTAATTTGTCTGTAAGAACAATTTTAACGGTCAACTAACTGGATATGGGTTTTAACTTTTAATGGTCTTATATGCTGACGGTACATGATTATGAGTTTTATTTCATATTTTTGATATAATTAAGAAATTTAAAGCGCGAGGATGCGTCACAATGCATGGACAAGAACTCTAGGACTCGCAAGGCTCAGATAGAAATTAATATGTACAATTACACATGGAAATAAAATTGTTGTCGATGCACGCCGCTGTTATTAATTTATGTATATAAGTAAAAAATGTACAAAACGGACCTGGAAAGTATCAATTGTGCTAATGTTGTACGGTGCCTCCTTTCATGTGGTGGCTTCAGAAACCTGGAAAACATACACAAATTAAGATAAAAGAATAGATAAAAATTCATTTCTTATACATATGAATGTGTAATGAGCAGTTATACATTATCAACTGTGCTAACGTTGTCTAGTGCCTCCTTTCCTTTGGTGGCTCCGGAAACCTACAAAATGTACAAAAATTAAGATAAAAGATCATAAAAAATAATTTCTTGTACATATGCATGTGTAATGAGCAGTTGTACATTATTGGGGTAATGGTGATGTCATGTGCATTAAGTTAAGTATTATCTTTGCTTGATCCTCAACAACTAATAGAATAACACCATCATGAAGCTAGACTGGTGGATCAATTTTACTCTTACCGAACCCCTGATGGATATTTTCAACAAATATTATGCAAACATTCAAATAAATAAACTGGTTGATCTTGCATAATAAATAAATGTCACTAAACCTGGCACATATGATCATTGGCTACGACCGTTGGACTGGACTACTACACTTGATCGGTGTGGCTCGTATCTGTCTGGAAAAAGGGGAGATTGTCATTGAACACGAAGTCATCATTCTCGCGCTTGATGATGTCATTCCGCCGAGACATCGCAACCTCGATCTCTTTCACCATCTTGATTAGCTCCGGACTAGTCCAAAATGGGTCTTGAGATGGATACATCAAATGGAGCTTCATGAAGAGAATCAGGTTTGGAACCTAGCAACGCCCTTGCCGACTCAGTGAATGGAATGGACACCTCATCGTCCTTGCACTCAATAGGAATGTTCTTAGTCATGTCAGTTATTCTTACAATGGCATTTGCCACGAACTTCAAATCCTTCTCCATGCCTTTATTGAACTCCTGTAATTTTTAAAGTGAAAGATTTATAAACCAAATGATCGTAATAACTAGAAAATATACACAGAATTGAATGAAATGAAGATTGAATATCACTGAATCTATTCTAAATATATTTAATTGAACCAAGTGAATGAAAAGGTTAAACATAAACCTAGAACCTCCATTTCAACATGATTCAATATGCATATCAACATATGTATTTTTGCATATCAATATTGATATTTTTAACATCATAAAAAATATGAATATCACATAAACATATATTAGGTTTTTTATGTTGGATACAAATCATATATTAGGTTTAATAATTAATAATTTTTGGGTTTGATTCCTGGTTTGAGTGGGCATCATCTTGTTATTCTTGATAGCCAACTAAGGCTCCACATTACCATGCACAAATACACCGTAGCTCATTTCAATCAATTCCCCCTCAGCTAAAAGCTCTTCAGTCCAGCCGACAAATGCGATGAATTTTCTTGGTATGGTTCGCTTCGAGTACAATACCACACAGTCCAAATACAGGAACTACAAAAAAACACAAATTAGCGCCAGTACGTAAATGCCTCTGCAGTGCATGACTGATTTCATAATGCAGAATGAGTATTAATTCGAATGTCATTAAAAACTAATTATTTATGTTTCATATCAACATAATAAGCGTGAATATCATAACGATACAGCTGAACATCACATACATGAATAGATTTTGCATATTAAGACATGAACCGTGAATATCAAACACATACAGATGAATAACTTATACATGAAAATCATACGCATATCAAAACAGCAAGAAAATCCATCAAAAATTAATTATACCCTAAAATCTATAAAAACTCAAAGTGCTTGCACACAATGTATATATTCAGAGACACATACCGTCAAGAATTACAATGGACCATTGAAGTAGGCGTTAGGATTGACATCCCATTTCTTTTTGGCGTCGATAAGATAGCTTATAACGAATCAACACTAATTCATTGTCCTCTGCCCATCGAGATGCTCTATGCACGAATGAGGGTCGGGTTCGCAGCACCGCTCTGCATCGGTTCAACGATGCAAGAGTGGAACATGATAATGAAATCCAGTATGAAGTCATCACCTCCTTCTTCGAGCGACAACACATGCACACCAACATGATTATATCTGATGTTATGCATCTTCATATTAATCTTTTTCCTCCAATCCTCTACCACATCCACCTTAAACATAGAATCGAGCTTGCTTATTTCAACAGCCCCCTTGGAATGCCAAGATAAATCTCCACATCACTCTCTGTGACATGCAACGCAGATCCGTCTGGGAGCAAAGTCTTGCCCTTCCTTGCATTGTAACTCTGAACCTACACAACAAGATGAGGAAGACACAAGTTATATTTAATTAGTGTGCTAAAAAAACATACATGCTCAAATTTCATGAAATCCAATAGACACAAGATGTGTATATTATTACTTCTGGATACCCTATGAATTAAGTTTAATAAAACATTATGATATAGATGTTCATGAATATAAATACAAATAAATGTAGTTACAAATTGGCGTCATGGTATTCTTATTTCAATAATAAATATGTACACATTTCTTAAACTAATGCAAAATGAATATCTAGTCTTACTACATGAATAACTCAATATATATTTTGCACATCTATAAAGGAATTTGCTCACGAATATCATACCCATACAATTAAACTAGAACAGAATGAATATCCATTCTTAGATCATGAATACCTAAATATATAGTCTGCATATCAATATAGGAAGCATGAATATCACACCAACACAAATGAATATCACATGCAAGGTCAAGAAAGTAATCCTTTATTACAATTTGCATATCATAAAAGGATACATAAATATCATAAGTAGGAAACATAATTGGTATTGTAATGAGCACACATTGAAGATAGATATTGCACGTAATATTATTTGAAAAACCATTTACCTTGGTATCTCAAAGGATATCATCTGAAGCAGTCTCCCAAAGCCAATCTCTTCTACATTTCTCTTTTACACGTTGTTCATTTCGCCAATGGCTCAAAAAAAATATTTAAGGTATCCATGGTGTTTGATATTTGTAAAACGTAACTTTTCCTTGCGTTTCTATCGAGGATGTGCGACTTCTTCGGAATCCTCCTCAACTATCTTAGACTTTCCCTTATCCATCATCTTTTTCAAATCAAGCCTAATACATGCAAGTTATGATGTATTATTAGTCTTTCTTAATCGATGTTATAATTAACACATTATATCATTCAATCTGTAAAAATAATGTATATGCATCATCTTGTGCAGATGATTTAGAGCCTAACCCATTTTCCTTCAACTGTATTAACTTGGCCTTTTGCATGTTGGCCAATGTTTCCTCTTCATCGTCGTCGGGTGCTTCTACACTTAATTAGAGAATGATTGATAGATTAATGTATTTAAACAATGCCTCCGCTTTACCAATCTGTTTAAAGAATGATTAATGTATATAAATAGTGTAGTAAAACCAAATGTCTAATGTTTATTTTACTAATCTTCTTGATTACAACATAATACTATAATCTTAATAGTATAAACATCCTCAGTTGTTTTATCCTCCCCATTGGATGCATCAACTATTTCATTTCTGGTTGTCTTACTCCTATCACGATAGGCCATAAGCTTCAAGCGTCTCTTTGCCTGTGGACTGGTTGCAATAGCTGAAGAGTCGTCCCCAATTTCTGCATTTTCAACAGCTTCTTGTGATCCAATGTCCACAACTGGATCAGTTACTTCTTTAACAAAAGTGTCATGAACAACTTTTGTGGATTCATCATCCGACTTCCTGTAAGGCAATCCTGTAAAAATAATATAAATATGATTAAGTGTGTAATGCATATCAATAAAACTATATTCAATATCAATAAAGATATAGTAGATAACGGGTAATATGCAATGATTATGGCTTAGACGCATATGATCATGACATGGTTAAAATTGAAGACTATTGGTGGTGCATATCATAAAGACTATATTGAATATCTATCTAGATGTAGTGCATGCCAAGTAGAATACAATGAATATCAATGTACAAAAAGACGAATAACACGTATTAATCTACAATGGTTGCTAATCAAGCCCAACCCAACTGAATGTAACAAATGAATTAGCTTTCACAAGCTTTCGATTCTTCATGCCTTTTGTTCTTGGAGACATTTTTTCCTTGCCCAACGAATCTCGAACCATTATTATACCCTTCATTCATTCAGAAAAAATAATAATAAGTGATAAATCAAACGAAATCATAAGTGAAAATACATATTTCCATGATTCCTAAACAAAATCATAAGTGAACATACATAAAGTCATGTCATTAAAAACAAAATATATTTTGCATATCAAAACATGATGCGTGAATATCATACCCATAAAATTGAACATCACATACATGGATTTCACACCCATATCAAAACAGTAAGCGTGACTCAAAAGCAAGAAATATGTTGCATAACAAGTACAAACATACATGGATATCAATTACACGGATATATCACGCCCATATCAATCACAATCTAAACAAGTACAAGCAACATACTCTAGAGCAAAACAACAGAAACAACATAATCAAAAAACTAAAATGCATGTAATCATTTGCCAAATTTATCGCCTAGAATCAACAAAAACAACAGATTGGAACCTCATTTTTTCTTTACCCAACGATACCTCAAACCATTATTATACCCTTCATTCATTCAAGAAACATAATAATACATGATCAATCAAACAAAATCATAAGTGAAAATACATAATGCCATGATTCCTACACAAAATCATAAGTGAACATACATAATGCTATGTCATTAAAAACAAAATATATATTTTGCATATCAAAACATGATGCGTGAATATCATACCCATAAATTTGAATTTCACATACATGGATATAACACCCATATTAAAACATGATGCATGAATATCATATCCATAAAGTTGAATATCACGTACATGGATAGCACACCCATATCAATCACAGTCCAAACATGTACAAACAACATACACTAGAGCAAAACAACATAAACAATAGAATCAACAAACTAAAATGCATGCAATCATTTGCCTCATTTATTGTCTAGAATCAGCAAAAACAACAAAACAACAGATTGGAACCTCATTGACCCTAAAGACAAAAGCCTAGAATGAGCAAAACAAAAAAAACAATAGAATCATCGCCTAATTTTTAAAACAATCAAATTTTTAATGCATTTCATGCCCAAATACAATAGAAAAAATCAAAATGGCTCTAATGGAGGGTGGATGATTAAAAGGGAAAACTGAAATCGAAAAACACAAAACAGTACAAATTTACCTTTTTCTGTTTGGATTTCCCGGTGAAAAAACTCGTGAGAAGTCTGACGATGGTCGACGATGAATGGAGCTTCGTGAGAAAGACAAAGATGAAGCTTGAACATAAGCTTCAATGGGGGACAGTTGATATTCAAGAGAGAGAGAGAGAGAGAGAGAGAGAGAGAGAGAGAGAGAGAGAGAGAGAGAGAGAGAGAGAGAGAGAGAGAGAGAGAGAGGCAGAAGACAGTCGACGATGAATGGAGCTTTGCGAGAGAAACAGAGATGAGGCTTGAACAAACGCTTTAATGGGGGCAGTTGATCTTTGAGAGAGAGAGAGAGAGAGAGAGAGAGAGAGAGAGAGAGAGAGAGAGAGAGAGAGAGAGAGAGAGAGAGATGGAGGAAGAAGAGTAAGGTGGTAAACTAGGGAAGTGAATCGGGTTTGGGTAAATTTTGGAAGGGGATGAAAATCATATCACAAAAAAAAATGGGTGGGTAAGAAAATCTTGTAACACCCCCAAATCTTAACCCATTTGGAAAGGTATTACCGCCAGTGACTTCAGTGTTCCTTACCGAGATCACCCAAGGCTTTACCGTTTAAATACAATTATGAGATACAAAGGATACAAAAGCATAATTTTATTCATATTAAACATGAGTCCCGGGATTACATCCCAATCCCGAATAGGATAAACACAGAGTTTAAACAAAGTACAGCGGAAGTCTTTAAACAAGGTACAACAGAAGTCTTATAAAATATATAACAGAGTAAATAAGTTACAGCGAAAGTTTTTTAAATGTATTACAAACAAGGATCTGGACCACAATGGTCATCTCCCAAGGTTCTCAACCTGATTAAAAGAAATTATTAAAAACATCGAAAAACTACCGTCGACTCCATAGTCCTTCTAGTCTTCTCATCTACACTCTATCTGATGTTCCGAATCAAACGGATGACACCAGCCCACATGCGGAGAACAATGTTCGTGGGTTAGTCTAATGAAAGACCATGCCAGGGTACAAAGCAGAGTGGTTCGAATGATCGTAACCGTTTACTATCATTGTCCCTCGAATAATAACCGAAGGAACGATACATAACCCGACACTTTCACGGAATAACAACAAGAGGTATGCACAAGAGAAGATTCTGGAAGACTTAATCTTCACAGAAATCGACCCGAAAGAAGACTCCAAAGGAATTGAGTCTTAAGGAAATTATGACAAATCTGGAACGTTTAAAGAATTACACATCAGTGATTGAAAAACTGACTTAGATGTTTCGGTTCACGACCAACCTCATCGCTTACAGCGAATCCAGATTGGAAAGAGAACGTACTCTGATCAAAAGTCGAGACGAGCTTTCCTAGCTGCACTATTTACTTAGCTGCACTACTCGCCAAAGGTATATTAATTATGTGCACTCGGGCACTTTATCTTATTTAATTCCAAAACCCACATCACGTTATAATCTTTTTAGATCCCTCGGGAACTAAATCCCTAAGGCAGAGTTGACTCGGGAACTAAATCCCAAGAGTCGAATCGAGAACTAAATCCCACGGGAACTATATCCCTCAGGCGGAATCAGGAACTAAATCCTTACAACGGAACTAAAGAAGAATGGTATGAACTAAATCCTAACCACCAGGTTATCAAGAAATGACTAGCACTCGTACTGAGATACACAGTAGCGTTCCTACAAATACTCGTTCTAACTAAACAGTTACAAACGCATCAATAACTCATATCAATGCCCTCAAGGCCAGTTACAGATAAAATAGCGTTGTTCTAACCATATACAACCTATAATAATATCTGTATTAATTCACATATTTATATATAATAGCGTTGTTCTAGCAGATATACAACCTATTATAACATCATATTTTATTTTTCCAAAACAGTTAACAAAACCGTTTCCAGACGAACACAATAATCATTCCAAATTAATTACTCAGATAAACAACTGATAATTAATGTAAATATGGAACGATGAGCAAGAGCGAACCGCCACTTGCCTTAATCCGCAGATCTGGAACAAAGCTAGAGACAACGGGATTCCAGGCTCGACACAGGGACAGTTCTGAAAGCACAGATTCCTTCGAACCGACCCATAAAGAAACCCTATGTTAGATTCGACACAAACGAGTACGAATCTAAGGAAAGACGAAAGAAAATGAAGGAAACGACGCCTCGACGACGACCACCAAAGCCAAAAGCCAAAGAGGCATTCTGGGCTCTGGCGGCGGTCGCCGTTCTTGGCGGCGGTCGCCGCAGTTCATCACGGCGGGCGCCATGAAGAACTCCGACGACAGAAACGACGAGAAAACTCACCCAAAACACGAGTGACTCGGCCTCCTTCGACTTGCTTTGGTTTCTAACCACCAAGGGCTACCAAAAGCTTCACAAAAGGCACACTGGAACACCACCAAACGACACCGGCGAAAGCTCCAGAATCCGGCGAGGCAAGAACTCCGGCGAGGCACAATTTTGGGAGAGCTTGGGCTATGGAATCGGTTCCAATCCAACCTTCAAGCACCTCCTTAAATAGCCAAAGCACCGGGAACACAATGATGGCCCTACGACGAGGCGGAGCAGGCCTACTTCGGCGCGTCAGAGGCTCGCTGGCGACCATCGGGCAAAGACCTCCGAACAACGACGGCGGGCGCCGCGGAGAGCAAGGGTCGCCGCCTCACAAATTGCCTATGGCGGGCGCCGTACTGCACGACGGTTGCCGCCACTAGGCCTGGCGCCCAGCTAGGAAGACGACCACGCCAGTCCTCGAGCCTGGCGACGGCGGGCGCCGCCATAAATGCGGCGGTCGCCGCCCCTGTGGCTTCGCGCCCATTCTGGTTTTGAACGACAACAACTTTAACCCGGGATAAAATTAGCGTACGCGAACGAGTATTAAAATCCAAGGTACGTTGTCTGTATTTTATTTCACTGAGAAAAATATTACAGAGATAGAGCACATTACAAAATGTCTCAAACTATCTGAATTAAATCCGACGTACGAAACGGGTACTCGGGAAAATTCCCAAAATTCCCAAAATATCCTTACAGAAATACGGGGTATCACATCACCTCCCCCTTAAAAGAAGTTTCGACCCCGAAACTTAGGTCGCAAGTAACTTGGGAAAATGTCTGAGCATATCTGTCTTGGTTTCCTCGTTTCCCAAGTAACTTCTTCTGTCCCAGACTTGGACCACGGAATTCGTACCAACAGTACGATTTTGTTGCGCAGTTGCTTCTCACGGCGCTCCAGAATGCGCACATGCATCTCTTCATAGGTACCATTTGTCTCTAAACTTCTCTCGAAGTATATACCCAAACCTCCTTAGGTCGGTATCCTTAACTAATCTGGTCTTCATAACATATATTGCCAACATCGAACTATCTATTCGATCATGTTTCCACTTACAACAATGATTCACTTTTTACCTTAATCAAATCCGGCCCTTATGCCATAACTTTATCTCACAGTCTTTACTTATGAGTTCCCACAATCAGTAATACTACAATCTATGTCTGATTACCTCAACATAATTCACTAATCCATTCCATAGGATTATACTCTTGTCTCTCCCGAACGTGATATATGCTTATCTTAACCAACGTGGGTTACCTTTTTCCTCAAGTCCACTTGGTATCATCCGTAACCTTATCTCTATAAATTTCACCATATAATCATTCTTTAATTATCATTTTATTTATTTATATGGCTTATTCATACAACCAACCATAAACTGGATATGGGTTTTAATGGTCTTATATGCTGGCGGTACATGATTATGAGTTTTATTTCATATTTTTGCTATAAGTCAGAAATTTAAAGCGCGAGGATGTGTCACAATGCATGGACAAGAAGAACTTGGACTCGCAGAACTCAGATAGAAATTAATATGTACAATTACATACTGGGGTGAGTATCTTCTGAGAATTGGTGTCTACACATGGAAAAAAAATTATGTATATACACATAAATTTATGTATATATGTGAAAAATTATGCATTTAATAAAGTCATGCACATACAAATAAAAAGTCATGTACATACAAGAAAAAAATTATTCATTTTAAAATATGCACAAGTTGTTGAACAGAGGTATGCTTTAATTTCCTGGACGATGACATGTTTTCTTCCTAGCCACGACCTTCTTAACTACGGTCACAACTTGTGTAGGTTGAGATGGAGCGACGACTTCAGCAGGAGGATGCTTAGCAACAATGTCGTTCAAGACACCTTTGACCACATCATTTCAGTTGGGCATGTGCAGTTTGCATATATACGTCAAATAAGATCACCAACTATAAAACTGATCATTAACACAACAGTAAAACAAATTTGAATATAGTATGCAAATCCCAAATTGAAAGGATTGAATGTAAAACGGACCTGGAAAGTATCAATTGTGTTGATGTTGTACGGTGCTTCCTTTCCTGTGGTGGCTTCAGAAACCTGGAAAACATACACAAATTAAGATAAAAGAATAGATAAAAAATCATTTCTTGTACATATGAATGTCTCCTTTCCTGTGGTGGCTCCAGAAACCTACAAAACGTACACAAATTAAGATAAAAGAATAAATAAAAATTAATTTATTGTACATATGCATGTATAATGAGCAGCTATACATTATTGGGGTGATGGTGATGTGCATTAAGTATTACCTTTGCTTGATCCTCAACAACTACTAGAATAACACCATCATGAAGCTGGACTGGTGGGTCAATTTCGCTCGTAATTAACCGGATCACCCGATGGATATTTTTCAACTAATATTATGCAAAAATTCAAATAAATAAACTAGTTGATCTTGCATAACAAATAAATGTCACTAAACCAAACGCACATGATCATTGACTACGACCGCTGGACTAGACTACTGCACTTGATCGGTGTGGCCCGTATCTGTCTGGAAAAAGGGGAGATTGTCATTGAACACGAAGTCATCATTCTCGCGCTTGATGATGTCATTCCGCCGAGACACCGCAACCTCGATCTCTTTCACCATCTTGATAATCTCCGGACTAGTCCAAAATGGGTCTTAAGATGGATACATCAAATGGAGCATGATGAAGAGAATCAAGTTTGGAACCCAACAACGCCCTTGCCGACTCAGTGAATGGAATGGACACATCGTCTTCCTTGCACTCAATAGGAATGTTCTTAGTCATGTCAGTTATTCTTACAATGGCATTTGCCACAAACTTTAAATGCTTCACCATGCCTTTATTGAACTCCTGTAATTGTTAAAGTGGAAGATTTATAAACCAAATGATCGTAATAACTAGAAAATATACCCAAAATTGAATGAAATGAAGATTGAATATCACTGAATCTATTTTAAATATATGTAATTGAACCAAGTGAATGAAAAGGTTAAACAGAAACCTAGAACCTCCATTTCAACATGATTCAGTATGCATATCAACATATGTATTTTTGCATATCAATATTGATATTTTCAACATCATAAAAAAATATGAATATCACATAAAAATATATATTAGGTTTTTTAAGTTGGATACAAATCTTATATTAGGTTTAATAATTAACATTTTTTGGGTTTGATTCCTGGTTCGAGTGTGCATCATCTTGCCTATTTTTGATAGCCAACAGGGGCTCCACATTAACATCCCCGAACACACCGTAGCTCATTTCAATCACTTCCCACTCAGCTACAAGCTCTTTAGTCCAGCCGACAAATACGAGGAATTTTCTTGGTATGATTTGCTTCGAGTACAATACCACACGGTCCAAATACAGGAACTACAAAAAAAACACAAATTATCTCCAGTACGTAAATGCCTCTACAGTGCAGGACTGATTTCATCATAATGCAGAATGAGTATCAATTCATAGGTCATTAAAAACTAATTATTTGTTTTTCATATCAACACAATAACAGTGAATATCATAACGATACAACTGAATATCATATACATGAATAGCTTTTGCATAACAAGACATGAACCGTAAATATCAAACACATGCAAATGAATAACTTATACATGAAAATCATACGCATATCAAAATAGCAAGAAAATCCATCAAAAATAATTATACCCTAAAATCCATAAAAACTCAAAGTTCATGCACACAATGTATATATTCAGAGACACATACCGTCAAGAAGTATAGTGAACCAGTGAAGTAGGCGTTAGGATTGACATCCCATTTCTTCTTGGCGTCGATGTGATAGCTTATAATGAATCAACACCAATTGATTGTCCTCCGCCCATCGAGATGATCTAAGCCATGAATGAGGGTCTGGTTCGCAACACCGCTCTGCGTCGGTTCAACGATGCAAGAGTGGAACAGGACAATGAAATCCCGTATGAAGTTATCACCTCCTTCTTCGAGCGACAACACATGCACACCAACATGATTATATTTGATGTTGTGCACCTTCATATTAATCTTTTCCCTCCAATACTCTACCACATCCACCTTAAACATAGAGTCGAGCTTGATTATTTCAATAGGCCCCCGTTGAATGCCAAGACAAATCTCCACATCACTCTCTGTGACATCCACCGCAGATCCGTTTGGGAGCAAAATCTTGCCCTTCCTTGCATTGTTACTCTGAACCAACCACCTACACAACAAGATGAGGAAGACACAAGTTATATTTAATTAGTGTGCTTAAAAAACAAAGATGCAAAATATATGCTCAAATTTCATGAATATCAGAACATATACAAGATGTGTATATTATTACTTCTGGATACCCTATGAATTAAGTTTAATAAAACATTATGATATAGAAGTTCATGAATATAAATACAAATAAATGTAGTTACAAATTGACGTCATGGTATTCTTATTTCAATAATAAATATGTACATATTTCTTAAATTAATACAAAATGAATATCTAGTCTTACTACATGAATAACTCAATATATAGTTTGCACATCTATAAAGGAATTTTCTCACGAATATCATACCCATACAATTGAACTAGAATAGAATGAATCTCCATTCTTAGATCATGAATACCTAAACATATAGTTTGCATATCAATATAGGAAGCTTGAATATCACACCAACACAAATGAATATCACATGCAATTACAATTTGCATATCATAAAATGATACATAAATATCATACGTCGGAAACATATTTTGTATTGTAATGAGCACATATTGAACATAGATATTGCACGTAATATTAATTGAAAAACCATGTACCTTGGTATCTCAAAATATGTCATCTGAAGTAGTCTCCCAAAGCCAATCTCCTCTACATTTCTCTTTTGCACGTCGTTCATTTCGTCAATGGCCCAAATAAAATATTGAAGGCGTCCATGGTGTTTGATATTCGTAAAATGTAACTTTTCCTTGCGTTTCTGTCGAGGATGTGCGAGTTCTTCGGAATCCTCCTCAACTATCTTTGTAATACCTTTGATTTTTAGTAAGGGTATTTGGATAGTTTTCCAACCCTCGTTGGGAAAGCAAGACTCGTTTGGCGAAGTTCGGAATTTTCTGTAACGTGTATGATCTCTGTAATATTTCCATGAGTGGTATAAAATACATTCGACGTATTGTCGAGGCTTAGAATATTTGTTCGGGTACAAATATATATAATCCGGGGTTTAAACCCACGCCAAACCTTTTCCCGGGGAAACAGACGCGAAAAGGACAATTCCGCGACCGCGGAAAAATGGCTCTCTGAAGAGCTGGGCACAGGAATATTCCGCGACCGCGGAAAACTGCAACACGCCAACGTCGCGTCGTATGCAGAGTCTCGTCGTCCGTGCCGCCGTTGATCGTCTGACTCGCCGTTGATCTGGGAGGGGAGGACTCCTCTCCTTGGCTATAAATAGAGGCGAGCTTGGAGGATCACTGGGCACCGAAATCTGATCTCCTCTCTCGCTCGTTTTCCTTCCCTCGCCGGAGTTTCGAGGTGTCGCCGGAGCTCTCGCCAGTGGTCGTGGCAGCCTTGGAGTGGTGCTTTGGAGGCGCAAGGAGGTCAGGAGTCGAAGCCCCCTCGAATCGAGCCCCGTCGCGTCGTCGCCGGTGAGGTTTTCTCCATTTTGGGTCGCCGGAGTTCATGGCCGCGACCGCGGACATGAACTGCCGCGACCACGGAAGTGACAAGGCCGGCCGCGTCCGCGGCCGCTGTCTTTGACACTCACGGACGAAGTCTTCGACGGCCGCGATCGCGGAAATCCCAGTCGTGACCGCGGATTGCCTTGGCAATCGCGATCGTGGACTTGGACGATCCGGTCTCGGGTGGGACTTTCGTTCTTTCGATTTCGTTCGTTCTTCCTTAGATTCGTATCATTTTATTGTCGAGTCTAACCTAGGGTCTCATTGTGGGTCGTCGTCATAGGAATCTGTAATCCGGTTTCCGTTCCCGTTCCGAACCCAGAAACCCGTCGTCGCTTAATTGTTCGTCTAGACTAAGGCAAGTGGCGGTTCGCTCTTGCTTAATCATTCCATATTCTATTAATTATCAATTGCTTTTAATTGTTAATTAAATCAGAGTGAACTATTGTTTTCGTTTGGGAACTGATTTTAATAAATAATGTGATTAAAATATGATATTATAATAGGTTGTATATATTGCTAGAAACAACGCTATTATACTTGTTAATGACCGTAATGGTTTTGTTGTGGATTTAAATGTGAACTTTATTGCTAGATTAGCACGAGTATTCGTAGGAACGATAATTCCTTATGAGGATTAATCGTTTCTTTATAAATCAGTATTAGTGGACCCAGTCTCTAAATGCTTTCCAGATCGTAAACTTTCGTAGTCACTCGAGATCATAAACTTTCGTAGTCACTCGAGATCATAAACTTTCATAGTTACTCGAGACCATATACTTTCGTAGTCACTCGAGACCATAAACTTTCATAGTCACTCGAGACCATAAACTTTCGTAGTTACTCGATATCGTAAACTTTCGTAGTTACTCGAGATCATATTACAAGCTTTAATGTGAATATACGTTTTGTAATTAAGATAAGATAAGTGCGGGTAGGCACATAATTAATGAACCCTCGGGCGAGAAGTACAACTTGGAAACTCGCCTGGGCTTCGGTTAGAGTAAGTTCTCTTCCCAATCTGAATTCGCATTGTGCGGTGAGGTTGGTCGTGGACCCAAATGATCAAGTCGTTTTTAAACGCTTGTATGAAACTATAATGTTCCCAAACAATTGTCATACTTTTCCATAAGACTCAATTCCTTTGGAATCTTCCTTTCAGAGCATATCTAAATACTAATCATTCCGTGGTAATTCCGGGTTATATATCGTTCCTTCGGTTATTATTCGAGGGACAATGATAGTAAATGGTTGCGATCACTAGAACCATTCCGTTTTCACCCTTGCATAGTCTTTCATTAGACTAACCAATCGGGTTTTATTCCTTGCATGGTTGGCTGGTGTCATCCGTCCTATACGGCACATCAGTGGTTGGTTCCCGAAGTCAAAGTAACCAGTCGAAGAAGAAGAGGCTTGCAGACGAAGATTTAAGTGTCGGTGTTTTAAGTTGTTAAATATTACTTTAATATATCTTTATAACCTAGCGATGTTATAGGTTGATTCTTAAAAGTTTTCCGCTGTGTAATTTATAAGTCTTCCGCTGAAATTTTTACTCTGTTGTAAAGACGCTACTCTCGTTTGATGAGAGATTTTTTAATAAAAGAGCTGAGTTTCACATACAAATGTCTTCCGCTGTTTAATCTTTCATTTAATATATATACGCATTTAAGCTTAATTGTTCCGATTAAAGCCTAGGGTGGCTTTGGACGGTAACGTCCGAGGTCACTGGCGTGTGGCACTACCGATATAAATCGGGGGTGTTACAATTATGGTATCAGAGCAATGGTTTTTAAAATTCTTGGCCTATTGTTAGGTTTGAGAATTTTCGAATTTTTTTTATTATTATTTCCAACCTGTTTTCCTTTAAGGAGTTTTCATAATCTAAAATTTTTAACTTTAAAAGTTTAATTACCTCTTGAATTTTAATTTAAAATAATGATTTAACTATTTGGGCTTCAAAAGTTATTTATAGTTGGTTTTAAATGGTGTGTATAAGCAACCAAACGGTAGTTTATGATTTTAACTTTAAAAAGTGTGATTTTTGTCTTAGTAAGAGTTTTGCGAAAATCGTATCACTAGTTTGCGAAACTAATTTTTCTTAAACAATTATTTTATTAAGGTTAATATATAGAGTTTAAAGGTATAAAGTTTGAAAGTATAAGGTTTATTAATAAGTGGTTTTCAAATTTCTGCAAGCTTCAAGTGTTACTTATTCCTAGATCCATTCTTAGGAATCTATCTTTGTTCTTGGAGTAATGTCACAACGGTATGACATTAATTACTCCCTTCGTTGAGCGGACGAGTGTTATCTCGTAATCTGAGTTTTCCAAAATTTCTTAGGGTATAGGAACAAATGTGTGTGGTGGTTAATGCTCTATGAGATTTAAGAACTAAATCTCATACGTGTACCCTGAACATTTTCTCTGGTAAAAGTGTGTAGGGATGGACTAAGGCAAAGTCCAGAATACCTAGTTGTGAGGTCATGCTGTAGGCATTGATGTGGTTAGATTGTTGAGAAGGGAATGCATGTATAAGAGAGATAGTTCATAGGGAACTCGTTTCCTCTATTACGACCTTGAGTAAGACTTTAGAGTCCAGAGTTATGGTTATGAGATTTATAAGTGGGTACGACTAGTGTAGGACCAATGGTTAAAGCTTTTGAAAAGCCGAATGTACAAAGTCATAGGTATTATTTTGGAAGGTCTATTCGAAGTTTCGTTTTGAGGCCCATCAGGAAATGATGTGATTAAGTCTTGGAGAGATAGTAAGTGTCCGTAATGCAAAAGGGGTTGCTTTAATTGGGATAGTAGATTGTGTGAGGAGTATAAGGATCTTAAGTTAAAAATAAGTTGTTTGAGACATTTAAACAAACCTTTGGGATTTGAGTCAGGAAGTGAGCTTTAGGTCCAAACTTATTTGGGCCAAGGAACTGAATCAGTGAATTGTACCTTCAAGGGATATAGAGATATGATATCTGGAGATTTCCAAGGTCTGATATGTGGATTGTTAGAGAGTGTGACGTCTATAAGGCCGATGGTATAGCACTTTCTGGAAATTAAGTTGTGAACGATTGTTTTGGGAGGAAGTTCATTTAAAATTGAAGGTTATGGAGTAAGGACTAGGTTATTCGGAGGATATCGATAGACAAAAGGATGTAGCATGGGAAATTGTCGTATGTGCGTTTAAGGAGTAAATTAACGAATGTTACCCGTTTATAGCCATTGAAGGATTTATGACGTGAAGTGATTAATTGTGATGGCAAGGCATCGTTCATCAATATGGTATTTTTGAGTAAATAGAATTGAGGAACCTTAAAGGCTTAAGTTAGAAATTGAATAATGGAATATGTTAGGTATCTGTAAAGCAAAAGGGTGCTCGATTTGGGATAATAAATCGCATGAGGACAACTGATTGCCTAAGGATTTTCGGGTGAATAGCAAACTCGACCGGTAAAAGTTGTTACGGTTTTGAAGGTCAATAGTGTGGCATAAAGTAAGTATGTAGATGATATCAAGTGGACTTAAGGAAAATGTGACCCACGTTTATTAAGGTGATCATATGACACATTTGGGTAAGACGAGAGTATAATCCTATGGAGAGGATTAGTAAATCATGTTGAGGTAATCAGACATAGGTTGTGGTGTGAGTAATTGTGGGATCACAAGAGTGAAGATTTTGAGTTAAAGATATGGCACAAGGGCCAAATGTGAATAATGTAACCAATGTAATAGGTGAACCGTGTATGTAAGGAGTAAGGTCTATATGACAAGAGAGGTACTAATTTGAGGTGTAGTTGAATTCTACGTATGTACTCAAGGATCGGATTGTCGAAAGGAAGTTAGTAGAAAGATGTTGTACTCTTCTATGTAAGGACATTAAGGCCTTTATGAGAAGTTTAGAGAAAGGAGAAAGAGAAATATGTATAATCTCATGCTTAAGGTATAGCGAGACTAGTGCGATGATTTTAGGAGACAATTATCCTAAAATAATTATGACCTTGAGGGTGGTCACGAGTTAGTACAAGAATAATACGTGGAAGTAGGCTATGCGAGATAGTGGTATGGTTGAGGAAACAGATCTTTTTCCTAGGAGCAAGTACAAGGATGAGATGATTAAGGATACTAAGATCAGGTAAGGAGATTATGGTGGAACAGGTTCCATTAGTTTAACAATGCTAGTTTCGGGGTCGAAACTTCTTTTAAGGGGGTAGTGATGTAATACCCCTCATTTTTAGTAAGGGTATTTGGATAATTTTCCAACCCCCGTTGGGAAAGCAAGACTCGTTTGGAGAAGTTCAGAATTTTCTGTAACGTGTATGATCTCTGTAATATTTCCCTGAGTGGTATAAAATACATTCGACGTATTGTCGAGGCTTAGAATATTTGTTCGGGTACAAATATATATATAATCCGGGGTTTAAACCCACGCCAAACCTTTTCCCGGGCAAACAGACGCGAAAAGGACAATTCCGCGACCGCGGCAGCAATTCCGCGACCGCGGAAAAATGGCTCTCTGAAGAGCTGGGCATAGGAATATTCCGCAACCGCGGAAAAAGTTCCGCGACCGCGGAAAACTGCAACACGCCAACGTCGCGTCGTTTGTAGAGTCTCGTCGTTCGTGCCACCGTTGATCGTCTGACTCGCCGTTGATCTGGGCGGGGAGGACTCCTCTCCTTGGCTATAAATAGAGGCGAGCTTGGAGGATCTCTGGGCACCAAAATCTGATCTCCTCTCTCTCTCTCGCTCGTTTTCCTTCCCTCGCCGGAGTTTCGAGGTGTCGCCGGAGCTCTCGCCGGTGGTCATGGCAGCCTTGGAGTGGTGCTTTGGAGGAGCAAGGAGGTCAGGAGTCGAATCCCCCTCGAATCGAGCCCCGTCGCATCGTCGCCGGTGAGGGTTTCTCCATTTTGGGTCGCCAGAGTTCATG
Source organism: Rheum nobile (assembly GCA_027886185.1). Taxonomy (NCBI): domain Eukaryota; kingdom Viridiplantae; phylum Streptophyta; class Magnoliopsida; order Caryophyllales; family Polygonaceae; genus Rheum; species Rheum nobile. Next base: position 7,521,898 of record WOAB01000736.1, on the reverse strand, counting down.
GCCACGACCGCGGACATGAACTGCCGCGACCGCGTCAGTGACAAGGCCGGCCGCGTCCGTGGCCGCTGTCTTTGACACTCGCGGACGAAGTCTTCGACGGCCATGACCGCGGAAATCCCAACCGTGACCGCGGATTGCCTTGGCAATCGCGATCGTGGCCTTGGACGATCCGGTCTCGGGCGGGACTTTCGTTCTTTTGATTTCGTTCATTCTTCCTTAGATTCGTATCATTTTATTGTCGAGTCTAACCTAGGGTCTCGTTGTGGGTCGTCGTCATAGGAATCTGTAATCCGGTTTCCGTTCCCGTTCCGGACCCAGAAACCCGTCGTCGCTCAATCGTTCGTCTAGACTAAGGCAAGTGGCGATTCGCGCTTGCTTAATCATTCCATATTCTATTAATTATCAATTGCTTTTAATTGTTAATTAAATCGGAGTGAACTGTTGTTTTCGTTTGGGAACTGATTTTAATAAATAATGTGATTAAAATATGATATTATAATAGGTTGTATATATTGCTAAAAACAACGTTATTATACTTGTTAATGACCGTAATGGTTTTGTTATGGATTTAAATGTGAACTTTAATGCTAGATTAGCACGAGTATTCGTAGGAACGATAATTCCTTATGAGGATTAGTCATTTCTTTATAACTCAGTATTAGTGGACCCAGTCTCTAAACGCTTTCCAGATCGTAAACTTTCGTAGTCACTCGAGACCATAAACTTTCGTAGTCACTCGAGACCATAAACTTTCGTAGTTACTCGATATCGTAAACTTTCGTAGTTACTCGAGATCATATTACAAGCTTTAATGTGAATATACATTTTGTAATTAAGATAAGATAAGTGCGGGTAGGCACATAATTAATGAACCCTCGGGCGAGAAGTACAACTTGGAAACTCGCCTGGGCTTCGGCTAGAGTAAGTTCTTTTCCCAATCTGAATTCGCATTGTGCGGTGAGGTTGGTCATGGACGCAAATGATCAAGTCGTTTTTAAACGCTTGTATGAAACTATAACGTTCCCAAACAATTGTCATACTTTTCCATAAGACTCAATTCCTTTGGAATCTTCCTTTCAGAGCATATCTAAATACTAATCATTCCGTGGTAATTCTGGGTTATATATCGTTCCTTCGGTTATTATTCGAGGGACAATGATAGTAAACGGTTGCGATCACTAGAACCATTCTGTTTTCACCCTTGCATAGTCTTTCATTAGACTAACCAACCGGGTTTTATTTCTTGCATGGTTGGCTGGTGTCATCCGTCCTATACGGCACATCAGTGGTTGGTTCCCGAAGTCAAAGTAACCAGTCGACGAAGAAGAGGCTTGCAGACAAAGATTTAAGTGTCGGTGTTTTAAGTTGTTAAATATTACTTTAATATATCTTTATAACCTAGCGATGTTATAGGTTGATTCTTAAAAGTCTTCCGCTGTGTAATTTATAAGTCTTCCGCTGAAATTTTTACTCTGTTGTAAAGACGCTACTCTCGTTTGATGAGAGATATTTTAATAAAAGAGCTGAGTTTCACATACAAATGTCTTCCGCTGTTTAATCTTTCATTTAATATATATACGCATCTAAGCTTAATTGTTCCGATTAAAGCCTAGGGTGGCTTTGGACGGTAACGTCCGAGGTCACTGGCGTGTGGCACTACCAATATAAATCGGGGGTGTTACAATCTTAGACTTGCCCTTATCCATCATCTTTTTCAAATTCAAGCCTTATACATCAAAGTTATGATGTATTAGTCTTTCTTAATTGATGCTACAATTGACAAATTATATCATTCAATTCGTAACAATAATGTATTTGCATCATCTTGTGAAGATAATTTAGAGCCTGACCCCTTTTCCTTCAACTGTATTATCTTGGGCTTTTGCATGCTGGTCAATGTTTCCTCTTCATCGTCGTCAGGTGCTTCTACACTTAATTAGAGAAGGATTGATAGATTAATGTATTAAAACAATGCCTCGACTTTACTAGTCTGTTTAAAGAATGATTAATGTATATAAACAGTGTAGTAAACCCATATGTCTAATATTTATTTTACTAATCTTCTTGATTACAACATAATACAATAATCTTAATAGTATAAACATCTTTTTTTATGGTATGGGATTCAATAATAGAAGAAAAATGGATAAAGAATAAGAAAATAAAAGCCTCATACCTCTTGCTTTTCTCTTAGCCTCGTTCTTCTTGGGTTTTTTGACGACATCCTCAGTTGTTTTATCCTCCCCATTGGATGCATTATCTATTTCTTTTTTGGTTGTCTTAGTCCTATCATGACAGGCCATGAGCTTCAAGCGTCTCTTCGCTTGTGGACTGGTTGCAATAGATGAAGATTCGTCCCCGATTTCTGCATTTTCAATAGCTTCTTGTGATCCAGTGTCCACAACTGGATCAATTACTTCTTCAACAGAAGTGTCATGAACAACTTTTGTGGATTCCTCATCTGACTTCCTAGAAGACAATCCTGTAAAAATAATATAAATATGATTAAGTGTGCAATGCATATCAATTACACTATATTCAATATCAATATAGATATAGTAGATAACTGATAATATGCAATGATTATGGCTTAGACACATATGACCATGACATAGTTAAAATTGAAGACTATTGGCGGTGCACATCATAAAGACTATATTGAATATCTATCTAGATGTAGTACATGTCAAGTAGACTACAATGAATATCAATTTAAAAAAAGATGAATAACACATATTAATTTACAATGTTTGCTAATCAAGCCCGACCCAACCGAATGTAACAAATGAATTACCTTTCACAAGCTTTCGACACTTTGTGCCTTTTGTTCTTGGAGACATTTTTCCTTGCCCAACGAACCTCGAACCATTATCATACCCTTCATTCATTCAGAAAAAATAATAATAAGTGATAAATCAAACAAAATCATAAGTGAAAAAACATATTGCCATGATTCCTAAACAAAATCATAACTAAACATACATAATGTCATGTCAATAAAAACAAAATATATTTTGCATATCAAAACATGATGCGTGAATATCATACCCATAAAATTGAACATCATATACATGGATATCATATCCATATCAAAACAGTAAGCGTGACTCAAAAGCAAGAAATATGTTGCATAACAAGTGAAAGCATACATGGATATCATATACATGGATATCACGCCCATATCAATCACAGTCTAAACAAGTACAAACAACATACTCTAGAGCAAAACAACAGAAACAATAGAAACAACAGAATCAGCAAACTAAAATGCATGTAATCATTCGCCGATTTAATCGCCTAGAATCAACAAAAACAACAAAACCAACAGATTGGAACCTCATTTTTTCATTACCCAACGAAACCTCGAACCATTATTATACCCTTCATTCATTCAGGAAAAATAATAATACATGATCAATCAAACAGAATCATAAGTGAAAATACATAATGTCATGATTCCTACACAAAATATATATTTTGCATATCAAAACATGATGCGTGAATATATACCCATAAATTTGAATATCACATACATAGATATCACACCCATATCAAAACAGTAAGTGTGACTTAAAAGCAAGAAATAGTTTGCATATCAAAACATGATGCGTGAATATCATATCCATAAAATTGAATATAACATACATGGATATCACACCCATATTAATCACAGTCCAAACATGTACAAACAACATACACTGGAGCAAAACAACAGAAACAATAGAATCAATAAACTAAAGTGCATGTAATCATTCGCCTCATTTATCGCCTAGAATCAGCAAAAACAACAAAACAACGGATTGGAACCTCATTGACCCTAAAGACAAAAGCCTAGAATCAACAAAACAAAAAAACAACAGAATTATCGCCTAATTTTTGTAACAATCAAACTTTTAACTCATTTCATGCCCAAATACAACAACAAAAATCGAAATGGCTCTAATGGAGGGTGGACGATCGAAAGGGAAAAACTGAAATCGAAAAAATCAACTCAAAAAAACACAAAATGATACAAATTTACCTTTTCCTGTTGGGATTTCCGGCTGAAAAAACTCGTGAAAAATCCGCCGACGGCCGACGATAAATGGAGCTTCGTGAGAGAGACAAAGATGAAGCTTGAACATAAGCTTCAATAGGGGACGGATGATCTTCAAGAGAGAGAGAAAATGAGGAAGAAGACAATCGATGATGAATGGAGCTTTGCGAGAGAGACAGAGATGAGGCTTGAATATAGGCTTTAATGGGGGGCGGTTGATCTCCGAGAGAGAGAGAGAGAGAGAGAGAGAGAGAGAGAGAGAGAGAGAGAGAGAGAGAGAGAGAGAGAGAGAGAGAGAGAGAGAGAGAGAGAGAGAGAGAGAGAGTAAGGCAGTAAATTAGGAAAGTGAATCGGGTTTGGGTAAATTTTGGAAGGGGATGAAAATCATATCACAAAAAAAAAAGAGTGGGTAAAAAAAATCTGGTGTGTCCCAAAAGGTTGTGCACCTCCCTCTATTTAATCAGTCCATCCGTTTTATCTTCATCCAATGCGTTAAATTTGTCCACTCGTTTTACCCTAATAGGTTGTTTCACTAGAGCATGAATCTATGTATATATATATACAAACACACACTATTGCCAGAATTCTCTCTCCTATAGTTCATCATGTGTGATATGCTAGGTAAGCAAATTTTATTGTTCATTTACAATATTGTTTTCCTCTCTTTATTATATGTACATATGCTATTACTATTTATTTTTGTAACCTAAAATAACTTACCTTAATTATACATATAAAATCATCTCAAATATTATATATTATATATTTCCTTCCCCTTATTAGGTACTTATTAATGACCAAGAATAACTACTTATTTATAATATATATATAAGACCAAATATTAAAGTTACAATCGCTAAACGTAATTATAAACCAATATACAAAGCCATATATATATGTCACAATTTAAGTTCCAGCCATATAAAAGCTACATTTTTATTAAAAGTATATAACTAAAACAAAAGAACGTAAAACTCTTATAGTTTTAAATACTTACACATTTACATAATTGATCACATACAATTCATTATGCAAAATAGGTAATATATATTACATAATAACCACTGAAAAAGTTACGTATATAATGTGAAGGTTATTTATTCACTTGATAATATAAGGAAAGTTATATTTAGGAGAGATAAGATATTGTATCAACCATGAATATCGCTTTCCTGTTACAAGCGAATTATCCATTATCTTATGTGTTGAGAAAATACTCCTCCCACAATTATACTGTAGGCCGACCGTGCACTGCAAGAGAAAAGCTTTGAGTTTTATCGTTCCATTCTAGCAAATGAAGACAAGGCAATCTAGTATCGTGCTCGTGTGGATCAAGTGGATGAGTCACACTTGAGGCTCTCATGTCCAGATTGATATCAAACAAGCTAGAAGTTTTGCATCAAGAGATATGTTACTTTTTTCATATATGTTTCATATCAGTATGAGATCCTAAGTTAGATGTTAGAAAACTATTTTTTAAAATTCCGCTTAAAGCATTCAAATTCCTACAGTGTTATCAGAGTCTTTTGCATAAATTGATATGATCATGATTAAACTTGTTAATTTTGATGCATGTTCTTGATTATTTTTTATTCAATTTTGTGGTAAAATCCGTATATGGATTAACTTGGATGATTAAAATTGTGATTTCAATTGATTGGATGCATAAAGTTGTGAGCTGTATGAACAATATATACTCGAAAATCAGCCCCATAGGACCAAAATTTCAAGTTTTAAAATTTTGAGTTTTTGGCTTAATTTTAACCCTAAAATCGATTCATATGGTTAATTTATGCAAGAGATATGGTTTATTGTATAAATCATAGTCACACATAAAAATAGTAGATTTTTCATGTTGGTGAATATTGAATCAAACCCTAAAAATTTAGAATTTCAAAGACTTGAATTGCCATGTTTGATTACTTCTTGTATGAAATCGTTTCATACATTAGAATTTTAATAGACCCTAATTTTGTGAAGATTGCACCCTAATTTTTCTCAAGACCACTAAATTTGTAATTGTACGTTATAACAAAATTTGAATGGAAGAAGAATAAAAACCGTGGTTGGATGGCCAAAGTGGCTCACGACGGTCCGGTTGGTGGTGGGAGGTGGTTCGACCGGGGGTTGAATCAAGGATGAAGATCCAAGAGACAAGAAAAATCTATGAAAATTAGATCATATAGGTTTTAGGGGCCATACTAGGATCACATTTATTTATTGCATTTTATTTTGCTTTTAATATTTCTAATTTTATGCTTGTTCGTTTATTGATGCTATTCAGTTCACTAGTAAATAGACCTACATAAAAAATTAGGTCCCTTAAAAGAAAATTGAGATTTTGTCTTTCCAAATCATAACCTATGAGGCCTTTGGAATTTGATGGATAGTTTTTGCCAAAGCAATGTGTTCTTCTTTGACCTTGGGATAGTATATGTAAATCTATATAAGGGGTTTACAACCTTGATTTGGTTATACTGAACAAAATGCCAAAAGATAATGTTTTGGATTTTGAGGCATGGGATATATTTGCCATAAGATGTAAGTTATCAATCAAGAGTTATAAATGTTATAACTAGTAAAAGTTACGGGTAGAATCTTCGCACCCGCAATTTCTTGCGGCGCACCCTATTTTGGGCGCAACAAGGATGCGCCCAAAATGGGGGTAATTTGTTTTTAACAAAAGTTTTAATCTTGGACGCATCCTTGTTGCGCCCAAGATTAATAAATATCTGAACCGGGTTTAGTAACCCGGTTTAGGTTTAGCCGGTTCAAGAATAAAAAAATAATACAAATCTAAACCGGGTTTAGTAACCCGGTTTACAATTAATTTAAAGTTTTAAAAAAAAATTAAAACAAATATTCAAATATTAAATTTTTTTTTTCTACAATCAAATATTGAATCTGGATCTGGGCGCAACATGGATGCGCCCAGATCCATATATGGACGCTACGTCGTAGCGCCTCCTTCATCGTCTTCCTTCTTCGTCTTCATCACCTTCATCTTCTTCATCAATGGCGGATTCCGGCGTCGGCGAAGATTCCCAAGGGAGAGCGACGGAGAGCGGCGGTGAGATCCGGCTTGAGGAGGGTGGGTCTTCCTTCAAGATCCCGGGGACAGCGGCCGAGAGCTGCGGTGGCGAGAGTAGTGGTGAGGCTAAGCGGCGACGGCTTGAGGCAGAGGAGTGCTCGGCGGTTGCGGCGGCGGCGGATCTGGACAGAAATCCAGAATTCACGGCCGATTGGGCGACGTGGCTGGCGGCGGCGACGACCGATTACACGGCCGAAATTACGGCATCGGCGATGGCGACGAGCGATGTTCCGGTGACGGCAGCGGCGGCGAGCGAGGTTCCGGTGGGGTCGGAAAATGCGTTGGAGGTTGCCGCGGCCGTTGGTGTCCAGGCGGTGGCCCAGGTTGGAGAGGCGAGCCAACCCAGATTGCCCCGAAAATATATTTGTCACGAACGACACGAGGTACGTATTTTTTCTTATTAAATTTTATATTTAATAATATATATAATTAATTTCTAGAAATATTTAGATTTGTTAGAAAATATTGGAATTACGTAAAAATTAGTGTAATTATATTATTAGAATAAATTAGTATATTACAATTGCATATAGGTGAATTGCATATAATATAGTAGAATTGCATAAATTAGGTAATGTATAAGTTAGTATGTAATTAGAATATTAAATTAGAAATGTATTGTAGTTTTATAGCAATTAGAAATTTGTTTAAATTAGATATTATTTGGAAAAAACAGGATGTAGTCGAGAGAATCAAACGACAGATGCGGGGGAGGGGGGTCGTATGGTGGAATCTCGACCCGTGACTGCTTCCGGTCGCAAGAACAGATACCTCCAAACCCCCCCCCCCAATCGCAAGAGTAGAGTCCGGAAGGATACCGTTCCAATAGTAGAACCCGTTATTGTAACATTATCCAATCCGTTAGCAGATCCTCGTCCTCACGTGTGTTCACCTCCGGCTTCGCAGAGTCCCGTCCTAGACACGGAGGAGGTGTTTGCCGAGACAGAGAGCTTGGACGACGTTGTTATGGAGGAGTCCGTCCCCCCTCCCGCACCCCAGGAGGCCGTCCCCCCTCCCGCACCCCAGGATGCTCCACCTGCCATAGAGGCCCCCCCGTACGGGCTTCAGTTCCCTGATGTGCTACGGAGCTTCACGACTCACGTTGCGCACCGGATTTGGCATGCTCCTCCTCCGCTTGTACCGTCCCTCGTACGACGTTTGAGGGCTTATACTCGTCCGGCCGAGTTCAGTGAGTGGAGTCCATACATTCCGGAGGAGGTGGTTGAGGGTAGGGCGACAACATTCGCTCGGGAGATCACTCAGAGTGGGGGCGGCGGTCCGGATTGGGACCATATGCTGGCCATTCAATGCGGCGACGAGCTTCCTGCAGCTGCACCGCTTATCCGCGCGTCGCAACTATTATCACAGTCATCGGGTGGTGGTGCCGAGTCGTCCTCAGCCGCAGAGCACCGAGCCCGAGCGGGGCGTGTCCCGTCCATATACGAGAGAGGAGAGTCTTCCAGGGCCGCGGCTGCGTCAAGCGATGACGATATGTAGCTTTTGACATTATGACATTGTTTTATGTTTTGGCTTTGATTTTGTATTGACAGTATGGATTATGTACTGACATTTTGTGTATATATGGGTCGAGTTGGTGTTGACATTATTGTTTATGTATTGATATTTTGGATTGGATTTCAGGTACAACCACATTTAACACACAATACAGAAAAGAAAACATATTGATCATAAACTTAGAAAAAAATTAGAGAAAATATATGACACTGCTTTAGCGTCCGAAGAAATTAGGGTAGTCTCTGGTAAACGTTCGCTTCGTATGCACGTTGTAGAAGATCTTGATTTTTCTTAACAAGTTCTTGATTTTGCTTAACAAGATCTTGTTTTTCCTGCCATTGTTGTCGAATAACCGTGTGTTCCCTGTCCTCGTACATAGGATCAATCCACTCTCTGAAAATACACCCCAGTTTTGGGCATCCCCAATACCTCCTTCCGTAGTTCCACTGCAAATCCCAAGTACGAACAACGACTTTCAAATTACACTCGCATAGCCTATCTGGGTTTGTTGATGATTCTGATGAAGATGCCATAATTTGTTGTAGGGTTTGGGTTTAGGGTACCATAAACCCCTTAATATAGCCTTGTTACAACGGTAACTTGGTGGGCGCAACCAGGTTGCGCCCAAGAAGTTAACGTAAAAAAATGGTAACTTGGTGGGCGCAACCTGGTTGCGCCCAAGAAGTTAACGTAAAAAAACGGTAACTTTGTGGGCGCAACCTGATTGCGCCCAAACTAGAGGAGGTTCATTTTAGGGTTTAGGGTTTTAGAGGGGGGTAATTTTCAAACTAAATCTTCAACAGCATATAGAAATTTGTTTGGGAATATTTAAGTTTTCTCTGATGGTCCTTCTGCAGAAGAGCTGCAGAAGGACCATCAATTCTTCTTTAAATTCGCAATTCCCGTCTCATATATATTGATTATATAGGCTTAAACTTTACACCTTAATGACCCTAAACGTACGTAGGAAACTCAAAGTCATTGATTTTGTAAAACGTATGTAGGGAACTTGGAGATTTGTCAAAGTAATGATTCAGTGTCTTTTCAGTTTCCATACGTGGATAGCGAGTTTTTCGAAACAAACTTGGACATCCCAAACATTGAACCCTAATGAATACACCCTACCCACTAAAACCCTTCATCAATCTCAAGTCGTGTATTGAGAAATTTTTACAACACATAATTAATTAACTGAGACGTGACAAAATGGAGGATGAGGGGATCATAAGAACATTTTTGGTTACGCCAAAAACTTCAAAATATCGAGGCAATATATACATATTCAATGGAGGTTTAGGGTTGTGGTTATGGTTTAGGGTTTCATAGAACACATGTTTAGAATAGATATAGGTTAATTGACACTAAATCTCAAACTCTAATTGGACGCGGTGTGTAGAGGCGATTAAGCTCATAGGGTTTGACTCTTGTATTGAAAAATATGCAACTCATTGGTTTAGAAAAATATTTCGTCCATATGTTGATATTGGGATCTTTTCGGTGAAAATAAATCATATAGGCTTAAATTGTACACTTTAATGACCCTAACCACCAAACCCTAAACCCTAAACCCCAAAAAACCCTATCCTAAACCCTCTCACAGCTAGTTGGACGCAACGCCGTTGCGCCCAAACTAGAGGGGGTTCATATGGGTGGGCGCAACGCCGTTGCGCCGAAACTGGCTGGGGTTAGTGTTCAGGGTTTAGGAGGGTTTGGGGGTTTAGGGTTTAGGGTTTAGGGTTAATATTCACACTAAACCTTCAACATTAGCTAGAGTTTTCCCACCAGCAACAATAAACCCTATCCTAAGTACCGCCCCAACTGCCTCTGCCACCTCCACCGCCTTTACGAAAAAACTTCAAAATATCGAGTCAATATATACCTATTCAAGATATTTTATTCGAAAAAAACTTCACGACCCTAAATACAAGACCCTAACCAATAAAATCCTAAACCCCTCACCCTAAACCCCAAAAAAACCCTAAACCCTAAACCCTCTCACAGCTAGTTGGGCGCAACGCCGTTGCGCCCAAACTAGAGGGGGTTCATATGGGTGGGCGCAACGCCGTTGCGCCCAAACTAGAGGGCATTCATATGGGTGGCTGTGAGTAATTTATAGGTTTAGGGTGGTTGAGGGTTTAGGGTTTCAGATGGATTGATGGATAGAGCTCATTTCACTTTACAACTTGAAAATTTGAACTCCATACTCTCCTCATTTTCTTCTTCTTGAACCAGCTTCAAATAAGGGCCTTTTAATTTCTCCATACTCTCCAACTGTTCCACACCATTTCAGGATAAAATATTTAACTTCACAATTTCAAACATGTACAATTTTACTAAGTGCAGCATCCATCCTCGACAAAGATATTATCTTCAATGGATAATGTCTTTGTCAAGGAATAGTTGCATATATATAGCAACAAGATGAATAAACCCGAAGAAGTTACCGTTGTAAAACGGTAACTTTTTGGACGCAACCACAATGCGTCCAATAAATTGCGTCTAACAATTTTTTTTATAGCCTTTTTTTTAATAATATTTTTTTTAATTAATTTTTTATTATCGAACCCTAAAACGTAAACCGATTTTTAATTAATTTTTCGAATTTCTCAAAACCGGGTACTAGCTCTTGGGCGCATCCTTGATGCGCCCAAGATTAAAACTTTTTTTTTAAAAAAAAATTTCCATATTGGGCACATCCTTGTTGCGCCCAAAATGGGGTGCGCCGCAAGAAATTGTGGGTGTAAAAAATAATCCCCAAAAGTTACTTACCTTGATCACATAGGACATAGGGAAGTGTAGAAGTACACTTAAGCTAGTCTTATCTGAAATAGGATCTTGGAATCATTTTATTAAAAGAGACCTATTTTTAGTGCATAAATTGTGCACTAGCTTATTTATGTTAAAAGCATGTTTAACTTTTTTAAGCTTTTTGCATGACAAGCAAAATTTATGTTTTGCATGATATTTCTATCGTAGATACATGTATAGAAACGATAACCCAACAATCATCAACCTACATTCGATAAATATCCCTTTCTTGTTACAAGGGAATTATCATTTATCTCATGTGTTGAAAAAATCCTCTTCCCAAAATTATACTCTTGGCCAGCCGTGCATTGCAAGACAAAATCTTTGAGTTTTCTCGTGTGGATCAAGTAGAAGAGTTATATTTAAGACTCTCATCTCCAGATTGATCTCAAACAAGAAGATTTGCATCAAGAAGTATGTTACTCTTCTCATATATATTTCATATCAGTTTATGTATAAGATCCTAAGTTAAATGTTAGAAATCTGTTCTATGATATTTGATACACACAATTATGTTGCGTGTATTGACGGAGTTTTGGCATGATTTTAGTGGTGTTTTAGGATGCTCTAGTGATGATTTGGAGACTTGGCAAGGAGGCGCGGAAGTTACGTTTTTGGAGCTTTTGGAGCTGAGGAGCGAAGTATGAAGAAGCAGAATTACGGCGACCGCCGCATAACAACGGCGACCGCCGTTAATTCCCCCTGGAGAACCTCAGCTACGACATTGAAACAGCGACCGTCGTGTAATTGCAGCGACCGCCGCAATTACGGCGATCGCCGTGGGAAAAGCAGCGGCCGCCGCCGCTGTTGGACGAAGCGCCGAGCCGATTTTCCTTTTCGGTTTTAGTTATTTTATTTCATTACGTTTTGTTTTTATTTTAAGTTATTTTCAGATTAAATTCCCTTTGGTATTTAAGGGTTGAGAAGACTTGTTCTTTTCGGGGCTCGGAACCCTAGTTTTATTTCTTACGTATTTCCCTTGCTATGAAGAACTAAGCCTCTCTTGCTTAGTCAGACATTGAAGCTCTTCGTTTGATTCAGTTGTAAGTTTCTTACTTTTAATCTATTGCTTTGGCTTTTATCTTTTCTCTTGCTTGAATCTTATGATTGATATTGGTAAATTCTAGTCTGATCAACTAGGGTTTGTTGGTATTTATCTATTGCTAGGTCTAGATTGTTACTGGTTGAGCATATATATTCCTTAGTAGCAACTGTATCGTGTTAGTAACTGGTTGTGCTAATCTTATGCAGAAGAGAATTGATTTGCATCTTAGGGTAAAAACTGGTTGTTTTATTCTAGGTTGTATCCAACTATATTCCTATCCATAAAGCTGCTGTTAAATTGAATCTTGATAGTTTCAGGGTTATTCAATTAGTTAGTTCTAATAGTATCTGGTTGTGCTATTAGATACTTTTGAAAAGGAATTGGAATTGCCATTGCATGCGATTTTGAGTGGTTTCTATGATCAACTTGTCATTCGATTAGTGGATATTGTTTGACTAAGTGCCTTCCCCATACTTGATTTCAGCACTTTAATTGCTTACTTACTTTTGCATGCTTGGTTACTCTACAAACAAACAAAATCCCCCCTTTGGTTACTTCAATTGACATACACTTTACATACTGCGATAGATTGTGTTTCCCTGTGGATCGACCCTTACTTGCCTAAGACTGCGTTTTAGGTTCTGTTTGGATTTCTTGCATAGTAGGAATTAGAACTACAAAATTCCTGTTATCAAATTGGCGCCGTTGCCGGGGAGTATACAATTCTATCTTGTGTGTGTGATTTGTGTGCCAATTTTGGTGTGAACCTCTCTTATGGTTCACACCACCCGTGTTACTAATACTCCACTTCTTGATTTTGATCCAGAGATCGAAAGGACTTTTCACCAGGCTATCAGGGCTGCGCGTGCATTACTGCAGGATACTGATACGATGGCTGATCAACGTGTTACTCTTGAGTCCTTGACGGCTCCCAACTTAGACCAACCAACTCGTGCTGTGGAATTTCCCGCTCTTGGTGCAGGAGTAAAATTTGAGCTTAAGACAAGAGTAGTTCACTTACTCCCGAAATTCAGCGGAACTCCCCTTGAAGACCCTATTCAACATTTGGATGAGTTCGTTGAGGTCTACACCAGTATGAGGCCATCTGAGATCACTGAAGATCAGATGAAGCTTAGAGTTTTCTCCTTCTCACTGAAGGACTCTGCGAAAGACTGGTACCATACTTTGGCCCCAGGAAGCATCACCACCTGGACTGCCCTGAAGAAAGTTTTCCTAGACAAGTACTTCCCAGCAATCAAATCTAATCAGCTGAAGAAGAAGATATGCAACATTGAGCAGCAGTCTAATGAGTCCCTCTATGAGTATTATGAGCGCTTCAAGAAGCTAGTGAAGAGATGCCCCTACCATGGGTATGAAAAGCATGATCTTATTCTTTATCTGCATGGAGGACTCCATGAAGATGACCGTCGGATGGTGAATTCCTCTTGTGGCGGTAATATTCTGAAAAGGACCTATGAAGAGGCCCTGGAGATATTTGCCACTCTAGCTGATGATGCGAGACAATATAGTGGGAGAGGCTCTCAAAGCTTGGTTGCTGCAAGCGCTCAGTCTAAGTATGATCAAGCTGATTTTGATTTGCTGCGAGAGGAGGTGAGGCGTCTGAAGCTGAAGGGTACGCCTCAACACTTTAAGGCCTGCGAGATCTGTCATGACGACCTACACCCTACTGATGCATGTCCTACTATGCAAGAGGAGGTGAATACAGTAGGAGGATATCAACAGCGGCCCAGGAATGATCCCTATTCTAGTACATACAATCCTGGCTGGAGGAACCATCCCAACTTCAGATGGAGAGACCCGGAACAGGATCAAGGTCAAACGCAACAACAGGGTAACCCACAACAGTCTAGACAACCCTATATACCGAGACCCCAAGGGCAGAGCTCGAATCCTTCATCATCCATGGAGGACATGATGAAAACATTGACTGCGAATGTTGTCCAAATGAGCAAGAATCAAAAGGAATTCCAGGAGCATACACAGTCTAGCATCCAAAATCTGGAAAGACAGTTTGGTCAGATTTCTCAAGTGGTGAATAAACTGGATGCCAGGGATTTCGGTAAACTCCCGTCTCAAACTGAGGTGAACCCAAACATTCGAAATGTCAGTGCTGTGACTTTGAGAAGTGGGAAGAAGCTTGGGGAAAATAATTCTGAGATTAACGAGGAAGAAACTGAGGATTTGGCCAAGAACAGTGACGGCGACCGCCGTGACGACTACGGCGCCCGCCGTCAGGAGGAGTCTGCTCTCGACTTTTGTGATGAAAACAACGGCGACCGCCGTATCAATTGCGGCGGCCGTCGTGACGATGTTCCAATTTCCGAAGTTTCTGATGATGTTCACGGCGACCGCCGCGAAACTTACGGCGCCCGCCGCGAAACTGAAGTAGCTCTCGACTTATCCGAAGAAAATCACGGCGACCGCCGTGACAATTGCGGCGCCCGCCGTTCATCTGGAGTCGAAGCTGAGGCTAAAAAGAAGTCTGACTCTCCGATTTTTCCTGAGTGGAAGCCGGTTGCGCCCTTCCCATCTGCTCTGAAGCGCACCAAGCCACTTGCGCAGGACAAGGACATGTTTGAGATGTTCAGGAACGTCGAGGTCAACATACCTCTTCTCAATCTGATCAAGTCCGTCCCCCGTTATGCCAAATTCTTGAAGCAGATGTGCACCACAAAAAGGAACCAAGACAGGAATAGCAAGAAGAAGGTAAAGGTAAGCGAACATGTCTCTGCTGTGTTTCAAAAACGCTTACCCAAAAAGTGTGGTGACCCAGGTATGTTTACTATCCCTATCACCATTGGAGGAACCAAGTTTAATAAGGCTATGCTGGATTTGGGTGCTTCTATCAATGTTTTACCTTCCTCTCTCTGTGAATCCTTGCGATTAGGACCTTTGCATGCAACTAATATTTCCATTCAATTGGCTGATAGGTCTAGTGTGCGTCCTATAGGGATTGTGGAGGATGTCTTGGTTATGGTTGGTGATCTTACGTTCCCTGCTGATTTCTATGTGCTCAATATGGAACATGACAAGCATGCAGCCCCTATTCTGTTAGGGAGACATTTCCTCAAAACTGCTAATACTAAGATCAATGTGAGCACAGGTTCTTTAACTATGGAGTTTGATGGCCAGGCTATTAATTATAACATATATGAAGCCATGAAATATCCTACTGATGATCACTCTTTGTGTGCTATTGATGTGCTTGAGCCTGTAGTACAAGATGTCTTTGATGATGACCAATTAGATTCTATGCAATCCATGATTGTTGATTCTAGTTTAGATTTCACTCTATCTGCTAACGTGCAGGAAGTTGTCAATGAGTTGGATGCTTACTATAAGCGTCCTACTGAGCTACCAGGTAAAGCACCTCTGCCACTAACCCTGCCTGGCGAGAAACTTTTACCCTCTATTGTGCAGGCACCAGTGATTGAGTTGAAGCAACTTCCCGAGCACCTCAAGTATGTCTTTCTTGGAGACGAGGAGACCCTGCCAGTGATCATCTCTAACAAGCTCACCAAGGAACAAGAAGACAAGTTGGTGGTGGTTCTCAAGGAACACAAGACGGCAATTGGTTGGACCATTGCTGACATCAAGGGAATCAGCCCCACCACATGCATGCACCGAATTCTGCTGGAAGGCGAAGAGAAGCCTTCGCGACAACCCCAGAGGCGTCTGAATCCACCTATGATGGATGTTGTCAAGAAGGAAGTTCTGAAGCTTCTGCAGGCAGGTATGATCTTTCCTATTTCTGACAGTAAGTGGGTTAGTCCTACGCAGGTCGTCCCAAAGAAAGGAGGGATCACAGTTGTGGAAAACCAACATGGAGAGTTAGTCCCTACATGACTGCAGACAGGCTACAGGGTGTGCATTGATTACCGTAAGCTGAACGCGGTGACCAGGAAGGACCACTTCCCTCTACCATTCATTGACCAGATGCTCGAGAGACTGTCAGGTCGTGCATTCTACTGCTTCCTGGATGGATACTCAGGCTATTTCCAGATAGCCATTGCACCTGAAGACCAAGCGAAGACGACATTCACTTGTCCCTTTGGCACTTTTGCCTATCGCAGGATGCCATTTGGATTGTGCAATGCTCCAGGTACCTTCCAGCGGTGTATGGTAAGTATATTTTCTGAGTACATTGAGAACTTCATAGAGGTATTCATGGATGATTTTACTGTTTATGGAGATGACTTTGATGCATGCTTGCACCATCTATCACTTGTGCTTGCAAGGTGTGTTGACACCAATTTAGTGCTGAATTCTGAGAAGTGTCACTTTATGGTTGAGCAGGGCATTGTTTTGGGTCATATTGTGTCATCTAGGGGTATTGAGGTCGTTAAGGCAAAGATTGAAGTAATTCAGTCTTTGCCCTATCCTACTAATGTTCGCGAAGTTCGTTCTTTTCTGGGCCACGCAGGTTTCTATCGCAGGTTCATTAAAGATTTTTCCAAGATCTCATCACCTCTATGTGACCTGCTGAAGAAGGAGATTGGATTTGAGTTTACAGCTGAGTGTCGAGCAGCCTTTGATGAACTGAAGGCTCGCCTGACAAGTGCCCCAATCATCCAGGCGCCTGACTGGTCTAAGCCCTTTGAGATCATGTGCGACGCCAGTGACTATGCTGTGGGGGCTGTGTTGGGCCAAAAAGATGGAAGAGCATCCCATGTGATCCAGTATGCATCTATGACGCTAAATGGTGCGCAGAGGAACTACTCCACCACAGAGAAGGAGATGCTGGCAGTAGTGTTTGCCCTTGAGAAGTTCAGGAAGTACCTGCTTGGTACAAAGGTCTTTGTCTACTCTGACCATGCTGCTCTGCGCTACCTCATGACGAAGAAGGAACCCAAGCCAAGGCTGATCCGGTGGATCCTATTACTCAGCGAATTTGATGTGGAGATCAAGGACAAGAAGGGTGCTGAGAATCTTATTGCTGACCACCTCAGCCGAATTGTCCAGAAAGATAACACCCCACAACCCCAGATTCAGACGAGATTCCCTGATGAGTCTCTATTCCGGCTCACTACTGTTGAGCCTTGGTATACTGATTTGGTGAATTTTCTCACCACGGGTGACTTTCCTCCACCCTTCAACAAGGCTCAGAGGGACAGGCTGCGTAGTTCAGCCAGATTTTTTGTCTGGGACGACCCCTACCTATGGAAACATTGTTCTGACCAGGTAATTCGTAGGTGTATCCCAGAAAATGAGGTAAATTCTCTCCTTACTTTTTGTCATTCTGAGGCCTGTGGTGGACACTTTGGGGTATAATGAACCGCAAGAAAGGTACTTGAAGCAGGATTTTGGTGGCCTTCCATCTTCAAGGATGCGCATAACCACTGCAAATCCTGTGACAAGTGTCAACGGGTTGGAAATATATCTCAGAGGGATGAGATGCCACAAACAGGGTTGATTTTCTGTGAAATCTTCGATGTTTGGGGTATTGACTTCATGGGACCGTTTCCATCCTCTTGCGGTAACATATATATTTTGCTTGCGGTGGACTACGTTTCCAAGTGGGTGGAAGCGAAGGCCACCAGGACTGATGATGCTAAAGTTGTTGCAGAATTCTTGAAGTCCCACATATTTACCAGGTTTGGAGTGCCAAAGGCTCTCATCAGTGATAGAGGAACTCACTTCTGCAACAGGACAATTACTGCGCTGTTAAAGAAATATCATGTCACGCAGCGAGTTTCTACCGCCTATCACCCTCAAACGAATGGGCAAGCTGAAGTGTCCAACCGGGAGATAAATTCCATCTTGGAGAAGACGGTGTCTCCTAATAGAAAAGACTGGAGTTTGAGGCTTGATGACGCACTCTGGGCATACAGGACAGCTTACAAAACACCAATTGGTATGTCACCCTTTCGGTTGGTGTTTGGTAAGGCTTGTCACCTTCCAGTAGAGCTAGAGCACAAGGCATATTGGGCTGTAAAGAATTGCAGCTTGCAGATGGATGAGGCTGGAGTGCTTAGAAAGCTCCAACTACAAGAGCTGGAGGAGGCAAGGATCGAGGCTTATGACAATGCCATTCACTACAAGGAAAGGACTAAGGCCTGGCATGACAAGATCATACTGAGGAAGGACTTCAAGGTTGGAGACAAAGTCCTCTTATTCTAGTCACGCCTTAGACTTTTCCCAGGCAAGCTGAGATCGCGCTGGGCCGGACCATATTATGTGACCAAAGTCTTCCCACATGGTGCCATAGAGCTGTTTGACTCGACATCACAGACTTTGTTCAAGGTGAATGGGCAGAGGATAAAGAAATACCATGAAGGCTTCACCAAAGACACCATTGAGGAGGCGTTCCTGAAGGAACCCGAAGCTGAAACGTGATTGAACCTACACTGAGTCGAGCCACGACGTTAACTATGGCGCTTCTCGGGAGGCAACCCGATGATTAGGTAATTTCTTTTCCTTTCCCTTAGTCAATTCTAGTTATTTCCCTTTTGTTTCTGTATTTCTGTGTCGAACTCACCTGCAGAAACGTGAAAAATCGAAGAAGGTGTTCACGGCGACCGCCGCGTAACTTACGGCGACCGCCGTTAATTGCTCACCATGGAGGTTGCCTACGACTTCAAAACGGCGACCGCCGTTTAATTGTGGCGACCGCCGCAATTACGGCGACCGCCTCCCTCCACACGGCGCCCGCCGTTTCACCCCTCCTCGATCACGCTGTTTGCATCAAATGACGGCGACCGCCGTTTAATCACGGCGACCGCCGTTTAATCACGGCGACCGCCGTTTAATCACGGCGACCGCCGTTTAATCACGGCGACCGCCGCCGTTTCAGGTTCGATTCTTTTTTTCCTTTTCTTTTAATTTTCGCAAAAAAATAAATAAATGGGCCCCGAAAAAAAAAACCCTAAACGGAGCGCAAAAGACAGAAAATAAATCCCCGAAAAGACCTTAAACGGGGAGAAAAAGTCAAAAATCCAATAAAAATGGACCCTGAGAAAACCTTAAACAGGGTGCAAAAGGCATAACAAGAAACCCGTTAAAACCAAACGGGGGTAAAAGCCAAAAAAAAAAAAAAAAAAAAAAAATTGGGCCCCCCCTTCCCAGACCTATCATCTAACCTACCCCCCTACCCTCTCCCTCACTTTCCCATTCCCCATTCCCCCCTCTCTCTCTCGCCACTCCCCCTCAACCCTAGATCCGGCGACCGCCGCGCCAGCTCGCCGCCAACTTCGCTCGCCGCTTGCCCGCCGCCAGCCAAGGTCGCCGTCGTCGCTCGCCGTTTCGGAAATATGCAGAATCTGTGAAAATTGAAAACGGCGACCGCCGCATTCAACACGGCGACCGCCGTTCTTAGCAGCGACCGCCGCTCAACCCGGCGACCGCCGTTTCATCGAATCTGGTGATTTTATTTTTATTCCCTCCCTGTTCTGCTTTTTGCTGTTGC
Organism: Rheum nobile; assembly: GCA_027886185.1. Lineage (NCBI taxonomy): Eukaryota > Viridiplantae > Streptophyta > Magnoliopsida > Caryophyllales > Polygonaceae > Rheum > Rheum nobile. The sequence continues at coordinate 7,501,977 of WOAB01000736.1, read as the reverse complement.
TAGTAGTTGGGATTATTGAGATGTCGGGATTTTTGAAACGCTCATTGTCTTCTCGGAAGAAATCAACGGGAGGTGAGCCCTCTCGAAAAAAATCATCGGGGGTTGAGGCCTCCCGTAACAAGGTTGAGGAGGCTCGTAGGAGGCTTTTGCAGGAGAGGGCTTTTCAGTCCACATTATTCTTTGATCTAGACACTCTGCGGGAGTTGCAAATATATGAGAGTACGCAGGAGCTTTTTGTCAATGGTGGGCTGGGTAGTTTCTTCCATTTTGCGGCGCCCACATTCCCCAGCTGGACTGTGGAGTTTCTGGCCAGCTTTGATAGTCATTGCGATGAGGAGAGGATCCCATTTAGTTTGGGTGGTAGCAGGCACTCTATGTCCTGGACGGACCTTGATCTAGTGCTTGGGATTACCAGGCCACCATCTTCTGCGCAGGCGTGGAACGCCGCCAATGGTTACTTCCCCTTTTGGTACCACTCCACAGGGTCCAATGTTTACAACCCGCAGGATGGGGAGTACAATTACAAGTGGTCGTATCCGGGCCTGCGGCTAGCACATAAAGTAGTGCGGATGGCCTTCCATGGCCAGTCCGAATTGAACAAGCTCCCGTACGACGATTTGTATGCTGTATGGAGTATGACCCCCGAGTGCCCTCTGGTGTGGGATTGGCGCACCCATTTTATTGCTGCGTGCAGAAAATTTCAGGATAACAAGGGGCAGAAGATCGTCATTGGGGGCATGATCACTTTGATAGGCCGCCACCTGGGTCTCGAGCAACCCGACCCTTCCCAGCAACTCTCTCCTGCTTTTACATATGATTGGAAGCAGCTCAGGACTTCCACTGTGATATCCGGGACCGGGTCTAACCCGAAGTTCTGGCTGTATGGCACGCGGGGTATCTACAAAATCCCCATCCCTTTTCCGTTTGAGGTGGCCTGTGGCCCGCGCTACAGAGACTTTGATGTGAGCAGTTACCGGGTGGGAGCCCTTGGGGTGCGTCCCGTGCCAGCTGGAAGTGTTGCTCAGGATGATGATGACAGTGAGGATGAGGACGATGATGCCAATGACGATGAGGACACTGCTATGCCTGCGGTACAGGCTACCGCTGCTGCTGGACCGTCTCAGGATTACCAGAGACAGACTTGGGAAATGGTCCAGGGGATTGACTCTCGCCAGCAGTCTATGCAGTCGGACTTTGCTGCCTACCACCAGGAGTTCATTGACTTCCGCCAGGAGTCCAGGGATCACTACGCGACGCAGGCCCAGGACATTCAAGCCCTGGAGGAACAGATGAGGCAGTGGAACCTTTTCATGGGTTCCCAATATCCCGATTTCCCACCACCGCCGCAGTAGTAGGTACATTCTTCACTTCTCCTCTGTTATTATGTCTGATATCATTGAGGACAATGCTTATTTTAAGTGTGGGGGAGTGGATTATGTATTTATTATTGCTAGTATATTTAAAAAAAAAAATCTGGGATGGGCTGAAAACCCGAAAGGGCAGTCCAGGTAAAAAGCAGGTAATCCGACAGGCACTAGGCCTGGGCAAAAGTGGATTCAGAGTGATGTGAGGCGGTGAGTCCATCTATGATAAAATGAAATGAGTGGCTAGGATGAAAACCCGAAAGGGCTCCTAGGCAAAATGAGTGAAAAGAAAAGGAGTGTTTTCTAGGATCTCATTTTACCGACGGGGCGACATAAGATGAGGAGACAAAGAAGGATTGTCGGGTAGGCCATTGAGGGGGACATAAGGAGTCATAGATGGAGGTTAGGACTAGTGGTTACTTTCATTTTTGGATGACCGGGATAAGCTTGGGGAAAGTATTCTGCTTGCCCTTAAGCTTAGATGTGTATTGAGTTGGCTGCTGTGGTTGAGGTTGTGGATATTGCATATGTTTGTGTTGATGTTGTGCTGATTATGATGCTGGTGTTGAGGGTGTAGTTGTGTTGTGATTGGTTGGTTGAAGGATGTTGAGCTTTCATGTACATGTTGTTACTCTTGGTTGTGGGCTTTCCTTGCATGTTGATTATCTAGGTGCTTATTGGTGATGAGTGGTAGTTCTCTATCCACTCGAGACGAGTAGAGAGTCAAGTGTGGGGGAGTTTGATACACACAATTATGTTGCGTGTATTGACGGAGTTTTGGCATGATTTTAGTGGTGTTTTAGGATGCTCTAGTGATGATTTGGAGACTTGGCAAGGAGGCGCGTAAGTTACGTTTTTGGAGCTTTTGGAGCTGAGGAGCGAAGTATGAAGAAGCAGAATTACGGCGACCGCCGCATAACAACGGCGACCGCCGTTAATTCCCCCTGGAGAACCTCAGCTACGACATTGAAACGGCGACCGCCGTGTAATTGCAGTGACCGCCGCAATTACGGCGATCGTCGTGGGAAAAGCAGCGGCCGCCGCCGCTGTTGGACGAAGCGCCGAGCCGATTTTCCTTTTCGGTTTTAGTTATTTTATTTTATTACGTTTTGTTTTTATTTTAAGTTATTTTCAGATTAAATTCCCTTTGGTATTTAAGGGTTGAGAAGACTTGTTCTTTTCGGGGCTCGGAACCCTAGTTTTATTTCTTACGTATTTCCCTTGCTATGAAGAACTAAGCCTCTCTTGCTTAGTCAGACATTGAAGCTCTTCGTTTGATTCAGTTGTAAGTTTCTTACTTTTAATCTATTGCTTTGGCTTTTATCTTTTCTCTTGCTTGAATCTTGTGATTGATATTGGTAAATTCTAGTCTGATCAACTAGGGTTTGTTGGTATTTATCTATTGCTAGGTCTAGATTGTTACTGGTTGAGCATATCTATTCCTTAGTAGCAACTGCATCGTGTTAGTAACTGGTTGTGCTAATCTTATGCAGAAGAGAATTGATTTGCATCTTAGGGTAAAAACTGGTTGTTTTATTCTAGGTTGTATCCAACTATATTCCTATCCATAAAGCTGCTGTTAAATTGAATCTTGATAGTTTCAGGGTTGTTCAATTAGTTAGTTCTAATAGTATCTGGTTGTGCTATTAGATACTTTTGAAAAGGAATTGGAATTGCCATTGCATGCGATTTTGAGTGGTTTCTATGATCAACTTGTCATTCGATTAGTGGATATTGTTTGACTAAGTGCCTTCCCCATACTTGATTTCAGCACTTTAATTGCTTACTTACTTTTGCATGCTTGGTTACTCTACAAACAAACAAAATCCCCCCTTTGGTTACTTCAATTGACATACATTTTACATACTGCGATAGATTGTGTTTCCCTGTGGATCGACCCTTACTTGCCTAAGACTGCGTTTTAGGTTCTGTTTGGATTTCTTACATAGTAGGAATTAGGAATTAGAACGACAAAATTCCTGTTATCAATATTTTGCTAAAATCATGTAAATCTCAACATAAATGTAATGCTACAATACAAGAATCCTTAATCTAATTAGGTCATGTCGCCGGTGTTTTAATTGTAGTGTCGAGGACACGAAATAAGATAAATATATAATTTTAAACTTGGACTTATATTTATGTCTACATAAATATATTTGACAAAAGTAAACCTCTAAACTCCACCAATATATAATTTTAAACTGGCGTTTAACTTTGACTGGGGTAACTTTTCTTGAAAACATTTATTAGTGGTTGTATAAGACTGGCGTTTAACTTAAGAAAAAAACACGTTATCAAGACTTTCATTTTTACGAGTTTATATTGAAATACGTAGAGCACCCGTAATTACGTAAGATTGGTTTACAGTCACATATACGACAAGGGGTAATTGGATATGGAAAAGTGTCAGGTGTGAAAGACTCTTAAAATACAAAATACGAAAACTTTTTAACTGTTCGATTTGCTTCAGCTTTTTATTTCATACATGTACTTTTTTTTTTCGCTCCAGCTTTTCACTTCAGCCTTTTTTTTTCGCTCAAGCTTTTCTAATTCTTTTTTGTTTGTTTGTTTGATGAATTTCACACACTATACTTGAATTTCACAATGTAATTTGATTGTTGTTTCATCTCTTGCACTTTCGTTCTATTCGCTTGCACTTATTCATTATTTTGATGCACTTTCTGTTCGCTTGTTTGCATTTTAAATATTTTCTAATCTCATATTTGCTTGCACTTTTTGTTCACTTGCTTGCACTTTACTCTGTATTTCCATGCACTTTCTTCCTATTGGCTTGCACTTTCTGTTGTTTAATCCCTTGCACTTTTTTTATTTAGTTACACTTCTGTTTAATAGCTTGCACTTTCGTTCTATTTGCTTGCACTTATTCATTATTTTGATGCACTTTCTGTTCGCTTGCTTGCATAAATATTTTTTAATCTCATATTTGCTTGCACTTTTTGTTCACTTGCTTGCACTTTACTCTGTATTTTCATACACTTTCTTCCTATTGGCTTGCACTTTCTGTTGTTTAATCCCTTGCACTTTTTTTTATTCATTTGCACTTCTGTTTTACAGCTTGCACTTTCGTTCTATTCGCTTGCACTTATTCATTATTCTGATGCACTTTCTGTTCGCTTGCTTACATTTTAAATATTTTTTAATCTCATATTTGCTTGCACTTTCTGTTCACTTGCTTGCACTTTACTCTGTATTTCCCTGCACTTTCTTTCTATTGGCTTGCACTTTCTGTTGTTTAATCCCTTGAACCTATCATAATGTGCAAGCAAATAAACATAAAGTGCAAACAAATAAACATAAAATGCATTCGAATATACACAATGTGCAAGAAGAAAATCATTGTTGGCAAGCATATAAGAATAAAATGCAAGCAAACAAACATAATGTGCATGCGAATATACACAACGTGCAACCAGATAAACAAAAGTGCAAGCAGGAAAACATAAAGTGCAAGCATATAAGAAAAAGTGCAAGCAAAAAAACATAAAGTGCAAGCAAATAAACACTAAGTGCAAGCGAACAAAAATAAAGTGCAAGCAAATAAACGTAAAATGCAAGCATATAAACATAAGGTGCATTTGAAGGCGAGCGAATAACACACTGAGCGAATAAAGCGCGTGTGAATAAATAAAGGTTCTTTTTCCTATTATCTCCAGTCGTAGATCTGGCCACCGTGGACGTCTAAAAATCTTTCGTATTTTGTATTTTAAGAGTCTTTCGCACCCGAACCACATCCATTGGATATATATCCATTAAATTTTATCTAATTGGATATATATTCATCAAATCTTAAAAATAGATTATATATCCATCAAATTATACCAATCTTGTATAATTATCTAAGATAAGATTTTTAATATATTTATTAAAAATATAATTTCTAACAAAACTCTTAACAAATTTTCTTAATTAACTTTATTTCTCTTCCTCACTTGTAGGTTTATCTTTCTTTTCTTTTTTTTCTTATTTCTTTTCTTCAATCTTGCCCATGTACGTAGGTAAATCTTCTAGTTTGTCATTACTACGTTTTTTTATCATAAACATATGCCATTTACGGCACTTTGATACTTTGATACTATCTTTTGTTTTTCTTCTTTGTGTATGATCAGAAATATACAAAGACCATGCTTCAATAACACTGCTTCATTTCTATTTTTTTGGAACCAAATTTAAATACTTCTAGTTTGATGGATTTTGGTTTTAAGAAAATTTGTGTTATTTTTGTATTTATTTGTTACTTAGTTTGATATTTATTTTAATTATGTTATTTTGGTTTAATAGTATTAGTAAAAACACATAAAGGATAATTATACAAGATTTTTATAATTTTATGGACATATATCCAATTTTTAGATTTTCATGTACATATATCTAATTAGATAAGATTTGATGGGGTATATACCCAATTATCCCATGCTAGGAAGAAAGTCTCTCTTGACTAAAACAATAATAATAATAATAAAAGTTTTTTTCAGCTAATGTGTATATGTCTACTGTCGCATTTATTTTATGATGACTACATAAGCAAGTAGAAATTTCGACCAACTTAACCCAAAAACAAAGAAACTTCAACGAAAAAAAAAATTACTACTAGCTAATTTCGAAAAAAATACTACTAGTTTAGAAAAGCTTACTTTGTCGTATAAACTTTGGCTGCTGTCTTCTATTGATTCTCACCCTTAGATTTCCATAACGATTTCGTATAAGAATACTATTTCCGAAAATTAAATCAATAGGGAATTGTAATAAATATGTTGTATATATGAATAAGTATGAATGCTTTGAATTATATGTATTATATTATAAATTTTAAATATCTAGATAAGATGAATGTATAAGGAAGTAGTTGAATGTGATATTTTTATGGAAGGATATCTTCCATATTTATACATAGAAGATTTGCTAACAACTTGGAGAGATCTACTAACAACAGAACCTACGATCACTCCTTACACTTAGTCACGATTAACAGCACTAACAAGAGGCACTAATTGCACTAACTAAGTGAGTAATTAATTACTGAAAATACAAGAAATAATAAACTGAATTACATAGATGTATTATTCTCAATACGGCCCCACAAGCCGGGCAATCGTCGAGATAGGCCGAGCTTGGATAGAAGGCTGTCAAACTGAGGCCGACCAAGGGGTTTAGTCAGGACATCAACAAGTTGATCATGAGTGGACACATGGGAGACCCGAAAGGTACCATTCTGAACGTGATGACGGACAAAATGAAACGCAATGGATACATGCTTCATCCGTGAGTGGAAGACCGGATTAGACGAGAGGAATGTCGCCCCCATGTTATCACAATATAAAACTGGCTGGTGCACCTGCAGATGAAGCTCCTTAAGCAACGACAACACCCAAAGAACTTCAGCAGCGGCGTCGGCGAGAGCACGGTACTCGGCCTCGGTTTATGAGCGAGCAACAGCCCTTTGTTTCTTCGAGCTCCAGGAGATGGGGGTTGAACCGAGATATAATATGTAACCAGAGGTGGAAATGAAATCGTCACGATCCCCAGCCCAGTCGGCGTCGGCGAAGGCATGAAGAGCAGTTGTGGAAGATGGAGAGATATGAATACCACGATCAGCGCTGCCTGTAAGGTATCAAAGGACACGTTTGAGGGCAGCCCAATGGTCAGAAGTTGGAGCATGCATAAACTGCGAAAGGCGATTGACTGTATACGCAACATCGGGTCGGGTGAGACTCAAATATTACAAGCATCCTACGAGACAGCGGTATTCAGATTGTGTAGGAAGAGGAGAGCCAACGTCTTTGAGCAAGGGTGTAGCAGGGGATAAAGGCGTGGCAACATGTTTGGTGTCACCCATTCCGGCCTTTTGGAGGACGTCATGGATGTACTTTCTTTGAGAGAGGAAGAGACCATTGTTGTGGGGAATTACTTCAACGCCAAGAAAATAGGACAACGTACCGAGATCCTTGAGCGAGAACCGAGCAGAGAGCTTGTTGATGAGGGAGGCAATGGAGTGACAAGAGTTACCAGTGACTATGATATCGTCAACATAAACTAACAAGTAAAGTGTAGTTAGATTACGTTGAAACACAAATAGAGAAGAGTCGGAGACAGAGTTGGAGAACCCAAGTTGAAGGAGGAATGTGCGCAGTTCAGTATACCACGCCCGGGGAGCTTGTTTTAGCCCGTACAGCGCCTTGTTCAGGCGACATACGTGCATAGGATGAGTGGGGTCAACGAAGCCAGGCGGCTGACTAATGTAGACCTCATCGGTGAGCGTGCCTTGGAGGAAGGCGTTGTTGATGTCGAGTTGCCTGAGCGGCCGCCCATTGGAGACAGCAAGATGGAGAATAAGATGGACGATCACATGTTTAACTACCGGACTGAAGGTCTCACTATAATCCCATCCCGGGCGTTGATGGAAACCCTTCGCCACCAAGCGAGCCTTGAAACGATCCACCGAGCCATCGGGAAGGTACTTGATGCGAAAGATCCACTTGCACCCGACGATGTTTTGAGAAGGAGATGGAGGAACGCGAGACCAGGTGTTGTTGGAGCTTATGGCATCATATTCGGATTGCATAGCAGAACGCCAGGATGGGTCCTTGAGAGCCTGAGTGATCGTCTTTGGTTCGGTTTGGTGGGAGAGATGGGCGGAGAGATTGAGCTTTTGAATGGGTTTCGAGATGTTGTTCTTCGAGCGAGTCACCATTCCTTGGCCAGGGATACGTTGAACTGGAGGAGGAGTATTTTGAGGAGGCGTGATGGAGGGGTTAGGGCTAGATGATCGTATGGAGGCAGGTGGGATGCGTGGTAGTTGGGATGAGCGTGTGGCAGGTGTCTGGTTGAGAGTGGATGGGCTTGGCAGAGTGGGTCGTGTGGTAGCGGTGGACAGTGTGGAGGAGAGTTGGGCTTGTGTGGCAGATGACCCAGGAGGAGAGTGGAATGTGCTTGAGTTGGGCCCAGTAGAAGGGGAGGGAGAGTGGGTAAGGGAGAGATCAGTTATTTGAGGGGAGTGGGGTACGGGAGTGGCATGGATAATGGGTAGAGATAGTTAGGCCCAGTCATCAAATGTGGTGGATTGGGTCGTGGGCTTGGTTTCAGTTTTTAGTGGGAAATCGTTTTCCACAAACTGCACATGCCGAGAGGTGTATATGAGATGCGACTTAGGATCCAAGCAATATTAGGCATTTTGATTCGTTGAATATCCTACAAAAACACATACAATGGACCTGGAATCCAATTTGTGAGTAGCATAAGGTTTTAACCAAGGAAAGCACAAACACCCGAAACTCTTTAACTTAGAATAATCTGCACTTTTGTTGAAAACCATAGAGTATGGAGACCGATTTTGGCGTGATTTTGATGGTAAACGATTGATGAGAAAAATAGCGGTAAGTAACGCATGAGGCCAAAACGTAGTCGACATACCCGAATGTGTTAACAAAGCAAGCCCAGTTTCAACAATATGACGGTGTTTACGTTCCGAAATTCCATTATGTTCGGGAGTATGTGGTGGTGAAGTAAAATGACTTATACCATTTTCACTTAAGAAAGATTTTAAAGCCATGAATTCACCCCCATTATCAGAGTAGAAGATTTTAATTTTCTTTGTAAAGAAGTTTTCAACTAGAGATCAAGATTTTATGAAAGTATTTTGGACGTCGGATTTTCGTTTAAGAGGATAAAGCCATGTATATCTCGTGAAATGATCAACAAAAATAACATAGTACTTATAATCATCATATGATAAAACTGGAGATGTCCATACATCAGAAAATATAATCTCTCTAGAAAATGACTAGATTAAAGAGATGATTTTTGAAAGGGGAGCTTATGGCTCTTATCAATTTGACAAGAAACACAATCCGAAAGCTGAAAATTTGATGAAGCTAAACTTAATTGCTACTGAATAATTTTGAAAACAGCAGTGGAGGGATGACCCAACTTATGATGCCATGATTCCGGGGTTGAAAGTTGAGCGGAGTGAACGGACGGAGACATCTGTGGCCAGATGTACACGCCATCCACGCACGGCCCTTCAAGGATTTGGTAGCCTGTTTCCAAGCTCTTCACAACAAATGAGTCAGGTAAGAAAGTAATCGAACACTTATTTTGATTAGCAAATTTAGAAACAGAGATAATGTTCTTTTGCATGTTTGGAACATATAACACATTTGAAAGTTGAAAGGTGCGTGCATAAGATTTAAGTGAAAGAGAACCAAGGTGAGAGATGCGTAAACCTTCACCGCTACCCATAAATAGCTCATCCGGACCATGGTATGGATAGTGCAAGGACAAATTCCAGAGATCGTTCGTCACATGATGAGACGCGCCACTATCGACTAGATAAGTCGAGTCGGAGACACCAGATAGGGCAACGTTTGCTTGAGGCTGGTTCGAGAGAGCAGGTGAACGAGCAACGGGGTGTTGTTGTCGGAACAGGGGACATAAGCCAATGACATGGCCAGTTTCACGACACCACTGGCTTTTTCCAAGGAAAGGACGAGGTTGGGATGTCATGGGCATTGGTGGGCGGAAGTTGGTGGGCAGGAGAGGCGGTAGAGGGCGGTGGGCTGGTGTAGGAGACGGTTGAGGTGGCCTATATTTTGGCTTAGGGCGGGGCTGCATTGTTAAGGCAGTGACAGGGGAGGTAGAGGAGGAATCAAAGGATTAAAGCTCCAGTTCACGAACAATCAACTTTTCATGTAACTCGTCGAACATGATGGTGGTGTCTCGAGCTTTGATGGCGTCGATGACGAATTGGTACGATCTATCAAGGCCCCTGAGAACAAAGGAGACTAGATCGTCGTCATCCACTGGCTTGCTAAGAGATGCGAGAAGATCGGCGGTGGTGGAAATGGACTGCATATAATCGGAGATTGATTGGGAGGATTTGGTGATGGAACGAAGCTTCTCTTTAAGTTGGTTGATGTGTCCCTTTGATGGATTAGCGTAGGTGCGGGCCAAGATATCCAAAGCTTCCTTCGACATTTTGGCACGAGTGACGAGATGAGCCACCGGATTTGAGAGAGTTTCGACGAGGGCGGCGTAGAGTAGCTGGTCCTGGCGCATCCAAGAGGTGTAGGCGGGGTTCGGGGTTGGTGTGTTTTCGGCTTGAGTAGTTTTTGGCGGAGCCGGGAATTCGCCGTTGAGAAACTTGAATAGATCGTAGCCGTTGAGAGTGGCCTGAATCTGGGTTTTCCAAGTAATATAGTTGGTAGAGGTGAGTTTTATGGTGTTGTGGAGATGAATGATGATGAAAGGACGATCACAATCGGCTGGGTTAGCAATGGTGGTGGAGAATTCAGCCGCCATTGAAGGGTAGTTTTGAGGTTTTGGGTTAGTTTTGGGAAGAGATAATTTAGGATCAAGCTGATACCATATAAGGAAGTAGTTGAATGTGATATTTTTATTGAAGGATATCTTCCATATTTATACATAGAAGATTTGCTAACAACTTGGAGAGATCTACTAACAACAGAACCTACGATCACTCCTTACACTTAGTCACGATAACAGCACTAACAAGAGGCACTAATTGCACTAACTAAGTGGGTAATTAATTACTGAAAATACAAGAAATAATAAACTGAATTACATTAGATGTATTATTCTCAATAGAATGCAAGTAAATTGTAATGATAAATTATTTATTTAAGTAATTTATTATAAAGAAGCACCAACAATGTATGTCGTTTTTTTACTTATAATACATGTTTTTATTATTGTGAAAGATGTACCAACACAGAACAATGATATATTTCTACACTTTTTTGTTCTCTCCCTCTCTTCTAAGTGTTCTAAGTGTTCGATAATAAAGAATAAATTATCTTGTCCTAATTACTTCATTATAAGTTATCAACACGAGTCACTAATTATCACTTGAGCTTCGGGAATCATCAAAATATAAACCTCTACCCTCACAATTAGTTTAATCATGCAAGAAGTTATTTATAAAATCGATTTGAGAAGTGTGCTCTATACTAGCCCAATTTGGGATTCTCAACATTAGAAACTCGATTTGTATTTCTAGATTTGAAATGTATTTAACAAAACTGAAGCCATGTTATTAGATCCATACATGGTAAAAACAAAACACTAGATTTGCTTACCTCTTTTGGTGTCTTGCCTCGAATCCTCTTTTGATAAATAATTGATTTCACCACTTGAATTGTATGTTTTACCAACCAAGATGATGGGAATGATATTGATAATCATGATAAGAACAAGGAAAAAGAAAAACTCAGTAAAAACCTAATCATTAAACAATAAAAAATATCATCGTCGGTCATGGAAATGGTTGAAAGAAAATGGTATGGGAGATTGAAAATGGACGTAGAGAAGAGAAAATTAGGCCGGTGAAAAAGGATAAGAAACTATGGTCATAAATAAAAGGGGTATAGAAAAACGAAAGGAATTTAAATTTTCCCGCCATAATTATTTTTGTATAATTTGTTACTTGCATCATATCTATACAGTATGATCATTATTCTAATTTATGACTTTTGTTTGTATATTATAAGAATCCTATAAATAAAGTCAATCTACATGTTATGTATATACCTAAACTTGTCAACTGGGTAGGGTGGGTCGGGTCAAGTTGGAATCAAATCGGGTTCAAGTCGATCGGGTCGTTAAATTTTTCGGTTTATCATGCCGGGTTCGGGTCAACCCAACAGGTCGAAAGTGCCCTTTTTTTAATATAAATATTATAATTTTTTTAAGTTAAATGAAATGATTAATATTATATAATTATTTAAAAAATTATTAAAATATTTAATATAATTGAAATAAAGTATATGAAATAACGGAGTCCCTCGAGCTCGGATTCGAATTCGGATCCTTCGGGTCCTTCTTGACCTTCTGACTTTCGGGTCGGGTCTCGATCCGAAAAATCTGAGTCGGGTCCGTTTTTGACAGTTCTATATATACCTGTTTTAATATGAAAATAGATATGACTTGACTTTAACAATTATTTAAATATTTGCACATGTCGTCTTGTACACGACTCATAACCACACATGTCTAATGATGAACATACTAATAAATATATTTACAACTCTTAATTTGTAGTAACTAAATGGCAAGCATTGCTAAGAGAGAATTTGACATCCTTGAATTAGCGGGGTACAAATACCTCAAATGGAAGGTAGATGCCTTGGCTCACCTTAAGGTAAATGGCCTTGAGAAAATAATTATGGCAAACAATGATATCACCCTACAAGAACGGAAGGAAAAATCCATTGTATTTCCCTGCCACCACATTCATGAAAGTCTTAAAGCTGAGTACTTATATTTGTGAATGATTCAAGAGAACTTTGGGAGAGCTTGAATGAGCGCTATGGACATCAAAAAGAGATCCCACTCTACACGAACTATATGAATGGACTATAAGGTTCCATGGCTTCAAGTCCATCACTAAATACAACAACACTATACACAAAATTACGTCTCAGTTGATGCTTTGTGGTCAGAGGACCACCCAACAAGAAATGTTGGAGACAATTTTCTCCACTATGCATTCTCTAATGTGTTGTTACAACAACAATATCTAGGAGAGAGAAACATCAAGAGATATTCTAACTTGTTGAAGGATTTGTTGGTTGCTGAAAAGAACAATGAACTCTTGATGAAAAACCACAATATAAGCCCTACTCGCTCATTAACAATTCCAGAAACAAATGTCGTAAACAAAAGGTTCGAAGATGAAAATGCTAATGAATATGGACAACATTCACGACGCGATAATGGTCCTAGTCATGGAGGTCGTGGTGAAGGTCACAACAAAGTCCACAATTATTATCATTGGAACCATGACCATCGAGGGAATGGAAAGAAGGTCCAAATCGGTCAAACATGACTCTCCCATAAATCCAAATCCAATTGTTACAGGTGTGTAACACCCCCGACTTATGTTAGAAATGCCACACGCGAGTGACCTCAAATATTAATGTCCAAAGCCACCCTAGCCTTAATCCGAAGAATTTATGCGTATATATAATTACATTTACAATATAAGAAATAATAGCAGAAGACTATTAAAGTAAATACTCAAACTGTATTAAAATTACTTTCATAAATTGAGGAGATAAGTTTTATAAGATGATATCAAATTACATGGATATACTCCAGTTCAATCCTAATTACATTATTATATTATATTATACTTTAACATATTATATTAATTAGGAAAATTAATCTCTTTATTCAAAACAACTTCGAATTATACTTCAAAACACAAATTCAACTATAGTTCTTCTTCTCCATTTCGTAATTTCTAGATAGCTCGAGACAAGTTAAATGATGTGTTATTTGGGACAAATGACACCAACCAACCTTGAAAAGAAAGGGGGTTGATTAGTTTAATGAAAGAATAGCAAGGCTCAATCCAATATATTTTATGTAAGGTTCTAGGTAACTACAATACTTCGACTAAAACGAAGGATGGACAAGAGAAGTGCACCAAGAGAATACCCGAAAGGAATGTGGGTATTATAGGAAGAGAATATGATTTTTCGGAAACGTTTTAAAACAATACACAAATATATAAAAACTTCATTGAATAATTGGGTCCGACCATCATCACCGCATATGTAATGTGCGGATTTAGATTGGAAAGACATCCCGCTTAGACTAGAGAAAGAGCGGTTTCCAACTTGTATTTCACGACATGGTTCATTAAGTATGTGCATGCAACACTTGTCTTATCTAATTTCATAACATCACACTTAATCTTAATGCTTTTAATACATTCTCAAATAAAACGAGATAAGAGTGTTGAAAAATGCACGACGAGGTCGAGAGGAACTCGTCTTTATGGATGAAATTAGGTGCTGAAAATGAATGGAATGGATTCATATTTGTAGGTCTATTGTTGCCTTTAATTCCAAGAACACAATAGTGCAATACCCTCGTTGCAATTGAATAGATTTTAATCGAATTTCTCAAATTTGCACCCGAATGAGTCACAAGCGCGTCATCACAAATACGTGATGAAATGTGTACCCGAACATATGGGGATTTGATTGTGGACTGATTGATCTTTAAATCCCAATACATGGAAGCAATCAATTTACCGATTCTCATGAGTTTCAGGTTGCAAACACAAAAAATACGACGAGTTTGGGGGAAGAAGAAGGTGTGTATAATAGCCAATAATTGTGGTTTACTGTGCACGCCCCATCTTAATTATGGTGAATTGCACTTTCTTCTAATTTGTCGTCATGTGGGCCGAGTTTGTCGGCTTCCGAGTCGTCATAGGTGATAGTAGGCATGTCCCCAATGTTGGTTTTTTTCCAGTTGTCGTCACGGTACTATCCCCTTTTCTTTCCTTAGCGTGTTGTTTGGCCGCGGAATATGTGTGTCCAGATATGTCTGAGCCTCCTGCAACAGTGTTAATAATCTTTAAATGGACAGGAGATGGGGGTTTGTCATTCATTACCTGATCTCGGTGCACGAGTGTTGCATTAGCCTTGTCGGAGATCATGTCACATAAGAGTCCAAGTGCTAGCAATCATGCAACTTCCTTGTAAGGCTATGCACTCATTTGTTCCATGGCCATGGTCTCTGTGGAAATCACACCATTTCGACATGTCCTTCTTAGAATCGGGTTTGTCGCTCTTTTGGGGCCACCTTACTTTCTTTTCGTATTAGTCAAAACTCTCGATGAGATCGAACATTGATACGTTAAAGTTGTAAGAGTGGACCTTGTAACACCCCCGACTTATTGTCGGTAGTGCCACACGCCAGTGACCTCAGACGTTGCAGTCCGATGTCACCCAAGGCTTTAATCGGAACAATTAATCTTAAATAAACATGTTAAACAACGAAGGATTAAACAACGGAAGACATTTTTAAATGGAACTCAACCATTTATATTAAAAGATCCCTCATCAAACGAGAGTAGTGTTTTTACAACAGAGTGAAATTTCAGCGGAATACTTATAAATTACACAGCGAAAGACTTGAAGAATAAATTTATTACATGACTTAGTAGTAAGAATAAATAATAATTGACAACCTTTAAAATACTAATACTTGACGATCTTGAAATATCGGCACTTAAATCCGCAACTGCAAGTCTCTTCTTTAATTTGTTTACTTTGAGTCTTCGGGAACCAACCACTGATGTGCCGTATAGGACGGATGACACCAGCCAACCATACAAGGAATAAAACCCGGTTGGTTAGTCCAATGAAAGACTATGCAAGGGTGAAAACATATGGTTCTAGTGATCGTAACCGTTTACTATCATTGTCCCTCGAATAACAACCGAAGGAACGATATATAACCCGGAACTTTCACGGAATAATTAAAGTTTAGACATGCACTAAAGGAATGATCCTTATGGAAAACGTATGAAGAGAAGACTCCAAAAGATTGAGTCTTACGGGAAACGTATGAAGAGAAGACTCCAAAAGATTGAGTCTTACGAGAAAGTATGACAAGTATTCGAGAACATAATAATTTCACACAAGCGTTTAAAAAGACTTGACCATTTGGGTCCACGACCAACCTCACCGCGTAATGCGAATTCAGATTTGGAAGGAGGACTTACTCTAATCGAAGTCCAGACGAGGTTCCAAGTTGTACATCTCGCCCAAGGTTCATTAATTATGTGCATAGCGACACTTATCTTATTTTAGTGACAAAGCATACATTTACGTTATAAGCTTTTAGAATATATCATCTCATCGCGAGAGATATCGAAGGGAATAAATCCCGATTGTTTGGCACCAGCTGTGTGCACCTCCCCTGAGTAAGGGGATAGTCATGACCAGAGAGAGTATTAGGGAAAAATCCTCCTAATACCAGTTATAAAGAAACGACTAGACCTCGCAAGGTACATAGCGTTCCTACGAATACTCGTTCTAATTATAATGTATAAGTTCACACATAACATCCACACCAATACCATCATGGTAATAACAGATATAATAACGTTGTTTCTAGCAATATATACAACCTATAATAATATCATGTTTTAATTGTATCATTTATAAAATATGTTCCCAAACGAAAACAATAGTTCATCCCAATTTAATTAACAATTAAACAATTGATAATTAATGGAAACACGGAATGATAAGCAAGAGCGAACCGCCACTTGCCTTAATCTAGACGAACGATTGAGCGACGACGGGTTTCTGGGTCCGGAACGGGAACGGAAGATGGATTACAGATTCCTACGACGACGACCCATAACGAAACCCTAGGTTAGATTCGACAATCAAATAATACGAATCTAAGAAAGAACGAACGAAATCGAGAGAATGAAGGTCCCGACCGAGACCGGCATGCCTAAGGCCACGATCGCGATTGCCAGAGCAATCCGCGGTGGCAGCTGGGATTCCGCGGTCGCGGCCGTCGAGGACCAGGCGTCCGCGAGTGTCATGACAGCGGCCGCAGATGCGGCCGACCTTGTCACTGCCGCGGTCGCGGCCATGAACTCCGGCAACCCAAAAGGAAGAAATCCTCACCGGTGATGACTCGACGGGGCTCGATTTGAGGGGGGCTTCGACTCCTGACCTCCTTGCGCCTATAAAGCTCCACTCCAAGGCTGCTACGACCACCGGCGAGAGCTCCGGCGATACTTCAAAACTTCGGCGAGCAAGAAAAACGAGAGAGAGAGAGATTTATCAGATTTGGGTGCTCCTAACCCTCTAAATTGACCCCAATTTATAGCCCAAGGAGAAGCCCAGCCCCGACAAGATCAACGATGGAGCAGGAGATCAACGGCGGCACGGACGGCGAGCTCTGCAGACGACGCGACGTTGGCGTGTTGGAGTTTTCCGCGGTCGCAGAACCATTTCCGCGGTCGTGGAAAATTCTTGTGCCCCGCCCTTCTGAAACCCATTTTTCCGCGGTCGCGGAAATGTTGCCGCGATCGCGGAAATGCCTTTTCCGCTTCTGTTTGCCCGGGGAAAGGTTTGGCGTGGGTTTTAAACCCCGGATTAAATATGATTGTACCCAAACAAATATTCTAAGCCCCGAAAAATACGTCGAATGTATTTTATATCACTCAAGGAATTTTACAGAGATCAATCTCGATACAGAAATCTGAACTTCTCCAAAAACGATACGATCACAGAACGAGGGTTGAGTAAATTACCCAAATACCCTTACTAAAAATAAGGGATATTACATCACTTCCCCCTAAAAAGAAGTTTCAACCCCGAAACTTGGCCGAATAACCCAAAAAAAATGAGGCGTTACAACACTACCCCCTTAAAATAGTTTCGACCCCGATACTAGCATTGCTAACTAATGGGACCTGTTCCACCATAATCTCCTACCTGATCTTAACTTCCTTAATCATTGCATCAAGTACTTGTTCCTGGAAAATGATCTGTTTCCTCAACCATACTACTATCTCGCATAGCCTACTTCCACGTACTATTCTTGTACTAACTCGTGACCATCCTCAAGGTCATAATTATCTTAGGATAATTGTCTCCTAAAATCCTCGCACTAGTCTCGCTATACCTTAAGCATGAGATTATACATATTTCTCTTTCACCTTTCTCTAAACTTCTCCTAAAGTATGTACCTTATCTTCCTTAAGTTGATAACCTTAAATAAATTTGGTTTCTGAAACCTGTACCATAAAAAAAAATCAAACTATTTACTCGATCATGATTCCACTTACAACATACTGCCTACATTCCTTACTCTTGCTAGCACAGATGTGATCATTTACAAGATTACCATTGTCTCGCTCAGAGTATCCATTACAATCTCCAGTACAACACCGCTATGTTGCCCTATTCCTCAAAAAGACCTTGATGTCCTCAAATAGAAGAATACAACATTTCTACTAACTTTCCTTCGATGATCAGATCCTCAAAGTACATACATAGAATTCCACCATACCTCAACTTAGTACCTCTCTTGTCATATAGACCTTACTCCTTACATACACGGCTCACCTACTTCATTGGCTACCTTAATCACATTTGGCCCTTGTGCCATATCTTAACTCAAAATCCTTATGCGTGATCCCACAATTAATCACACCACAACCTATATCCGATTATCTCAACATGATCTAATAATCCATTCCACAAGATTATACTCTAGTTTTACCTCAATGCGTCATACAATCACCTTAATAGACGTAGGTCACTCTTTTCCTCCAGTCCACTTGATATCATCTACAAACTTACTTTATGCCACACTATTGACCTTCGAAACCGTAACAACTTTTACCGGTCGAGTTTGCTATTCACCCAAAAATCCTTAGGTAATCAGTTGTCCTCATGCGATTTATTATCCCAAATCGAGCATCCTTTTGCTTTACGGATATTTACCGTATATCTAAGATTAACCTAACGTATTACATTATTCAGTCTCTAACTTAAACCTTTAAGGTTCCTTAACTTTCTCCAAACATAATCACAATACCTTTATTCCTATGTTCCTCAAAACGAATCACATGAGACATTACTCCTATATCCTTAAGGTACCATCCTGATAAATGATTCATTATCAACCGCATTAGTCACTTCTATCAGGATCCTTTAATAACTTTATACGATTAACGCTTGCTACCTTACTCCTTAGGCGCACATAGACAATTTTCTCCACTAAATCCTTTAATTTATCGGCATCATCAACATAACTTATCCTTAAACTGTAATCTTTCCATTTAAGTGGCCTCCTTCTATCACAGTAACTTCACAACTTAGTTTTCTCTAAAGAATTGCACCATAACCTTCTAACTGACAAACTCAAATAAAATCCAAATATCAAACCTTACAACCTTACAAGTATCATAACTCCTTATTCCCTGATCGTACAACCTACCAATTTCGACCATCTGGCCCAATTAGGTTTGACCTATACGCCCATTTCCTGACTCAAATCCCAAAGGTTTGTTTAACTGTCTCAAATGACTTATTTCTAACTTAAGATCCTTATATTCCTCACACAATCTACTATCCATCCAAGACTTAATCATATCATTTCTTTATAGAACTTCAAAACGAACCTCGAATAGATCTTCCAATATGATACCTATGATTTCGTACACTTGGTTGCTCCACAAGCTTTCACCACTGGTCCTACACTATAACTCTTAAGTTTTCAAGTGGGCTTTCTCCCAATACAATCGTTCACAACTTAATTTCCAGAAAGTGTTATATCATCGGCCTTATAGACTTCACATTCTCTAACAATCCACATATCAGACCTTGTAAATATCCAGATATCATATCTCTATATCCCTTGAAGGTACAATTCACTGATTCAGTTCCTTGGCCCAAATAAGTTTGGCCCTAAAGCTCACTTCCAACTCAAAACCTTTAGTTTCCTCAAAACAATGCCGTGACAAATCCATTAGCACAATTGTGACCAATCACTTGATTTTTCCCCAAAACGTGACATCAAATCGCATTAACAGACATTGATCACTCTACGCCAATCCTTATGCCGTTTCTCTTAAGGAAGCCTCATAACGAAACCTCAGATAAATCTTCCAAAAGAATACCTATGGCTTCACACCTTTATCCCTTCCGAAAGTCTAATCCTTTAGTCCATAATGAACATACTCACTCACAACTTCCATAACCATAACCCTTGGGTTCTAAAGTTCTACTCAAGGTCGTAACAGAGTACGATCCGCTTAGAGAAACTGGATTCCCTATGAACTATCTCTTATATACATTTATTCTCTTCTCAACAATCTATCCATATAGACGACTACAGTATGACCTCACAATGAGGCATTCTGAACTTTATGTAGTTCATTTCTATGTGTCTTTACCAGAACAAATGTTTAGGGTACCCATATGAGAAGAAAAATTCTTAATCCCATAGAGCATTAACCACATACATTTGTTTCCTCAACATTAAGGAATTTTCGGTAAAACTCAAATCACGAGATAACGCTCGTCCGATCAATGAAGGGAGTAATTAATGTCATACCGTTGTGACATTACTCCAAGAATAAAGATGGATTCCTAAGAATGGGTCTAGTAATTCAGTAATGGAGTCGCCCCTGGTGTTAACCATGTAGGGAACAAACACCTCGGTTCCATACGTTACCCCTCCTTTGTGAGTCCTGACAGCCCTTATCCATCCGTGACATAACTGTTTTTGGCACTCGCGGAGTCTCGTATGAACAAACAATTTGCAATAGTAACAAATTTAGTAATTTCCGGAACAAGGAAACACTTCTTTATTATTCGAAACATTGCATAAACCAACTGATAGAAAGTCGAATAGACGGATTACTAAACTATGGAGACTATCGACACGAGTCATCGCTCCTTATTCTAAAAAGCCTTACAAAATACTACCACTTGTACAAAACTTCCCTACCATCGGGGTGACGTATCACAAAGAGTCGCTGCTCTTGACCCGAAGATTCCATAGGCGCCTTTCCTTTATCACGAGTAGCAGACTTCCCCGGAATAGATACTTCCGCCCGTGGGTTCTATCTAAAGTCAGCTTTTGAGGCCTGATATCTTTGTGTTGGCCTTAGGGTCTTCTGCCTACAGTATGCCTTCATGTGGCCTTCCCTCCCACATTTGTAACATACCTGCTTCATCTTTTGGCAACTAGGGCTCTTGTGCCCGGCCTTACCACAATTGTGGCATTGAATCCCGCCACTATTCCAGCCCGAGTCTTTGGCGAAACCAGACTGAGTCGCCTTGGTCCTAGTACGACCAGACTTCTTGAACTTGGTGGGCGATGCTGGCCGCTTGAACGAGCCAGCCCTGCGATTCTGTTGCCCATTCTTTTTCTTAATCTGTGCCTCCACACTAGCTGCGTCTTGAGGTATGGGGGCTGCTTGGACTTGCGGTATCACCTGGCCCATTAATACTTCGACCACTAGCCCCACTATCTGTCCAATGGTCGCCACATTTAGCACGATCGGGGCAGGAGGTGGAAATCCCCTTGCAGCTTGGGGGTCCACTTGTCCCTGATGAACATCCTGTCGCAGGGTCGGGTCACTACTACGTGATCCAGATCCCGCGTCTTCCCCTGGTGGAGTAGCACTTCTCAGCCGAATTCGAGAATCGTTGCTAGGACTTTCGTTAGCTGCTCGGTTGGTGGATCGGGTGTTCATCATCTGTTGATGAACTATAACATTAGTTTAGAACTTTTCAAACTGGTACTTGACACTGAGTCAATTACGTTATGATACGATTTATAAGGGTCCAAACTAATAACTCTATATTAGTCTGACTGGCCCACCACCATTGATCGCAGAAACGACTTCTTCTCTGACTTACTTGGGAAGTGAAAACTCTAGGAGAAACGTCAACCTTTAAATGACATTCCATCTAAGGGGAAATGATATTCCTAAGAATGGATCTAAGGAATAAGTAACAACTTCAATCTTGCAGAAGTTTGAAAATCACTAAAATCTTATACTTTCAACTTTAAACTTTATATATAAAAATAGTTATTTATGAAGTTAGTTCCTCAAACTAGTGATACAATTATCACAAAACTTTTCTAAGACCCAAATCATACTTTTAAAGTTACAAATCTTAAACTTATTTTGATTGCGTATAATACGCCTTTTATAAACCAACGATAAACAACTTTTGAGGTTCAAAATAGCTAAATCATTAGTTTAAATTAAACTACCAGAGTTACTTATAATTTTTTTTAAATTCAACATTGAAACTTTCGAAATTCCTTTTTAATAGAAGATGGTTTGAAAATAGTTTCAAACTTAATTTTCGAAAATTCTCAAACCTAACAATAGGTCAAGAATTTTAAAACTGTTGCTCTGATACCATAATTGTAACACCCCCGACTTATTGTCGATAGTGCCACACGCCAGTGACCTCAGACGTTGCTGTCCGATGTCACCCAAGGCTTTAATCGGAACAATTAATCTTAAATAAACATGTTAAACAACGAAGGATTAAACAGCGGAAGACATTTTTAAATGGAACTCAACCATTTATATTAAAAGATCCCTCATCAAACGAGAGTAGTGTTTTTACAACAGAGTGAAATTTCAGCGGAAGACTTATAAATTACACAGCAGAAGACTTAAAGAATAAATCTATTACATGACTTAGTGGTAAGAATAAATAATAATTGACAACCTTGGAAATACTAATACTTGACGATCTTGAAATACCGGCACTTAAATCTGCAACTGCAAGTCTCTTCTTCAATTTGTTTACTTTGAGTCTTCGGGAACCAACCACTGATGTGCCGTATAGGACGGATGACACCAGCCAACCATGCAAGGAATAAAACCCGGTTGGTTAGTCTAATGAAAGACTATGCAAGGGTGAAAACATATGGTTCTAGTGATCGTAACCGTTTACTATCATTGTCCCTCGAATAACAACCGAAGGAACGATATATAACCCGGAACTTTCACGGAATGATTAAAGTTTAGACATGCACTAAATGAATGAGCCTTATGGAAAACGTATGAAGAGAAGACTCCAAAATATTGAGTCTTACGGGAAACGTATGAAGAGAAGACTCCAAAAGATTGAGTCTTACGGGAAAGTATGACAAGTGTTCGGAAACATAATAATTTCACACAAGCGTTTAAAAAGACTTGACCATTTGGGTCCACGACCAACCTCACCGTGTAATGCGAATTCAGATTTGGAAGGAGGACTTACTTTAATCGAAGTTCAGACGAGGTTCCAAGTTGTACTTCTCGCCCAAGGTTCATTAATTATGTGCATAGCGGCACTTATCTTATTTTAGTGACAAAGCGTACATTTACGTTATAAGCTTTTAGAATATATCATCTCATCGCAAGAGATATCGAAGGGAATAAATCCTGATTGTTTGGCACCAGCTGTGTGCACCTCTCCTGAGTAAGGGGATAGTCATGACCAGAGAGAGTATTATGGAAAAATCCTCCTAATACCAGTTATAAAGAAATGACTAGATCTCGCTAGGTACATAGCGTTCCTACGAATACTCGTTCTAACCATAATGTATAAGTTCACACATAACATCCACACCAATACCATCATGGTAATAACATATATAATAGCGTTGTTTCTAGAAATATATACAACCTATAATATTATCATGTTTTAATTGTATCATTTATAAAATCTGTTCCCAAACAAAAACAATAGTTCATCCCAATTTAATTAACAATTAAACAATTGATAATTAATGGAAACACGGAATGATAAGCAAGAGTGAACCGCCACTTGCCTTAATCTAGACGAACGATTGAGCGACGACGGGTTTCTGGGTCCGGAACGGGAACGAAAGACGGATTACAGATTCCTACGACGACGACCCATAACGAAACCCTAGGTTAGATTCGACAATGAAATGATACAAATTTAAGAAAGAACGAACGAAATCGAAAGAACGAAGGTCCTGACCGAGACCGGCATGCCCAAGGCCACGATCGCGATTGCCAGAGCAATCCGCGGTCGCGGGTGGGATTCCACGGTCGCGGCCGTCGAGGACCAGGCGTTCATGAGTGTCATGACAGCGGCCACGGGCGCGGCCGACCTTGTCACTGCCGCGGTCGCGGCAGTTCATGTCCACGGTCGCGGCCATGAACTCCGGCGACCCAAAAGGAAGAAAAACTCACCGGCGATGACTCGACGGGGCTCGGATCGAGGGGGCTTCGACTCCTGACCTCCTTGCGCCTCTAAAGCTCCACTCCAAGGCTGCTACGACCACCGACGAGAGCTCCGGTGATACTTCGAAACTCCGGCGAGCAAGAAAAACGAGAGAGAGAGAGAGATTTATCAGATTTGGGTGCTCCTAACCCTCCAAATCGACCCCAATTTATAGCCCAAGGAGAAGCCCAACCTCGATAAGATCAACGATGGAGCAGGAGATCGACGGCGGCATGGACGACGAGCTCTGCAGACGACGCGACGTTGGCGTGTTGGAGTTTTCCGCGGTCGCGGAAAATTCCTGTGCCCCGCCCTTCTGAAACCCATTTTTCCGCGGTCGCGGAAATGCTGCCACAGTCGCTGAAATGCCTTTTCCGCGTCTGTTTGCCCGGGGAAAGGTTTGGCGTGGGTTTTAAACCCCGGATTAAATATATTTGTACCCAAACAAATATTCTAAGCCCCAAAAAATACGTCGAATGTATTTTATATCACTCATGGAATTTTACAGAGATCAATCTGGATACAGAAATCTGAACTTCTCCAAAAACGATACGATCACAGAATGAGGGTTGAGTAAATTACCCAAATACCCTTACTAAAAATGAGGGGTATTACAGACCTTGGGAGGTAATAATGGATTGTCCTTCCAAGTTTGATACCTCTCATTGGTAGTGTTTACTTGTAAGTGGTCGTTACGACCTTTTTGATAGGGTTGGTGTCTTCGGTCACAACGATGATTGGAAGTCGGCTTTCGCTCGACCCGATCGGGACTTTGATCGACCTTTCCTACTTCTTCATCTTCTTCGAGACGGACTTGATCCATCCTTTTTTCTTGAACATCCTCGAAGCGTCAACATGGGTACTTTGTGAGTTCCATGTATAGTTCGCTTCCTCGGAGGAGCCCTCGCCGAAGTGCTTCAATCAACATCAATACGTCGTAATTTGGAATTTCGACGTTTTCCATGTTGTACTTGTAAAGATAATCGCGTAGAGGTGTACCATACCATTGTACGGTTTTGTAAAGATCACTCGACTGCTTCTCGAGTCGTTTGCTGCTAGCGAACTGGTCTTTGTACGATCTGTGAGTGTCGTGCCAAAGTTTTTGCACATGACAGCTTCTCGGATCCGTCTTGGGATCTATATGGTCATCACTCTTTGCTTATGAATAGAATAATGGTCATCGAGGTCCCTAGTTAATACGCTCTACTTTGTAGTGCGTAAATAGGAGCTGTTACTAGGTTATTAGGTACCATTTGTATGAGTTTAGGAGACAATTTAGGATTATGGAGTAGTAGAGAAGAAGTGGTGAAAAAGCTAATTTTAGTGAAGTGTAGGAGCTAAGGAGGAAGCCGCAATCAGGGGCTAAGGAATGCACAAGCCGCGGCATAGGAAGAGACCGTCAGAAGCTGAGGAAGGAAAAACCGCGATCGCGGTTTTGGACCCGCGATCGCGGTTTTGGACCCGCAATCGCGGTTTTGGACCCGCGATCGCGGTTCCTGTAGAATCCGAAAAAGAGCAATGAAGGGTAAGCCGCGGTAGCGGCCATGGATGTCGCGGTCGCATTTTTGCAAGTCAAGCCGACGCGGAATATCTTCGATGCGG
The DNA here is from genome assembly GCA_027886185.1 of Rheum nobile. Lineage (NCBI taxonomy): Eukaryota > Viridiplantae > Streptophyta > Magnoliopsida > Caryophyllales > Polygonaceae > Rheum > Rheum nobile. Next base: position 7,476,428 of record WOAB01000736.1, on the reverse strand, counting down.
ATTTCCTTGTTTACTTTATTTTCTTTATTTTATAATTTTATATTTCGTTTATTATTTTTAGCATATTTCGTTTAGGTTAAATAGACTAAGTCTCTTTAGGTTTTTATTATTATTTAATCATCATTCATTCTAGAGAACGTCAGTCAGTTTTTCCTTAGAGTATGTTTGTGCTTTGAAAACTATGATGAACTAAGTTTCCTTTGCTTAGTCAGACAATTAAAGCCTTCGTTTGTTTTGGATTGTGAGATTATAACTCTTGTTCTATTCCTTTGAATGTTATTAATTCTCTTGTGCTTTATCCCTTTGAGTTTTACTGATTATACTAGCATGATCAACTAGTGGTCATTGGTAATATTCTTCTGCTAGAGCTAGACTATTTCTGGTTGAAATATCTAATTCAGAGTAGCAACTGCGATATTCTAGAACTGGTTGGAATAGTTTATTATAGAAGATAATTAATTGCATGCTAAGTAAAACTGGTTGTTTTATGGGCATGTATCTGCTGAAATTCCTGAACTTATTACTGTTGTTAAATTGAATCTGGATAGTTTCCTGGTTATTTGATAGTTTGTATTCTCAGGGTCTGATTGTCCTGTTAATAACTTAAGAAAAGGAATAAGAACATTCATTGGTCTAAAAAACTAGAGATAATCAAGGATCAATCAATCAAACTGAAGTGTGGATATTTGTCTGTGATCCGCTCTACTTTGTAGTGCGTAACTAGGAGTTGTTACTAGTAATTGGGGTGCCATTTATGTGTGTTTAGAACACAATATAGGAGAATGGAGTTTTGGAGAAGAAGTGTTGGTTTGGTAGTTTTGAGTGCTTAAATGAAGACTTAAGGAGATGAAGGCAAAGCCACAAGAGAAGACCGCAAGCGAGGAGCTGAAGTTCGCTACAGAAGTAAAACCGCGGGCGCGGAAGGATGAGCCACGATCGCGGAACAAGGTGAGAGCGAGAGGAGCAACAGAAGCTTTTCCGCGGGCGCGGAAACTCCGTCACGGTTGCGGAAACACACCAGAAGCCGCGAGCACTCCAAAGACTTTTCCGCGGTCGCGGATATATTTCCGCGGTCGCGGCTACTGTTCACACGCGGGCGCCGAGAGATTTCCGTCCGACTTTTGTTTATTTTATTTCCTTTCTTTTATTTTCTTTTAATTAATTTAATTTCCTTTTTGGTTATTTTTATTCTTATCTTTTTAGATTAGGGTTTTGCTAGGTTAAGTACTTTTCTTAGTAGCAGCCTTTTGATATTATTCAAGTTAGCACATTATCGTTCAGTTTTTCCCTTAGAGTTTTTATGCTTTGAAGACTATGAAGAACTAAGCAACCTTTGCTTAGTCCGACGATTGAAGCCTTCGTTTGTATTTGATTGTGAGATTATAACTCTATTTCCTTTCCTTTGATTATATTAATTCTCTTTGTGCTTCATCCCATGATTCTTGCTGGTTTGACTAGTCTGATCATCTAGTTGATATTAGTGATTATCTATTGCTAGGGTTTGGATATTTATGGTTGAAATCCCTTATCTTGTGTAGCAACCGCAATTTATAGGAACTGGTTGTGAATGTTTATTGTGAAGAGAATTGATTAAATGTCGAGTACTAACGGGTTGTTAAGTATTGCATGTATCCTGGTTAATTCCTCTGCTTACTGCTGCCTTTAGATTGAATCTTAATAGTTTCTTGATTGTTTAATGGTAAGTATTTTCAGGGTTGGTTGACCTGTCTATATATATAAGATTGGGACATGAATATTCATTGGTAGGAATTGGAGATAATATAGGATCAACCAATCAAACTGAAGTGTGGATATTTGTCTGGCTAAGTTACTTCTCACCCATTGATTACATCTTTTGCTTTGATTTACTTTGTTACTTGATTACAAACCAAAACCCCCCTTTTGTTACTATTGACATACAACTTTTGCACTTAGGAAGATTGCTTACCTCCCTGTGGGATCGATCCTTATTTACCCTACTATATAGTTAGGTTTTTGAGGTTTACTTTGATAGGCATCACGACTTTAGCCTTATCAAATTTGGCGCCGTTGCCGGGGAGGCATAGTTTTAATTTTTCTTTGTGTTTGTTTGTGTGCCAACTATTGTGTGGACCTCTCTTATGGTCCACACCCATGCTACTGACTCTCCTACTTTAGATCTTGATCCAGAAACTGAGAGGACACTTTCCTGCAACCGTAGAGCAGCCCGTACGCAACTCGAGATTGCTGAGGAAGAACAGACTTTGGGGCAGTTGACTGCGCCGAATCTAGAGCAGCAGCCACTTGTTGTGCAGTTTCCAGAGTTGGCGGATGGCGTGAATTTTGAGCTCAAATCTGGGTTGATTCACTTATTACCCCACTTCCATGGAATGAGTGGAGAAGACTCCAACAAGCATCTTTCTGAATTCCACGCTGTCTGCAACAGTATGAAGCCAAGGAACATTACTGAGGACCAGATCAAGCTGAGGGCCTTTCCTTTCTCTTTGAAAGATTCGTCCAATGATTGGTTCTATTATTTGGCCCCAGGAAGCATAGACACATGGGCTAAGATGAAGAAAGCCTTTCTGGAGAAGTACTTCCCTGTAACGAAGCTCAACAGCCTGAAGAGGAACATCAACAATATTGAACAACACACTACTGAGACATTGTATGAGTATTATGAGAGGTTCAAGATGTTGATTTCAAGCTGTCCATACCATGGTTATTCTGACCAAGACCTCGTGCTATATTTGTATGGTGAACTTCTAGATGATGAGCGTCGGATGGTGAACGCAACCTGTGGCGGTAATATTCTGAACAAGACGCCAGCTGTAGCATTTGAGATTTTCTTTGAGCTATCTGAGGGCTCAAGATAGTTTAGCAAGAGAGCGAGTGCTCACACAGTCAAGGCTGCAGACTTTTAGCCATCGTCCTCAATACTTTCTGAGATGGTTGAGATGAAGGAGATGATGAGGAGGTTTATGATGAAGAGCAACCTGCAGCAAGTCAAATCCTGCGGACTATGCTATGACATGATGCACCCCACAGATGCATGTCCAACGCTGCAGGAGCCCACTGCTGAAGTGAACGCCATTGGAGGTTTTGGCCCTCCAAGGCCGAGATATGACCCGTACTCCAACACTTACAATCCAGGGTGGAGAGATCACCCTAATTTGAGGTACGAGAACCAGCAGAATCCTCCTCAGGGTCATGATGATCACGAGTTCCACCAAAGGCCGCCACAGTTCTTACAGCAGCAACAACAATTTCAGCGGCCTGGGGGTCTACAACAACAACAATTTAGAGCTTAATATGACCCTAGACCTCAAGGCCAAAGCACAAGTTCATCTATGTCCGGTGATGACATGATCAAATCTCTCGCTCAGAGTGTATCGACGTTGGCAACCTGATCGGCACTATTTTATATAGTGTATTTCTAAGGGTTGTTACTAGGTTTGAGGTGCCGTTTGGTTGGATTTAGAGCACAATTGGAGATTCTGGAGTTAGAGCGGAGAAGTGTGGTTTTGGTGGTCTGGATGAGCTAATTGGAGACATCTAGAGGAAGAGGAGTTGACCACCTGAGGAAACATTGAAGATCTATGAAGAAACCACAAGGAAGAGGCAAGAAGAAGACCAGGGCAAATTTCCGAAGAAAATGACGCTGAAGAGAGAAGGCCGCGACCGCGGTTGTCAGGCCGCGACCGCGACCAATTTCGGAAATTTAATGTTCACTTCGAGAGCAAACCGCGACCGCGGCCATCAGCGGGAGCGAGCCCGAACAGTTCCGAACTTTTATTTTCTTTTTCCTTTTTCCTTTTTCTTTATTTTATTTTATTTAATTCCGAATATTAGTTTATTTCCTTGTAGGATGATGTTTGTGATCTTGGGGGTTTAGGTTAACATTATTTAACCTAACCTCCACAGCCTTCATTCATCATCTTCGGATCACGTTAGACCTAGTTTTCCATTCAGTATTGTTTTTCCCTTTTCTTAGTTTAGTTCTTTGTTTTGTTTGGTGTTTTTGGCTAGACAATTGAAGCCTTGGTTTGACTTTGATATTGAGATTATTCCTTTACTCTTTCTATGATTGTATTAATTCTCTCTCGTGCTTAATCTCATTGATCATATATCGATTCCCCTTGATTTGTTGATTAGGACATCAAATAGATTGTTAATAGTAGTTTCCTCTAGTTTGACAACCTAGAGAAATTAGTTTTATGCTATTGGTTCCCATTTTCCATACAACCTGTTGAGATTGTTATTGATCATACTACTAAGGATTAGACGATACTGGTTGAGAATCTAAATCCCTTAGTTTGTGTAGAGAATTAATTGCATGCAATTGTATGATCGGTTGCTATACTTGCATGTACCTATCTATTCCTGAATTCATTGCTGCTGTTAGATTCAATCTAGAAGGTCTTCTAGGTTATTTGATAGTTAGGGTTTACAGGACTGGTTGGACTGATAACTAATTCAGAACAGGGATTAGGACATTCATGAGTATTGAGGACTAGGAGTAATCAATGATTGATCAACCAAACTAAAGGTGGATATTTGTCTAGCTAAGCTTTCTATATTTTATTTATCATTTTCTTAGTTAGTTCCATTCAAAACCCCCCCTTTGTCTTTGTTATCAATTGGTGAATGATTTTGCAAACATGAAATATAACTTAATTCTCTGTGGGATTCGACCCTTGCTTACCAGACTACATTAGTTAGGTTTGGTTAGGATTGTTTTGTTTAGGTGTCACGACAACGCCTATCACAACCACTATGGTCCAACAGAATCAGGAGATGAAGTCTAGTATTCAGAACTTGGAGAAGCAAGTGGGGCAGATCTCTCTGGCCGTGAGCAAATTAGAAGCCCGGGATTCGGGGAAACTACCATCTCAAACGGTAGCAAACCCGAGGGAGAATGTATGTGCGATGACGCTAAGGAGTGGAACACAACTGAAGGAAGTGACGGAGGCTACGGACGAGGAAGTTCGAGGGCCACAGAACAAAAACCGCGACCGCGGGAAGCAAATCCGCGACCGCGGACACATCTCTGAGGCGGAGAAATTTCCGAAGGATTTTCGCGACCGCGGCCCGATTTTCGCGACCGCGGAATGCCCCCAGAGAAGACAGAAAGTTTCGAAGACAATCCGTGACCGCGGATTGACAGCCGCGATCGCGGAAATGTTTCTGGACGAGGGCCACACTCCGAAGAAAGTCCGTGACCGCGGTAGCGGTTGTGCCTCAGACGTCGAAGACGATTATGTTCGTCCATATTTCCCTCCGCTTGGTTTGCTGAAGCCATCCGTTCTATTCCCTGAGGCACTGAAAGATACTAGAAGGCCGGAGAACGACAAGGAAATCTTAGAAACCTTCAGTAATTGCGAGGTAAACATTCCTTTGATCAAGCTGGTTAAGAGGATTCCTCGTTATGCAATTTTTTTGAAGGAATTATGCAAGATCAAGAGGAAGGCAAAAGATAAAACAAAGAAGAAGGTCCAGGTGAGTGAGAATGTCTCTGCTATGCTGCAAAAGCGGATGCCCAAGAAGTGCAGTGACCCAGGCATGTTCAGTATTCCTTGCAAGATAGGTGACACAACGTTCGATAAAGCCATGTTGGATTTGGATGCATCTATAAATTTACTGCTCTACTTTGTAGTGCGTAACTAGGAGTTGTTACTAGTATTTGGGGTGCCATTTATGTGTGTTTAGAACACAATATAGGAGAATGGAGTTTTGGAGAAGAAGTGTTGGTTTGGTGGTTTTGAGTGCTTAAATGAAGACTTAAGGAGATGAAGGAGAAGCCATAAGAGAAGACCGCAAGCGAGGAGCTGAAGTTCGCTACAGAAGCAAAACCGCGGGCGCGAAAGGATGAGCCGCGATCGCGGAACAAGGCGAGAGCGAGAGGAGCAACAGAAGCTTTTCCGCGGGCGCGGAAACTCCGCCGCGGTCGCGGAAACACACCAGAAGCCGCGAGCACTCCATGGACTTTTCCGCAGTTACGGATCTATTTCCGCGGTCGCGGCTACTATTCACATGCGGGCGTCGAGAGATTTCCGTCCGAGTTTTGTTTATTTTATTTCCTTTCTTTTATTTTCTTTTAATTCGTTTAATTTCCTTTTTGGTTATTTTTATTCTTATCTTTTTAGATTAGGGTTTTGCTAGGTTAAGTACTTTTCTTAGTAGTAGCCTTTTGATATTAATCAAGTTAGCACATTATCGTTCAGTTTTTCCCTTAGAGTTTTTATGCTTTGAAGACTATGAAGAACTAAGCAACCTTTGCTTAGTTCGACGATTGAAGCCTTCGTTTGTATTTGGTTGTGAGATTATAACTCTATTTCCTTTCCTTTGATTATATTAATTCTATTTGTGCTTCATCCCATGATTCTTGCTGGTTTGACTAGTCTGATCATCTAGTTGATATTAGTGATTATCTATTGCTAGGGTTTGGATATTTCTGGTTGAAATCCTTTATCTTGTGTAGCAACCGCAATTTATAGGAACTGGTTGTGAATGTTTATTGTGAAGAGAATTGATTAAATGTCGAGTATTGACGGGTTGTTAAGTATTGTATGTATCCTGGTTAATTCCTATGCTTACTGCTGCCTTTAGATTGAATTTTGATAGTTTCTTGATTGTTTAATGGTAAGTATTTTTAGGGCTGGTGGACCTGTCTATATATAAGATCGGGACAGGAATATTCATTGGTAGGAATTGGAGATAATCTAGGATCAACCAATCAAACTGAAGTGTGGATATTTGTCTGGCTAAGTTACTTCTCACCCATTGATTACATCTTTTTCTTTGATTTACTTTGTTACTTGATTACAAACCAAAACCCCCCTTTTGTTACTATTGGCATACAACTTTTGCACTTAGAAAGATTGCTTAACTCCTTGTGGGATCGATCCTTATTTACCCTACTACATAGTTAGGTTTTTGAGGTTTACTTTGATAGGCATCACAACTTTAGCCTCATCAGTCTGGCTGAGCTATTTCACATCCATTGTTTACAAACTCTTTTCATTCATTTTTATTGTTACTTGTTACAAACAATCAAATCCCCCTTTGTTACTGTTGGTGAACGATTTTTGCAAACATAATAGATAACTTGATTCTTTGTGGGTTCGACCCTTACTTACCAGACTACATTAGTTAGGTTTTTAAGGTTATTTGTTAGGTGTACAAGACTAAACGCCTATCACTAGTCCCATCACTAAGTTAGATGTTAGAAAACTATTTTTTGAAATTCCGCTTAAAGCATCCAAATTCCTATAATGTTATCAGAGCCTTTGCATAAATTGATATGATCATGATTAAACTTGTTAATTTTGATGCATGTTCTTGATTATTTTTTATTCAATTTTGTGGTAAAATTCATATATGGATTAACTTGGATGATTAAAAATGTGATTTCAATTGATTGGATGCATAAAGTTGTGAGCTGTATGAACAATATATACTCGAAAATCAGCCCCATAGGAACAAAATTTCAAGTTTTAAAATTTTGAGTTTTTGGCTTAATGTTAACCCTAATATCGATTCATATGGTTAATTTATGCAAGAGATATGATTTATTATATAAATCATAGTCACACATAAAAATACTAGATTTTTAATGTTGGTGAATATTGAATCAAACCCTAAAAATTTAGAATTTCAAAGCCTTGAATTGCCATGTTTGATTACTTCTTGTATGAAATCGTTTCATACATTAGAATTTTAATAGACCCTAATTTTGTGAAGATTGCACCCTAATTTTTCTCAAGACCACTAAATTTGTAATTGTTATAACAAAATTTGAGTGGAAGAGGAATAAAAACCGTGGTTGGGTGGCCAAAGTGGCTCACGACGGTCCGGTTGGTGGTGGGAGGTGGTTCGGCCGGGGGTTGAATCAAGGATGGAGATCCAAGAGACAAGAAAAATCTATGAAAATTAGATCATATAGGTTTTAGGGGCCATACTAGGATCACATTTATTTATTGCATTTTATTTTGCTTTAAATATTTCTAATTTTATGCTTGTTCGTTTATTGATGCTATTTAGTTCACTAGTAAATAGACCTATATAAAAAATTAGGTCCCTTAAAAGAAAATTGAGATTTTGTCTTTCTAAATCATAACCTATGACGTCCTTGGAATTTGATAGATAGTTTTTGCCAAAGCAATGTGTTCTCCTTTGACCTTGGGATAGTACGGGTAAATCTATATAAGGGGTTTACAACCTTGATTTGGTTATACTGAATAAAATGCCAAAAGATAAAGTTTTGGATTTTGAGGCATGTGATATATTTGCCATAAGATGTAAATTATCAATCAAGAGTTATAAATGTTATAGCTAGTAAAAGTTATTTACCTTGATCACATAGGACATAGGAAAGTACCAAAGTACACTTAAGCTAGTCTTATCTGAAATAAGATCTTGGAATCATTTTATTACAAGGGACCTATTTTTAGTGCATAAATTGTGCACTAGCTTATTTATGTTAAAAGCATGTTTAAGTTTTTTAAGCTTTTTGCATGACAAACAAAATTTATGTTTTGCATGATATTTCTATCGTAGATATCATGTCTAGAAACGATAACCCAACAATCATCAACCTACATTCGATAAATATCCCTTTCTTGTTACAAGGGAATTATCATTTATCTCATGTGTTGAAAAAATTCTCTTCCCAAAATTATACCCTTGGCCGGCCGTGCATTGCAAGAGAAAATCTTTGAGTTTTCTCGTGTGGATCAAGTAGACGAGTTACATTTGAGACTCTCATCTTCAGATTGATCTCAAACAAGAAGATTTGCATCAAGAAATATGTTACTCTTCTCATATATGTTTGATATCAGTTTATGCATAAGATCCTAAGTTAAATGTTAGAAATCTCTTTTATGATATTATGCTTAAATCGTGTAAATCTCAACATAAATGTAATGCTACAATACAAGAATCCTTAATCTAATTAGGTCATGTCGCCGCTGTTTTAATTGTAGTGTCGAGGACATGAAATAAGATAAATTTATAATTTTAAACTTGGACTTATATTTATGTCTACATAAATATATTTGACAAAAGTAAACCTCTAAACTCCACCAATATATAATTTTAAACTGGCGTTTAACTTTGACTGGGGTAACTTTTCTTGAAAACATTTATTAGTGGTTGTATAAGACTGGCGTTTAACTTAAGAAAAAAACACGTTATCAAGACTTTCATTTTTACGAGTTTATATTGAAATACGTAGAGCACCCGTAATTACGTAAGATTGGTTTAGAGTCACATATATGACAAGGAGATAATTGAATATATATCCATTAAATCTTATCTAATTGGATATATATTCATTAAATCTTAAAAATAGATTATATATCCATTAAATTATACTAATCTTGTATAATTATTTAAGATAAGGTTTTCAATATATTTATTAAAAATATAATTTCTAACAAAACTCTTAACAATTTTTTTTAATTAACTTTATTTCTCTTTCTTATTTTTAGGTTTTTCTTTTTTTTCTTTTTTTTTTTCTTCAATCTTGCCCATGTACGTAAGTAAATCTTTTAGTTTGTCATTACTATGTTTTTTTATCATAAACATATGCCATTTATGGCACTTTGATACTATCTTTTGTTTTTCTTCTTTGTGTATGATTAGAAATATACAAAGACCATGCTTCAATAACACTGCTTCATTTCTATTTTTCTAGAACCAAATTTAAATACTTCTAGTTTGATGGATTTTGGTTTTAAGAAAATTTGTGTTATTTTTGTATTTATGTGTTACTTAGTTTGATATTTATTTTAATTATATTATTTTGGTTTAATAGTATTAGTAAAAACACATAAAGGATAATTATACAAATTTTTTATAATTTTATAGACATATATGCAATTTTCATATTTTGATGTACATATATCTAATTAGATAAGATTTGATGGGGTATATACCCAATTACCCCATGCTAGGAAGAAAGTCTCTCTTGACTAAAACAATAATAATAATAATAAAAGTTTTTTTCAGCTAATGTGTATATGTCTACTGTCGCATTTATTTTATGATGACTACATAAGCAAGTAGAAATTTCGACCAACTTAACCCAAAAACAAAGAAACTTCAACGAAAAAAAAAATACTACTAGCTAATTTCGAAAAAAATACTACTAGTTTAGAAAAGCTTACTTTGTCGTATAAACTTTGGCTGCTGTCTTCTATTGATTCTCACCCTTAGATTCCCATAACGATTTCGTATAAGAATACTATTTCCGAAAATTAAATCAATAGGGAATTGTAACAAATATGTTGTATATATGAATAAGTATGAATGCTTTGAATTATATGTATTATATTATAAAATTTGAATATCTAGATAAGATGAATGCAAGTAAATTGTAATGAAAAATTATTTATTTAAGTAATTTATTATAAAGAAGCACCAATAATGTATGTCATTTTTTACTTATAATACATGTTTTTATTATTGTAAAAGATGTACCAACACACAACAATGATATCTTTCTACACTTTTTTGTTCTCTCCCTCTCTTCTAAGTGTTCTAAGACCATCTCCAATGGTGGTATTTGAAGTATTTTAGATCATTTTAAAAAGATAAATAAAATAAATTGTCAGATTTATTTAGTAAATCTAGGTAATTATAGTATTTAAGTATCAGCTGCAAGATAACCAATCTAACAAAAAAAAAACTGCCAAAATTGACACAATATATATATATAAAATATAATATTTTCCAACTTTTTTAATTCTTTTGCTTTTGCTGAAGTTCTCCCCCATTATTTGGCTTTTCTATAACAGCCAAAGCAAAGAAAATGCTGAAGTTTTCCCCCATTCTTTGGCTTTTCTATTTACGAACTCAGCTTTGCTTTCAAAATTCCAAATCACCAGCTCACCACACAAGAGATCACCACAGGCTAACTCAATTTTGCATTAGGAACTCCAAATCACCACACAAGAAGACTAAGTACAAATCAAACTGAACCCTTGAACAAAATAAAAACCAAAACTAAAAAAGACATGAAATCATAAAGATGCAAACATTGTAAATTAATCATGAACTATGAAGCATGTCAGTCATCGGACGCCTTCAAATTATCGAGATCTGCCTTCATTAACGCCTCCATATTATTCTCAATTTTATAATTAACATATATTATTAGTTTTGTATATAATATTTTTTTGAAATTAAATCATAAGTAAAAATTAATAACTATTGATATATGATTTATATGATTTTTGGTATTATTTGATAACATATGATGATGTAAAAAGGTAAATAAGAAACTAAAAAAATAAATTAAGATACTTGAGATGAGTATCATGATTGTAGGATAAGAATATCTTAAAGTGATGTGGAAGAGAGAGAATGCAGAAAAAGTAAGTTTAGATACTTGAGGTGAGTACTACCATTAAAGATGCTCTACGTGTTCGATAATAAAGATTAAATTATCTTGTCCTAATTACTTCATTATACGTTATCAACACGAGTCACTAATTACCACTTGAGCTTCATGAATCATCAAAATATAAACCTCTACCCTCACAATTAATTTAATCATGCAAGAAGTTATTTATAAAATCGATTTGAGAAGTGTGCTCTATAGTAGCCCAATTTAGGATTCTCAACATCAGAAACTCATTTGTATTTCTAGATTTGAAATGTCTTTAACAAAACTGAAACCATGTTATTAGATCCATACATGGTAAAAACAAAACACTAGATTTGCATACCACTTTTGTGTCTTGCCTCGAATCCTCTTTTGATAAATCATTGATTTCACCACTTGAATTGTATGCTTTATCAACCAAGATGATGGGAATGATATTGATAGTCATGATAAGAACAAGGAAAAAGAAAAACTCAGTAAAAACCTAATCATTAAACAATAAAAAATCTCATTGTCGGCCATGGAAATGGTTGAAAGAAAATGGTATGGGAGATTGAAAATGGAGGTAGAGAAGAGAAAATTAGGCCGGTGAAAAAGGATAAGAACATGTGGTCATAAATAAAAGGGGTACAGAAAAACAAAAGGGATTTAAATTTTCCTGCCATAATTATTTTTGTATAATTTGTTACTTGCATCATATCCATACAGTATGATCATTATTCTAATTTACGACTTTTGTTTGTATATTATAAGCATCCTATAAATAAAGTGAATCTACATGTTATGTATATACCTACACTTGTCAACTGGGTAGGGTGGGTCGGGTCAAGTTGGAATCAAATCGGGTTCAAGTCGATCGGGTCGTTAAATTTTTCGGTTTATCATGTCGGGTTCGGGTCAACCCAACACGTCGAAAGTGCCCTTTTTTTAATATAAATATTATAATTTTTTTAAGTTAAATGAAATGATTAATATTATATAATTATTTAAAAAAAAATTAAAATATTTAATATAATTGAAATAAAGTATATGAAATAACGGAGTCCCTCGAGCTCGGATTCGAATTCGGATCCTTCGGGTCCTTCTTGACCTTCTGACTTTCGGGTCGGGTCTCGATCCGAAAAATCCGGGTCGGGTCGGTTTTTGACAGTTCTATATATACCTGTTTTAATATGAAAATAGATATGACTTGACTTTAATAATTATTTAAATATTTGCACATGTCGTCTCGTACACGAATCATAACCACACATGTCTAATGATGAACATACTAATAAATATATTTACAACTCTTAATTTGTAGTAACTAAATGGCAAGCATTGCTAAGAGAGAATTTGTCATCCTTGAATTAGCGGGGTACAAATACCTCAAATGGAAGGTAGATGCCTTGGCTCACCTTAAGGTAAATGGCCTTGAGAAAATAATTATGGCAAACAATGATATCACCCTACAAGAACGGAAGGAAAAATCCATTGTATTTCCCTGTCACCACATTCATGAAAGTCTTAAAGCTGAGTACTTATATTTGTGAATGATTCAAGAGAATTTTGGGAGAGCTTGAATGAGCACTATGGACATCAAAAACAGATCCCACTCCACACAAACTATATGAATGGACTATAAGGTTCCATGGCTTCAAGTCCATCACTAAATACAACAACACTATACACAAAATCACGTCTCAGTTGATTCTTTGTGGTCAGAGGACCACCCAACAAGAAATGTTGGAGACAATTTTCTCCACTATGCATTCTCTAATGTGTTGTTACAACAACAATATCTAGGAGAGAGAAACTTCAAGAGATACTCTAACTTGTTGAAGGATTTGTTGGTTGCTGAAAAGAACAATGAACTCTTGATGAAAAACCACAATATAAGCCATACTCGCTCATTAACAATTCAGAAACAAATGTCGTAAACAAAAGGTTCAAAGATGAAAATGCTAATGAATATGGACAACAGTCACGACGCGATAATGGTCCTGGTCATGGAGGTCGTGGTGAAGGTCACAACAAAGTCCACAATTATTATCATTGGAACCATGACCATCGAGGGAATGGAAAGAAGGTCCAAATCGGTCAAACATGACTCTCCCATAAATCCAAATCCAATTGCTACAGGTGTGTAACACCCCCGACAATGTTGGAAATGCCACACGCGAGTGACTTCAAATATTAATGTCCAAAGCCACCCTAGCCTTAATCCGAAGAATTTATGCGTATATATAATTACATTTACAATATAAGAAATAATAGCAGAAGACTATTAAAGTAAATACTCAAACTGTATTAAAATTACTTTCATAAATTGAGAAGATAAGTTTTATAAGATGATATCAAATTACAGGGATATACTCCAGTTCAATCCTAATTACATTATTATATTATATTATACTTTAACATATTATATTAATTAGGAAAATTAATCTCTTTATTCAAAACAACTTCGAATTATACTTCAAAACACAAACTCAACTATAGTTCTTCTTCTCCATTTCGTAATTTCTAGATAACTCGAGACAAGTTAAATGATGTGTTATTTGGGACAAATGACACCAACCAACCTTGAAAAGAAAGAGAGTTGATTAGTTTAATGAAAGAATAGCAAGGCTCAATCCAATATATTTTTTGTGAGGTTCTAGGTAACTATAATACTTCGACTAAAACGAAGGATGGACAAGAGAAGTACACCAAGAGAATACCCCAAAAGGAATGTGGGTATTATAGGAAGAGAATATGATTTTTCGGAAACGTTTTAAAATAAACAAATATATAAAAACTTCATTGAATAAATGGGTCCGACCATCATCACCGCATGCGTAATGTGCGAGTTTAGATTGGAAAGACATCCCGCTTAGACTAGAGCAAGAACGGTTTCCAACTTGTATTTCATGACATGGTTCATTAAGTATGTGCACGCAACACTTGTCTTATCTAATTCCATAACATCACACTTAATCTTAATGCTTTTAATACAATCTCAAATAAAACGAGATAAGAGTGTTGAAAATGCACGACGAGGTCGATTTAATTCCAAGAACACAATAGTGCAATACCCTCGTTGCAATTGAATAGATTATAATCGAATTTCTCAATTTTGCACCCGAATGAGTCACAAGCGCGTCATCACAAATACGTGATGAAATTTGTACCCGAACATATGGGGATTTGATTGTGGACTGATTGATCTTTAAATCCCAATACATGGAAGCAATCAATTTACCGATTCCCATGAGTTTCCGGTTGCAAACACAAAAAATACGATGAGTTTGGGGGAAGAAGAAGGTGTGCATAATAGCCAATAATTGTGGTTTACTGTGCACGCCCCATCTTAATTATGGTGAATTGCACTTTCTTCCAATTTTTCGTCATGTGGGCCGAGCTCGTCGGCTTCCGAGTCGTCATAGGTGATAGTAGGCATGTCCCCAGTGTTGGTTTTTTTCCAGTTGTCGTCACGGTACGATCCCCTTTGCTTTCTTTAGTGTGTTGTTTGGCCGCGGAATATGTGTGTCCAGATATGTCTGAGCCTCCTGCAACAGTGTTAATAATCTGTAAATGGACAGGAGATGGGGGTTTGTCATTCGTTACCTGATCTCGGTGCACGAGCGTTGCATTAGCCTTGTCGGAGATCATGTCACGTAGGAGTCCAAGTTGATGTGACCCTGCCTCCCATGACGGCCCAAGATGAGGAAGAAGCCATGAGCCTACGCTCACAGGGCCCAGTGACAAGGTCTAGGTCCAAGGCCATCGCCGCCGCCGTCGCGTCGCTTATCGCACTCGCCGCCGCCAGCCAAGGAAGCCCAGAGACCAACCCAAGGCTCGTCGTCCTCGACACCATCGGAAGCTCTGAAGATTGTGAAAGAACGCGTTCTTCTGAAGACTTTGACACTTCTTTGTCTCACGCGATGATCTCTTCAAAGCCTTCACCGCGTTCTTTTTGAGACATTATCTATATCTCGTATTTTCAGCTTGTTTAGATAGTTTCCTTATTTGCAACGTTTTAGATAGTTCTCTTATCTATAGCATTTAAGATAGTTTCCTTTTATCTTTTAGGGTTTGTGCCTTTTGCATGCTTACATGGGCTAGCCCTTAGGCTCATTTCTACCCAAGCCCATTAGGTCTTGGTCGAGACCCGTTCCCTATTTATACCCTACTTTGTACTCTTTATTTCGCATGTTCAAAGTTAAAGTTCAAGGTTTAAAGTTGAGTGTTAATCCCTCTTTCCCTTGATCGGACGTCACCCATATCCCTCTCATCCCCATTCACTCCGCCGCCGATGCTACGGCAACCACTCGATCTCCATCGAGCTTATCCCCTCCGCAGTCGACGCTACGACATCAATGACTTGTCCCTTCAAGTCGTCTACCCCTCCATTCAATCGCTTCCGCCCCCATTATCCATACTCTCATCAACTCGCTTCCATCGCCACCGTGATCACCACCACCATCATCGCATTCTTCCGTTCGCGATCACCACCACTGTGACGTTCAGTCGTGACTTCCCAACCAAGACTAGATCCAAGGCGTCTCCTTTGACAACTTGGCTTGACTCTGGAGGCAAGGACACATCAACTGGCATCAGAGCCCAGTAGTCTTGTAAGTCACGAACTCAAGTTTCAATTTTGTTCACAATTTTTCTTGACCCCCATCTCTGCTTTCGTACTATCTCGCGAGAAAAAGATCACGAAAAACCAGATATTTTCCATCTTTGCTGACCTATCGGTTTCTACAAGGTCACACCTTGGCCGAAATTTTTTCTTCCTTCCCAAGTTTTGGTGTGTTAGGTAATTTTGTTATCTTGCATGCTTGAATATTTTGTTTCCTTAGTTCATGCGTGGATAGAGTTTCCTTGTTTGCTTGATTTTGCTTTTTAGTTAAGTTTACCAATTTCCTTATAAGATATCATCAAAATCTTATCTTCTCTTTCCTCTCTCTACAAAGATCACACTTGTGATATTCTAGTTACTTAGACCTTTTTTTATTTTGTTTCCTTTTGCAATCCGTAAAGATCAAAAGATAAGATCTCAGATATTAAAAAAAAAAAGGTTTCCAAAGTTAGGTAAAGCCAAAATAAGCAACCCTAACTCCCTCACTCAGGTTTAAGCTCATCTTCTCAATCTCTCCATCATCTAGGTAGCTTCCTAGAAGGTGATTTCTTGCTACTCGACTGCCTTGTTTCCGTTTGTTTAGGGTTTCAATTTGTTCTTGTTTGTTTGATTGCAACTTGCTTGATACACCAACTCTTGTGCAAACCAAGCCGCCCTCACGGCAAGCCCAAACAAGCCCTACCTACGTGAACTTTGTGACTTGATTAGTGATTTGCTTGGTTGTTGTTCTTTGTTGTCTTTTGGTTCGTTTTTACTCCCATGTCTGGCCGTCTTGTTATAGGCACGATGTAGATTGGATCCAGTCAAGACGACCGCGAAGTCGACACAACAAACCGAGATCAACCCCCACAGTTGGTTCTACATCAGGACCAACCACCACAAGACCAACAACGCGATCCAATCATGGAATTGTCTGAAGATCAAACCTTGATCCAGGCTCTAAGACAAGAGATCGCGACTTTGAAAGCCCAACCACTAGTGGCACCCATCGTGCCGACTCCTACCCCTCCAAGTGCTATGGACGCGCCGCCTCCACCTAGAGCTACTGACGCGGGTCCACCAGTGGCACCCATCGTGCCGACTCCTACCCCTCCAAGTGCTATGGACACGCCGCCTCCACCTGGAGCTACTGACGAGAGTCGACAAAGGCAAAGGCAAACTGCATTCGACGTCTCAACATCAACCACAACTCAACAGAATGCAGAGTGTCATCGAGAGTCGCCAAGGTTTCGTTTCCCACGCGGACCGCTATGTCCCCAGAGCCACACTTGCTGGCTTCGACGACGACTCCGACTACGACCATGACACCGAGGATGATCGAGGTGAGTACTCTGAACCTTACAATTTTGATGACAGGTATACCTCTCAGAGAACACAGCGCCGTGTACAAGCCTCTACACCACGCGATGGCCGACGTGACGCCAAGAAGACACAGCCGCCGCGATCGTGGAGCTGCCCCCCGCGATGATCCTTTGAGGACGATGGCTACACGTCGATCACACCCAATGTCCAAGACGACTTCGACGAGTATGATGACGAAGAGATCGAGGACTCATGTATGGTCAATCCAAAAATTTTCCACCCACCTCTTGGAGATCCCATTGAGTTACAGGATCACCCTTCGGATTGGATACCTTCGTCGCGTCTCCTCCCCAGAGGAGAACGCATTCCTGACATTGGCGGCGAGCGCCGCGATGTTCAGCAGTGAGACAATCGACGCGACAACTATGATCCCCAGCCACAAAGACGTCAACACGATGACGCCTATGCGCCCAGGGATGAATTTGTCCGCGAAGATCGCGAACAACACGATAGACACCACATTGGACGTGATAGACCACATGGATTGCGCGCCATTAACAACCTTCTTTATGACGCTGCCCCACACAACGCGTTCAACCCAGCCCCAGAACAGCCTCGATACCAGCGACCCCACGTCAAGGTAAAAGTTGAGCATTTTCATGGTGAATACAACCCCTCTGTGTTTCTTGAATGGGTGCAGGCTACAGAGTACACTCTTCGCTATAATCGTGTGCCACCTGAGGATCATGTTGACGCCGCGACGCTTAACTTCCGAGGAGCCGCCCGCGTGTGGTGGCATAGGTTCGAAGATGAATGCGTTCGACGCCACATAGCACGAGTCACAGAATGGCATCAATTAGTCTATGTAATGACGAGGAAATACGTGCCTCCAGACTACCGGAATCAAATGAGATTGGACATTGCCATGGCTCGCCAGGGATCGATGACTCCACTCGAGTTCTTTTCCAAGCTTGAAGACATGTATTACAAGGCCAACATCTCTGTTGCACCATCTACTCTGAGGACCAAATTCTTGAGTGGCTTGAACACTAACATTCGTGATCAACTCGAGATTTTGCCCATCAAAGACATGAACACACTCACCTACACAGCGATGCAAATTCATGCCCAATTATCTCGCTGGCAGTCTTACACATATTCCAGTGGCCAACAAAGGTATTCTTCTAACTCTAGTGGTTTACCTTCTACTAATGTTCGCCCTAGTGCCTCTACCACAGCCGCGTCTAGCCACGACCCCAAAGCGAAGACCGCGCCACCGGCCACCATGCCGCGATAGAATGCGCCAAGACAGGCGCCAGTGAACAATGATCGCGCGTGTGATATTGAGTGTTACAAATGTGGTGGAAGAGGCCACTAAAAGAAAGATTGTCCCAATGCTCGCAAAGTGTTATTCTCCACAGCCGCTGCCGGCTACGAGTATTGTGAGGACGAGGAGGCCAGACTTGACGCGATCCCTGAAGCCAATGCAGAGGAGGATGAAGACGTGTATAACTGCGAACCCACGTCTCTGCACGCGGGCACACCATTGAGCTTGGTGATGCGTCGTCTCCTCACCGTCAAGGAAGCCAACTTAAGCGATCAACGAGAGAACTTGTTCCACACAAGGGCTCTAGTCCAAACAACTTCCTTAAGTGTTATTATTGATGGCGGATCTTGTGCAAATATTGTGAATGAGAAGGTTATCAACCACTTCAAATTGCCTACGACGCCTCATCCACAACCTTATTCCCTCCAATGGATTTCTTCTAGTCCAGGTAACACAGTATCTCGTCAATGTTTAATCTCTTTTTCTATAGGCCAATATTGTGATTCTATTCTTTGTGATGTCATTGCAATGGACGCCATCCATATTTTTCTTGGGCGCCCATGGCAATTTGACAGGCGCGTGCTCTATGACGGGTATTTGAACACTTATGTGTTCAATTACCATGGGAAGCGCGTCACTTTGCATCCAATGTCTCCCCATGAGATCTTGTAGAACCAGGTCGAACGCGATCGCCAGAAGGCCATAGAGACCGCGTCCACTATGCCCCAATCTGGTTACACTTCATCTCCTTCAGGCGCTAGCAAGAAGAAGCACAACGCCACAACTGGGACACCAAGTGCCCCACATCATTCGTTGCCCCCAGTGCATCCTTTGCAAGGAACCTAGGAGCAACGCATTCTTTTGGCCAGGCCCAGTGACCTCACTGCATGTGTCATTGGCAAAGCGCCATGTTTTCTACTTGTGCCAACCCCGTGCATACCAGAATCGTCGAAGAACGCGGTCTTACCATCATCGATCGCGAAGTTGCTTGCCGCGTTCCAAGACGTGTTCCCAGATGAGTTGCCACAAGGATTACCTTCCCTGAGAGGCATTGAGCACCAGATTGATCTTGTTCCAGGTGCTTCTTTGCCCAACCGCGCTGCTTATAGAGCTGGTCCAGAAGAGACCAAAGAACTACAACGCCAAGTCCAAGAATTGTTGGATCGCGGGTACGTCAGGGAATCTCTCTCCCCTTGTGTTGTGCCTGTGATCCTTGTGCCCAAGAAAGATGGCACCTGGAGAATGTGTGTTGATTGTCGTGCCATAAACCAGATCACGGTCAAGTATAGGCACCCTATTCCTCGCCTTGATGATATGCTTGATGAACTTCATGGCGCGACACTCTTCTCCAAGATTGATTTAAAGAGTGGTTATCACCAGCTCAGAATGAAAGAAGGTGATGAATGGAAGACGGCATTCAAAATAAAGTATGGGCTCTACGAGTGGCTTGTCATGCCCTTTGGGCTCACGAACGCGCCCAACACATTCATGCGTGTGATGAACCACGTGTTGAGATCTTTCCTTGGAAAGTTTGTTGTCGTTTATTTCGATGACATACTTGTGTATTCCCGGAGCCTCGAAGACCATGCCGATCACCTTCGACAAGTGTTAGAGTGTCTTCGCCAAGAGCACCTATTCGCCAATCTGGCTAAGTGTTCCTTTTGCTCCGCGTCAACCAACTTTCTGGGCTACATTGTTAGTAGCGATGGTTTACGCGTTGACGAGGAAAAGATCGCGGCCATCAGGGACTGGCCCACGCCTACAACTCTGACACAAGTGCGAAGCTTTCTCGGTCTCGCGGGCTTTTATCGGCGTTTTATATGCGACTTTTCCTCCATTGCCGTGCCACTTCACGAGCTCACCAAGAAAGGAAGCACAGTTTTGTGGCAGGATTCCTATGCACGCGCCTTCTCTGCCTTGAAGACCGCGTTATGCCAAGCGCCATTGCTCTAGCTTCCAGATTTTACCAAACACTTTGAAGTAGAGTGTGATGCCTCTGACATAGGCATTGGTGGTGTGCTACACCAAGAAAGGAGGCCAATTGCCTACTTCAGTGAGAAGCTCACAGGAGCCACTCTCAATTACCCCACCTACGACAAGGAGCTTTATACCTTAGTACGCGTGCTGAAGACTTGGCAACACTACCTCTGGCCGTGTGAGTTTGTCATCCACAGTGATCATGCCGCGTTGAGCTACTTGAAGAGCCAAGCTCACCTCAATCGCCGCCATGCTCGCTGGGTGGAGTTTCTGGAGACATTCCCTTATGTCGTTGTTCACAAGAAAGGGAAAGATGACATCGTTGCTGATGCGCTGTCTCGCAGGTATGTTCTCTTGACTCAAGTACAAACTAAGATTTTGGGTTTTGCTTTGATTAAAGATTTATATGCTAGTGACCCTTTCTTTGCCCCTATTCTTGAGCACTGTCTGAGATCGCGTGAGTTTGAGACATTTTACCTTTCTGAGGGATATTTGTATAAGGCTAGTCGTCTATGCATTCCTAGATCTTCCATTAGGCTCCTATTGATTGAGGAAGCACACGCGAGTCGTGGACACTTTGGGATTAGGAAGACCTTAGACGCGCCGAGAGAACATTTCTTTTGGCCTAACATGACCCACCAAGTGACTAGGTTTTGTAGGAGTTGTGTGACTTGCTAGAGAGCCAAAGCTAAGTCTAGTCCTCACGGCCTCTACACGCCTTTGCCCATTCCGAGTGCCCCCTGGGAAGATTTGTCTATGGATTTCATCACGGGTTTGCCCCTCTCTAGACGGGGTAAAGACTCTATTTTTGTGGTCGTAGATAGATTTTCTAAGATGGCACATTTTATAGCTTGTAAGACCACCCATAGTGCTAGTGAGATTGCTGATTTATTCTTTGAGCATGTGGTGCGTCTTCATGGAGTCCCGCGTACTATTGTTAGTGACAGGGATTCAAAGTTTGTTGG
Organism: Rheum nobile; assembly: GCA_027886185.1. NCBI lineage: Eukaryota > Viridiplantae > Streptophyta > Magnoliopsida > Caryophyllales > Polygonaceae > Rheum > Rheum nobile. Next base: position 7,454,883 of record WOAB01000736.1, on the reverse strand, counting down.
TCATTTTTGGAGAACTCTTTGGGGAAAGCTAGGGACCAAACTCCTATTCTCGACTAGCTACCATCCCCAAACCGATGGCCAAACGGAGGTCACCAATAGAACTCTAGGAGCCCTCCTTCGCACGATGTTCAAAGCCAACCCTAAGCGTTGGGAGGACTTACTATCAATTGTCGAGTTTTGTTATAATAGATGTAGGCACACGGCGACCAAGTTGACACCTTTTGAGGTGGTGTAGGCATCAACCCCTTGACACCACTGTATTTGTCGTCGCGCCCTCTCCGAGATCCAGTGCATATATCCACCTCACATCGCGCTGAGCAAGTCCAAGAGCTTCATCGAAAGACCAAGGAGTAGCTGGAGAGGAGGGCCGCTTAGTATGCCTCATAGAAGAATTCAGGCCGCCGCGTCGTCTTTACCCCCGAGGACCTTGTCTGGGTGCATCTACGAAAAGAGAGGTTTCCCTCGCGACGAAAGCACAAACTAGCACCACGTGGAGATGGCCCCTACCGCGTGATAAAGGCCATAGGGGACAATGCATATCAACTCGAGCTCCCACCAGATTTTGGAGTCCACGCGTCCTTTAACGTGGCAGACTTGACTCCATATGTTGAGCCAGAGTTTGATGATGGTGAAGCGGGGATGCTTCACAGCCAAGTAGGGGAGGGTGATGTGACCCTGCCTCCCATGACGGCCCAAGACGAGAAAGAAGCCATGAGCCTACGCTCACAGGGCCCAGTGACAAGGTCTAGGTCCAAGGCCATCGCCGCCGCCGTCGCGTCACTTATCGCACGCGCCGCCGCCAGCCAAGGAAGCCCAGAGACCAACCCAAGGCTCGTCGTCCTCGCCACCATTGAAAGTTCTGAAGATTGTGAAAGAACGCGTTCTTCTGAAGACTTTGACACTTCTTTGTCTCACACGATGATCTCTTCAAAGCCTTCACCGCGTTCTTTTTGAGACATTATCTATATCTCGTATTCCCAGCTTGTTTAGATAGTTTCCTTATTTGCAACATTTTAGATAGTTTCCTTATCTATAGCATTTAAGATAGTTTCCTTTTATCTTTTAGGGTTTGTGCCTTTTGCATGCTTGCATGGGCTAGCCCTTAGGCTCGTTTCGACTCAAGCCCATTAGGTCTTGGTCGAGACCCCTTCCTTATTTATACCCTACTTTGTACTCTTTATTTCGCACGTTCAAAGTTAAAGTTCAAGGTTTAAAGTCGAGTGTTAATCCCTCCTTCCCTTGATCGGACGTCACCCATATCCCTCTCATCCCCATTCACTCTGCCGCCGACGCTACGGCAACCACTCGATCTCCATTGAGCTTATCCCCTCCGCAGTCAATGCTACGACATCAACGACTTGTCCCTTCAAGTCGTCTACCCCTCCATTCAATCGCTTGCACCACCACTATTCATACTCCCATCAACTCGCTTCCATCGCCACCGTGATCACCACCACCACCATCATCGCGTTCTTCCATTCGCGATCACCACCACTGTGACGTTCAGACGTGACTTCCCAACCAAGACTAGATCTAAGGCGTCTCCTTTGACAACTTGGCTTGACCCTGGAGGCAAGGACACATCACAAGTGCTAGCAATCGTGCAACTTCCTTGTAAGGCTATGCACTCATTTGTTCCGTGGCCATGGTCTCTGTGGAAATCACACCATTTCGACATGTCCTTCTTAGAATCCGGTTTGTCGCTCTTTTGGGGCCACCTTACTTTCTTTCCGTATTAGTCAAAACTCTCGATGAGCTCGAACATTGATACGTTAAAGTTGTAAGAGTGGACCTTGGAAGGTAACAATGGATTGTCCTTCCAAGTTTGATACCTCTCATTGGTAGTGTTTACTTCTAAGTGGTCATTACGACCTTTTTGATAGGGATGGTGTCTTCGGTCCCAACGATGATTGGAAGTCGGCTTTCGCTTGACCCGATCGGGACTTTGATCGACCTTTCCTACTTCTTCATCTTCTTCGAGACGGACTTGATCCATCCTTTTTTCTTGAACATCCTCGAAGCGTCAACAAGGGTACTTTGTGAGTTCCATGTATAGTTCGCTTCCTCGGAGGAGCCCTCGCCGAAGTGCTTCAATCGACATCAATACGTCGTAATTTGGAACTTCGACTTTTTCCCTGTTGTACTTGTAAAGATAATCGCGTAGAGGTGTACCATACCATTGTACGGTTTTGTAAATATCACTCGACTGCTTCTCGAATCGTTTCCTGCTAGCGAACTGGTCTTTGAAAGAGTTGACCAGTTCCATAAATGAAGTGATCGAGCCCTATAAAAAATGCATAAACAAAGTTAGTGTAGGATATGTGAGTGTTGTGCCAAAGTTTTTGCACATGACAGCTTCTCGGATCCGTCTTGGGATCTATATGGTCATAACTCTTTGCTTATGAATAGAACATTGGTCATCGAGGTCCCTAGTTGATATGCTCTACTTTTTAGTGCATAACTAGGAGTTGTTACTAGGTTATTAGATACCATCTGTATGGGTTTAGAAGATAATTTAGGATTATGGAGTAGTAGAGAAGAAGTGGTGAAAGAGCTAATTTTAGTGAAGTGTAGGAGCTAAGAAGGAAGCCGCAATCAGGGGCTAAGGAATGCACAAGCCGCGGCATAGGAAGAGACCGCCAGAAGTTGAGGAAGGCAAAACCACGATCGCGGTTTTGGACCCGCGATCGCGGTTCCTGCAGAATCCAAACAAGAGCCATGAAGGGTAAGCCGCGGTCGCGGCCATGGATGCCGCGGTCGCGGTTTTGCAAATCAAGCCGACATGGATGATCTTCGATGCGGATTTCCTTGTTTACTTTATTTTCTTTATTTTATATTTTTATATTTCGTTTATTATTTTTAGCATATTTCGTTTAGGTTAAATAGACTAAGTCTCTTTAGGTTTTTATTATCATTTAATAATCATTCATTCTAGAGAACGACAGTTAGTTTTTCCTTAGAGTATTTTTGTGCTTTGAAGAATATGAAGAAGTAAGTTTCCTTTGCTTAGTCAGACGATTGAAGCCTTCGTTTATTTTGGATTGTGATATTATAACTCTTGTTCTATTCCTTTGAATGTTATTAATTCTCTTGTGCTTCATACCTTTGAGTTTTACTGATTATACTAGCCTGATCAACTAGTAGTCATTAGTAATATTCTTCTGCTAGAGTTAGACTGTTTCTAATTGAAATACCTAATTCAGAGTAGCAACTACGATATTCTAGAACTGGTTGGAATAGTTTATTGTAGAAGAGAATTGATTGCATGCTAAGTAAAACTGATTGTTTTATGTGCATGTATCTACTGAAATTCTTGAACTTATTGTTGTTGTTAAATTGAATCTGGATAGTTTCTTGGTTAGTTTGTAGTTAGTATTCTCAGGGTCTGGTTGTCATGTTAATAACTTAAAAAAAGGAATAGGAACATTCATTGGTCTAAAGAACTAGAGATAATCAAGGATCAATCAATCAAACTCAAGTGTGGATATCTATCTGGCTGAGCTATTTCACATCCATTGTTTACAAACTCTTTTCATTCATTTTTATTGTTACTTGTTACAAACAATCAAATCCCCTTTTGTTACTGTTGGTGAACGATTTTTGCAAACAGGATAGATAACTTGATTCTCTGTGAGTTCGACCCTTACTTACCAGACTACATTAGTTAGGTTTTTAAGGTTATTTGTTAGGTGTACACGACTAAACGCCTATCAAACTTGGCGCCGTTGCCGGGGATTTAAGTGTTAGTCTTTTCGTGTTTGTGTGTGATTGTTTACCAACTGTTGTGTGGACATGTCTTATGGTTCACACCCGTGCTACTAATTCTCCAATCTTAGATTTTGATACAGAAATTGAGCGAACACTTTTCAGGAACCGCAGAGAAGTGCATGAGCAACTCGAGATGGCTGAACAATAGATTTTGAGGTAGTTAACTGCATCGAATCTAGAGCAGCAACCGCTTGCTGTGCAGTTTCCTGAGTTGGCTGATGGTGTCAATTTTGAGTTGAAGCCTGGATTGATTTACTTGCTACCCCACTTCCATGGGATGAATGGCAAATATCCCAATAAGCACTTATCTGAGTTTCACGTTGTCTGCACCACTATGAAGCCAAGGGGCATGACAGAGGACCAAATCAAGCTGAGGGCCTTACCTTTCTCTCTGAAGGATTCGGCCAATGACTAGTTCTACTATCTAGCTCCAGGAAGCATTGATACATGGGCAAAGATGAAGAAAGCCTTTCTTGAGAAGTACTTTCCTACAACAAAGCTCAATAGCCTGAAGAAAAACATCAGCAACATTGAACAACACGCTACTGAGACTTTGTATGAGTACTATGAGAGATTCAAGAGGTTGATATCAAGTTGTCCATACCATGGTTATTCTGACCAAGATCTCGTTCTATATCTATATGGCAGGCTTCTTGATGATGAGGGTAGAATGGTGAACGCGGCCTGTGGCGGTAACATTCTGAATAAAACTGCTGCTGCAGCTTTTGAGATGTTTTATGAGCTATCTGAAGGCTCAAGCTTTCAAGCGGGTCCAAAACCACGACCGCGGTTTTGCTACAGATTGCCAAGATGGTTATGTTCGTCTGGATTTTCCTCCCCTTGGCTCACAGAAGCCAATTCCGCCATTCCCTGAGGCGCTGAAAGTTACAAGAAGGCTGGAGAATGACAAAGAGATCTTCAAAACCTTCAGTAAGTAGGGGTGAGCATGGGCCAGAACCCGACCCGAACCGAAAAGCCCGAACCCGAAAAGCCCAAAAACATGGGACCGAAGACCGAACCCGAACACTTCGGTTCGGTTCAAGTTCGGTTCGGGTTCGGGTCGGGTTCGGGCTAAACAGCGTCCGAAGGGGAAAAAAGGCAAAAAATGCACTAAAACCCGACCCGAACCCGAACCGACCCGAAACCCGAAATGTTAAAAAGTGCGGCCCGAAACCCGAACTGAAGGAGTATGGGTTCGGGTTCGGTTCGGGTTTTTCAGGCCGGGTTCGGTTCGGGCTTCGGTTTCGTCGGCCCGTGCTCACCCCTATCAGTAAGTGTGAGGTAAACATTCCCTTACTTAAATTGATTAAAAGTGTTCCTCGCTATGCAAAGTTTCTGAAAGAATTATGTAAAATTAAGACGAACCAAATAGTGAAAAGCAAGAAAAAGGTTAAGGTGAGTGAAAATGTGTCTGTTGTGATTCAAAGGCGAATGCCTAAGAAGTGTGATGACCCTGACATGTTTAGTATTCCTTGTACGATAGGTGGCACCAAGTTTGAAAAAGCCATGTTAGATTTAGGTGCATCTATTAATGTGTTGCCTTACTCTGTATATATGAATCTTTGAGGCTTGGACCATTGCATGCAACTGGGACGGTAATTCAGTTAGATGATTTGTCTAATGTTTATCCGAAAGGAGTAGTAGAAGACGTCCTTGTGAAGGTTGAAAATTTGATTTTTCCTGCTGATTTCTTTGTGATGGATATGGGGCATGATAAGCATGCATGCCCTGTTATGTTAGGTAGGCCGTTTCTTAAGACCGCCAATACCAAAATTGATATGAGTAGTGGTTCATTGACTATGTAATTTGATGGGGGAAAGGGTAGAGTATAACATTTATGATGCTAAGAAACACCCTCCTGATAATGATTCTATGAGTTCTATTGATGTGATAACTTAAGTTGATCTGCAAGGCACTATGTCGAGCCACAACATTAACCAAGGCGCTGCCCGGGAGGCAACCCGAGGTACATAATTCTTTTCATGTCTTTATTATTGTTGTTTTGTTTTTAGACTAAAATGCAGGTAGGACAATCGAAGACATATTTAGAAGCAAACCAGAGGGCAAACCGCAATCGCGGTCCAAAAACCGCGACCGCGGTTTTATCACTGTAAGTCTCCTTATCCTGGAAAAAAAAATCAAAAAAAAACTTCCGCGATCGCGGCCCCGCTACCCAACTATATACCGCTGCTGAGATGAAAGAACAAGATGATGTCGCTGTTGAGGAGGAGATGTAGCTTGAGATTTTTATTTGGACATTGATGATGGCACGACATGTTACATCTGATGAGGAGGAGATTCCAGAGGCCCTGACTGATAAATGTTCGCGATGGAGAGATAGTATGAGACCGCTAACACAGTGAGGCAGACACTTCGAGTGGTCCTGCAAACCCAGGTAGACAGTATGGGGAGTGGATTGATGAGCTTGATGAGGACGTGCGGATGCTCCAAGATCAGTCGCTGGTACAATGCTCTTACATCAAGCATTGGGACGCCTTTGCTTCACATAGGTGGGAGGCATATAGGGGACCGCAACCGATGAGCTTGATTTCATTGCCTCCCGCCATGGCACCAGAGACTCTTGTTTCCATGATTTTCCACCGCCACGCCAGCCACGACATCTGAGACGCAGATCACCTCGGCATCGCTAGTGGGTATCTTTCTTTCCCCTCAGAGCTTCATTTTTGTCTTTCATTACATTGAGGACAATGCAATATTTAAGCATGGGGGAGGGTGTTATACTTGCTGGTCGTCTGTAATACAGAAAAAAAAAAGAGAATAAACCTGGCTGAGCTGAAAACCCGAAAGGGCGGCTTAGGCAAAATTCAGGGGCCCGGACCAGCACTAGGCTGGGGTAATAAGAGGTTGAAGAGCGATGTGAGGATTGGTGAGCTCATCTGTGAAAAATGAAATGAGTGGCTAGGTGAAAACCTGAAAGGGAGCCTAGGCAAAATGAGTGAAAAAAAGAGGAGTGATTAATAGGATTCATTCATTCTGGCGTGGAGACATAAGTGGAGGAGATATAAGGAGGTTTTGGGTAGGTCACTTTGGGAGTTATAAGAAGATAGACTGGAGCCAGGATTAGATATTTTCATTCACATACTGGAGTTCGGGTTAAGCTTGGGGAAGTACTATGCTTTACCTTAAGGCTGGTGTGTTGTGTTGATGTGTTAGTATTGCTGGAGATTCATGAGTAGGTGCGGTTCTTAGTGGAGAGTTTTGTTGTGCTTCCTGAGACCTTGGGTATTTCATTGGAGGAGTAGGTTTCTATTAGCTTACTCGAGCACGAGCAAGGACTAAGCATGGGGGAATTTGATACGCTCTACTTTGTAGTGCGTAACTAGGAGCTGTTACTAGGTTATTAGGTACCATCTGTATGGGTTTAGGAGACAATTTAGGATTATGGAGTAGTAGAGAAGAAGTGATGAAAGAGCTAATTTTAGTGAAGTGTAGGAGCTAAGGATGAAGCCGCAATCAGGGGCTAAGAAATGCACAAGCTGTGGCATAGGAAGAGACCGTCAGAAGCTGAGGAAGGAAAAACCGCGATTGCGGTTCTTGCAGAATCCGAAGAAGAGAAATGAAGGGTAAGCCGTGGTCGCGGCCATGGATGTCACGGTCGCGGTTTTGCAAGTCAAGCCGACGCGGAAGATCTTCGACGCAGATTTCTTTCTTTTCTTTATTTTATATTTTTATATTTCGTTTATTATTTTTAGCATATTTTGTTTAGGTTAAATATACTAAGTCTCTTTAGGTTTTTATTATCATTTAATCATCATTCATTCTAGAGAACGGCAGTCAGTTTTTCCTTAGAGTATTTTTGTGCTTTGAAGATTATGAAGAACTAAGTTTACTTTGCTTAGTCAGACGATTGAAGCCTTCATTTGTTTTGGATTGTGAGATTTTAACTCTTGTTCTATTCCTTTGAATGTTATTAATTCTCTTGTGCTTCATGTCTTTGAGTTTTACTAATTATACTAGCCTGATCAACTAGTGGTCATTGGTAATATTCTTCTGTTAGAGTTAGACTATTTCTGGTTGAAATACCTAATTCAGAGTAGCAACTACGATATTCTAGAACTAGTTGGAATAGTTTATTGTAGAAGAGAATTAACTGCATACTAAGTAAAACTGGTTGTTGTATGTGCATGTATCTGCTGAAATTCCTAAACTTATTGTTGATGTTAAATTGAATCTGGATAGTTTCCTGGTTATTTGATAGATAGTATTCTTAGGGTCTGGTTGTCCTGTTAATAACTTTAGAAAAGGAATAGGAACATTCATTGGTATAAAGAACTAGAGATAATCAAGGATCAATCAATCAAACTGAAGTGTGGATATCTGTCTGGCTGAGCTATTTCACATCCATTGTTTACAAACTATTTTCATTCATTTTTATTGTTACTTGTTACAAACAATCAAATCCCCCTTTGTTACTGTTGGTGAACGATTTTTGCAAACATGATAGATAACTTGATTCTCTGTGGGTTCGACCCTTACTTACCAGACTACATTAGTTAGGTTTTTAAGGTTATTTGTTAGGTGTACACGACTAAACGCCTACCAAATTTGGCGCCGCTGCCGGGGATTTAAGTTTTATTCTTTTCGTGTTTGTGTGTGATTGTTTACCAACTGTTGTGTGGACCTGTCTTATGGTCCACACCCATCCTACTAATTCTCCAATATTAGATTTTGATACAGAAATTGAGCGAACACTTTTCAGGAACCGCAGAGAAGTGCATGAGCAACTCGAGATGGCTGAACAACAAACTTTGAGGCAGTTAACTACACCGAATCTGGAGCAGCAACCGCTTGCTGTGCAGTTTCCTGAGTTGGCTGATGGTGTCAATTTTGAGTTGAAGTCTGGATTGATTCACTTGCTACCCCACTTCCATGGGATGAATGGAAAAGATCCCAACAAGCACTTATCTAAGTTTCACGCTGTCTGCACCAGTATGAAGCCAAGGGGCGTGACAGAGGACCAAATCAAGCTGAGGGCCTTTCCTTTCTCTCTGAAGGATTCAGCCAATGACTGGTTCTACTATCTAGCTCCAGGAAGCATTGATACATGGGCAAAGATGAAGAAAGCCTTTCTTGAGAAGTACTTTCCTGCAACAAAGCTCAATAGCCTGAAGAAAAACATCAGCAATATTGAACAACACGCTACTGAGACTTTGTATGAGTACTATGAGAGATTCAAGAGGTTGATATCAAGTTGTCCATACCATGGTTATTCTGACCAAGATCTCGTTCTATATCTATATGGCGGGCTTCTTGATGATGAGCGTAGAATGGTGAACGCAGCCTGTGGCAGTAACATTCTGAATAAAACTGCTGTTGTAGCTTTTGAGATGTTTTATGAGCTATCTGAAGGCTCAAGGCAATTCAGCAAGAGAGCAACCTTTCAAGCAGCCAAAGCAGCTGACTCTCATCCATCATCCTCACTACAATCTGTCGTGAATGAGTTAAAGGAGATGATGAAATTTTTTATGATGAAAGGTACCCTGCAAAAAGTTAAGGCCTGTGGCATCTGTTATGACACGCTGCACCATACTGATGCGTGCCCACAACTGCAAGAGCCTGTAGCTGAAGTGAATGCTATGGGAGGGTTCGGACCTCCTAGACCAAGATATGACCCATACTCCGACACCTACAATCCTAGGTGGAGAGATCACCCCAATCTGAGATATGGGAACCAGCAGTTCAATCAGCGGCAGCAATAATTTTAGCAGCCTGAAGGTCAATAGAAACAACCATTCAGACCACCATATGACCCTAGACCTCAGAGGCAGAGTTCGAGTTCATCTATGTCTACAGAAGACATGATAAAGGCCCTTGCGCAGAACATGACCACCATGACTCAGAATGTGACTACAATACAAATCAATTTTGCGCAATTTCAACAAGAGACCAGGTCAAGCATTCAGAACTTGGAGAATCAGGTTGGTCAGATCTCTCTAGCAGTAAGCAAATTGGAGGCTAGGGAGGCGAGTAAGCTACCGTCGCAAACGGAGTTGAACCCGGGATAGAATGTGAGTGCAATCATGCTGAAAAGTGGAAGGAAGCTAAACGAAACAATGGAGAACAATGTCCTCTTAGCTGAAAGGGACGAATTATATAAAGAGACGGAAGCTGCAAACAACGAAATTCTGCAGAAACCAGTCGGGAGGAACCGCGACCGCGGGTCCAAAACCGCAACCGCGGTTTGTTTACGGAAGAGATACTGCAGGGAGACGGTTCTGCAAAAGCTAGTCAAAAAGGAGACCTGCGATCGCGGGTGGAAAACCGCGATTGCGGTTTTACCTCAAAGGAAGAACCGCGGCCTACAGCAGAACGAAGTTGCGACCACGGGAAAGCTACCGAAAGCCACCAAGAGGAACCGCGATCGCGGGTCCAAAACCGTGACCGCAGTTTTGCTACAGATTGCCAAGATGGTTATGTTCGTCCGGATTTTCCTCCCCTTGGCTCACAGAAGCCAATTCCGCCATTCCGTGAGGCGCTGAAAGATACAAGATGGATGGAGAATGACAAAGAGATCTTCTAAACCTTCAGTAAGTGTGAGGTAAACATTCTCTTGCTTAAATTGATTAAAAGTGTTCCTCGCTATGCAAAGTTTCTGAAAGAATTATGTAAAATTAAGAGGAACCAAAAAGTGAAAAGCAAGAAAAAAGTTAAGGTCAGTCAAAATGTGTATGTTGTGATTCAAAGGCAAATGCCTAAGAAGTGTGATGACCCTGGCATGTTTAGTATTCCTTGTACGATAGGTGACACCAAGTTTGAAAAAGCCATGTTAGATTTAGGTGCATCTATTAATGTGTTGCCTTACTCTGAATATATGAATCTTTGGGGCTTGAACCATTGCATGCAACTAGGATGGTATTTTAGTTAGCTGATTTGTCTAATGTTTATCCGAAAGGAGTAGTAGAGGACGTCCTTGTGAAGGTTGAAATTTTGATTTTTCCTGCTGATTTCTTTGTGATGGATATGGGGCATGATAAGCATGTAGGCCATGTTATGTTAGGTAGGCCGTTTCTTAATACCGCCAATACCAAAATTGATGTGAGTAGTGGTTCACTGACTATGGAATTTGATGGGGAAAGGGTAGAGTATAACATTTATTATGCTAAGAAACACCCTCCTAATAATGATTCTATGAGTTCTGTTGATGTGATAACTTAAGTTGATCTACAAGGCACTATGTCGAGTCACGACATTAACCAAGGCGCTGCCCGGGAGGCAACCCGAGGTATGTAATTCTTTTCATGTCTGTATTATTGTTGTTTCATTTTTAGACTAAAATGCAGGTAGGACAATCGAAGACAAATTTAGAAGCAAACTAGAGGGAAAACCGCGATCGCGGTTTTATCACTGTAAGTCTCTTTATCCTGAAAAAAAAATCAAAAAAAAAAACTTCCGCGATCGCGGCCTCGTTGCCCAACTATATGCCGCTGCTGAGATAAAGGAACAAGATGATGTCGTTGTTGAGGAGGAGATGTAGCTTGAGATTTTTATTTGGACACTGATGATGGCACGGCATGTTACATCTGATGCGGAGGAGATTCCAGATGGCCTGACTGATATATGTTCGCGATGGAGAGACAGTATGAGACCGCTAACACAGTGCGGCAAGCACTTCGAGTGGTCCTGCAGACCCAGGTAGATAGTATGGGGAGTGGATTGATGAGCTTGATGAGGACGTGCGGATGCTCCGAGATCAGTCGCTGGTACAATGCTCTTATATCAAGCAATGGGACGCCTTTGCTTCACACAGGTGGGAGGCATATAGGGGACCGACAACCGATGAGCTTGATTTCATTGCCTCCCGCCATGGCACCAGAGACTCTTGATTCCATGATTTTCCACCGCCTCGCCAGCCACGACATCCGAGACGCAGACCACCTTGGCATCGCTAGTGGGTATCTTTCTTTCCCCTCAGAGCTTCATTTTCGTCCTTCATTACATTGAGGACAATGCAATATTTAAGCATGGAGGAGGGAGTTATACTTGCTGGTCGTCTGTAATACAGAATAATAAAAAAAAGAAAAAGAGAATAAACCTGGCTGAGCTGAAAACCCGAAAGGGCGACTTAGGCAAAATTCAAGGGCCCGGACCAGCACTAGGCTGGGGTAATAAGAGGCTGAAGAGCGATGTGAGGATTGGTCAGCTCATCTGTGAAAAATGAAATGAGTGGCTAGGTAAAAACCTGAAAGGGTGCCTAGGCAAAATGAGTGAAAAAAAGAGGAGTGATTAATAGGATTCATTCATTCTAGCGTGGTGACATAAGTGGAGGAGATATAAGGAGGTTTCGGGTAGGTCACTTTGGGAGTTATAAGAAGATAGACTAGAGCTAGGATTAGATATTTTCATTCACATACTGGAGTTCGGATTAAGCTTGGGGAAGTACTCTGTTTCCCCTTAAGGCTAGTGTGTTGTGTTGTTGTGTTGGTACTGCTGGAGATTCATGAGTAGGTGTGGTTCTTAGTGGAGAGTTTTGTTGTGCTTACTCGAGGACGAGCAAGGTCTAAGCATGGGGGAATTTGATACGCTCTACTTTGTAGTGCATAACTAGGAGATGTTACTAGGTTATTAGGTACAATCTGTATGGGTTTAGGAGACAATTTAGGATTATGGAGTAGTAGAGAAGAAGTGGTGAAAGAGCTAACTTTAGTGAAGTGTAGGAGCTAAGGAGGAAGCCACAATCAGGGGCTAAGGAATGCACAAGCCGCGGCATAGGAAGAGACCGTCAGAAGCTGAGGAAGGCAAAACCGCGATCGCGGTTTTGGACCCGCGATCGCGGTTCCTGTAGAATCCGAAGAAGAGCAATGAAGGGTAAGCTGCGGTCGCGGCCATGGATGCCGCAGTCGCGGTTTTGCAAGTCAAGCCGACGTGGAGGATCTTCGATGCGGATTTCCTTGTTTACTTTATTTTATATTTTTATATTTCGTTTATTATTTTTAGCATATTTAGTTTAGGTTAAATAGACTAAGTCTCTTTAGGTTTTTATTATCATTTAATCATCATTCATTCTAGAGAACGACAATCAGTTTTTCCTTAGAGTATTTTTGTGCTTTGAAGAGTATGAACAACTATGTTTCCTTTGCTTAGTCAGACGATTGAAGCTTTCGTTTGTTTTGGATTGTGAGATTATAACTCTTGTTCTATTCCTTTGAATGTTATTACTTCTCTTGTGCTTCATCCCTTTGAGTTTTACTGATTATACTAGCCTGATCAACTAGTGGTCATTGGTAATATTCTTCTGCTAGAGTTAGACTGTTTCTGGTTGAAATACATAATTCAGAGTAGCAACTACGATATTCTAGAACTGGTTGGAATAGTTTATTGTCGAAGAGAATTGATTCCATGCTAAGTAAAACTGGTTGTTTTATGTGCATGTATCTGCTGAAATTCCTGAACTTATTGCTGCTGTTAAATTGAATCTGGATAGTTTCTTGGTTATTTGATAGTTAGTATTCTCAGAGTCTGGTTGTCCTGTTAATAACTTAAGAAAAGGAATAGGAACATTCATTGGTCTAAAGAACTAGAGATAATCAAGGATCAATCAATCAAACTGAAGTGTGGATATCTGTCTGGCTGAGCTATTTCACATCCATTGTTTACAAACTCTTTTCATTCTTTTTTATTGTTAATTGTTACAAACAATCAAATCCCCCTTTGTTATTGTTGGTGAACGATTTTTGCAAACAGGATAGATAACTTGATTCTCTGTGGGTTCGACCCTTACTTACCAGACTACATTAATTAGGTTTTTAAGGTTATTTGTTAGGTGTACACGACTAAACGCCTATCACTAGTCCCATCGTAGTTGGGCATGTAGGGGACATAAAACGTTTTAGGGATCTTGATCCGTGCAACCGCATCTACAAAAGGAGAGTCTTGGTATCCATCGACAACTTCTTTCTCTATCGGCTGAGGGATACCATGGATTCTAGCGATCCTAATATCTAGTGCCCTCAACGTACTGTTCTTGGAGTTTGCGCTCTATAAGAGCTTCAACATTTGTAGGACCCGACTGGGTCGTATCGACTTGCATTGGTTCTACTCGAGGAACAATTAGCTCGACTACTGGCCCTTGCAACGGGCGACAGAGTTAGTTAAAAAGGAATTGACTAACTTTGTCTCCTCGTTGAGTCATACTTGGAGGCTCCCATGTTGAATGATCACCTATCGTTCCCAGGAATTGAAGCAACTGATTGTCCATGTTATTTCAATATCTCATTTTCACGGGTTAGTCGCTCTATTTCCGCGTTGGATTGGGTTTTTTGGTTGCTAAGGTCTTCTGTTTGAGTGTGTTGCTTGGAAATCTCATCCATAAGGATCTTCATCACACCCAATAGTTCTTGGACTTAGCTGGTAGGTGGATTTTGGCCAGTTGCAATGATGTTGGTTAGTGTCTGCCCATCGGTTTTGGCCCCAAGATTGGCTTGGGATTTGTTTTCAGCTTGGATCTCAGAAATTGCAAGTTGTGGATTTGTCGCGTCGGCCATTATAGTGGAGTGGATGATTTTGGAAGGGATCGACTTACTAACAGGCTATATGCCCCACGTTGTGCGCCAATTTGTTTTGGGAAAAAAGGTATGTGGATCTAAATTTGCTAAAATGGGTGATAATGTAGTCGAAATATCACGATCCAATTCAAGGCGAATAATAAAATAGAAAAGGGCAAGATTAAGTAATGAGAATAGAATGAAAACTTAAGCTTATCTCCACTTTTTCAGATGGAGATTACAATTGGAATTGCTAGGATGCTTGAGAATGATCTTGAGAGGCGAAACCGATAGCTAGTCGGGTGATATTTACCAAATAGAATCTGTGCTTTACTAATGTTTTCACTTTCACTACTACAAAAATGCGATTTTAACCCCTGATCTAATAACCCGGACCTTATATATCAAGCATAATAAGGGGTCAAAACACTAGAAATTTTTTTTCTTTTAAATTTTATAGCAGTATATAGAAAATAACCCGGATATATTTGAACACGCCCGAGTTATTTAAGTACAAAGCTCAAAAAGATATGGGGAAGAATAACCCGTGCGTGTTTCCGCTTGTTATATCCAGGTTATTAAGTTATGTAATCTAAGCAAATAACCCAGACATTCTATAATTCAAAAGCGCCCGAGTTATTTAATGTTGTCTTTCGATTTACATAATACTATTTATCTTGGATGTATTTGGTCCGGGTTAAATAAGTATCTTCGCTTGATGTGAATATTAGTATATATCTCGTTTATTTCAACGTCCGGGTTAGTTTCGTCTTGTTTTAAAAATGAGAAATTACAAGTACTTGGTCGTCCGCTCACAAAATTCATCGATCTAAACCCTAATTCTCTCTTTCCATTTCGTGCGTTTCTCCGGAATACTTGTTCTTATGTACCTCATCCTCCATTGAAACCCCATCTCCCCACTCCTCCCTTCAACCCTCCTTATTCTCCCTGAAGCCCTCTCCTCCTCCAAATCCGTCTTCCATCTTCGATGCATCTCCAAAACCGCCCAGGAAACCTCCATCTACCGCTCTCTCTCCACCCACAACATCGATGAAGCTTGGAAGTCGTTCAAACCCCTCACCGGTGTCTCCTCCTTCCCAAGTAAGTCGCTCACGAACTCTCTCATCACCCACTTGTCCTCAATTGGCGACGTTCATAATCTCAAGAGGGCTTTCGTCTCCGTCATTTTTCTTATCGAGAAAAACCCTAATTCGTTGGAATTCGAAACTGTCAAATCCGTTCTAGTGGTCGGCACAACGACCGCGCTCCTAGCACATTGCGCGATGACCGCGTCAGCGCCTGCGCCCCACATAGAGACCGTGCCAGCACCCAGTGTGCCGCTCTCACCCGCGAAGCTCACGTCCGTACCACCAGTTTCCATCGCGACGCCCGCGCAAGCTTCGACTTCCACCACAGCGCCTGCCCTAGCATCGGCGCCTTGCGCGATGATTGCCTCGGCTCTCAATTCCATGACCGCGCCAGCATTAAACGCAAAACTCGCTCCATCACCCACTATGACACATGTGTCGGTTTGTGTATTTTGGTGCGCTGGCCGATACACACATTCTCCCCTTGGCGAGGACACCAAGGGGAGAATGTGTGTATCGGCCAGCATGCAGCACCGGTGATAGAGGCTAAAGTCGTGATGCCTAATCAAAATAAATCCTCAAGAACCTAACTAAGTATAGTAGGCAAGTAAGGGTCGAATCCCATAGGGAGGAAGTAATCTTTCTAAATGCACAAATGTATGCCAAAGTAACAAAGGGGGGTTTGTTGGTTTGATTGCAAGTAAACAAAGTAAAGTAAAACAAAAATTGTAATCAATCGGGAAAAAGTACTTAGCCAGACAAATATCCACCATTCATTTGATTGGTTGATCCTAGATTATCTTTAATTCCTTCCTATGAATGTTCCTATTCCTTTTCTTAAGTTATAAACAGGACAAACAGACCTTGAGAATACTAACTATCAAATAACCAGGAAAACCTCCAGATTCAATTCAACAGCAGCAAGAAGCACATGAATTTCAATAGATACATGCAAGAGTAGCAAACAATCATACAATTGCATGCATTTAATTCTCTCCACAATAAACCTGTCTAAACAGTTCTTAGAATATTGCAGTTGCTACTTATGAATAATGGTAACTCAAACAGTAATTACCAAACCTTGGCAATAGACAATTACCAATATCAACTAGATGATCAGGCCAGTCAAATCAGTAAGAATCAATGGGATAAAGCACAAGAGAATCAATACATTCAAAGGAAAATAAATAGAGTTATAACCTCACAACCATGATTCAAACGAAGGCTTCAATCGTCGGACTAAGCAAAAGTTGCTTAGTTCTTCATAGTCTTGAAACGTAAAACTCAAAGGAAAAAACAATGTAAACTAGATACTAAGATCAAACCTAAGATAAAATCCAAATGGCTGCTAACAACTTAGGTTAAATAACCTAGCAAGCCTAAAACTAAAAATAGGAAATAATATATTTTCCATAAAAGAATAAAACGTAAATACAAGAAATAAAAGAAGTAGGAAATAAAATATAAAAAGCAATCTTCGGACGAAAGGAATCTCGCGCGTCTGACGATGGTAGTTCTGCGACCGCGGAGCATATTCCGCGACCGCGGAAAATTCAATTTCTTTATCACTGCTCTCGACTTTTCCGCGACCGCGGCTTGGACGTCCACAACCGCGGATCTTCGTTGTTGCTCTTGTTGTCTTTGTCTTCCTTCCGCGACCACGGCGGGGATATCCGCGACCGCGGACAAGCTTCTGTAACTTTCTCCTGGCTCCTTCTTCTTCTTCTCTCGTGGCTTTCTTCTCCATTGTCATTAAGTCTTGAATTAACATCTTCTAAACCACCAATATCATACTTCACAATTGTGCTCTAAATTCATCCAAATGGTACCCAAAACTCCGGTAACAACTCCTAGTTAAACCCTACAAAGTAGCGCTGATCAAATTCCCTCATGCTTAAACCTTGCTCGTCCTCGAGTAAGCTAAAAGAAACCTACTCCTCCAATCAAATCCCCAAGGTCTCTGGAAGCACAGAAAAACCATCTCCACTAACAATTGTACCTAATCATGAATCTCCAAGGTACCAACACAATCAACACAACACACAAGCTTAAAGGAAAGCAGAGTACTTCCCCCAAGCTTAACCCGAACACCATAGAGTGAAGGTAACCATCTAATCCTAACCTCCATCTATCTTCTTATGCCTCCCAGAGTGACCTACCCGAATCCTTCTTATATCGCCTCTTCTTATGTCACCATGCCAGAAAAAATGAGGAATCCTAATAATCACTCTTCTTCTTTTCACTCATTTTGCCAAGGCGCCCTTTCGGGTTTTCACCAAGCCACTCATTTCATTTTTCAATAGATGGGCTCACATAAACTCACATCACTCTTGACCAATTATTACCCCAGCCTAATCCTGGTCCAAGCCACCTGCTTATTACATAAGCCGCCCTCTCGGGTTTTCGACTTATCTCAGGGTTTATTTTTGTCTTTTTTCAATATTTTTGACTTTTTCAATATTTTTTCTTTTTTCTTTTCTTCCTTAGATGACTAGAAAGTGTAGAACACTCCTTCATGCTTAAACATTGCATTGTCCTCACTGTAATGAAAGACAAAAAAAGATGAAGCACAGGGAAGGGTAGAAAAGTACTCACAATCGTCGCCGAGGGGCCTGGACATGGAAGTTGTTGCTGGAGGTAAATCAATGAAAGCACATGTCTCTGGTGTTGCGGCGGTCTTCAAACTCAAACTCTACCGTGCAACCAAATAAATCCACTGCAAGGTGTAGTGGTACATCAAAGAAACGGGGTTGCACGGCCTTCAATGAACACAAAAATGGAGCCCAGATGTAATCGTGGTGTGGGCTTTGGTGTTCCTTCTCCTCAGTTGTCGAATGTTGGGTCATCATTGTTGCCAAATAAAAATGTGGGGCGAATGTCTCCTCCTTGGCAGCATGATGCACACCATCTCTCAATGTAAAATCGGACAGTAGGCCTTCGGTACAACCTTTTTTTTCTTCTTTTTTTCAGGAAAGGGGACTTACAGTGATATTTCCGCGACCGCAAAAAATTTCCGCGCCCGCGGAAATATTACTGGTGCGAAAAACACCGTCTTCAATTTAAGTCTCGGGTCTCCGACCTGCATGTTAGTCAAAAACAAGAACGAAACAAAACAAAACAATAATAACTTGAAAGGAAAAGACAAGAGAATTGTGATACCCCGTATTTTTGTAAGCTATTTCTGGAGTTCCGGGATTTTTTCCGAGTACCCGTTATGTACGTCGGATTTAATTCAGAGAGTTTAAGACGTTCGGTAATGCTCTCTGTATCTGTAATATTTTTCTCAGTGAAATAAAATACAGATGACGTGCTTTGGATTTTAATACTCGTTCACGTACGATAATTTTATCCCGGGTTAATATCGTTTTCGTCTAAGAGTTGAGGAGGCGGCAAAGCCAAGGGCGGCGCCCGCCGTGAAGTGGCGGCGCCCGCCGTCGCAATGCTCGAGGAGCAGGCTGGGTCTTCTCCTAGCTGGGGACGCCAGGCCTATGGCGGCGCCCGCCGCATTTATGACGGCGCCCGCCGTCATTGTTGTCCGGAGGTCCTTGCCCGAAGGTCGCCGGCGTGGCTCTGGCAGCGCCGGAGTAGCCCTTCGTAGGGCCATCATTGTGTTCCTGGCATTTGGCTATAAAAGGAGGTGTTTGGGGAAGGGTTTTGAGCTCAATCCACAGCCCAAGCACTCCCAAATTCTTGCCTCACCAAAGTTGTGCCTCGCCGGATTTCTAAAGCTTTCGCCGGAGGTTGTTTGGTGGTGTTTCCAGAGTGCCTTTGTGAAGCTTTTGGTAGCCTTGGAGGTTAGAAACCAAAGCAAGTCGAAGGAGGCCGAGTCGCTCGTGTTTTGGGTGAGTTTTCTCGACGCTTCTGTCGTCTGTGTTCTTCACGGCGACCGCCGTGTTCTTCGCGGCGCCCGCCGTGATGAACTGCGGCGACTGTTGCCAAGAACAGCGACCGCCGCCAGAGCCCAGAATGCCTCTTTGGCTTTTGGCTTTGATGGTCGTCGTTGTGGCGTCGTTCCTTTCGTTTTCTTTCGTCGTTCTTAGATTCGTACTGTGGTTATGTCGGATCTAACTTAGGGTTCCTTTTATGGGTTGACTCGAAGGTCGTTGTGCTGTCGGAGCTATACCCGTGTCGAGCCCGGAATCCCGTCGTTGTTGTTAGGCTTTTCTGCGGATTAAGGCAAGTGGCGGTTCGCTCTTGCTCATCGTTTCCATATTTACATTGATTATCAGTTATTTCAATTGATTAATTAATTTGGAACGATTATTACTGTGTTCTTCTGGAAGTGATTTATAAACTATTTTGAAGATCATATAATAGGTTGTATATCTGTTAGAACAGCGCTATTATCTGTGATCGCCTTTCGGGCCTTTATGTGGATTTATTCTGTAACTGTTATTGTGCTGTATCTGTGTGGTTAGCACTGTTAGTTAGGAATGTACTCGGACTTCGTCCGGTCGTTTCTTTATAATCTGGTACCGGGGTGGCTCGTCTCCATCTGGTACTATTCTAAGATCATGATCGGTCTCTTTCACAAGTGTGTAGAGGCAGGACACTTAGCTGGTGTCACAAACCTTCCGGTGTGCGTCACTCTCGACGAAACGTATACTAAGATGTGTCGTCCCAATGGTGGGGTACACATGTAAAAGTCTAATAATGTGATGTGTGTTTTGAAATATAAATCAGATAAGTGCTACTCGACGCACATAATTAATAAACCTTCGGCGAGTAGTGCAGCTAAGTTATAGTGCAGCTAGGAAAACTCGTCTCGACTTTGATCATAGTACGTTCTCTTTCCAATCTGGATTCGCTGTATGCGATGAGGTTGGTCGTGAACCGAAGCATCTCAGCCAACTTTTAAAATCATTGTTGTATGATTCTTTAAACATTCCAGATTTGTCATATTTCCTTAAAGACTCAATCTCTTGGAGTCTCTTTTCGAGTCGATTTCTGTGAAGATTCAGTCTTCCAGAATCTTCTCTTGTGCATACCTCTTGTTGTTATTCCGTGAAAGTGCCGAGTTATGTATCGTTCCTTCGGTTATTATTCGAGGGACAATGATAGTAAACGGTTACGATCACTCGGACCATTCTGCTTTGTACCCTTGCTAGTCTATTCAAGTAGACTAACCCACGAACTTTGTTCTCCGCATGTGGGCTGGTGTCATCCGTTCGATTCGGCACATCAGACAGAAAGTAGTTCAGAAGAACAGAAGGACTATGGAGTCGACGGTGGTTTTCGAATGTTTTAGCTATTTTGTTAATCAGGTTGAGATCTCTTGGGCAATGACCAGTGTGGTCAAGACTTTTGTTTCGGCAATGTATTTTATAAAGACTTCCGCTGTACTCTAATTATGTCTTCTAAGACTTCCGCTGTATTTGGTTTAAACTTTGTGTTAGCCTATTCGGGATTGGGATGTAATCCCGTAACTCATGTTTCCTTGACAATGTTATGTTTTGGAATTTGAATGCTTTGATCATTATGTATCATTTGTATTTCATAAATTATATTTAAATGGTAAAGCCTTGGGTGATCTCGGTAAGGAACACTGGGGTCACTGGCGGTAATACATTTCCAAAAGGGTTAAGTTTTGGGGGTGTTACAGTTGTGGTATCAGAGCCAAAGGTTTTAAAACGGGTTTGGAATTTTTATAAACCATTTATCCGTTTTCGAAAATGCTTTAAAAAGGGCTCTGAATTTTCAAAGTAAAAACAATTTAAAAACACCGTTCATAGTCGTGTCTTCTGGATAGTCTGATATAGTAAGCTTGCTTCTATGTCTAGAAAGACTAACTCGATTCCTCGTTGTCCTATAGGATGGGTGCATGTCTCTCTCTCAGATCGGGGTCGGAAGAAGCCAAGACGGACCCGCCATCTCCAGGCAGGCTAGATTTTCCGATTCCCCAACGATGTTTCGAGGTTGGAGGCCCGAGTAGCCCGCCCGAGGACATCAAGTATGTGATTCCCGAGTCTGTTGTCCTTACGCCTAGGGATGCAGTGGTCACTGTAGCTGCACCCGTAGAGCCACTCAGGGAGGGAGCAGTGCAGGAAGTGGGTGAGTCGTCTAGACACGCCTTAGGGCATTACGATGACGATTACCAGATAAAGATGGTCCCGGAAGGGGACGAGGATGACGAAGATGAGGAAGAAGAGATGCTAGAGATAGATCCTGTCAAGGACGAGAATATGATCGAGATTGATCCCGAGGATGAGGATCCCATCGAAGATGATCCTGAGGAGGACCCCGAGATGGACCTGGAAGAGCAGAGCCAAGAGCCAGACAACTTGAGGCACTTGCTAGTAGACAGTCAGGAGCCGGGGGTGCAGTTTATTCCCCCCAGTCCAGAACTATCACCAGTACCGGCTTATGCGCTCATGACTGATGCTGGTTAGGAGGCACTGTACGCTGAGCACGGTATTGGGAGGAGTGGCCCGACCATGATCTACGAGGACTATCCGCCTACTCCGCCTTGGAGGAGGAGATCAGAGGCTGAGTTGAGAGAGATCCTTCGCTAGAGCGAAATGAGCTCTCATATGGAGCAGCAACAACAGATGGACCAGGCGATCGCTAGCGCTCAGAGGAGGGCTGGGATAGGAGGACTTCTTATGGACGATCCTTTCTTTTCCACGACTGAGGTTGGGTCTGAGTCACCAGAGCCATGTGACCCAGGACCGAGCAGGGTGCGAAACCCATCGCCAGAGCTCGATGGTGAGCCTAGTCCGAAGAGACCTTGCACGAGTAACCAGTCTTATAGGAGACATTTTAGAGCGCCTTGATGAGGATTGGCGTTGCCTATCGTAGTAGTTTCCTTTCTTAGTATTTCAGTATGTACTTTGTGTAACATTTCAGTATTGCGGCAAGTACTCTGTAAAACACTTTTATCTTCGAGCAAGTTTTGTCCTAGCGCTCGGATGATAGACTTATGTGTAGCTTGTAAAATAGTTCCAGTTCATCTATAAAATACTCAGTTGGTCTATTCCGAGTAATTTTGCTACATTGAGTTTATGGAATGAATATTAATGTATGAAATACTTGGAATTTGATCGGTAAACAGATGGTGAACACAAGAAACACAAGGCGAGCTGGGGTTGGGACTAGTCAGGAGCCCAGACCCATCATAAGAGATGTTGCACAAGATGAGTGTAATACCCCTTAATTTTAGTAAGGGTATTTGGGTAATTTTCTCGTCCTTCGTTCTATAATTATTTCGCTTTCAGTGGAGTTCGGACTTTCCGTAACATCCATGATGTCCGAAATAATTCCGTGAGTGATATAAAATACATTCGATGTATTTTCGGGACTTAGAATATTTGTTTGGATACAAACATATAATTTTCGGGGTTTAAAACTCATACCATTTTTTTCTCCCACGTACGTGTCCCCCTGTGCGGCATAAAATTTGCACGTAGCTCGCCTCTCCCGTGTACGTGTCCCCTGTGCATCTCTTGAGTTGGATAAGTCCAAGATGTTACACGTCTTCTTCCCTAGGGCTTCAAATAAAGCTGGATCAGAAGGAAACCGGGCACCTCATCAACTCACTCGTCTTCCTCTGTTCTTTTATCGTCTCGGCTGCTCTCCCCGGCGTCTTTCCCGCCGGTGACCCAATACGGAGCCGTTGTTCATGAGCTACGTGAGCCGAGCCACTGTGACTGTGTTCTGTTGTCGCCACGAGCTGATGGTGCGAGGGTGGCACATCGCTGCTATTGTCCAGAACCGAGAGCTGCCGCTGGAGGTCGGAGCCACTGCCACCACCGCTATCTCCCGGCGACGAGCGCTCCATCCCAGCGAAGACAACCCCGGTGAGCCGTTGTGCGTGCCGCTGTTGCTGCGGTGGCTTCCCTCCCGGCGACGAGGCGGCGGAAGCACCAGCGAAGCAACCCCTGTCGATCGTGTTGTTGAGGCCGAGCTCCCCTCTGTTATTGTTGTTTCAATTCGGAGGTTGAAGACAAGTGGGCCCCCCCTTGTTTAATTGTTGCTGGGCCGAGAGGCCCAAAACCCTTTCAGTCCAGATTTAACCCGAAATTATACGAGCGGTATAATTTCGATTCCCTTTCATCCGTATTTTTCTATAGGAAAATTTAATAAATATTTTTATGATTTATAATCATAAAATTTTTATTAAATTTAATTCCTTAAGTTCGTCCAGGCAAATTAATTGATAATTAATTAATTTGTTAGTTAGAACGTGATTCGCTGGATCGCGTGTGGACTCGTAATCTGTTGGAGCTATCTGAAGCATAGACCATATCCTTGGAAAGGATATCATCAGTAGTCGTCTCGTCTAGATTCATCGCCGAATCTACTCCAGGCAAGTGGCGGTTCGCTCTTGCTTATCATTCCATATTTCCATTAATTATCAATTGCTTAATTGTTAATTAATTTGGACTGATTATTGTTCATGTCTGGAAAAGGTTTTATAAACTGTTTTGGAAAATCATATAATAGGTTGTATATCTGTTAGAACGACGCTATTATCTATGATCGCCTTCCGGGCATTTATGTGGATTTATCCTGTATTGTGGTTGTGTTGTAAATATAAGTTAGCACGAGTATTTGTAGGAGGGCCTGGATCCTGAGAGTTCCATGCGCGTTCCTTTATAACTGTAAGGGCGATGAAGACCCAACGATTGTTGAAGTTTGAACTCAGTGAGGTTCATTCTTTTAAAGGGCGAGCAAGACCCTGCGATAGTAGAAGTTTGGACTCTGTGAGGTTCATTCTTTCGATGTAGATTCAGAGGTTTGGACTCGGTGAGGTTCATTCCTTAGATATGGGTCCTGCGTGACAGGGACATATATTAAAAGCTTTTAATGTGTTAATCGTTTTGGAATTAAATAAGATAAGGTGCCCGAGAGCACTTAATTAATATACCTTTGGCGAGTAGTGCAGCTAAGTAAATAGTGCAGCTAGGAAAGCTCGTCTTGACTTTTGATCAGAGTACGTTCTCTTTCCAATCTGGATTCGCAGTAAGCGATGAGGTTGGTCGTGAACCGAAACATCTTAGTCAGTTTTTAAATCATCATTATGTGGTTCTGTAAGATCCAGACTTGAATGTAGTACGTTCTCCTTCCGATTTGGATTCGCTGTAAGCGGTGAGGTTGGTTGTGAGCCGAAGCATCTCAGTCAGCTTTTAATCGCTATTGTTTGATTCTTTAAATGTTCCAGACTTGTCATATTTCCTTAAGACTCAATCTCTTGGAGTCTTTTTTGGGTCGGTCTCTGTGGAGATTCAGTCTTCTAGAGTCGTCTCTTCTGCATATCTCTTGTTGTATTTCAGTAGGAGTGTGAAGGTTGACTATCATACTCGGTTATTATTCGAGGGATGATGAGTTTAAACCTAGCACGACTACTTCGAACCTTCTGCTTTGGTCACTTGCTAGTCTATTCAGTAGACTAACCCACGGTATTTTTGTTATCTGCATCGTCATGGTTGGTGTCGTCCGTCCGTTTTGACACATCAGATAGGTTGCAGGATCCATGAAGGCTAGAACGACTATGAAGATGAACGGTGTTTTGACAATGTTTTAATCAGGCTATGATCTTTGGGCGTTGACTACTGAAGTCAATACTCTTGTAAATTATTTTAAGTCTTCCGCTGTATTGTAATAACTCTGTATTTTGTCGCATTTGGAATTGTGTTGAAATTCCGCGATTATGTTTTAAATGAAAGTTATGGTAATTTTGTATCATAATTGTTCTTTATGAATTGTGTTTCAATGGTAAATTTTGAGGGTGTTACAATGAGCATGTATATGAATCCCATAATCAATCCAGGGCCAATGGTCAGGATCAGAGTAATACACCAGTTGTGTTTGATGCTGCAGCAGTTGAGACAATTCGGGGAATTGTCATGCAGGCTATCGATGATGCTATGCAACCTAATGCACCTCAGGCACAAGGCGTGCCGATTCCCCCACCGGTTCCTAGATTTGAGGAGCCAAGAAATCATGATGTCCAGGAGAATGCAGTCAGGACTAGGGACAACTATGGTCGTGCTCTGAAGACCATCAGTTCTATGAGGCCTGACAGCTTCAACGGAAAAGGGGAGCCAGTCAAGGTGACCCATTGGTTCTCTCACATGGAACGGCTGTTCCATAATATGGACTGTACTGAGGCTGAAAAGGTCCATATAGCTTCTCTGCAGCTGAAGGAGGATGCTAGTGAATGGTGGGAGAGTACAGACTTAGTTAATAGCCCGGTATTAACCTGGTCGATGTTTAAGACCAAGATGACTGACCGTTTCTTCTCTCGAGCTATGAGAGAGGAGAAACACAAGGAGTTTCTGTACCCCAAGACTGATGGTTTAAAGGTGACCGAGCTGGCAACCAAATTCAACCATCTCTTGTAGTATGCTGGACCTGAGATAACCAGCGAGGCACAAAAGATCTGGTACTTCCACGAGTGGATGAGTCCAGATATCAAGTCGTTGATGGTGCACCACACATGCTCTACTCTGGAGCAGTATGTGGATGCTGCCTACAAGCTGGAGGTGACTCTGGAGGAGTCAACGAAGAGACGCATCCGACAGAGGTCGATGCAGAATCAGAATCAGAATCAGGGTGGTGGATTTAAGCGACCTGCGCCACCGTCTAGCTTTGCCAAGTCTGGCCGAGCAAAGACGGACATGACTCACGGAGGGTCAATGCAGCAGTCCAGTCAGAGCAGAAGTTCAGTTCAGTGTTATAACTGTGGTGTTGCCGGGCACAAGAGCAATGAGTGCCAAAAGGAGAAGAGATCGTGCTTTGGGTGCGGACGTGATGGTCATCTGCAGAAGTTCTGCAAGCAAGGGAAGCAGAAGGGAGTAGAGTCGCAGCAAGGGTCAGTTCATCAGAGCAACCGACCTAGGTTCAAGCCTGCCGAGACTCCTAGCCCGTCAGTTCAGACGACTGCTCAGAACAGGGGAAAGGCCCCAGCTGTTTCTGGAAGTCAGGGTCAACGCTTATACGAAATGCGTGAAACAGATGGACCCAACGCTCTGATTGCTATACCTTCACTCTACTTCAGTGTGCATTCTGTTTGATTCTGGTGTTACGCATTCCTTTATTTCGGATAGTTGTGTTGGCAAGTTAGACTTAGTGTGCAATGATTCGTGCGATCCTTTCGTTGTTAGTCTTCCTAATGGAGAACGTTTGGTGGGAACCAAGCATCTGTCCGACTTTCCAATTACCATTCAGGGTAAGGAATTCAAGGCAGATCTAATCTGTATATCCATGGCTCCATATGACATTATTCTCGGTATGGATTGGCTGACGCGTCATGGGGCGGTGATCGACTCTAGTTCAAGAACGGTGACGGTGTCATCTGGGGGCCAGTTCGTGTGCAAGTTCAAGGGTCGGAATGACGTTGATAACGGCAAGCTGATCAATGCGATGGCTGCGTTTAAGCTACTACGACAAGGATGTGTCGGCTTCCTTTGCTACTTGGATTCGCCCGCGAAAGATGGACCTACGATTCTTCATATTCCAGTGGTCAGAGATTTCTCGGATGTCTTTCCAGAGGAGATTCCTGGATTACCTCTGAACTGTGACATGGAGTTTACCATTGATCTTGAGCCTGGTACCGTGCCAATTTCTAAGGCACCGTATCGGATGGCTCCAGCAGAGATGGAAGAGTTGAAGAGTCAACTTGAAGATCTCCTTGACAAAGGTTATATTAGGCCGAGTGCATCGCCGTGGGGTGCTCCGGTATTATTCGTCAAAAAGAAGGACGGATCGTTCCGACTTTGTATCGACTACCGAGAGTTGAACAAAGTGACGATCAAGAACAAATACCCGTTGCCAAGGATTGATGACTTGTTGGATCAGTTGCAAGGAGCGAGAGTTTTCTCCAAGATCGACCTGAGATCTGGATATCATCAACTTAGAATTCGTGAGCAAGACATTCCTAAAACTGCGTTTAGGACCAGATATGGTCATTATGAGTTCGTAGTGATGCCTTTTGGACTTACGAATGCTCCAGCAGTCTTTATGGATCTGATGAATCGATGTTTTCACCAGTACTTGGATAAGTTCGTGGTGGTCTTCATCGACGACATTCTGATCTATTCTCCGAATGAAGAGGTGCACGAGGAACACCTGTAGATTGCTTTGTCAGTCCTTAGACAACATCAGCTTTATGCTAAATTGTCTAAGTGTGAATTCTGGATGAAGGAAGTGGCTTTCTTAGGCCATGTGATCAATGAGAAGGGGGTTATGGTTGATCCCCAGAAGATTGAAGCAGTGGCTAATTGGAAGCAGCCTCAGAATGTGAAGGAGGTGCGCAGTTTTCTTGGACTTGCCGGGTATTACAGACGGTTCGTGGAGGGGTTTTCAAAGACCGCTCTACCTATGACCAATTTACTCCGCAAAGTTCACAAGAAGTTTGTCTGGAATGACAAGTGCGAGGACAGTTTCCAGGAGTTGAAGCGACGGCTGACCTCGGCACCCGTGTTAGCACTCCCAGAGGGGAACGACGATTATGTGGTCTATAGTGATGCTTCAAAGTGTGGTCTTAGTTGTGTTTTGATGCAGAGGGGCGGAGTCATTGCTTATGCATCCATGCAACTCAAGACGTATGAAGAAAACTATCCGACACATGATCTTGAGCTAGCAGCGGTTGTCTTTGTGCTGAAGATTTGGAGGCATTACCTCTACGGTATAAGATGCCAAGTCTTCACTGACCACAAAAGTCTCAAGTATATATTTACTCAAAAGGAGCTGAATATGAGACAACGCCGCTGGCTAGAGTTGCTCAAAGACTACGACATGGAGTTGCTGTATCATCCGGGCAAGGCTAATATAGTAGCCGATGCACTGAGCTGGAAGACAACGCACGAGACTGTAGTTGCCCTACTTACTGCTCAGACCAAGCTAAACCAAGAGTCATGCGACATTGAAGTCTTGTATGACCAGCGTAGAGGGTACCTGAGTATGTTGGAAATTCAGGCTACACTGCTGGATCAGATCAAGGAAAAGTAAGTTGATGACATCGTCTTGGTGAAGCTAAGCAGTGAAGTGATGGATGGAAAAGCTCCCAGTTTTGTGATTCAGGATGATGGATCACTTTGGTTTCAGGATCGGATCCGTGTGCCTGACACAGAAGGTCTTCGTCAGTTGGTGATGAGAGAAGCTCATTCATCTGCTTATTCTGTGCATCCTGGCTCTAGCAAGATGTACAAGGATCTCAGGAAGAAGTTTTGGTGGCCAAACATGAAGTGGGACGTAGTAGACTTTGTGGTAAAGTGCTTAACTTGCCAGAAGGTCAAGATCGAACACCGCAGGCCAGGTGGTGAGTTGCTACCTCTCCCAGTGCCAGAATAGAAATGGGAGGACATTGCCATGGACTTCGTCACCGGGCTACCAAAAACTCGAAGTCAGAGAGATGCTATCTGGGTAATTTTGGATAGGCTTACGAAGAGTGCTCATTTTATAGCCATCAAGACCACATGGGAAACCCAGAAGTTAGCATAAGTCTACCAGAAGGAGATTTTCCGCTTACATGGCATTCCTAAGACCATTGTATCGGACCGAGATGGCGGTTTCATGTCAAGGTTCTGGCAGGAACTTCATAAGGCCATGGGAACCGAGTTGAGGTTCAGCACCGCGTTTCATCCTCAAACAGATGGTCAGTCTGAAAGGACCATCCAGACCCTGGAGGATATGCTTAGAGCTTGTGTACTCGATCGTCCGACTAGCTGGGAGGACAGCTTGAGTCTGATTGAGTTCACGTACAACAATAGCTGGCATGCTACAATCAAGATGGCTCCGTTTGAAGCTTTGTATGGTCGCAGATGCAGATCTCCGATTTGTTGGGATGATAATGCCGACAAAATTCTGCTTGGACCAGAGTTCGTCGAAAGGACGGCTTCAGACATTGCTTTGATCAGACAAAGGATGTTAACCGCTCAGAGTCGACAGAAGTCTTACGCAGATCGGAAGCGCAGGACTGTCGAGTTCGAGGTCGGTGACAAGGTTTTTGTCAAGGTATCGCCATCCAAAGGAGTTTTCAGGTTTGGTAAGCGTGGGAAGCTTAACCCTCGCTACGTGGGACCATTTAAGATTCTGGATAGAGTGGGATCTCTAGCGTACCGCTTGGCGTTGCCGCCATCGGCCCATCCAGTGCATAATGTGTTCCACGTCTCTTTACTCAGAAAGTATGTGCCAGATGAGTCTCATGTGCTGAGTTATGAGGACATCGAGATTCAAGCTAATGGTACTTATGAGGAGATGCCCGTGCGCATTTTGGAGCGTCGTGAGAAGCAGCTGCGTAGCAAGATCGTACCGTTGGTACGGATTCAGTGGTCCAAGTCTGGATCGGAGGAAGTTACTTGGGAAACGTGGGAAATCGAGTCAGATATGCTCAGGCGTTTTCCCGAGTTATTCTCGACCTAAGTTTCGGTGTTGAAACTTCTTTTAAGGGGGAGGAGATATGATACCCCGTATTTTTGTAAGCTATTTCTGGAGTTCCGGGATTTTTCCCGAGTACCCGTTATGTACGTCGGATTTAATTCAGAGAGTTTAAGACGTTCGGCAATGCTCTCTGTATCTGTAATATTTTTCTCAGTGAAATAAAATATAGACGACGTGCTTTGGATTTTAATACTCGTTCGCAACGATAATTTTATCCCAGGTTAATATCGTTTTCGTCTAAGAGCTGAGGAGGCGGTAAAGCCAAGGGCGGCGCCCGCCGTGAAGTGGCGGCGCCCGCCGTCGCAATGCTCGAGGAGCAGGCTGGGTCTTCTCCTAGCTGGGGACGCTAGGCCTATGGCGGTGCCCGCCGCATTTATGACGGCGCCCGCCGTCGTTGTTGTCCGGAGGTCCTTGCCCGAAGGTCGCCGGCGTGGCTCTGGCAGCGCCGGAGTAGCCCTTCGTAGGGCCATCATTGTGTTCCTGGCATTTGGCTATAAAATGAGGTGTTTGGGGAAAGGGTTTTGAGCTCAATCCACAGCCCAAGCACTCCCAAATTCTTGCCTCACCAAAGTTGTGCCTCGCCGGATTTCTGAAGCTTTCGCCGGAGGTTGTTTGGTGGTGTTTCCAGAGTGCCTTTGTGAAGCTTTTGGTAGCCTTGGAGGTTAGAAACCAAAGCAAGTCGAAGGAGGCCGAGTCGCTCGTGTTTTGGGTGAGTTTTCCCGCCGCTTCTGTCGTCTGAGTTCTTCACGGCGCCCGCCGTGATGAACTGCAGCGACCGCCGTGTTCTTCACGGCGCCCGCCGTGATGAACTGCGGCGACCGCCGTGTTCTTCACGGCGCCCGCCGTGATGAACTGCGGCGACCGCCGTGTTCTTCACGGCACCCGCCGTGATGAACTGCGGCGACTGCCACCAAGAACAGTGACCGCCGCCAGAGCCCAGAATGCCTCTTTGGCTTTTGGCTTTGATGGTCGTCGTTATGGCGTCGTTCCTTTCGTTTTCTTTCGTCGTTTTTAGATTCGTACTGTGGTTATGTCGGATCTAACTTAGGGTTCCTTTTATGGGTCGACTCGAAGGTCGTTGTGCTGTCGGAGCTATACCCGTGTCGAGCCCGGAATCCCGTCGTTGTCGTTAGGCTTTTCTGCGGATTAAGGCAAGTGGCGGTTCGCTCTTGCTCATCGTTTCCATATTTACATTGATTATCAGTTATTTCAATTGATTAATTAATTTGGAACGATTATTAATGTGTTTTTCTGGAAGTGATTTATAAACTATTTTGAAGATCATATAATAGGTTATATATCTGTTAGAACAGCGCTATTATTTGTGATCGCCTTTCGGGCCTTTATGTGGATTTATTCTGTAATTGTTATTGTGTTGTATCTGTGTGGTTAGCACTGTTAGTTAGGAATGTACTCGGACTTCGTCCGGTTGTTTCTTTATAATCTGGTATCGGGGTGGCTCGTCTCCATCTGGTACTATTCTAAGATCATGATCGGTCGCTTTCACAAGTGTGTAGAGGCAGGACACTTAGCTGGTGTCACAAACCTTCTGGTGTGCGTCACTCTCGACGAAACGTATACTAAGATGTGTCGTCCCAATGGTGGGGTACACATGTAAAAGTCTAATAATGTGATGTGTGTTTTGAAATATAAATCAGATAAGTGCTACTCGACGCACATAATTAATAAACATTCGGCGAGTAGTGCAGCTAAGTTATAGTGCAGCTAGGAAAACTCGTCTCGACTTTGATCATAGTACATTCTCTTTCCAATCTGGATTCGTTGTATGCGATGAGGTTGGTCGTGAACCGAAGCATCTCAGTCAACTTTTAAAATCATTGTTGTATGATTCTTTAAACATTCCAGATTTGTCATATTTCCTTAAAGACTCAATCTCTTGGAGTCTCTTTTCGAGTCGATATCTGTGAAGATTCAGTCTTCCAGAATCTTCTCTTGTGCATACCTCTTGTTGTTATTCCGTGAAAGTGTCGGGTTATGTATCGTTCCTTCGGTTATTATTCGAGGGACAATGATAGTAAACGGTTACGATCACTCGAACCATTCTGCTTTATACCCTTGCTAGTCTATTCAAGTAGACTAACCCACAAACTTTTTTCTCCACATGTGGGCTGGTGTCATCCGTTCGATTCGGCACATCAGACAGAAAGTAGTTCAGAAGAACAGAAGGACTATGGAGTCGACGGTGGTTTTTGAATATTTTAGCTATTTTATTAATCAGGTTGAGATCTCTTGGGCAATGACCAGTGTGGTCAAGACTTTTGTTTGGGCAATGTATTTTATAAAGACTTCCGCTGTACTCTAATTATGTCTTCTAAGACTTCCGCTGTATTTGGTTTAAACTCTGTGTTAGCCTATTCGGGATTGGGTTGTAATCCCGTAACTCATGTTTCCTTGACAATGTTATGTTTTGGAATTGAATGCTTTGATCATTATGTATCATTTGTATTTCATAAATTATATTTAAATGGTAAAGCCTTGGGTGATCTCGGTAAGGAACACTAGGGTCACTGGCGGTAATACCTTTCCAAAAGGTTTAAGTTTTGGGGGTGTTACAAGAATAAATACATACCTCGGGTTGCCTCCCAAGCAGAGCCTTGGTTAACGTCGTGGCTCGACTCATCTAAGGTGATCAATTGTCAACTTCGGGTTCAGTAAGGTTCGTCTCTTCTATGACGCTGGTGTCAAAACCTTCATTGTAAGGTTTCAACCTTTGACCATTCACCTTGAACACGGACTGCGCGTCCGTATCATACAGCTCCACTGCTCTGTGGGGGCAAATGCGAGCAACAAAATAGGGCCCGGCCCAACGGGATCGGAGTTTACCCGGAAAGAGACGAAGACGAGACAGAAATAAGAGGACTTTGTCCCCCGGCTTAAAATCCTTTCTCAAATTGTTTTTGTCGTGCCAGGCCTTGGTCTTCTCCTTGTAAGTGACTGCGTTATCATAAGCTTCAAGTCGCAGTTCCTCTAACTCTTGTAGCTGTAACTTGCGGAATTCTCCAACTTCATCAATTCGCATGTTGCAATTCTTTACAGCCCAGAATGCCCTGTGCTCAAGCTCCACTTGAAGGTGACAAGCTTTCCCGAACACCAATCTGTAGGGTGACATCCCGATGGGTGTCTTGTAAGCAGTACGATAAGCCCAGAGTGCATCATCGAGTCTCAAACTCCAATCCTTCCTATTTGGGGCCACCGTCTTCTCAAGGATTATTTTGATCTCTGTATTTGACACTTCAGCTTGCCCATTAGTCTGTGGATGGTAAGCGGTGGAAACTTTCTACGTGACATGATATTTCTTCAACAGGGCGCTCACGGTCCTATTGCAGAAATGAGTTCCCCTGTCACTTATCAAGGCCTTGGGGATTCCAAATCTAGAGAAAATTCGTTTCTTCAGGAAATCTGCCACCACTTTAGAATCATCAGTCTTGGTGGCCTTCGCTTCCACCCACTTGGAAACGTAGTCCACCGCAAGCAAAATATAAAAGTTCCCGAATGAATTAGGAAAAGGTCCCATAAAGTCAATGCCCCAAACATCAAAAATCTCGCAAAAGATCAATGATGATTGTGGCATCTCATTCCTTCGAGATATATTCCCAACTCTCTAGCATCGATCACAGGACTTACAAAAGGCGTATGCATCCAGAAAGATGGTTGGCCAATAAAACCCTGCGTCCAACACCTTTCTAGCAGTTTTATTTGCCCCAAAGTGGCCCCCACATGCATGAGAATGACAAAAAGCTAAAACAGATTGTACCTCATTATCCGGAAGACATCGACGGATTACCTGGTCAACATAGTGTCTCCAAAGATAGGGGTCATCCCACACATAGAATCGAGACTCACGTCGTATCTTGTCCTTTTGTGCTTTAGAAAAATTAGGCGGGAATTCATCTCGAACGAGAAAGTTTACCAGGTTAGCATACCATGGTTGAGTGTGTGGAGCCCAAGAAGTAATTCTTCAGAACCAAACTCGGATGATGAGCCGAAGGCATTTCCGCGGTCGCATACCTCATTCCGCGATCGCGGAGATTCTTCGAAAAATTTGACGAGACAAACAGAAGCTCCAGGAACTTTTCCGCGATCACGGAAAAATTTATGTAGAAGGCTTTGAAATTGGTGATAACTCAGGGGAATTTCTGCGGTCGCGGAAATTTATCCGCGATCGCGGAAAAGTTTATGTGGTGAGTCCGCACAATGTATCATCGGGAAAATCGCCATGTATCTGCGCCTCCTTCTTTGATATGTCTTCTTCATGTACGAACCTGCTTAAGTGATCAGCCACCAAGTTCTCGGCTCCCTTTTTATCCCTGATTTCCACATCAAACTCACTCAGCAGCAGTATCCATCGAATCAATCTTGGTTTTGCCTCTTTCTTCGTCAATAGATAACGAAGAGTTGCATGATCCGTATAGATGATCACTTTGGTGCCAAGTAGATATTGTCTAAATTTCTCCAAGGCAAATACGACAACTAGCAATTCTTTTTCAGTGGTGGAGTAGTTCCGCTACGCTCCATTCAGAGTCATGGACGCATAGTGAATCACATGAGAAGCTCTTGCTTCCTTTTTCCCAAGGACTGCTCCCACAGCATAATCGCTAGCATCGCACATTATCTCAAAAGGGACGGACCAATTTGGTGCTTGAATAATTGGTGCATGATAAGCACTACTTTGTAGGGCTTAAGTAAGAGTCTTTAGAGGGTTTATTGGTGTCATTCGGGTAGATCTAGGCACATTCATGTGCAAGGAGTTTGGAGGCGAAGTGTAGTGTTTATGGAGGTGTTTGAGTGATTTTGGATATCTAGGAGACACCGAAGAAGGAAGCCACCAAGGAAAGACGCCAAAGGAGTGAAGAGACGAGTTGAGGAGCGGTGTGAGAGATCGCAAGGAAGAGCCATAGATGAGGAGACGTTCTGGAGCCTTGCCGCACCCGCGCCGAAGGCCACCGCCGCCAGCGGTGGAAGGAGCAGAAAGAAGACAAGCTACTGTTAAATGGCCGCACCCAGCGCCAGCCTCACCGTACCCGCGGCGAGATCGTCAGAGAACTGGAGTTTCTGTAAAATGGCCGCACCCGGCGGTGGAGCCACCGCACCCGCGGTGGAGACGCGCTGAAAGTCTTTTATGAGTTTTCTTATTCCCGTTTTATTTTATTTCTGAAACTTTATTTCCAAGTTTGTTATTTTTCTTTTCTTTATTTTCTGAATTATTACTTTAGTATTTAAGTTAGGTTTAAGACTTTTTTAGAGGATCATCTATTTCTCTAACCCTAGTTGCCACCTTTCTACGTTTTTCTCACAAACCCTAATGGAGAACTAAACCTCCATTGTTGCACTTGACAGTTTGAAGCCAGCAATTGATTGGTTGTGAGTTTTCTACTCTTGTTCGTT
This sequence comes from Rheum nobile, assembly GCA_027886185.1. Taxonomy (NCBI): domain Eukaryota; kingdom Viridiplantae; phylum Streptophyta; class Magnoliopsida; order Caryophyllales; family Polygonaceae; genus Rheum; species Rheum nobile. The sequence continues at coordinate 7,419,737 of WOAB01000736.1, read as the reverse complement.
TTCCTATCTAGTTGGATTAATTCTCTTGTGCTTGATTGTTTATTGGTCTATGTTGATTTATCTAGATTGATCACCTAGGTTTATTGATATCTTCCTAATTGCTAGGACTTGTGATTCCGGGTTCGGGTTGCATATCTAGTAGCGAACACGATTGTGCGTATAGGGGATCCGAGCGCATAATTGTGAGAGAGAGTTAATTGCATGCTTATAGTAACGGGTTGTTTATATTGCATGTGTCTTGTTAATCCTTGGTTGAATGCTATTGCTTTATTGAGTTCTGAAGGTTTTCGGATTTGATTTAGTAATAAGTACTATTAGGGCTGGTAGAACTAATAGTTATCTAAGATCGGGATAAGAACAACTATAGGAAAGTTGAGAACTTGAGATTGATAGAATTCCGTGATCGACCTATCTATTGTTGTGTGGATCTCTGTTGAGTGTGGCGCTTTTTCCCTTATTATTTACAACCATTATTTGCGGACTGTTTATTTGCTTTCTTATTGCTTGTTACGAAACACAAACAAACCCCTCCCCCCCCTAGTTCCTAGTTGGTGATAACAAATTGCACAAATTGATAACCTGACTCTCTGTGGGATCGACCCTGTCTTGCTTACTATACTACTTAGTAGGTATTTTGGGATTTATTTGATAGGCATCACGACTTTAGCCCTGTCAAATTTGGCACCGTTGCCGGGGAGTCAAATTTTCTGTTTTTGTGATTTGTTTGTTACTAACCCTTGGTGTGGATCTATCTTATGGTCCACACTCATGCTACTAATTCACCGCTTCTTGATTTTGATCCAGAGATTGAGAGAACTCTTTCACAGGGTCGCAGAGTGAACCGCACTTTGGTTTTTGACAACCCTGCATTCGAGATGGGTGACGCTGATAGAACATTGAGACAGTTGACTGCACCGAACCTGCAGCAGCAACCGCTGGCTGTGGTGATCCCTGCTATGGGAGAGAACGTGAACTTTGAGTTAAAGCCGGGGCTGATTCATTTGCTCCCAACTTTCCATGGACTGGCTGGAGAGGACCCAATCAAGCATCTGGGTAAATTCCACACAGTCTGCATGAGCATGAAATCGGCAAATGTTACTGAGGAGCAGATAAAGATGAGAGCTTTTGGGTTCACCTTGAAGGACACTGCTGATGACTGGTATTACCATCTTCCTACTGGGAGCATTGACACGTGGACCAAGCTACACAAGGCTTTTCTTGAGAAGTATTTCCCTGCAAAGAAGGCAAACAGTTTAAAGAAAGTTATTAGCAACATTGAGCAGGAAGCTGATGAGAGCCTTTATGATTATTATGAGCGATTCAAGAGACTTTGCTCAAGCTGTCCATTCCACGGGTATTCCAACCAAGACCTGGTGCTTCATCTCTACAATGGGCTGCTCGACAATGAGAGGAGGATGGTTGACGCTGCATGTGGTGGCAATATTCTCAACACAACACCGGCAGCTGCTATGGAGAAGATTCAGGAGATGGCAGAGGGCACGAGAAATTTCGGTAGATCTTCTACCAAAAGAGGAGTCAATGCTGCTGACTCTAGTCGCTCTTCGTATGCCAATGATATTGCTGAGTTGAAGGACATGGTGAGGAGACTTACGCTGCAAGGAACTCCTCAACAACTAAAAGCGTGTGGGGTCTGTGCCGATCAATTCCACCCTACCGACGCTTGTCCTCAACTACAAGATGATGCACCCGCTGAAGTAAACGTTGTAGGAGGTTATGGCAATCCAAGACCTCGGCATGATCCCTACTCCAACACGTACAATCCGGGATGGAGAGACCACCCAAATTTCAGATGGAGGGATCAACCGAATCAACAACAACAACCTCAGTTTCAACCACAACAACAGCAAAGGCCGGCCTATGTACCAAGGCCGCAAGCACCACAACCCAATGCATCTCCCTCAACTGAAGATATGCTCAAAACACTGACGCAGCACTTCGCCACTCACATCCAAGCTACGATGTCGAGTATTAAGAATCTGGAGACACAGATGGGACAGATGGTTGAGGTAATTACAAGGATTGATCAGCGGAATTCGGGGAATCTACCATCTCAAACGGTAGTGAACCCGAAGGAAAACGTTAGCGCGGTCACCCTAAGAAGTGGGAAGCAATTGCATGTCGGTCCGAGTGCTGAAGAGGACGACTCAGAGAAAGAGAGTATTCTGGAGAATGACCGCACCTAGCGGCAAGGTGGCCGCACCCGCGGCGAGCACGAACTGGAACAACAGAAGGTTTTTGTAAATCGGCCGCACCCGGCGGTGGAACTTGCCGCACCCGCGGCAAGCGGTGATTTTTCTCGAGAAATTTCTGGGAGTCCACCGCACCCGGCGGTGACGTCTCACCGCACCCGCGGTGAGTCTTCTGGGACTGCTAATGAGCCTTACGTCGACGATTACGTTCGTCCATACTTCCCTCCTCTCGGTTCCGAGAAGCCACCCGCCCCTTTTCCAGAGGCGCTCAAGGAGAGAAGGGTAGTTGATGACAAGGACCTCTTTGAGACATTCAGCAAGTGCGAGGTCAACATCCCATTGCTCAAGCTAGTGAAGAGCATCCCCAAGTATGCTAGGTTCTTGAAGGAGCTTTGCACGATAAAGAGGAACCAAAAGCTGAAGGGCAAACAAAAGGTCAAGGTGAGCGAGCGCGTCTCTGCAGTGTTCCAACGGCGTATGCCCACGAAGTGCACCGATCCAGGTATGGTGAGCATTCCCTGTGTTATAGGTGATACTAAATTTGATAGAGCTATGCTTGATCTAGGAGCTTCTATTAATGTGTTGCCTTTCTCTCTCTATAAATCTCTTGGATTGGGACCTTTGCATGAAACAGGAATTGTTGTGCAACTTGCTGATAGGTCTAGTGTTTACCCTAAGGGGGTAGTTGAGGATGTCTTGGTCATGGTTGACAATTTGATATTCCCTGCTGATTTCTTTGTCCTAGATATGGAACATGATGAGCATGCGGCCCCTATTCTGCTAGGAAGGCCTTTCTTAAAAACTGCTAGGACTAAGATAGATTATGTAAGTGGGACACTTACTATGGAATTCGATGGGGAGGTGGTTCAATTCAACATTTATGATGCTATGAAACACCCTATTGATGACCATTCTTTGTGCTCTATTGATGTGATTGAACCCATTGTACAAGATGTCTTTGATATTTCTGGTATTGATGAGTTGCAATCTATTATTGAGAATGACATAGATGAGTTCCACACGGAATATGCTTTGTCAACTAACATGCAGGCAGTCTTATCTCAGATAGAGGTAAACGGTAAGCTTCCTATTGAACCTTTGGGCATTGGCCCCACCTTGCTAACATCGTGCGAGAAGCTCGTTCCTTCTGTTGTGCAAGCTCCCGAGAGTGAACTCAAGCAACTCCCGGATCACCTCAAGTATGCTTTTCTTGGAGTCAACGACACTTTGCCAGTCATTGTGTCTAGTAAGCTTTCAAAGGAGCAAGAGGAGAAGTTAGTGGAGATCTTGAAGGAGCACAAAGCTGCGCTGGGATGGACCATTGCCGATATCAAAGGGATTAGTCCCTCAACATGTATGCATCGGATCCTCCTAGAAGATGACGCCAAGCCGTCCAGACAACCACAGAGGAGATTGAACCCACCCATGATGGAGGTGGTGAAGAAGGAGGTGCTGAAACTCCTTCAAGCGGACATGATCTTCCCTATTTCCGACAGTCGTTGGGTCAGCCCCACTCAGGTTGTTCCCAAGAAGGGAGGTATTACAGTGGTTGAGAACCAACAAGGAGAGTTGGTCCCTACAAGGACGGTGACGGGCTGGCGAGTTTGCATTGATTACCGCAAGCTGAACGCGGTAACTCGAAAGGATCACTTCCCTTTGCCATTCATCGATCAAATGCTAGAACGCCTTGCTGGGCGCCCCTACTACTGCTTTCTAGATGGATATTCAGGATACTTCCAGGTGGCCATAGCGCCAGAAGACCAAGAGAAGACTACATTTACATGTCCTTTTGGCACTTTTGCATACCGCAGAATGCCTTTTGGATTATGTAACGCACCCGGTACTTTTCAATGATGTATGGTTAGTATCTTCTCTGAGTATATTGAGAATTTTATTGAGGTATTCATGGATGATTTTACGGTATATGGGGATAGCTTTGATAAATGTTTGGACCATTTGACGCTTGTGCTTAAAAGATGTGTTGAAACTAACTTAATTTTAAATTCTGAAAAGTGTCATTTTATGGTTGAACAAGGGATTGTGTTAGGTCATATTATCTCTGCTAAGGGTATTGAGGTCGATAAGGCGAAGATTGATGTAATTCAGTCTCTGCCTTATCCTACTAATGTGCGTGAAGTTCGTTCCTTCCTAGGCCATGCAGGTTTCTATCGCAGGTTTATCAAGGACTTTTCCAAGATCTCATCACCCTTGTGCGAGCTGCTGAAGAAAGAGGTGACATTTGATTTGAATGAGGAGTGCAAGAGGGCGTTTGATTGCTTGAAAGAACGCCTGACAAGTGCACCAATCATCCAAGCACCGGACTGGTCAAAACCGTTCGAGATCATGTGTGATGCCAGCGATTATGCAGTTGGAGCAGTTTTGGGATAGAAAGAGGGAAGAGCCTCTCATGTGATTCACTACGCGTCCATGACTCTGAATGGCGCACAAAGAAACTACTCCACTACTGAGAAGGAGATGCTGGCTGTGGTGTTTGCCTTGGAGAAATTCAGGCAATATCTTTTGGGAGTGAAGGTGATTATATACACGGATCACGCCGCCCTTCGTTATCTAATGACGAAGAAGGAGGCGAAGCCGCGATTGATTCGATGGGTTCTCCTGCTGAGTGAGTTCGATGTGGAGATACGGGACAAGAAAGGAGCGGAGAACTTGGTGGCGGATCATTTGAGTAGGTTGGTGAACGAGGAGGACAAGCCCGGGAAGCAAACTCCCATCCATGGAAACTTCCCGGACGACACCCTTTTTCGAGTGGATATTCTGGAACAACACCGCACCCGGCGGCAAGACAACCGCACCCGCGGCGGGGAGACAGAACCACAAGCCCAAGTTTCTGCTATTTGGCCGCACCCGGCGGTATCACCTGGCGCACCCGCGGCGAGTGGTCATTTTTCTGGCGAGTTCTCTGTTATTTGGCCGCACCCGGCGGTGACACATGCCGCACCCGCGGCGAGAGAGACAGATCGAGATTTTTGTGCTGTGAGCGCCTCTTCGCTCGAGGCGTACTTCCACAGGTCCGCTCTCGGGATTCGGTCCTTCCGGCCATGGTACGCCGACATCGTGAACTACTTGGTTTGTGGGGAATTTCCCCCGAATCATACCAAGGCGCAACGGGATAAGGTGCGGAGAGAAGCTCGGTACTACATCTGGGACGATCCTTATCTCTGGAGACACTGTGTCGATCAGGTAATCCGTCGATGTCTTCCGGATAACGAGGTACAATCTGTCCTTAGCTTTTGTCATTCTGAAGCATGTGGGGGTCATTTTGGTGCGAATAAGACTGCTAGAAAAGTATTAGATGCAGGTTTCTATTGGCCCCACATTTTCAGGGATGCGTTTGCGTTTTGCAAAGTTTGTGATAGATGTCAGAGGATGGGGAATATTTCTAGGAGGAATGAGATGCCTCAGTCTTCTTTGATTTTTTGTGAGGTCTTTGATGTGTGGGGTATTGATTTTATGGGACCCTTTCCTAGTTCTTGTGGGAACCTATATATTTTGCTTGCGGTGGACTACGTTTCCAAGTGGGTGGAAGCGAAGGCCACCAAGACTGATGATTCTAAAGTTGTGGCAGGTTTCTTGAAAGAGAACATTTTTTCCAGGTTTGGGATCCCCAAGGCTTTGATTAGTGATCGGGGAACCCATTTCTGCAACAAGACTGTGACCGCCCTGCTGAAGAAATATCACGTCACACAGAAGGTTTCCACTGCCTATCATCCACAGACCAATGGGCAGGCTGAGGTGTCCAATAGAGAGATCAAGACGATTCTTGAAAAGACAGTGGCACCCAATAGGAAGGACTGGAGTTTGAGGCTGAACGACGCATTGTGGGCTTACCGCACTGCCTACAAGACTCCAATTGGGATGTCTCCTTTCCGGCTCGTATTTGGCAAAGCTTGCCATCTACCTGTGGAGCTGGAACACAAGGCATGGTGGGCGGTGAAGAAGTGCAACATGCAGATTGATGAGGTAGGAGAGTTTCGCAAGCTTCAGCTGCAAGAGTTGGAGGAGTTACGCCTTGACGCATACGACAACGCTGTCATCTATAAGGCGAAAACCAAGGCATGGAATGACAAGAATATCTTGCGAAAGGACTTCTACCCCGGTGATAAAGTCCTTTTGTTTCAATCTCGCCTGAAACTCTTTGCGGGAAAGCTGAGGTCGAAGTGGATAGGACCATATATTATCGCAGAGGTCTACCCACATGGCGCCGTTGACCTGATCGAGCCGACAACCCAGAAGACATTCAAGGTCAATGGTCAAAGGTTAAAACCTTACCATGAGGGTTTCCCCACTGAGGCGATTGATGAGATGGCTCTAGAGGAGCCAAGTGCTGAAAATGAATAGACGAGAGTCTACGTCGAGCCAACGACGTGAACCAAGGCGCTGCTCGGGAGGCAACCCGAGGTATTGCTTTCTTTCCTTTTCTTTTGTCTTTTCATCTTTAAGAGCTTAGTTAGGTAGATGCTTTCTTTCTTTTCGATTTCGCCTGCGAACTAACTTGCAGGTTCGAAGAATAAGACGAATGGAGTTCCTGGAGGCCCACCGCACCCGGCGGCCACATCACCGCACCCGCGGCAAGCCCCCTGTAGCATCGTTCAAAAAAAAAAAAAAATTTGTGGGCCCCGGCCGGTACTACCTCCTTCCTCTCCTTCTCTAACCTAACCCCTCTCCCTCACCTCTCTTCCTCACAATCCCCCTCACGACCTCCCTTTGCCTCCTCTCAACCCAAATTCCCCCATACCCCAAACACCCACCCAATCCACACCTTTCTCGTCCAAATCTCGCCATTTCCTCCACATACCCGTAATCCCGCAGCAAATCCAACCTTTCTCACCAAAAACCCCATCTCCAAACCACACCTTCAACCCCATAACCATAACACCGCACCCACCAAGATCCACCGCACCCGCGACGGATCTGAACCACCCAAGCCAAATCAACCCTCCCCAAGCCGAGACCCAACCCCTAGACCCAACCCCGGCTCGTGGAAGGCGAAGGAGATTCAAGGAAGCCATTTTCGCTCGCTCGAAAAATTGCCCAGACGCACCGCACCCGGCGGCATCCCTCTCACCGCACCCGCGGCGAGACTACCAGTGCCTGCTTTCTGTTATTTGGCCGCACCCGGCGCCGCCCTCACCGCACCCGCGGCAGACCTCCAGCAGCTTTTCCGTCTTCGTTTCGTGAGTCCTCCTTTGCCTCTTGCTCTCTACATCGTTAATTCATAGCATGTCGAGATCGAGGAGAGTCGGGATGACCGATACAGAGAAGGAGAAATTGGTGATTGTCAATAAGCGGGCTGTGGTCCCGACTAAGTTCCTGGATAGGGGAACTCTTGAGGCTCTGGGGCTACTCGATTGCATGCAGATGTGTTTGGAGAAGATGGGCCTGGGGGGTTTTATTGATGTGTTTGCCCCCACATTCGAGACTCTGTCGAGGCATTTCATCTCCACGTTTAGACTCACCATGGATGGTGAGAATCTTGTCTCGATCGCATTCAAGTATAAGGGGAAAGAGTACTCGGTAGACGCTGAGCAGGCGAGGGCTGCTATCGGGGTAACAAGGCCCCCCACTGATGAGTGGATGAAGGGAACGAGCGAGGCCGCTCTGGTTGACTTCTGGGTGGGAGCCACTGGGCAGACATACCACGTGGGTGACGAATACAGTAACAAGTTTACTCACCCATGTCTGCGACTGCTCCACAAGTTGATTATAGGGACGTTGCTGGGACACAAGGAGGACAACAAGGTCCCCCTGAAGGACCTCCACTGGCTATACTATGCCTTGCCCCAGGCTACATTTGTCCCGGACTGGCTGACGCTCATCCTCGAGGCCCTCCGGAGGATCCGCCGGGGAGAGAGGCGGGACATTGTTCAGGGTGGTTTGATCACCCGTATTGCTGAGACAGCCCTCCAGGTGGAGGATAGCGAGGAGCCCATCATCTCGCACGTGTTCGACGTCACCCGGCTGAAGGCGAATCACATGTTGCGGGTGACGAGGAAGCAGACATTCTGGTGCTCCTACTCTGACAGGAGCCACCTCATGTTCCTCCCGAGAGAGATCCCATACAGCTCCACATACAGGGGATGGTACATGCATCCCGACCCCACCCCAACTCCATTGGGGACGGTTGCGGCAGATTTTGTGGACGAGGGGGCCAAGCCTCGACAGAAGAGGAGAGCTGCTGGTAGCTCGAGCCAGGCCCCTGCTGAGGATGAGGAGATGGACGCTGCTGGCCCGGATGCCCCACCTATGGACCCATGGCAGGATATGATGTATCGCCAGATGGAGGCGATGAGTCTGCAGCAGCAGACTTGGCAGCAGGGCTTTGACAACCGTTTTGACGGGTTCCAGAGCCAGGCCTTCCAGCGGTTGGACAGGCAGGACGAGAGGTTGGAGCAGATGGATGAGCGGCTCCAGAGGCTAGGGGAGCAGCAGACACAGTATTTCGGCCAGTACCCTTGGCCGCAGGGCCCACCACCGCAGTGAGTTTACTTTCTTTTCCCCCTTTATTATGATTGTCTTCTATTTACACATTGAGGACAATGCGCACTTCAAGCATGGGGGAGGGAGTAGATTCATTACTTATCGTTATGTACAGTTTTAGTTTCCACTCTTTGTGTTTTTGTACAGTTCTCGGATTCTGCATTGCATTCTATTTTCTATTCTAAAAAAAAAACAAAAAGCAAAAAACAAAAAAACAAAAAACAAAAAAAAAACGAAAAAAAACGAAAAAGCCAAAAAGATGAGAAAAGGCAGAGAAAATCCTGGGATGAGTTGAAAACCCGAAAGGGCAACTCAGGTAAAAAGCAGGTGACCCGGACAAGTGCTAGACTGGGGTAATATGAGGTCAAGAGTGACGTGAGCTTATGTGAGCACATCTATGAAAAAAATATGAGTGGCTTGGTGAAAACCCGAAAGGGCGCCTTGGGAAAATGAGCGGAAAAGAAGAAGAGTGATTTTAGGATTTCTCTTTATTCTTGGCGAGGCGTCATAAGAAGAGGAGTCAAAGAAGGATTGTCGGGTAGGTCACTCTGGGAGGCATAAGGAGTCATAGATGGAGGCTAGGATTAGAGGTTACTCACACTATTGGATGTCCGGGTTAAGCTTGGGGGAAGTACTCTGCTTGCCCCCAGGTTTGTTGATGATGAGGATGTGTTGTAGATGAGATTGGCACCAGGAGTTTTGGCATGGTTTAGGTGACTTTTAGTTGGAGGATATGCTTCCTGAGACCTTGGGTGCTGCATTGGAGGAGTAGACTCTTTATTAGTTTACTCGAGGACGAGCAAAGGTCTAAGCATGGGGGAATTTGATAAGCACTACTTTGTAGGGCTTAAGTAAGAGTCTTTAGAGGGTTTATTGGTGCCATTCGGGTAGATCTAGGCACATTCATGTGCAAGGCGTTTGGAGGCGAAGTGTAGTGTTTATGGAGGTGTTTGAGTAATTTTGGATATCTAGGAGACACCGAAGAAGGAAGCCACCAAGGAAAGACGCCAAAGGAGTGAAGAGACGAGTTGAGGAGCGGTGCGAGAGATCGCAAGGAAGAGCCATAGACGAGGAGACCATCTGGAGCCTTGACGCACCCGCGCCGAAGGCCACCGCCGCCAGCGGTGGAAGGAGCAGAAAGAAGACAAGCTACTGTTAAATGGCCGCACCCAGCGCCAGCCTCACCGCACCCGCGGCGAGATCGTCAGAGAACTGGAGTTTCTGTAAAATGGCCGCACCCGACGGTGGAGCCACCGCACCCGCGGTGGAGACGCGCTGAAAGTCTTTTACGAGTTTTCTTATTCCCGTTTTATTTTATTTCCGAAACTTTATTTCCAAGTTTGTTATTTTTCTTTTCTTTATTTTCTGAATTATTACTTTAGTATTTAAGTTAGGTTTAAGACTTTTTTAGAGGATCATCTATTTCTCTAACCCTAGTTGCCACCTTTCTACGTTTTTCTCACAAACCCTAATGGAGAACTAAACCTCCATTGTTGCACTTGACAGTTTGAAGCCAGCAATTGATTGGTTGTGAGTTTTCTACTCTTGTTCGTTTTCCTATCTAGTTGGATTAATTCTCTTGTGCTTGATTGTTTATTGGTCTATGTTGATTTATCTAGATTGATCACCTAGGTTTATTGATATCTTCCTAATTGCTAGGACTTGTGATTTCGGGTTCGGGTTGCATATCTAGTAGCGAACACGATTGTGCGTATAGGGGATCCGAGCGCATAATTGTGAGAGAGAGTTAATTGCATGCTTATAGTAACGGGTTGTTTCTATTGCATGTGTCTTGTTAATCCTTGGTTGAATGCTATTGCTTTATTGAGTTCTGAAGGTTTTCGGATTTGATTTAGTAATAAGTACTATTAGGGCTGGTAGAACTAATAGTTATCTAAGATCGGGATAAGAACAACTATAGGAAAGTTGAGAACTTGAGATTGATAGAATTCCGTGATCGACCTATCTATTGTTGTGTGGATCTCTGTTGAGTGTGGCGCTTTTTCCCTTATTATTTACAACCATTATTTGCGGACTGTTTATTTGCTTTCTTATTGCTTGTTACGAAACACAAACAAACCCCCCCCCCCCCCCCTAGTTCCTAGTTGGTGATAACAAATTGCACAAATTGATAACCTGACTCTCTGTGGGATCGACCATGTCTTGCTTACTATACTACTTAGTAGGTATTTTGGGATTTATTTGATAGGCATCACGACTTTAGCCCTGTCAGTGCACTAGTGAGGCGAGCTTTCAATTCATCAAATGCCTTCTTGCCCTCATAGTTAAGCTCAAAATGCACCTCCTTCTTCAGCAGCTCGCATAGGGGTGATGAGATCTTTGAAAAATCTTTAATAAACCGGCGGTAGAAACCTGCATGGCCTAAGAAAGAACGCACTTCACGCACATTAGTAGGATAAGGTAAAGGATGAATTACATCAATCTTTGCCTTATCGACCTCAATATCTCTAGCCGACACTATATGTCCTACCACAATGCCTTGTTCAACCATAAAATGACACTTTTCAGAGTTAAGAACCAAGTTGGTTTCCATACATCTTTTATGCACAAGTGATAAGTGGTCTAAACATGCATCAAAACTATCACCATGGACTGTGAAATCATCCATAAAGACCTCAATAAACTGCTCTACATACTCAGAAAAAATGCTTACCATACACCTCTGAAATGTCCTGGGTGCGTTACACAACCCGAATGGCATCCTGCGATATGCAAAAGTACCAAAAGGGCATGTAAATGTGGTCTTCTCTTGATCCTCAGGTGTTATGGCCACCTGAAAATAAGCTGAGTATCCATCCAGAAAACAATAATAGGGGCGACCAGCAAGTCGCTCAAGCATTTGATCAATAAAGGGCAAAGGAAAATGATCCTTTCTAGTTACCGCATTCAGCTTACGGTAGTCAATGCATACTCTCCATCCAGTTTGCACTCGGGTGGGGACCAACTCTCCTTGTTGGTTCTCCACAACTGTGATGCCTCCCTTCTTTGGAACAACTTGTGTCGGACTCACCTACTTACTGTCAGAGATAGGAAAAATCATCCCTGCCTGTAAGAGCTTCAACACCTCTTTTTTCACCACCTCCATCATTGGTGGGTTCAGTCTTCTCTGTGGTTGCCTGGATGGTTTAGCTTCTTCCTCCAGCAGAATCCTATGCATACATGTAGTGGGACTAATCCCCTTGATGTCGGCAATGGTCCATCCCAGAGATGTCTTGTGTTCCTTGAGCACTACCACCAATTTTTTCTCTTGATCCTTGGAAAGCTTGTTAGAGATAATGACCGATAATGTGTCACCCATTCCTAGGAAAGCATACTTGAGGTGGTTTGGTAGCGGCTTGAGTTCAATCTCTGGTGCCTGCACAATGGAAGGTAAAAGCTTCTCGCTTGGCACTGTTAGTGGAATGGAGCCACCGCCCAAAGGTTTGAGATGAGGCTTACCATAGACATCCAAGTGTGCCATAGTTTCCTGCAGGTTAGTAGATAAAGCAAAATCTACCTATGGATCAACTATTTCATTCTCTAAAATAGAGTATAACTCATCTGAGCCAGTAGTATCAAAGACATCTTGCACAATAGGATCAATCACATCAATAGCACACAGAGAATGATCATCAATGGGGTGTTTCATAGCATCATATATGTTGTACTCCACCTTTTCCCCATCAAATTCCATAGTAAGGGTTCCACTACTTACATTAATCTTTGTCTGGGATGTTTTCAAAAATGGCCTACCTAACAATATAGGGGTTGCATGCTTATCGTGATCCATATCAAGCACGAAGAAGTCGGCAGGAAAAATCAAATTATCAACCATTACAAGGACATCTTCAACTACCCATTTTGGTTATACATTAGATCTATCAGCCAATTGGACAACTACTCATGTCTCATGCAATGGTCCTAATCCTAATGATTCATACAAAGAATAAGGCAAGACATTTATAGATGCACCTAGATCTAGCATAGCTTTCTCAAATTTAGTGTCACCTATTACACATGGAATACTAAACATGCCTGGATCACCACACTTTTTAGGCATACGCCTTTGAAAAACAGCAGAAACATGTTCGTTCACCTTAACCTTTTGCTTTCCCTTCAATTTCTGATTTCTTTTGATGGTACACAGTTCTTTCAGAAACTTAGCATAGCGAGGAATACTCTTGACAAGTTTGAGTAAGGGAATGTTTACCTCGCATTTACTGAAGGTTTCAAAGATCTCCTTGTCGTTCTCCGGCCTTCTCTTGTCCTTTAGTGCCTCAGGGAATGGCGCGGGTGGCTTCAGCGAACCGAGCGGAGGGAAGTCAGGCCGAACATAATCACCAAGGACTTCAGCAGGTGAGCCGCGGTCGCGGATTGGGTCCCACAATCGCGGAATTTCTTCGGGATGTTCTGGGACGCCAGGAAATTTTCCACGGTCGCGGATTTCTGGCCGCGATCGCGGAAAACATTCGACAATTTCTTCTGCTCCAGAAGTTATACCTCGATCGCAGAAATCTGGCCGCAATCACGGAAAATCGCCGTTTTTTTCTTCTTCTTCAGTGATGATTCCGCGGTTGCGGATTTCTGACCGCGGTCGTGGATTTCTGACCGCGATCGCGGATTTTCCTCTGTAGCATCCGTTACTTCTTTCGTTTGGGTTCCACTCCTCAGCGTCATCGCAAAGGCGTTCTCCCTCGGGTTGTCTACCGTTTGAGATGGTAGTTTCCCCGAATCCCTGGCCTCCAACTTACTCAATCCTTGAGCGAATTGTCCAAACTTATTTTCCAAATTCTGAATGCTAGACTTCCTCTCCTGATTTTGTTGGACCATGGTGTTTGCCAACGTTGTAACACTCTGAGTGAGAGCACTATTTTGTTGGACCATAGTGTTTGTCAACGTCGATACGCTTTGGGTGAACGATTCGATCATGTCCTCAACGGACATAGATGAACTTGAGCTTTGGCCTTGAGTTCTAGGGTCATATTGTTCTCTCAATTGTTGTTATTGACTTCTAGGCTGCTGAAATTGTTGTAGGTGCGGTGGAAACTGTGGTGGCCTCTGTTGAAACTCGTGATTATCCTGGCCTTGAGGAGGGTGCTGCTGATTTCCGTATCTCAAATTGGGGTGATCTCTCCACCCTGGAGTGTAAGTGTTGGAGTACGGGTCATATCTTGGCCACTGCGGACCAAAACCTCTTATAGCGTTTAGTTCAGCTGCAGGTTCAGGAAGTGTTGGGCACTCGTCAGTGGGGTGCAGTGGATCATAACAGATTCGGCAGGCCTTAGTTGCCCTCGCTGCATAGGGGCTCACCCTTTTGTTGAATTGTCTTGAGCTCTCAGATAGCTCAAAGAATAACTCGAATGCGTCAGCTGGCGTCTTGTTTAGAATGCTACCGTCACAGGCTGCGTTTACTATTATGTGCTCATCCTCAAGAAGCCCGCCATATAGATATAGAACGAGATCTTGGTCAGAAAAGCCATGGTAGGGGCAGCTAGATATCAACCTCCTGAATCTCTCATAATATTCATACAACGTCTCAGTAGCATGTTGTTCGATGTTGCTAATGCTTCTCTTCAGGCTATTGAGTTTCGTTGCAGGGAAGTACTTCTCAAGAAAGGCTTTCGTCATCTTCGCCCATGTATCTATGCTTCCCGGAGCCAAATAATAGAACCAATCATTGGCCGCATCCTTCAGAGAGAAAGCAAAGGCCCTCAGCTTGATTTGGTCCTCAGTGGCGTTCCTCGGCTTCATGCTGGCACAGATAGAGTGGAATTCAGAAAGATGCTTATTGGGGTCTTCTCCACTCATCCCATGAAAGCGGGGTAGTAAATGGATCAACCCAGATTTTAGCTCAAAATTCACGCCCTCTGCAAGCTCTGGAAACTGCACAGCCAACGGTTGTTGTTCGAAGTTCGGGGCAGTCAACTGCCTCAAAGTCGGTGCTTCTCCAGCCATTTCTATATCAAAATCAATAAAGGAAGAGTTAGTAGCACGGGTGTGGACCATAAGATAGGTCCACACAAAAGTTGGCACACAAACAAACACAAAGAACAATTAGAACTTGCCTCCCCGGCAACGGCGCCAATTTGATAGACGCTAAAGTCGTGATGCCTAATCAAAATAAATCCTCAAGAACCTAACTAAGTATAGTAGGCAAGCAAGGGTCGAATCCCACAGGGAGGAAGTAATCTTTCTAAATGCACAAATGTCTGCCAAAGTAACAAAGGGGGGTTTCTTGGTTTGATTGCAAGTAATTAAACAAAGTAAAGTAAAACAAAGATTGTAATCAATCGGGAAAAAGTACTTAGCCAGACAAATATCCACCATTCATTTGATTGGTTGATCCTAGATTATCTCTAATTCCTTCCTATGAATGTTCCTATTCCTTTTCTTAAGTTATAAACAGGACAAACAGACCCTTAGAATACTAACTATCAAATAACCAGAAAAACCTCCAGATTCAATTCAACAGCAGCAAGAAGCACAAGAATTTCAATAGATACATGCAAGAGTAGCAAATAGTCATACAATTGCATGCAATTAATTCTCTCCACAATAAACAAGCCCAAACAGTTCTTAGAATATTGCAGTTGCTACTTATGAATTAGGTAACTCAAACAGTAATTACCAAACCCTAGCAATAGACAATTACTAATATCAACTAGATGATCAGACCAGTCAAATCAGTAAGAATCAATGGGATGAAGCACAAGAGAATCAATACATTCAAAGGAAAAGAAATAGAGTTATAACCTCACAACCATGATTCAAACGAAGGCTTCAATCGTCGGACTAAGCAAAAGTTGTTTAGTTCTTCATAGTCTTGAAACGTAAAACTCAAAGGAAAAAACAATTTAAACTAGATACTAAGATCAAACGTAAGATAAAATCCAAATGGCTGCTAACAACTTAGGTTAAATAACCTAGCAAGCCTAAAACTAAAAATAGGAAATAATATCTTTTCCATAAAAGAATAAAACGGAAATAAAAGAAATAAAAGAAGTAGGAAATAAAATATAAAAAGCAATCTTCGGATGAAAGGAATCTAGCGCGTCTGACGATGGTATTTCCGCGACCGTGGAGGATTTTCCGTGACCGCGGAAAATTCAATTTATTTATCGCTGCTCTCGACTTTTCCGCGACCACGGCTTGGACGTCCGCGACTGCGGATCTTCTTTGTTGCTCTTGTTGTCTTTGTCTTCCTTCCGTGACCGCGGCAGTGATATCCGCGACCGCGGACAAGCTTCTGTAGCTTTCTCCTGGCTCCTTCTTCTTCTTCTCTCGTGGCTTTCTTCTCTATCGTCATTAAGTCTTCAATTAACATCTTCTAAACCACCAATATCATACTTCACAATTGTGCTATAAATTCATCCAAATGGTACCCAAAACTTCGGTAACAACTCCTAGTTAAACCCTACAAAGTAGCGCTGATTGCCTCGGCCGTACCACCAGTTTCCATCGCGACGCCCGCGCAAGCTTCGACTTCAACCACGGCGCCTGCCCTAGCATCCGCGCCTTGCGCGATGATTGCCTCGGCTCTCAATTCCATGACTGCGCCAGCGTTAAACGCAAAACTCGCTCCATCACCCACTGTGACACATGTGTCGGTTTGTGTATTTGGTGCGCTGGCCGATACACATATTCTCCCCTTGGCGAGGACGCCAAGGGGAGAATGTGTGTATCGGCCAGCATGCAGCACCGGCAACGCGTCCATGGTGACCGCGTCCCTGGCGTCCCCCATGGCGCCACTGCCTATGTTCCCTATTATCTTATGCTATTTCTACTTTGAGGTTATTTGTTCGGATATTTTGATACTTTCAGTATTGAGGTTATTTTCCTATTTTTAGTCATTTCCATATTTAGAATTTCTATTGTTATGGATCACATGTATGGACATCGGCCCAATGGACTACTCGGCCCATGACCGAGTATCTAGCACAAGCCTCCATCGGCTTCATTTGTGGTCACGCTTAGTTCAATTGCTTAATTTTAAAGTCGAGTTTCTCATTGATTAAGCATGGGAGTCAACCTAGTTACTTGTTCGATTCAACCATAAGACAATCACGTTCGTCTAGATCCGAGGCCATCACGTTGGTTCTCGATTCTCACTCGCCCTACCCTCGATCCGTTCGAGTACAAGTGCATCATTGGTTGTCACCTTGTGGAAGCCATCACTTAGCCTCCAGCACAAGCAACGCGTCCATGGCGATCGCGTCCCTAGCGTCCCCCATGGCGCTCAATGCCATGACCGTGCCAGCGTAAAACACAAAGCTCGCTCCAGCACCCATTGTGACGCACATGCCAGTTTATGTATTTGGCGCGTATCCCCGCCCCACTCTCTTCTTTTAGAAGGGGATACACGCTACTAGACTCGTTTGTTCTCCCTTAATCCTCCACGCACGAAGCGAGGACACTTTGTATCAAAGAAGGGGAGAATCATGTGTATCGGACAACCTACAGCACCGACAACGCGTCCATGGCGACCACGTTCCTAGCGTTCTCCATGGTGCCACTACCTATGTTCCCTATGATCTTATGCTATTTCTATTTTGAAATTATTTGTTCGAATATTTTGAGACATTCTGTTTTGAATTTATTTTCCTCTTTTTAGTCATTTTCATATTTAGCATTTCTATTGTGGGCATGTATGGATCATATGTTGTGGACATCGGCCCAACGGACTACTCGGCCCATGGCCGGGTATCTAGCACTAATTAAAGCCTCCATTGGCTTCATTTGTAGTCACGCTTAGTTCAATTTCTTAATTTCAAAGTTGAGTTTCTCCTTGATTAAGCATGGGCATCAACCTATTAACTTGTTCGATTCAACCACAAGACGATCGCGTTCGTCTAGATCCGAGGCCATCATGTTGGTTCTTTATTCCGACTCGCCCCACCCTCGATCCGTTCAAGTACGAGAGCATCGTTTGCTGCTACCCCGTGGAAGCCATCACTTATCCGAGCACGCAAAGAAGATCCGTTCGAGTTCGATTGTTCCTTGACCACGATCTGGCACCATAGGCGAGACGAGGCATCGATTCTTATTAACTGGTATCCAGAGACTCCAACGGTCAAGGTTAAGTCTTTTCTTCTTAGTCTACTTTTTTCTCGCCCATGCCTCCATCGATCCACCATACCACCACCGCCATCTCCGCAAGCTTTATCTTCCGCAAAAAACATCACCTTTCTCCATTGTCGCCGCTCCCCTAGCCCTAGGACTCCCATGTCTCGTCCTCATCCAAGACAAAAATTTACCTATAACAAAAACAAAAAAAAACTAACCGATTCCCGCTCACCCCACCCTCGATCTGTTCAAGTACAAGAGAATCTTTGGCTGCCACCTCGTGGAAGCCATCACTTATTAGAGCACGCGAAGAAGATCCGTTCGAGTTTGATTGCTCCTTGACCACGATACGGCACCATAGGCGAGACAAGGCATCAAATCGTATCATCGAGTCTTTGGAAATTGAGTTCGTGAGTTGAAGTGGTAGGAGTGATTCAAGACAGATTGGGATGTTTGGGGTTAGGTATGAGCTACATTTGTAAGCGAACAATAAATTAGTAAGATAAGTAGACCTCTTCCTCTGTAGTGAAAGCTAGAAGATAGTGGCTTTTCTCTAAGTAGCTAGTTGGCTATTTGGAGTTTTGCACTCTAAGTATTGTGTTCGAAAATTCATCTTAATTTCTTGTTTTATTCCGCTACATATTTTGTGGGAACAAAGCAGCTCACACGTAACATTAACGATCCAACATACACCATTAAACCTAATGATGTTTATCATCTTTAAACCCTGAATGAACGACATCGTTCCAATAAAGAGCATTGCAAAGAAGAAAACCCCTAGTCGATAACAAAAGTATACGTTTGAAATCCTGTTAGATTAACCACCTAAGGGTAAACATTTTTCTTAATCAATTAGTTAGTTAATTGGGATTTCTCTTTAACAAAATATGTGTTGTTACTAGCTTGCTTGATTTATATTATTTTGTTGCCCAAAAAATAATCTATTGTTCCATGTCTAACACACTTATGATTTAACATTTTGCATTAGGTTACATATTCTTGTTTTAGCTGCTTGAAAAACTTATTTTATTTAATCATGCGAGTCTTAAGAGGGCCATTTTTCATGTTTGAAAGTTAAATAATGGGTGCTACAAGATTTAGAATCTTTAATCTAATTGGGTGACGTTGTTATTAAAATTCTAGTGTGGAGGACATGAAATAAGAAAAGTATATAATTTTGAGCTTGGACTGATGTTTATGACTTTTTAAATGTCTTTGATTAAAAAAATGTGAACTTAACAGTCTTTTTTTTTATCGTCTGGTTCGATTAGTCAAAACCGTTCTACGTCCAGACCAATATTATTGGCACACGAAGTGATAAACCCCTTTCAACATCAGTGTTTTCATACACGTCTTCACTAAGAATCAAACTCGAAATCTTTAGATAAAACGATTAAGAGAATCTAGTATAAAACCACTGTACCAATTTATTGTTGGTATCTTAAACGTAACTTTCTTGAAGAACATTTATTAGTGTTTGTATTAGACTGGCGTTTAACTTGAGAAAAAAGTAAGGTCACGAGACATTTAATTTACGAGTTCATTTCGAAATACAGAGCACTCGTAAGATTGGTTTACAGTCACATATATGCTATATGTCCCTTTCGGCTACCATGTATGAGTATCGCATATAATTTATTATAAATATGGACTACGTACTAAGAGAGAATATTTGTGTAGAAAAGCTTAATCCGTCGTACATCAAGGGCTTTGAACTAAATATAAAGAAGAGATTAAAATAAATTAGAATCAATGCATTGTAATAGTTCAGATAGGTTTCCTGCTAAAGCCCTTTTTGAAATTCAATACTTATTTCTCTTGGGCCTTTGATTTTAGATTCGACCCAGATTTGGTCTGGTCTCCAGCCCATTAACCAACCAAAACAATTACTTGCTACTAGACCTGTTAAAAACCGACACAATCCGAAAATCCGACCCGACCCGAAAGGACCCGAATCCGACCCGAACGTCACTGGGTCAAGAAGGACCCGAACCTGAACCCGAAGGACCCGACCCGAACGCAAATTCGAGCTCGTGGGTCCCCTTTATTTTGTATATTTTATTTCATTTATATTAAATATTTTAATATACTTTATTAAATAATAATATAATATTAATTATATTATTATAATTATTGTATTAAAGTTAAAAATCATAATAATAATCATAAAAAAAGGACATGTTCGACCCGCCGGGTCAACCCGAACCCGCCCGACCCAAAAATTTTACCAACCTGATCGACCCAAACCCGATTTGACCCGAACCCGAACCCGACCAACCCGACCCAGTTGACAGATCTACTTGCTACCAACCCTAATATCATTAACAAATATGTTTTAATCAATGTTTTTTCTCCACTAATAATCGTAAACCATCCTATTAACTTTTAATCCTCAAAACTATCCCATTTTAACTACTTTTCAACTCACAATTAAGCCCCAATATTACTCCAATTCATAAACCGTATTATTTCAACCAACTCCTATCCGTCATGTTCGTCATGTCACGAGAAGCATTCTCTTCGTGTGGAGCTGGTCTTGGGCGTTTGGATCGAGTTTGCGTTCCGGATGAGGTTGTGGGTGTATGAACCTATTGGCCCTTCAAGACGGGGCAATTCCCAGAAGTTTCGTCGCACTTCCCTAAGAGTAATTCCTCCTGCTAGCCTGCTTCCAGGCTATACGACGTTGCGTTAGTTTCTACTCACCTGCGTTTGTGTCTTTCTCACCCTTTCATGGATCTTCTTTGCTTTCCCTTTCAAATTGTTTGTTTCTTTTTTATCATTAGCTCTTGTATTGTTTGTCATGTCGGTTTGCCCGGCTACCGAGTTTCTCGGTCTCTCGTCTTACCAGGTATGTCTGTACTTCAAATCCTTTCCTCATCGAAAAAAAAGGCTTTGAACTAACTCTAAAAAATTGAAGAGATAAAACAAATTAAATTTCTTTTTATCGCTTATTAATTAGTTCCTCGAATTTCTTAAGCGTTGGTGATCAGTTGAGGAACCCGAATTGTTACCCCTTTTGGGTCCGACTTTGATTACAACGAATATCTCCTGTTAAACTATTTTTAAGTTGGTCCTTGTATAGTCTTTGATCCAACAAAAAAGATCGTTAGGTCATTCTGACTTCCCACGATTGAGAACGCACATATCTCTTCTAGGTCGTGCATCGTAAAACGCACAGATCTCTTCTACGGTCGTGCATCGTAAAACACGTGATGCTATTATGTTAACAGAGAGGGATTCGCACGATCTGTGCATTAGACTACCCGTGCGTGACGTACTTTTTTCCGAGAATTTTTACAAAGGCGATTGTACGGTTCGTGCGCAGGGGTGCACAATTGAATTGACCTTTGTTCGTCTCTCCAATTGTGACTGAATTGTATACAAAAGGCATCACACGATTCGTGAACTTGCCCGCACGTCCCGTACGTCTGATGTTTCATGATTTTGTGCCTTAATTTCTTCTCAAATTTGCCCAGTAACTCGTGGTCGGTCTCATGCTGCAGTTTTTATTGCTAGATTGAATTAAATGACTTCTACGACTACATTTGATGCCAAAACTTCTTGACTTCAAGAAGTTTTGGCATCGCAATAGAAATGAAAACATCACACAGTTATAAACCTTTTAAAATAGAATTGACCCCAAGTCACCCATATAGTTAATCCTAGTATCTTGTCCATCTTGCTTGACGACTTTCACACCGTTCCTGAGTAAAAGAGTACTTGACCATATATAAAACATAGCCAGCCCCCATGAAAATGGGGTTAATTTCCAAGCAGACTAGCAAGTTATATATGAAATTTAATATGTGCAATAGTGAAAGCAAGGGATCACGAATATGCAAGTAAAGATACATATCAACATGATATAACAAGAATGTATTATATACACATATGCGGACATCCAGAAACGTTACAATTACCCATGATAATACCATAAGGTATTATATACAGATGTGCATATATGCAGAATTAATGACAATTACATATGACAGAATGAGAATGTATTATCAACTTCATATGGGACACTCTCAAACCTTACTAGATAATGTATATTGACACATGTATATCATGCTCACATGGATTTCAATACCATGTCACAGAAATTTCACTCAATTTCCAATCAAATCATAGATTTCAAAACTTGAAACAGATTATTTAAAATATATACTCAAGTATATTTTTCCTCTACAAGAAATCTCATTTAAAAATCATAATACAAAAACCTTTCGAAAACATGCCCAAGCATGTCTTGGACACAAAGGTACCTTCTGAATCCACATAGCGGGTAATATTACCTCTACTAATGGATCGAGAACAACGTCACCGATCATGTGACCAGACCACCCCTAAAAAGGCCACTCAAGTAGAGCCCTTAGTCAAGGAGCGTGTCAGAAGAAAACATTTTAAAACCATTCGGGATTGGTAGCATACTTCTCGCAAGTATCACATTTCACATTCCAACATAAATATCAATGTATTTCAAAGTCAAAACACTTGCAAGTATCACATTTCACATTATTTACCGAAGGCATCGCACGGTCTGTGAACTTGCATGCACAACCCTTACGTCTGTTGTTTTATGAATTTGTGCCATAGTTTCTTCTCAAATTTTCCCCAGTGACTCGTGGCCGCTCTTATGATGCTCTTTTTATTGCTAGATTGAATCAGATGACTTCTACGACTACATTTGTTGCCGAAGCATCTTGACTTCAAGTGTTTTTTTCTCCATAAGGCTATTTTGGCTATGAAACTAGTTGGTGACTCCCGCCGTTTGGGCATAAGCCTATTTGGCAATTCTTTCTCTTTCGTTGTTAGGCTTCCTACTATAAAGCTACGTGGCATTTCATTGTCTATTGGCTATAATGGCTAGCTGCCATAATGAGTATTGAGCATAAGGCTATTTTGCGTTTAGTTGCTAGTAGGATATAAAGGATATGGAACATAAGGCAATTTTTCATTTTGTCACTCGTAGGCCATAAGGGTTATTGTCCATAAGTCCATTTTGTACGTTGTCGCTCATAAACCATATAGGCTATTGGCCATGAGGATATTTTGCATTTCACCGCTCGTATGCGATGAAGGTTATTGGCCATAAAGGTATTTTGTGTTTTAGTGCTCATACGCCATAAAGAGTATTGGTCATAAGAATATTTTGCGTTTTGTCGCTCATTGGCCATAAAGGGTATTAGCCAAAAGCTTATTTCTCATTTCATCGCTTGTAGGCCTTGAAGGCTATTTTGTCTGTCGTCGCTTGTATGCCATAAAGGCTATTAGCCATAAGGCTATTTTGCTTTTTGTCGCTCGTAGGCCTTAAGGGCTATTAGCCCTAAAGCTATTTTGCTTTTTGTCGCTCGTAGGACATAAAGTATAATTTTTTCAAACATTCTCTAAATTGAAACATGAACATCAATTGCAATATAGAGTATATGCAGATATGTCCTGCAAATATTCTCTGAACTACAAACATCAATCTAGAGTGGCCATGCGGCTATTTTCTTCATTCATTCTCTTAACTACAAGATGAACATCAATTGTGATATAGAGCGGTCATGCGGCTATTTTCTTCTAATATTCTTTGAATTGCAAGATGAACATCAATTGCATTCCAGAGTAGCCATCCCGACTATTTTCATCAAACATTTTCTGAACTGAAAGATGACCATTAATTGCAATTCAGATTGAGCACGATTATAATTTATTTATTTATTCCAATTATTGATATTAGCTATCTGATGGGCTTTCAACTTCTTTATTGGCTTTTATTATAAAGATTAAATAAATGAAAAAAAATAGAGAGATGGATTGTTCTTCAAGATTAGTGCATTTTGACTTCATAGACAACTAGTGCATTTTGACTTGAGCATCTAATGTATAATGGGGGAGAAAAAAATTACCCTTCGATCGTGTAGCAACACCAAATCGAAGTGTTACAGTGTTCTGGATTTTGATAGGGTCCATGAAGCATTTTTAAATAAACATCAAACAAATAATGAATAGAAGATAAACAAGTTATATAAATTTTAGATAATCATGCCTTTATAAGAATAAGAACCTATAGTGTTTAAAAGAATAAAAATAAATCTAGTATATATAATTATTTAGCAAAACAATATTTATCGTTGCACAAATGAATTAATCAAACAATGCAAAAATTTTAAAATAGAATTGACCCCAAGTCAGTCACATAGTTAGTCCTAGCATCGTGTCTATATTGCCTGAGGACCTTTACATTGCTCCTGAGTAAAAGAGTACTTGGCCATGTATAAAACTTAGCTAGCCCCCACGACAATGAGGGTTAATCTCCAGGCAGACTAGCAAGTTATATAACCACCTTAATACGTGAAATAGTGAAAGCAATGGACCACAGATACGCAAGAAAAAGATACAAATCAACAAGATACAACAAGAATGTATTATATACACATATACGGATATTCAAGAAACGTTACAAGTAAACAAGATAATACAATAAGGTATTTTCTACATATGTGTATATATGCGTAATTAATGACAACTAAACATGACATAACAAGAATGTAGTATCAACTCCCTTTGCGACACTCTCAAACCATACAAAGAATGTATAATGAAACATATATATAATGCTCGCAAGTAATTCAATACCAAGTCACATAAACTTCACTCAATTTCCATCGATCATTCCTTCATCCTCAACACCCTCCACATTCTTGGCTTTCCCCCCACATTCATTCAATGGATCCAACTCTGCATTACAACTATCAGCTTTTCCATAAGTGTTAATGGTAATATGGAAGGATTTTTCAAAGGCCACAAAGTACTCCGACAAGGATGCCCTTTGTCGCCATCACTTTTTGTGCTTGCTATGGAATTTTTATCCAGGATCATTGATACCAAGACCAATGATGGCAACTTCAACTACCACCCAAAGTGCAGCCGAATCAAGTTTACCCATATACTGTTCACCAACGACTTGATGCTCTTTTGCATGGGTGACCCCCAATCTGCATGCATCTTGAAATCGACCATGGACGAGTTTGGACTCATATCTGGCATGAAGACGAGTCAAGAGAAATCAAGAATTTACTTTGGTGGAACAACCATCCAGGAGCAGATAGATATTACTCAGGAGCTGCGATTCGAGGTTGGGAAATTACCAATGCAGTACTTGGGCGTCCCAATTGGGTCCAAAAGACTGACGGTAAGGGAATTCACTCCTCTCATCTCCAAAATCACCCGACGAGTGCAATCTTGGACAGCTAGAACACTCTCATATGTTGGACGTCTTCAAATCCTTCAATCTGTGCTCTTCGGGATCGAAACATACTGAAGCACTATCTTCCCATTTCCAACCTCTGTTGTTGAAAAAATAAACACAATCCTCCGCAACTTTCTCTGGACCGGACAAGATGTAGGGAAAAGATCACTTGTTGCGTGGAATGACCTATGCCAACCTAAAAGAAAGGTTGGAGTTGGATTGAAGGAACTCTTATCCTGGAACAAAGCAAGCATCGCAAGGACCATTTTTGAACTGGACACGCAGAAATCAAACATATGGACATTTTGGATTCACGCATACATCCTTAAAGGGGACAACTTATGGCAATCATTTGCAAAGAAAAGCCATAGCTTCCTATGGAAATCTATCCAAGAGACCAAGGAAGAACTACTACAAAAGAAAAGCATCGCTGAAATCCAAGCAATTATGTTGAACCACCATGGGAAATACTCAACCGTCGGAGTCTACTTTACACTACGCGAACCGGGCCCAGACGTCCTATGGTGTCGCGGCATTTGGGGAAAACTCAATATCCCAAGATGTAGCTTCACCACATGGCTCGTTGGACGACAATGCCTTCCAACCCGTGCCAAGCTCCATAGCTGGGGGCTAGTCGACTCTCCAACATGCACCCTCTGCAATGCAGCCCCAGAAACAGAGGCACACCTTTGGGCCGACTGCTCCTTCACCAAATCAGTGCTCACACGCATCCTCAATTGGCTGCACATCCGAAGGCACTTCACAAATCTTCGTGAATGGTTCAACTGGGTAAACAAAGGGAACGCCATGAAGACATTCATCGGACACCTCAGATGCGCCACTTCCACATCCTTGATTCACCACATCTGGAAGACTCGTAATCACCTCATCTTCAAGGATACTCCTCCTAACCATGAACTTTGCGCTCATGAGATCATCAACACTACTAGAAATTTTGCAAGTTGCAAATGGAAGAAGAATACCCAGGAATCAAAGACATGGGTTGCAGCTTTAGGGATCACTATTGAGCATTAATGTAAATTCTTGAATGTTGCATCACTTTTGATTTCTGATGCATTTTGCCTAGGAGATAGCATTGACAAACTCTGATCTTTGGATCCTCTTGTATATGTCACTTTTCCCCATTATATATCGTAACCTTAACCTTCAAAAAAGTCACAAATTTCAAAACATGAAAGAGATTATTCAAAATATAAACTCGAGTATATTTTTCCCTTACAAGAAAAATTATTTAAATATCAAAATGTGAAAACATTTTGAAAACATGCACAAGCATGTCTTGAACACAAAGGTATCTTCTGAACCACATAGAGGGCTATACTACCTCTACGAATGGGTCGGGAACCACTTCACTGATCGGGTGACCCAGCCTACCCGAAAAAGGTAGAGCACTCATTCGAACAACTATACCCGAGTGGAGCCCTTTGTCGAGGAGTGTGTCAGAAGAAAACATTTTAAAACCATTCAGGATCGGAACCATCTTTATCGTTTGTCAACGAGTGTGTCAGAATAAAACATTTCAAATTCGAAATACCAAACAAGGTTCGACTATATGATCATCATTCGTTTGAAAACATATCATTCTATCACATTTCTCATTCAACTGTCAACACACAAAAACTATATAACAACAATGTATCTTTCAATATATATACACACACATGCTCAAGACAAAACAAACCAACTCAACATTTACGCATAATCAAGATCCAATACTCATTCAATAATCGAGACATAACAAACCAACTCAATAGTCATGCGTAATCAACAAACAAACTTAACATTCATGCATAATCAACAAAACAACTCAAGATTCATACATAATCAAGGTTCGATATTAATGCATAATCCGATACCCTAAACTTAGACATCAACATGTAAACGCTCATAGATAACTTCCCTCAAGGAAGATCAATGCCAAGAACACCATGTTGAACTACAATACATGGATGATGACATAGCCCTACAGATTGGTCAATGTTCTTGAGTAGCATAATGGGAACACATACTTTCAACTTCAACACATGACTTGGTATACCAGAAAAATCGAATGCCATTGAGGAATTATCTTAATAACAGTGACATCATTGATACGCTCTACTTTGTAGTGCATAACTAGGAGTTGTTACTAGGTTATTAGGTACCATCTGTATGGGTTTAGGAGACAATTTAGGATTATGGAGTAGTAGAGAAGAAGTGGTGAAAGAGCTAATTTTAGTGAAGTGTATGAGCTAAGGAGGAAGCCGCAATCAGGGTTAAGGAATGCACAAGCCGCGGCATAGGAAGAGACCGTCAGAAGCTGAGGAAGGCAAAACCGCGGTCGCAGTTTTGGACCCGCGATCGCGGTTCTTGCAGAATCCGAAGAAGAGCAATGAAGGGTAAGCCGCGGTCGCGGTTTTGCAAGTCAAGCCGACGCGGAGGATCTTCGACGCGGATTTCCTTGTTTACTTTATTTTATAATTTGCTATTTCGGATATTATTATTTTAGAAGATTTACTTAGGTTAAAGTACTAAGTCTCTTTAGGTTTTATTATCATCATTCATTCTAGCATATTTTGAGAACAGCGTTTTAGAGTTTTTTGGAGTTTTTGCAATACCATGAAGAACTAAGTTTCATTTGCTTAGTCAGAGATTGAAGCCTTCGTTTGATTTGGTTGTGAGATTATAACTCTTATTTTATTCATTTAAATGTTATCGATTCTCTTGTGCTTCATCCCTTTGAGTTTTACTGATTATACTAGCTTGATCAACTAGTGGTCATTGGTAATATTCTTATGCTAGAGTTAGACTGTTTCTGGTTGAAATACCTAATTCAGAGTAGCAACTACGATATTCTAGAATTGGTTGGAATAGTTTATTGTAGAAGAGAATTGATTGCATGCTAAGTAAAACTGGTTGTTTTATGTGCATGTATCTGCTAAAATTCCTGAACTTACTGCTGTTGTTAAATTAAATCTGGATAGTTTCCTGGTTATTTGACAGTTAGTATTCTCACGGTCTGGTTGTCCTGTTAATAACTTAAGAAAAGGAATAGAAACATTCACTGGTCGAAGGAACTGGAGATAATCAAGGATCGATCAATCAAACTGAAGTGTGGATATCTGTCTGGCTGAGCTATTTCGCATCCATTGTTTACAAACTCTTTTCACTCGTTTTTATTGTTACCTGTTACAATCATCAAAACCCCCATTTGTTACTATTGGTATACAATTTCTGCATACAGGAAGAATAACTTGGCTCTCTGTGGGATCAATCCTTACTTACCGACTACATTAGTTAGGTTTTTAAGGTTATTTGTTAGGTATTATACACAACTAATTGCCTATCAATCATCAAAGACACATTCATCTGTTTTGCAAATACTATCTGAGCTAAGATACACTTTTTCATCCCCTTATAGTAGAGACAACATGTATTCATTCACCTTATCAACTCACTTTTCCTTCTCGCTAGATTTTCTCTACTTTTTATAACGTCATGTGGTTAGAGTAAGAAAATGAAACATTTTCACAATTATAATAGATAATGATAGCAAATATCAACATACTAATAACCTTGTTTCATCTAAATTTTTGAGAAGCGAACGATTTTGATTGGATGAAGAACTATCAGTGTCCTTGATTCCTGCAATACAATAAGTTAAACAATATATTAGTATGTTTCAAATAGTTCTTGTTGGAATATGGTGTATAAGTGCATATTAAATTTAAGTATCTTGTATCATAGGCTTTAACTATATTTAAAAAAACTAAAAAAAATTATTTAGAAAAGAGATGAAAGAATTACGTGTATAGTGAGTTAAATTATCACTATGAATAGACTTGCCTGTGTACTGAGGTGTTGATTTTTGTGTCTTTTGTGCCAAGGCATCTTTTATATATTCTGGCTCAGTTTTCTCTAGAATTTTCAACATCATATGGTTAGAGTAAAGAAATGATAGAGCATTGTTACAGTCTTCATAGACAATAATAATCTATATATATGGAAAATATACAATATGTATTACCTTATTGTATTAAAATTCTTGAGAAGCGAAGGATTCTAGTTCAATGGTGAAGATATATTATCACTAATTGCTGCAGTAAATAAAATTAAGAAATTTATAAGTAATGATTCAAATAATTCTTGTTGAACTACAATATATAATATATGGATGATGACATTTACAATTGAACGATTTTTTGACTCATTGACAACACCTATAAATAATTAATAAAAATAAGTGCCGTATAAAAATAATTTTACTTTTGGCTCGCTAATTGCTTCGCATCGACTGTAGACTTCGCTTCTGATCTACTCCGTATATATTACGTATAATGATCTTATAATTAATAAAGAGTCTATATGTCATGCGAATCCCACGTCCATCGTTTAAGTTATGAATCTACCTTGTTCTTGTTTTAATCTCAAGAGTCTATATGCTCATTGACAACCACTAAAAATTATTGAGAACTCACAAATAAGAATATATAAAATTATATCATATAACACATTGTAAATGCTATGAATATGAACTACCTGTACACTTTGAAAGAGTTTTTGGACGCTTTTGTATTTGCAAATTTATTATTCTCTTGCGATTTTCTCTAGTAATTTCAGACATCTTGCAATTCGAGTAAATTAGTGACATAAATATTCAAAATTAAAGATTATCATGTTTCACACATTTAAGGTAGATCTTTACTTAGAGAGAAGTTAAAGATTATCATATTTCCATATTATCTTAGGAGTTAAAAGTATATCTTTTATGGAAACAAAAATTGTAAAATCGTGAGAGATTATATTTGATAACAAATATTATCTTTCCGATTACTTTTTGATTATTTTATTTATGTAATTCGGTTGTTGGAGATTCGTTTCTTCCATCAACTAAATTGCATAAATAGAGTAGTTGAAACTCTCTCATACTTACGCATTCATGCACATTGCTTTCAGAGAAGAAAACCGAGCCTAACAAAGAATTGTAAGTCGATTGTCTTGTTACTTGCTTGATTTGGTCGAACTAGGTAGAGAGTCCTTAGTGTGTCTAAGACTTAATCTGTGTGTTCTATCTTGGTTGATTGTAATCGAAGCATTAATACCAGAAGTATACTTTGAAATCCTCTTGCAAAGAGGTAGTGAGTTTTATCCTGGATAACTAGTTGGTTATCAAAGGTTCTCACTCTAAGGAATTTGTCTTGATCATGTTATTGTTTACTTATTCCGCTGCTAAGGAACTGGACTCTCAATTTCATTTGATTGCTAACACGTACGATCCTACAATTGGTATCACAGCCGACGGTTCGGCTGGGCCAGGCGTGGTTTGTGGGACCCTGTGTGGGACCCTCAAGTGAGAGAGAGATTGTTGAGGGTCAATTGAGAGTCCCACATCGAAAGTGTGTGCTATCCAAGCCTAATATATATGTAGATGGGTTACTCCTCCTATTGCCAATTGGTTTTAGGATGGAACCCCATTGGGCTTATGTGCTGGGCTTGACAGTTGGGCCCAAAAGTACATCTCCCTGCTACATATTTCTAACAGCCTAAATCAGTTGGTTGAGCTTTTGGAGGTGTTCAACCATTGTTATCTGTAAGAATAGAATAAGCTATTAGTAATTAAATAGTTAACATGAAATTTAGAAAGGATATAATTGTATGACCTTTATAGGGAGAAGAAGAGGTTTTTGCAGAGAAATAAGAAGAGGTTTTTGGTGGTTTTAGCTTATAGGATAGAGTTATAATAAAATAATAATAAATTATATGTAAGGAAAAAAGATATAATTATACAAAATATATATCTTACTAAATTGAAAAAATAGATGTTGTAAAGTGTAAGCCAATCAAAGTTAATATTTACCAATTATAAGTATAATTCTTACGTAGATATTGTACATTAGAAATATGTCAATCATAGAATTTGATATGTTAGTTACGGCTAAAATAATGATTATTAATATAAAAAGACATGTTTTGAAGTTGAAAATTTTGAATATTAACCTAGAAAATTATCTTAGCTATATAGATTCTCTTATTTTTTACCAAAAAAATGGAAGATATAAAATATTTAGCTAGCTAAGGAAATATTGAAATATGATTTCAATTCCAATGAAGTTCGATCATGTGGAATCAATTTTTTATTTGGTAACTTTTGGTGGTTTTACCATAGAATATGATAAGTTAATTATTGCTAAAGTTTTTATATATTAAAAGTATGAGGAAAGGATAAGAAAGGATATAACTATTATTGTCAATAATAAGATAAAGTTTTTATATTGTCAATATTATTTAGTTTTAAATAGTTATGGTAAAAATTCGGAAATAAGATAACAAATTATATAATTATTATTTAGTTTTAAATTATTATATATATAGATAGTTATGGAATTATTAGTTTTTAAATCATAAATAATATTTGTTACCTTTATTGAAAAAAATGAATTTACTATTTTTAAACTGAAATAATAAGATAAAGTTTTTATATTGTTAATATTATTTAGTTTTAAATAATTATGGTAAAAAATCATAAATAAGATAAGAAAGGATATGATTATTATTTAGTTTTAAATAGTTATGGAAATAAACAATAAGATAAGATAAATAGTTTTGGTAAAATTTCGAAAATAAGATAAAAAAGGATAAAAATATTATTTAATAATAAATAGTTATGAAAATAAACAATAAGATAAGATATCAGATGACGTAACAGATGATGTGGTGGATGAAGCGGTATAGTTCAGAGGCCGACACATATGCGAATTGAACGTAATGATGACACGTAGGCGAATTGAACGTGAGACCGACACGTGAGATTTATGTCTCTCCTTTAGGGTATATAATATATATATATATAATATAATATATAATAATATAGATAGATATATAGATATAGATAAGTATATTTACCACAATATTATTATAATTAACTAATTCTACCAAATAACTTTTTACAAATGGCTAGTATCATCATAAAGACAATAATATAATTGTTAATAGAGGAGAAGCGATTCAACAAAGAGGGAAGGAAAAACAATTAAAATCCAAATTTATAAAATAAAAATCATAAAACTTTTGTAAAAGATCCAACAAATGGGAGGAGATCAACCCTTGTTCATACCAATAATGAAAATGAAAAAACTTTTTTTTTTTTGATAAGGTAAGAATTCGATTTACCACATATAATAATATAGAGTAAATCGATAAGCCAATAAATCGACATTCGGACACACTGGCATGAGAACAAACAACAAAACAAACAAGAAAATACAACAAAGCAAAAAAAAAGTCTAATACAATCTTGGGAGAGAAAGGAGTAAACAACTAAGAGGCGTCACCGGACAACGGATCAGACAAAACAGTGCAGAATGGACCATCATGACGTTGCCCTCACCTAAATAAAGGATCTTCAGAGATCTCGACCACCTTGATGTTGCCCCATAATAAGGGGATCTTCAAAAACCTCGCACACGACCAACCACGTCCGGAACAACTCGATCTCCACACAAGAAAGACATGTAAACATCACAACATGTAAAGTAGCATATTATTTTCAAAACAAGTTCATACAACTTTAAATATATAAAAATGTTCCGAAAATTAAATACATATGGAAATCAACCTTTTCTTTAATTTTATTGTTCGTTTGTTTGGTTGAAATGCAAATAACGTGTTTTTCCCCTTCAATTTATATCGAATATGGCCTATTACTCTATAACTGACCGATTTATTTTTAAAAGAAGTAATAGTCTTATTTATTAATAAAATAAATCATCTAATTACAATAAGAAAACTTATGGAATTCAAGTTAGGTACCAGTTGAAATGAGGCGAACGGGCTTATCTTAGTTCTTGTTTTTTCTTTCTGTCGAATGAGAGGTGAATCTCCCCAGATTTCATTGAAGCGATACTAAGTTATAATCTTATGTGGAAATTTAGCGCCACCATTTCCTAATTCTCAAGGATTCAGAACAAAAAGCATGAAGCCCAAGCGGGGGTTGGAAGAATATATTAGTAATTAGTATAGAACTCGTATCTTATACGGATAAATGTAATTGAGAAAATCAAAAAAAAAATTATGATTTAATTAAATTATGTTATATCGAAGTATTTTTTTAGAAAAATATAGTTCTCGCTGGATCATTGAAAATGATATGCTATGATATATAGGAATTTATGTAGACTCATTTAGAGAATAGTCAATATAGAAATATTATAATAATTATTAATATAAAAATCTCAATAAAATTATTCCTGATTTAAAAAATTATTTATACATGGGATATATAATAGATGGTCTTTTAAACAATTTAAACAGATTTCAAACAAATAATTAATGTGTGGTTCATTGACAAAAACTAATAGATTGGTAATTATATCTTTTGAATAAGAAAGCCAAAAATATTCATAATATGTATAGCTCATGTTTGGATTATAATAGATTTTTTTTAAAAGAAATTATAAAATTGACAAAATCGTGAACATAATCCTCTTTATGTTGAATATTAAGTACTATAACAAAATCTTTA
Organism: Rheum nobile; assembly: GCA_027886185.1. NCBI lineage: Eukaryota > Viridiplantae > Streptophyta > Magnoliopsida > Caryophyllales > Polygonaceae > Rheum > Rheum nobile. The sequence goes on along the minus strand of WOAB01000736.1, from coordinate 7,386,208 downwards.
ATTTTTTTAATGTTTTTTTAGTTTTATACTAGAACAATTCATAATCAAAATTTCAAATCTTAACTACTATATTATACCTTCAAACCAAGTTTTTGGTTAAACATGGATAAAATTCAGGTGAAAATAAAGTGAGGTGAAGATTTTAAAATTATAAAAATTAAAATTATTTTTGTATAATTAATGAATAAGGCCAATTTAATTTATTTTTTTTAATTTATATTAAAATAAAATTTATGTTTTTCAAGAAAATATATATAGCTAAACAATGGGGATTCGAAATTGTTGTTATACCCTCAACGATACTTGTAAAAATCACAATATAAAACAATGATTTCTTAATATTTACGAAAATAATAATATACGTAAGGTTACGAAACCAATATTTATCATAGCAAGCTACTTTATAATATAAAATATTATGTTTTAGATATTTCATATGCATATGAAAAAGAAGTGACATCAACCTAATAAACATGATATTATCTCGTTATATTTATTATAATGACTATTAAAAATAATTATTGAAAAATAAGGTGGAATTCAATATTTGATTATATTTATTTCAATTATTATTAAAAAAATATTTTTCAATTTAATTACTCAAAAAAGATAAAATAAAAGGCAAGCTCAATTTAAAATTTCATGCATATATTCACAATGGATAATACATTTGACCCTTATATTAAGTTAAATTATTTATATAACAATTTTATCGTAGAATATAAATGTGAAAATTAATATCCAAATAAAAGAAAATGTTTATATTAGATTAAAGGTACTGTTCAACCAAAAAAAAATGAGTTATTTGATGAAATTTTGAAGATTTTTATAGTATAAATTTAGTTAGTTTAAGGAAAAAGTAAGCTAAAAATAGGATTAATCGCAAAATAACACGTAAGTAAAGTTGATTCATGATTGTTTTGGTGTCTCGAAGGGGATATGAGATCAAACAAAGAGAAAAAAATAATTTTGATATTTTAGCTTTTTGTTAAAATAAATATATGAAATAATTCAACAAAATATATATAAAAAAAATCATTACAAATCAGGCAGATAAATCACATTTTTTTAGCTTTTTCTAATTACGTAATGGACCCATCTAAAGTTTTAAATTTTTAATTTTAATTTATATCCTTACTTCTAAAAATGATAATTAAAAAGTTATTTGAATAATTAATTAATCAGTAGTGGCTGTTTTACGTAGATGTACAGTTATCTCAAATTCAAATACTTTTAAAATTTGTATACGTATTACATTTAATTTACTTTTGATAATGTGTATAATCATATGAAATTGAAAGTTTGTTAGATCAAAAATTTACCTGGATTTTTTAGCTAAACTTTTTGTTTGATTTAACAAAATCTTCTTGGTAATTTATAATTGATATTTCACGGTTTTTTAGTGAATATTTTCTTGGTGATTAACAAACTCAATTTAATTTTTTAAAACTGAAATTACATTAGGAAAATGATAAGTAATAAGCTCATAGAAAAATTGTAAAATCGGAGAATGGAGACCATGTGTTTTATAGAAAATTATAATCAAATGAAAATTGTTAAATAGGAATGTACAATATACCAAATTCGTTAAAAATATGATATGATATAATTGTTGTTAAGATGAGTTGTTAAAATTGAAAGGTTTAGAAGAAAATCTCAAGATTATATAAATTAATTTTGTTAAGATACATTAGTCCAAAATTTCACTAAATTGTTAATAAAATTGGTATGTGTAATAATATAATATAGTGGGTTAAATTATAAACGGTGAGTTGAAAATTGTATATATTGTATGATTTTGGCCCATAAATTTATATATGTCAGATTATATATGCAAAGTCATAAAAAAATACTACTAATTACATAAATGAATATAAGATGTATTTTATATATAAGTTTAGTAGGAATTCTATCATATATTAGTTTGACATATATAAGCTTATTTTTTGCAATTTGTAGAAATTAAAATTTATAAAAAAATGTATAAGCATTCAACAAAGTTGTATACACTTTTTATATATTTGAAGCTAGGTGTGATTAGATATTGTGATTTAAATTGAAATATAATGTTAAGAAAAAAAATACATTAATAACAAAATGACACATAGAATTTGTTGGGCCAAAAGCATTATGGTGACTCAAAATTCAATAGCTTTAATATATATATATATGAGCCATAAAATTTATTCGGGTCATTTTACTCTAAATGGGCCATAAATTTGTAAGTGTAATAATATAATATAGTGAACTTGATTATAAAAGCACATGTACTATGAGTTGGAAATTATATATATTGTATGATTTTGGCCAATAAATTTCTGTAGGTCAAATTATATATGCAAACGCATGAAAATAATATTACTAATTACATAAATGAATATAAGATGTATTTTATATATAATTTAGTAAGAAATCTATCATATGTTATAAACTTATTGTATGTGTAATTTGTAGAAATCAAATTTTATAAAAACGTTGCATATAGTTTTCATATATTTGAAGTTAATTTTGATTATATATTGTTATTTAAAATTTTAAATATTTAAAGTTAGTTGTGATTAGATATTGTGATTTAAATTAATATATAATGTTAATAGAAAAAAAAAATTTTAACACAAATTAACATCTATAATTTGTGGGTCCGGAATTAATATGATAACTCTAAATTCCTTTGCTTTAATATATAATATATATATAAGATTGCATCCACACCTCCATTTCCTCCCTGAACATGTGATCATTGCGAAATAATCAATCGTGTTTAATGTAGCCACGGCACGTAGGTACCAGACTGTAAAGAGAATGAACCGGTTCGACACTCTTCTTGAGTAGCTGGACCATCATCTCGGAATCGATCTCAATCTGAAGCCGCGGCCGGACGGTTTGTACCTCTGTCCCACGCAGTTTTGCGCCCGAAGAAGACTTCACATAACTCAGATTCATGAGCTAATGCAATGCCCAGATTAGTAGTGAGCCCATATACCTAAGAGCCTTACTCATCTCGGATTACACCTCCCTTGCAGCAAACCCCAGGTTGCCTCTAGAAACGACATCGCAATTAAGTTCAAGGCAGCCATTGTCAGGTGCAGACCATCGAACCAATCGTTCATCTAAATTACTTTGTAATCCAAACATGTTATTTTTAGCTTATAGTGGGCTTTGCATATCTGTTATCCAAATCAATATAGGCAGTGTTGGGCCCAAATGAGTCAAGCAGCGAGATGGGAGGTGAAAAAGATCAAGTGCCGATCCGCCCAACTGAGTTCATCCAAATGAAGCAACGCATTCCTGACGGAGCGATCGAGGAAGGCAACGGTCTACCGAAACCAACTTCAAGATCGGTTGACAGAAACCCGAAAGCTGTTGCACCACATTTCCACAACGTCTACAAATACAAATCAGCATTTTAATGTACTATTCACATATTCTTGTAACAAAAAATATATATAGGTAGAGATCGTCACCAGTAAGGACACACAATTCACGACATTCATCTCCATCAAGCTCTTGATTACATAAGCTGTTTTCTCCATAGTGTATGATTAATACGAAAGTCTTTAACACATTTGTAATTCCAGTCTTCGTTTCATCATAGTGAAGATAAGTTCTATGTTTCATCTTTGTTTATCTTGTTCTATATTGTTCGTTTGCATTTCTTTATCATTCTCTATTTGGATCGTAGTATTTCAGCTAGCTTATCCTTCAATCGAAGAATTTGGAGCCCACCATGGGGCAACTAGTAAGTTGATAAACCGCTCCCTTTGAAACCATCTGTTTTAAGCAAATTTCGTATCGTAACGCTATCCGCTTATTTGTAGAGTATAGGGTCAAGGGTTACACAAAGGAAGAATGGATTGATCGTGAGTAGAGTATGAATTGTATTATTGTAAGGGTATATGAAAGTATCTGAGTATGTACGAATACGTGAGATTGTATATCCCTTACAAGGCATTAGCACCCCTTTTATATAGGAGTCTTGTGGAACAGAGTGAATGGGAATCTTTCTCATTGCATTATGTGGGAATTGATTACACAATATACATAGAGATAGTCTATGACAGTTGGCTCCTATTGAACATTCTACAATAGCTAGAGGATAAGCCTCATTTTTTATACATAACGATCACATATTTTATGGTGTTACTATCCCCCCTCAATCCAAACTGGGTGAAGACCAAGTTAGGAGCACATCTGAAGAAATCTGGCAGTGGGAATAGCCTTGATGAGGTGGTCGGCTTTCTAATCTTGGGATGAAATGAAGGCAACCTAGAGAGATCGATTCTTGACACGTTCACGAATGAAGTGATAGTCAAGGCTCAAGTGCTTGATCTGGTGATGTAGGACATGATTCATGACAAGGTACGTGACACTGAGGTTGTCACACCTAAGAATAGGAGCACAAGGTAGCTGGATTTGAATTTCAACAAGGAGCAATTGTAGCCAAAGGGTCTCATAAGTAGCAATGGCCATGGCTCGATATTCCGCTTGTGTGGATGATCGAGCTAATGTGGGTTGCTTCTTTAATGTCCAGGAGATCAGATTCAGGCCCATGAAAATGCAATAAGCATTAGTGGACTAACGATCATGAGGATCACCGGCCCAATCTGCATCGGAAAAGGTTGACAAAGTGGAGCTTGCAGCAGAGGAGAGCTTGAACAGTAGGTCGGCAGTGGCGTTGAGGTAGCAAAGGACACGCAAAAACACTTGGCCAATGTTTATTTGAGGAGTGTGCATATACTGGCACAATCGATTGACTGCGAAAGAAATATCTAGCCGAGTGAAGGCAAGATATTGTAATCCGCCAACAATGTTGCGATAGAAGAAAGTGTATGTGTAGACAGCAGACTAATCAGTGGATGCACCAAAATTAGTGGCCATAGGGGTTTGAACTCCCTTGGATTGAGTCATATTGGCTCGCTTGATGACATCCTTGATGTCATCAAGCGAGCCAATGCCATTGTGATCACGCTTGGCCTCGATGCCCAGAAAGTAATGGAGAGAGCCCATGTCCTTCAATGGAAATTGACTAGACAGAGCAAAAACAAATTGATTAGCCAACAAAGTAGTATTGGAAATGACAAGCAAATCGTCAATGTATACAAGTACGAACACAGATTCGGTGCCATTGCGGTGGATAAAAAGGGAGGAGTCGGCTTCAAAAGAGGTAAAACCCATAGTAATAAGGGCTTGACTAAGGCGAGAGAACCAAGCCCGAGGGGATTGTTTTAGGCCATAGAGAGATTTGTGGAGTTTACAAATATGGAAAGGGAATTGAGAATTGACAAAACCTAGAGGTTGGTGATGAAGACGTCTTCAATCAAGGTCCCATGGAGGAAGGCAATTAGAATATCAAGTTGTCGTACCGGCCACCGATGCATTTCTGCCAAAGACAAGAGGCGTATGGTAGGGCTTGGCCACTAGACTAAAGGTTTCCTCGTAATCTAAGCCATGAACTTGATGAAAGCCCTTTGCCACAAGGCGGGTTTGCACCGTTAATCAGTTTCGTTGGCATTCCATTTGGTTTTAAACACCCATTAAATCCCGATAACATTAATGTATTTGGTGGGAGGACAAGGCTCCAAGTCTTAGTGGTGAGAAGGGCTTAGAATTCTTCTGCCATGGCTTGTTGCCAAGATGGGTATTTCAAAGCGTCGATGAGGGAGGAAGGTTCATCAGGAATTAAGGTGACGAATGAGCAGGAGGGTGAAGGCCAGGGTATATTACCATCGGTGCAAACTTTAGGCTTAAAATATGGAATTTGGATCTTGTTTGAATGGTTGAGGTAAGGTCGGTTTGGGTTGGGTGATACACACAATTATGTTGCGTGTATTGACGGAGTTTTGACATGATTTTAGTGGTATTTTAGGATGCTCTAGTGATGATTTGAAGACTTGGCAAGGAGGCGCGGAAGTTGCGTTTTTGGAGCTTTTGGAGCTGAGGAGCGAAGTATGAAGAAGCAGAATTACGGCGACCGCCGCATAACAACGGCGACCGCCGTTAATCCCCCATGGAGAACCTCAGCCACGACATTGAAACGGCGACCGCCGTGTAATTGCAGCGACCGCCTCGATTACGGCGACCGCCGCATAACAACGGCGACCGCCGTTAATCCCCCATGGAGAACCTCAGCCACGACATTGAAACGGCGACCGCCGTGTAATTGCAGCGACCGCCTCGATTACGGCGATCGCCGTGGGAAAAGCAGCGGCCGCCGCCGCTGTTGGACGAAGCGCCGAGCCGATTTTCCTTTTCGGTTTTATTTATTTTATTACGTTTTGTTTTTATTTTAAGTTATTTTCATATTAAATTCCCTTTGGTATTTAAGGGTTGAGAAGACTTGTTCTTTTCTTATCTCGGAACCCTAGTTTTATTTCTTACGTATTTTCCCTTGCTATGAAGAACTAAGCCTCTCTTGCTTAGTCAGACATTGAAGCTCTTCGTTTGATTTAGTTGTAAGTTTCTTACTTTTAATCTATTGCTTTGGCTTTTATCTTTTCTCTTGCTTGAATCTTATGATTGATATTGGTAATTTCTAGTCTGATCAACTAGGGTTTGTTGGTATTTATCTATTGCTAGGTCTAGATTGTTATTGGTTGAGCATATCTATTCCTTAGTAGCAACTGCATCGTGTTAGTAACTGGTTGTGCTAATCTTATGCAGAAGAGAATTGATTTGCATCTTAGGGTAAAAACTGGTTGTTTTATTCTAGGTTGTGTCCAACTATATTCCTATCCATAAAGCTGCTGTTAAATTGAATCTTGATAGTTTCAGGGTTGTTTAATTAGTTAGTTCTAATAGTATCTGGTTGTGCTATTAGATACTTTTGAAAAGGAATTGGAATTGCCATTGCATGCGATTTTGAGTGATTTCTATGATCAACTTGTCATTCGATTAGTGGATATTATTTGACTAAGTTCCTTCCCCATACTTGATTTCAGCACTTTAATTGCTTACTTACTTTTGCATGCTTGGTTACTCTACAAACAAACAAAATCCCCCCCTTTGGTTACTTCAATTGACATACACTTTACATACTGCGATAGATTGTGTTTCCCTGTGGATCGACCCTTACTTGCCTAAGACTGCGTTTTAGGTTTTGTTTGGATTTCTTGCATAGTAGGAATTAGAACGACAAAATTCATGTTATCAAATTGGCGCCGTTGCCGGGGAGTATACAATTCTATCTTATGTGTGTGATTTGTGTGCCAATTTTGGTGTGAACCTCTCTTATGGTTCACACCACCCGTGTTACTAATACTCCACTTTTTGATTTTGATCCAGAGATCGAAAGGACTTTTCACCAGGCTATCAGGGCTGCGCGTGCATTACTGCAGGATACTGATACGATGGCTGATCAACGTGTTACTCTTGAGTCCTTGACGGCTCCCAACTTAGACCAACCAACTCGTGCTGTGGAATTTCCCGCTCTTGGTGCAGGAGTAAAATTTGAGCTTAAGACAGGAGTAGTTCACTTACTCCCGAAATTCAGCGGAACTCCCCTTGAAGACCCTATTCAACATTTGGATGAGTTCGTTGAGGTCTGCACCAGTATGAGGCCATCTGAGATCACTGAAGATCAGATGAAGCTTAGAGTTTTCTCCTTCTCACTAAAGGACTCTGCGAAAGACTGGTACCATACTTTGGCCCTAGGAAGCATCACCACCTGGACTGCCCTGAAGAAAGTTTTCCTAGACAAGTACTTCCCAACAATCAAATCTAATCAGCTGAAGAAGAAGATATGCAACATTGAGCAGCAGTCTAATGAGTCCCTCTATGAGTATTATGAGCGCTTCAAGAAGCTAGTGAAGAGCTGCCCCTACCATGGGTATGAAAAGCATGATCTTGTTCTTTATCTGCATGGAGGACTCCGTGAAGATGACCGTCGGATGGTGAATTCCTCTTGTGGCGGTAATATTCTGAAAAGGACCTATGAAGAGGCCCTGGAGATATTTGCCACTCTAGCTGATGATGCGAGACAATATAGTGGGAGAGGCTCTCAAAGCTTGGTTGCTGCAAGCTCTCAGTCTAAGTATGATCAAGCTGATTTTGATTTGCTGCGAGAGGAGGTGAGGCGTCTGAAGCTGAAGGGTACGCCTCAACAGGTTAAGGCATGCGAGATCTGTCATGACGACCTACACCCTACTGATGCATGTCCTACTATGCAAGAGGAGGTGAATGCAGTAGGAGGATATCAGCAGCGGCCCAGGAATGATCCCTATTCTAGTACATACAATCCTGGCTGGAGGAACCATCCCAACTTCAGATGGAGAGACCCGGAACAGGATCAAGGTCAAACGCAACAACAGGGTAACCCACAACAGTCTAGACAACCTATGTACCGAGACCCCAAGGGCAGAACTCGAATCCTTCATCATCCATGGAGGACATGATGAAAACATTGACTGCGAATGTTGTCCAAATGAGCAAGAATCAAAAGGAATTCCAGGAGCATACACAGTCCAGCATCCAGAATCTGGAAAGACAGTTTGGTCAGATTTCTCAAGTGGTGAATAAACTGGATGCCAGGGATTCCAGTAAACTCCCGTCTCAAACTGAGGTGAACCCAAACATTCGAAATGTCAGTGCTGTGACTTTGAGAAGTGGGAAGAAGCTTGGGGAAAATAATTCTGAGATTAACGAGGAAGAAACTGAGGATTTGGCCAAGAACAGTGACGGCGACCGCCGTGAAGACTACGGCGCTCTCCGTCAGGAGGAGTCTGCTCTCGACTTTTGTGATGAAAATAACGGCGACCGCCGTATCAATTGCGGCGGCCGCCGTGACGGTGTTCCAATTTCCGAAGTTTCTGATGATGTCCACGACGACCGCCGCGAAACTTACGGCGCCTGCCGTGAAACTGAAGTAGCTCTCGACTTATCCGAAGAAAATCACGGCGATCGCCGTGACAATTGCGGCACCCGCCGTTCATCTGGAGTCGAAGCTGAGGCTGAAAAGAAGTCTGACTCTCCGATTTTTCCTGAGTGGAAGCCGGTTGCGTCCTTCCCATCTGCTCTGAAGCGCACCAAGCCACTTGCGCAAGACAAGGACATGTTCGAGATGTTCAGGAACGTCGAGGTCAACATACCTCTTCTCAATCTGATCAAGTCCGTCCCCCGTTATGCCAAATTCTTGAAGCAGATGTGCACCACAAAAAGGAACCAAGACAGGAATAGCAAGAAGAAGGTAAAGGTAAGCGAACATGTCTCTGCTGTGTTTCAAAAACGCTTACCCAAAAAGTGTGGTGACCCAGGTATGTTTACTATCCCTATCACCATTGGAGGAACCAAGTTTAATAAGGCTATGCTGGATTTGGGTGCTTCTATCAATGTTTTACCTTCCTCTCTCTGTGAATCCTTGCGATTAGGACCTTTGCATGCAACTAATATTTCCATTCAATTGGCTGATAGGTCTAGTGTGCGTCCTATAGGGATTGTGGAGGATGTCTTGGTTATGGTTGGTGATCTTACGTTCCCTGCTGATTTCTATGTGCTCAATATGGAACATGACAAGCATGCAGCCCCTATTCTGTTAGGGAGACCTTTCCTCAAAACTGCTAATACTAAGATCAATGTGAGCATAGGTTCTTTAACTATGGAGTTTGATGGCCAGGCTATTAATTATAACATATATGAAGCCATGAAATATCTTGTTGATGATCACTCTTTGTGTGCTATTGATGTGCTTGAGCCTGTAGTACAAGATGTCTTTGATGATGACCAATTAGATTCTATGCAATCCATGATTGTTGATTCTAGTTTAGATTTTACTCTATCTGCTAACGTGCAGGAAGTTGTCAATGAGTTGGATGCTTACTATAAGCGTCCTACTGAGCTACTAGGTAAAGCACCTCTGCCACTAACCCTGCCTAGCGAGAAACTTTTATCCTCTATTGTGCAGGCACCAGTGATTGAGTTGAAGCAACTTCCCGAGCACCTCAAGTATGTCTTTCTTGGAGACGAGGAGACCTTGCCAGTGATCATCTCTAACAAGCTCACCAAGGAACAAGAAGACAAGTTGGTGGTGGTTCTCAAGGAACACAAGACGGCAATTGGTTGGACCATTGCTGACATCAAGGGAATCAGCCCCACCACATGCATGCACCAAATTCTGCTGGAAGGCGAAGAGAAGCCTTCGCGACAACCCCAGAGGCGTCTGAATCCACCTATGATGGATGTTGTCAAGAAGGAAGTTTTGAAGCTTCTGCAGGCAGGTATGATCTTTCCTATTTCTGACAGTAAGTGGGTTAGTCCTACGCAGGTCATCCCAAAGAAAGGAGGGATCACAGTTGTGGAAAACCAACATGGAGAGTTAGTCCCTACACGACTGCAGACAGGCTACAGGGTGTGCATTGATTACCGCAAGCTGAACGCGGTGACCAGGAAGGACCACTTCCCTCTACCATTCATTGACCAGATGATCGAGAGACTGTCAGGTCGTGCATTCTACTGCTTCCTGGATGGATACTCAGGCTATTTCCAGATAGCCATTGCACCTGAAGACCAAGCGAAGACGACATTCACTTGTCCCTTTGGCACTTTTGCCTATCGCAGGATGCCATTTGGATTGTGCAATGCTCCAGGTACCTTTCAGCGGTGTATGGTAAGCATATTTTCTGAGTACATTGAGAACTTCATAGAGGTATTCATGGATGATTTTACTGTTTATGGAGATGACTTTGATGCATGCTTGCACCATCTATCACTTGTGCTTGCAAGGTGTGTTGACACCAATTTAGTGCTGAATTCTGAGAAGTGTCACTTTATGGTTGAGCAGGGCATTGTTTTGGGTCATATTGTGTCGTCTAGGGGTATTGAGGTCGATAAGGCAAAGATTGAAGTAATTCAGTCTTTGCCCTATCCTACTAATGTTCGCGAAGTTCGTTCTTTTCTGGGCCATGCAGGTTTCTATCACAGGTTCATTAAAGATTTTTCCAAGATCTCATCACCTCTATGTGACCTGCTGAAGAAGGAGATTGGATTTGAGTTTACAGCTGAGTGTCGGGCAGCCTTTGATGAACTGAAGGCTCGCCTGACAAGTGCCCCAATCATCCAAGCGCCTGACTGGTCTAAGCCCTTTGAGATCATGTGCGACGCCAGTGACTATGCTGTGGGGGCTGTGCTGGGCCAAAAAGATGGAAGAGCATCCCATGTGATCCAGCATGCATCTATGACGCTAAATGGTGCGCAGAGGAACTACTCCACCACAGAGAAGGAGATGCTGGCAGTAGTGTTTGCCCTTGAGAAGTTCAGGCAGTACCTGCTTGGTACAAAGGTCTTTGTCTACTCCGACCATGCTGCTCTGCGCTACCTCATGACGAAGAAGGAAGCCAAGCCAAGGCTGATCCGGTGGATCCTATTACTCAGCGAATTTGATGTGGAGATCAAGGACAAGAAGGGTGTTGAGAATCTTGTTGCTGACCACCTCAGCCGAATTGTCCAGGAAGATAACACCCCACAACCCCAGATTCAGACGAGATTCCCTGATGAGTCTCTATTCCGGCTCACTACTGTAGAGCCTTGGTATGCTGATTTGGTGAATTTTCTCACCACGGGTGACTTTCCTCCACCCTTCAACAAGGCTCAGAGGGACAGGCTGCGCAGTTCAGCCAGATTTTTTGTCTGGGACGACCCCTACCTATGGAAACATTGTTCTGACCAGGTAATTCGTAGGTGTATCCCAGAAAATGAGGTAAATTCTCTCCTTACTTTTTGTCATTCTGAGGCATGTGGTGGACACTTTGGGGTACAACGAACCGCAAGAAAGGTACTTGAAGCAGGATTTTGGTGGCCTTCCATCTTCAAGGATGCGCATAACCACTGCAAATCCTGTGACAAGTGTCAACGGGTTGGAAATATATCTCAGAGGGATGAGATGCCACAAACAGGGTTGATTTTCTGTGAAATCTTCGATGTTTGGGGTATTGACTTCATGGGACCGTTTCCATCCTCTTGCGGTAACATATATATTTTGCTTGCAGTGGACTACGTTTCCAAGTGGGTGGAAGCGAAGGCCACCAGGACTGATGATGCTAAAGTTGTTGCAGAATTCTTGAAGTTCCACATATTTACCAGGTTTGGAGTGCCAAAGGCTCTCATCAGTGATAGAGGAACTCACTTCTGCAACAGGACAATTACTGCGTTGTTAAAGAAATATCATGTCACGCAGCGAGTTTCTACCGCCTATCACCCTCAAACGAATGGGCAAGCTGAAGTGTCCAACTGGGAGATAAAGTCCATCTTGGAGAAGACGGTGTCTCCCAATAGAAAAGACTGGAGTTTGAGGCTTGATGACGCACTCTGGGCATACAGGACAGCTTATAAAACACCAATTGGTATGTCACCCTTTCGGTTGGTGTTTGGTAAGGCTTGTCACCTTCCAGTGGAGCTAGAGCACAAGGCATATTGGGCTGTAAAGAATTGCAGCTTGCAGATGGATGAGGCTGGAGTGCTTAGAAAGCTCCAACTACAAGAGCTGGAGGAGGCCAGGATCGAGGCTTATGACAATGCCATTCACTACAAGGAAAGAACTAAGGCCTGGCATGACAAGATCATACTGAGGAAGGACTTCAAGGTTGGAGACAAAGTCCTCTTATTCCAGTCACGCCTTAGACTTTTCCCAGGCAAGCTGAGATCGCGCTGGGCAGGACCATATTATGTGACCAAAGTCTTCCCACATGGTGCCGTAGAGCTGTTTGACTCGACATCACAGACTTTGTTCAAGGTGAATGGGCAGAGGATAAAGAAATACCATGAAGGCTTCACCAAAGACACCATTGAGGAGGCGTTCCTGAAGGAACCCGAAGCTGAAACGTGATTGAACCTACACTGAGTCGAGCCACGACGTTAACTACGGCGCTTCTCGAGAGGCAAACCGATGATTAGGTAATTTCTTTTCCTTTCCCTTAGTCAATTCTAGTTATTTCCCTTTTGTTTCTGTATTTCTGTGTCGAACTCACCTGCAGAAACGTGAAAATCGAAGAAGGTGTTCACGGCGACCGCCGCGTAACTTACGGCGACCGCCGTTAATTGCTCACCATGGAGGTTGCCTACGACTTCAAAACGGCGATCGCCGTTTAATTGTGGCGACCGCCGCAATTACGGCGACCGCCTCCCTCCATACGGCGCCCGCCGTTTCACCCCTCCTCGATCACGCTGTTTGCATCAAATGACGGCGACCGCCGTTTAATCACGGCGACCGCCGCCGTTTAATCACGGCGACCGCCGCCGTTTCAGGTTCGATTCTTTTTTCCTTTTCTTTTAATTTTCGCAAAAAAAAAATGGGCCCCGAAAAAAACCCTAAACGGAGCGCAAAAGACAGAAAATAAATCCCCGAAAAGACCGTAAACGGGGAGAAAAAGTCAAAAATCCAATAAAAATAGACTCTGAGAAATCCTTAAACAGGGTGCAAAAGGCATAAAAAGAAACCCGTTAAAACCAAACGGGGATAAAAGCCAAAAAAAAAAAAAAAAAAAAAAAAATTTGGGCCCCCCCCCCTTCCCAGACCTATCATCTAACCTACCCCCCTACCCTCTCCCTCACTTTCCCATTCCCCATTCCCCTCTCTCTCTCTCTCTCGCCACTCCCCCTCAACCCCAGATCCGGCGACCGCCGCGCTAGCTCGCCGCCAACTTCGCTCGCCGCTTGCCCGCCGCCAGCCAAGGTCGCCGTCGTCGCTCGCCGTTTCGGAAATCTGCAGAATCTGTGAAAATTGAAAACGACGACCGCCGCATTCAACACGGCGACCGCCGTTCTTAGCAGCGACCGCCGCTCAACCCGGCGACCGCCGTTTCGTCGAATCTGGTGATTTTATTTTTATTCCCTCCCTGTTCTGCTTTTTGCTGTTGCTAGTAGTTGGGATTATTGAGATGTCGGGATTTTTGAAACGCTCATTGTCTTCCCGGAAGAAATCAACGGGAGGTGAGCCCTCTCGAAAAAAATCATCGGGGGTTGAGGCCTCCCGTAACAAGGTTGAGGAGGCTCGTAGGAGGCTTTTGCAGGAGAGGGCTTTTCAGTCCACATTATTCTTCGATCCAGACACTCTGCGGGAGTTGCAAATATATGAGAGTACGCAGGAGCTTTTTGTCAATGGTGGGCTGGGTAGTTTCTTCCATTTTGCGGCGCCCACATTCCCCAGCTGGACTGTGGAGTTTCTGGCCAGCTTTGATAGTCATTGCGATGAGGAGAGGATCACATTTAGTTTGGGTGGTAGCAGGCACTCTATGTCCTGGACGGACCTTGATCTAGCGCTTGGGATTACCAGTCCACCATCTTCTGCGCAGGCGTGGAACGCCGCCAATGGTTACTTCCCCTTTTGGTACCACTCCACAGGATCCAATGTTTACAACCCGCAGGATGGGGAGTACAATTACAAGTGGTCGCATCCGGGCCTGCGGCTAGCACATAAAGTAGTGCGGATGGCCTTCCATGGCCAGTCCGAATTGAACAAGCTCCCGTACGACGATTTGTATGCTGTATGGAGTATGACCCCCGAGTGCCCTCTGGTGTGGGATTGGCGCACCCATTTTATTGCTGCGTGCAGAAAATTTCAGGATAACAAGGGGCAGAAGATCGTCATTGGGGGCATGATCACTTTGATAGGCCGCCACCTGGGTCTCGAGCAACCCGACCCTTCCCAACAACTCTCTCCTGTTTTTACATATGATTGGAAGCAGCTCAGGACTTCCACTGTGATATCCGGGACCGGGTCTAACCCGAAGTTCTGGCTGTATGGCACGCGGGGTATCTACAAAATCCCCATCCCTTTTCCGTTTGAGGTGGCATGTGGCCCGCGCTACAGAGACTTTGATGTGAGCAGTTACCGGGTGGGAGCCCCTGGGGTGCGTCCCGTGCCAGCTGGAAGTGTTGCTCAGGATGATGATGACAGTGAGGATGAGGATGATGATGCCAATGACGATGAGGACACTGCTATGCATGCGGTACAGGCTACCGCTGCTGCTGGACCGTCTCAGGATTACCAGAGACAGACTTGGGAAATGGTCCAGGGGATTGACTCTCGCCAGCAGTCTATGCAGTCAGACTTTGCTGCCTACCACCAGGAGTTCATTGACTTCCGCCAGGAGTCCAGGGATCACTACGCGACGCAGGCCCAGGACATTCAAGCCCTGGAGGAACAGATGAGGCAGTGGAACCTTTTCATGGGTTCCCAATATCCCGATTTCCCACCACCGCCGCAGTAGTAGGTACATTCTTCACTTCTCCTCTGTTATTATGTCTGATATCATTGAGGACAATGCTTATTTTAAGTGTGGGGGAGTGGATTATGTATTTATTATTGCTAGTATATTTATCAAAAAAAAAAGGCAAATAAAAAAAATCTTGGGATGGGCTGAAAACCCGAAAGGGCGGTCCAGGTAAAAAGCAGGTAATCCGACAGGCACTAGGCCCGGGCAAAAGTGGATTCAGAGTGATGTGAGGCGGTGAGTCCATCTATGATAAAATGAAATGAGTGGCTAGGATGAAAACCCGAAAGGACTCCTAGGCAAAATGAGTGAAAAGAAAAGGAGTGTTTTCTAGGATCTCATTTTACCGGCGGGGCGACATAAGATGAGGAGACAAAGAAGGATTGTCGGGTAGGCCATTGAGGGAGACATAAGGAGTCATAGATGGAGGTTAGGACTAGTGGCTACTTTCATTTTTGGATGACCGAGATAAGCTTGGGGAAAGTATTCTGCTTGCCCTTAAGCTTGGATGTGTATTGAGTTGGCTGCTGTGGTTGAGGTTGTGGATATTGCATATGTTTGTGTTGATGTTGTGTTGATTATGATGCTGGTGTTGAGGGTGTAGTTGTGTTGTGATTGGTTGGTTGAAGGATGTTGAGCTTTCATGTACATGCTGTTACTCTTGGTTGTGGGCTTTCCTTGCATGTTGATGATCTAGGTGCTTATTGGTGATGGGTGGTAGTTCTCTATCCACTCGAGACGAGTAGAGATTCAAGTGTGGGGGAGTTTGATACACACAATTATGTTGCGTGTATTGACGGAGTTTTGGCATGATTTTAGTGGTATTTTAGGATGCTCTAGTGATGATTTGGAGACTTGGCAAGGAGGCACGGAAGTTGCGCTTTTGGAGCTTTTGGAGCGAAGTATGAAGAAGCAGAATTACGGCGACCGCCGCATAACAACGGCGACCGCCGTTAATCCCCCATGGAGAACCTCAGCTACGACATTGAAACGGCGACCGCCGTGTAATTGCAGCGACCGCCTCGATTACGGCGATCGCCGTGGGAAAAGCAGCGGCCGCCGCCGCTGTTGGACGAAGCGCCGAGCCGATTTTCCTTTTCGGTTTTATTTATTTTATTACGTTTTGTTTTTATTTGAAGTTATTTTCAGATTAAATTCCCTTTGGTATTTAAGGGTTGAGAAGACTTGTTCTTTTCTTATCTCGGAACCCTAGTTTTATTTCTTACGTATTTTCCCTTGCTATGAAGAACTAAGTCTCTCTTGCTTAGTCAGACATTGAAGCTCTTCGTTTGATTCAGTTGTAAGTTTCTTACTTTTAATCTATTGCTTTGGCTTTTATCTTTTCTCTTGCTTGAATCTTATGATTGATATTGGTAATTTCTAGTCTGATCAACTAGGGTTTGTTGGTATTTATCTATTGCTAGGTCTAGATTGTTACTGGTTGAGCATATCTATTCCTTAGTAGCAACTGCATCGTGTTAGTAACTGGTTGTGCTAATCTTATGCAGAAGAGAATTGATTTGCATCTTAGGGTAAAAACTGGTTGTTTTATTCTAGGTTGTGTCCAACTATATTCCTATCCATAAAGCTGCTGTTAAATTGAATCTTGATAGTTTCAGGGTTGTTTAATTAGTTAGTTCTAATAGTATCTGGTTGTGCTATTAGATACTTTTGAAAAGGAATTGGAATTGCCATTGCATGCGATTTTGAGTGGTTTCTATGATCAACTTGTCATTCGATTAGTGGATATTGTTTGACTAAGTGCCTTCCCCATACTTGATTTCAGCACTTTAATTGCTTACTTACTTTTGCATGCTTGGTTACTCTACAAACAAACAAAATCCCCCCCTTTGGTTACTTCAATTGACATACACTTTACATACTGCGATAGATTGTGTTTCCCTGTGGATCGACCCTTACTTGCCTAAGACTGCATTTTAGGTTTTGTTTGGATTTCTTGCATAGTAGGAATTAGAACGACAAAATTCATGTTATCATTGGGCTAGAAGGGGGTCCAATAGAGAGCAATATACAAAACAGAGGTGTGGTGGAGTTGTGGAGCTGACGACGGAGCGGTGGTGGTCGGAAATTCGTATCAGCCATTCCTAACAAGACCTTGAAAAAGAGCCTCTCGGATCGTTGCATCCTTTAAAACAAAAAAATGGGAATGAAATTCAAAACATACGTTGTTATCATGGTAGAATTGATGCACATATAATAAATAAGGGTCAATCGTGATTTTTTTGTAAAGAGTGATGGAATGAACACGCCAAAATACTTGGTTTTTGGGTGCTAGGGTTAGTAACCTTGAATTCCAAATTCGTTCTTGTTGATGCACTCCTCGCACCGAAAAATATCCACAGGTCAGACAACACAAGCTGTTGAGTTCTAAATTAAGCCTTCGAGCCACAAGTTGCAAATAACCCTTCGTTTCACAAGGGCTCAAGCTTCCGGTAAGCCTTTGGGTCACAAGGGCACAAGTTGCTAGTAAGCCTTTAGGCCACAAGGGCACATGCTTCTGGTAAGCCTTAGGGTCACAAGGCCACAACTTGTCAGTAAGCCTTCTAGTCGCAAGGGCACAAGCTATCGGTAAGCCTTCTGGCCGCAATGGAACAAGTTGAAGGTAAGCCTTTGGGCCGCAAGGGAACAAAGTGCTATTAAGCCTTCGGGCCGCAAGGGCACAAGATTTCGGTAAGCCTTTGGGTCGCACAAGCACTAGATGTCGGTAAGCATTTGGGCCACAAGGGCACAAGTTGTCGGTAAGTCATCGGGCTACAACGACACAAGTTGTCGGTACTCCTTCGGGCCATAGGGGCACAATATGTCGGTAAGCCTTCGAGTTACAGGGGCACAAGCATTCGGTAAACCTTCAGGCAGCAGGGGCACAAGCTATCAGTAAGCCTTTGGGCCACAAGGGCACAAGTTGTCGGAATCCTTCGTGCCCCAAGGGCACAATCTGCCATTAAGACTACGGGTCATGAGCAATACAAGCTGTCGGCTTCAAAAAATGACTAAAAACACAATCTAAAACAAAAGAATCAACCCCCATGATGAATCGGTCATACCACACAAGATAAAGGAACAAGTAAGAATGCACAAAATGTGCAGAAGGAAGCATGAACCGTGCAGTGCATATCATTTTATAAACAAAATAGCCAGATCAGTGAAGACGCACGAAGGAGGAAATGACTGTGCACTCGGCCGCAAGGACCGTGCTCACCTTCTATAAAAAAAAATCGGAAAATGCACGGACCCTATGCCAGAGTGGACAGATTGTGTGATGCCTTCTGTAAAGCGATCAACTCCGTGCAATTCACTATGCACAGACTAGTACTCAAACCGTGCATTGCCTTCTATAATACGAAGCCGTATGTGAACTTCACTTTGTACGTACCATCACACAGACCGTGCGCCAAATCGTTTGGGATGCTCAGTGAATGGACTATAACGCCGAGCATTGGCCGTGGCCCAAGAAGCCTTACCATCACTCCGAACGCCCATAGTGTGGGTCAGTTTCAGATCCTTTACACTCTATCCAATCCTAAAGGACTTGAGGGTTAAATGAGTTGGTAAAAAGTAAAAAAAATTACCAATTTATCTTATTTATTAATGAATATGTATTTAAGTGAATGGCTTAATTAAAAAGAGGACCTTTATGATGGTAGAAGGGCTATTATCAGATCTGGAAAAGGTATGTAGTATCCTAACAGAACTCTAACATTCAATGAACACCATCTTACTTGAGCGTCGAAGGTGAAACGGAGACAAAATCCTGCCTTTGCCTTTTTTCTCTCTTCCCAAGGCACCGGAAAAGAGATCGGAGGGTGTCTATGATCATCAGAGTTGCGGGTACTCTTTGTCGACAATCATGACTTTATTGTAGCAGATTTTTGTGTCTGGCAAAATTTTGCTACAACAAGATATATCGAATTTTTAGTTGATTCATTTAAAAGAACTTACTTTCCAAAGACTGGTTTCTATCTATACATAAAATGGATTACACATGAATGTTTTTTTTAATCGAAGGAGAGACAACATTGGGAAATTATTAGAAAAACTAAGGACTACCCAGAAATTATAACCCATGATTTTGTAGTGTTAGAAACTGTAAGCCAACCTATAATTTGTTGAATCACAATGTGTTAGTCAGGGAACGGTAATATTGTTCCTTATGCAGTAGAATAATAACAAAAAGACAGGTAACCGTTACATAGTTTTTTATAGAGTAAACCCAATCAACCAACTATTTAATCAATAACAACCTCTACCTCTAGGTGGATAACCTAGTAGGATTTCAAACGTCTACATTTATTATTAATGGATTACAAACAATCAAGCATGTTTGTCCTACGATCTAGCCACACAAAGTTCCTAGATCACCTAACTTCTAAGCAAGTGAAAATAACCCTAATAAACAAAGCAAAGACTCAATCCTTGACAACGTACTCACAGAAAGTTTTTACGTTGTCTTCTTCACTATCTATATCTTGTCGTTGTAAGCTCAAGTTGTGTAACTATTGCTAGGTTTCATCTCATGTATATATAGCCGTAGATAAAGCCCATTAAACTAACCTAGCTTGGCCTATCACGTGCCAACTAAGATAATTCAGCAAACATTATCTATTTTCATAAATACATATCTTTTAGTCTTTTCCAAAGATAAGATATCCTAGAATCAACTAACTCTTCGATCTTTCTCGTGCCTTGCGGTCCAAGAGTTCTTGAAATCTTGTTTCCAAATTTAGAAATTCTTCTTCGAAGTTTCCAGCGAGCGTCTCTAGCGTAAAACACTTCGTTCCTTGATTTGTTCCCTTCTTTCTTTCTTCTCAAAGTGCACGTGTGTCGTTTCTTCACTTTACTCAGCCTCGTTGTTCCCTTGTTGACTCAGAGTTCCTTTACTTCTATGTTTTGCTTTCTTTGCCGATTTTCATCGTTCTCTACTTCATTCAATCATCTTGAAACTTATAGGAACATGCAAACCATAAAACCTAATGATGTTTATCATCATCAAAACTAGAGGGAACGTCATCGTTTCAACAATTTCCCCCTTTTTGGTGATGAAAAACCAATTCAAAAATTTTTGATAAAAAACAGGTAAGTAATGAGTCAATCAATATAAGTCAATATGCACATTGATAACATCCATCTCATACATGTTTAGGACATCCATTTAGGCTATAGTTTAGGCTTTTTCATGTTTAGTATCGTGCATATTTTGTTAATTACACTGTTTTCCCTAGCATAGATGTCTACACCAGTCTATTTCGTGTTTTTAGGTGATACGGTGGACATTAGAGGAGCCAAGAAGGGTCAAGTTCAACTGTTGAAGACACAAGACTGCACGGCCACAGACAGTCTGTGCACTTGAGTGCACGGACCGTGCACACCTATTAGATAAGGTGCACGGTCTGTTGACGATTTATGCACTTGACTGCACAGTTTGTTGACAGTCTGTGCACACATGTTTTTCCTGGATTTTATGGGCTTCAGCCCGATGCTATTTTTAGAAATTTTTATATACTTTTCTAGGGGATTTTGTAGACTTCTTCTCCCATCTTCTACATCATTGTTCTAGCCTTGTGTGTTTTTGAGTTTCTTTTGAAGATTTCTTCAAGATTGTAGATTGTTTCCCTGTATCTGATCATGTATCTTCTTCTTCTAATCTTGTTGAATGATTTCTTTGTTCTTAAGATGTTTTTGATTGTTTCTCCAAGCATGTCTGGCTAATTCCATATTTCTAGGGTTGGGTTGATCCCAAAAAAGTATAGGTAGACATGAATGTGATATTTGCCTGAGTTAAACAATGACACTTTGTTTGATTCAATTCTAGAGTTCTTAATGCAATTGATGAAAGTTGATTAGATTTCTATTAGGTTTGAGATTGACATAAGATAGCCTTAATAAATAATTCAGATAGGGTATGAAACCGACATGAGATTATTCTTATCAAACTACTAGGAATTGAACCTGGGTGTTATTTATACGACATCAACTTAATTACCCTCATGGAATACTAAGCTATCATAGAAACCCTAGGTTTATTTGGACCTAGCGGAACGCAATAACGAATGTTGATTCAGTTTATACCTAGATTCTAAGTGTCTAGATTTTATTAGCTCTATGTGACATCAATTGTAATTTGGAATTCAGACATGTCTATTATCATCTGACATGAGTTAGTAGATGCTTTAGATAGCTTACCTTTAAACAAGTTCAGGCAATTTTCAAACTGATATGTAGTAAGTTTACCAAGACAATGTTGTGGAGATCCTTGGTCCTAGAATCTTCTTTCCAATGATTTACAACCATATTTTGCATAATTTGTTAAGTTCTTCTTAGTCACAATTAAAGAAATCTCGCTCTTTACGGCTTAGCTTACCAGTTCTAGTTACAGTTGACACTACGTAGTCCTCGTGATAACAATACTTGAAAAACTACAACTGATCTCGTACGATTGTGCATAGGTTTTGGTCTTATCACACATCAAGTACACAACGTCAACACAGTTCCCCCTTAGAAAGATATTACAAAATCATACCTTCAAGTCGCGTCAAGTTTCCCATTAGCACTAGCATTGTTCAAAAATTCAAAAGTTAAGAACAATGGAAATTGCTACCTCTTTGTTACGATTTCATCGTACAATTTTCCATACTTTCCCCTTTTGGAATCATCAAAAGATCAAAATTAAGCGAAGAACAATAACTCTAAGGAGCAAATCAGAATCAAAATTATTATTCATTAGACTGGCAGGGAATTGATTACAAAACAATAGGAAGAAAGCAAATAATCATTAAGAGAAAAGACAAGCAGAGACAAAAACATAAAAGCATGAAAACAACAAAGAAACATATAATGTGGCTAAGGAATGGTAAAGGGAATCCACTCAAATCTCTAGATCATCTTTCTCTTCCTTCATCCTTGTTCAGGAAGTAGTCTAGTAGCAACTTGGCCTTCGTATACAATTGTTTCAACTCTGCCAAAATCTGGTGTTGTACAGAACTTCCTTTGGACGTTCCTTCACCCGGTTCCTTCTTTGCAGTAAGAGAGGGAGACAATGATCCCTTGTCGTCACCCTGGTACTTTGTCTTCTGAATGTTGGCCATTTCATGTTCTGTGACCAGGGAACTTCATCTCAGCTTTGTATAGTTATTTCTTCTCCGAAATAAGCCTCACCAACCCAGGGTAAGGAAGGGAATGGGACTTGCCCTTGCAATTTGCCATGTGCTGCAAAATGATCCTTGAAGATCAATTTTCTCCTTTTAAAGGAAACAATCAAGCAATAATAGATTTGTAGTAGTGATCGTGTTCCTCTTCTCCTGGCGAGGAATAATGGATTTTATCACCACTTGATGATCCAAGCATTAAATCATCATCAACTCAAACGTACAGGTCCTATCTGTTGCCGACCCAAACAACCTCTTAGCACTAGCAACCTTGTAATCCTTGTGCTCATCAGTCATCTTGTCAGTCAGAATGTCGCAAAATCCCTCAAAAGGAACACCTAGCAGCTTGGACACATTCTTTGTCGTAATTGAGAGCTCTTCTCCCCCAACAGTGGTGTTTCCCACCAGAATAGACAATCGATTAAGCTCGAAGTGGTAGTAGAACTCTTTGACTTGTTCCTGATTCACCACAACTTTACTTGTATACAACTGTTCTCAACCTTGGAATCGTTGATCTCCTCAGATCCATTGGTCATGTAGAAATCATCTTGAATGAATAGAGTGGAATAACTATTTTCCCTTCAGAAAAGGAAGGAATAGTTGAAGGTTCCTCCAACTTAGCCTTCTTCTTCTCTGACCTCTTTGCATATTTGAGGCAACCTTTCAATGGTGTCGGAGTAGACTCGTCGGAGCTCATGGTGGGGACATTTGTGTTGCTTGAGGTGGCCATGGATTGTGTTTGGGATTGGTGCATTGTGAATTTAGAGCTTTAGGGTTTGACTAGACTTGTACAAACACGGGCCCGGGCCGGGCCTGTACCAAATTTTAGGCCCATTTTTACGGGTCGGGTCAGGCCCGTTTGTCGAGCCCAGACTGCTAACCGTACCCGCCCGCAAGTCCGGGCCGGCCCGCGGGCAGCCCGTTTTCACTATTTGGCTTAAAACCTATTTTTAGAAACCTGTTTAAAATACAAAAACATGCTTAAATCCATTACAAGTTAAATCCAAAAACCTGCTTAAATCCATACAAGAAGAGTTTGAATACAAAATGACAATGTTTTTACAACAAAAAAACACAAGTAAGTGCATCCGGTCGTTCTTCATGCAACTTCCTTCTTCCTAAGCAACAAACATTCATGCTCCATCTCTGATTCTCTGCATATAACAATTTATTCACATAAACATACCAACTTAAGTTCCTCATCTCAATTACCTTGAAAGAAATATTATGATTTGACCAATAGAATTTATAAATATTATGATTTGACCAATAGAATTTATACAGTTTATGCTCATCTCATAACTATTATAGAATAAAAAACCAATATAGAAAAGGCACTAAACAGAAGATTCAAGCATCACTGCTTCATAAATCACAGTGGAATTATCAATTTCTGTTGCATTTGCTCACATTTTGGAAGTGTATGCTTCTCTTTCTGAGCGTCCATGGAATCCTGGGAAGATATCAAGCATAAACACCAACTAATTTACGCCATTAGCAGTAGAGAATACATCAATTCAGCAAAGCAAGTTTCCCATTCTAAATATAACCAACAGGTTCAGGTCAAGCAGAGTTCATCGTTTGCAATTCATATATATAATGCAAAGGGCTAAGAAGAGAAATTGAAACCTAATTTAGAAATCGAACTAGATTGCGAAACCCTAGCGACCGTATTTCGAAATTCTTCAATTTCGCCCTCTTTTATCTCTCTTTCCCTCTCCGGCCTCTGAGCGGGGCATCAACCGACACCATAGGAAAGTCTAGTGGTGCATACAATGAATTTATTATCATTTATACTACTATCTACAAATTTTGTAGTAAAAGAACACATCAGTACAAAAACGAGGTCAGGACATCAAACGAACACAAACCGAAACAAATCAAGTACAGAAATTAAAGGATCAGACGAGGGAGAAACTAACCGGAGAATCGGAGATGGCTGGTCGGAGGCAGGTCGGTCGGAAAATGCGAGAGACGTGGAGGAGTCAATCACTTGTGGTTGCCTGGTCGGAGGCGGATCGGTGGTCGCCTGGTCGGAGAGGCGGAGAGATTGGAGATGGTCGCCTGGTCGAAGGTCGACTCGGGAGAGGAGATGGAGGCGTGGTGAGGTGAGGTGAGGTGAATCGGGAGAGGAGATGGTCAGATGGAGGCGTGGGAATTTAGGTTAGAGAGGAAGGGAATTTAGGTTAGAGTGGTAAATATATTTTATATAATTTAAATTATATACGGGCCGCGGGCCGAGCGGCTCGTACGGGCTTAACTCTATTACCATACCCGGCCCGCTTACCCGTACGGGCCGGGCCTACCGGCCCGTTCGAGCCGAAATCCTTATTCGAGCCCGTAATTTCTGACGGGCGGGCAGGCCGGCCCGCGTTTGCACAGGTCTAGGTTTGAGGCAGCAGAGAGAAAGGAAGCTCTTTTAGAGAGTTTGAGAGCAAGAGAGATTTGAGAGCAAGATTTTGGTGAAGATTTAGGTTAAGAGGATATTGGGTATTCATAAAGAGAGAAGATTTGGTAAAGATAATGATTATAAGACCTCGGATAAAACTTAACAAAAATCCATAGCCGACTTGCAAAGAAATCCTCCAACAACATTTTTTTCTCTACCCTCTAGTCACGGCTCTTTTTTACTTTTTACCCAAATTCTTGCTCCCAACGTTCTTTTCTCTATAGAGTAGTCAAATCAACAATTACAACACTATTTCATTTAAGAAATATTTACCTGCAACAATCTTAACATTCCATAGTCAGATCCCATTCTCAATGTTCCCTACTTCTTTCCCCCTAAGTCTGTAGTGTCTTGTTTCCTTCTCCGAAAACCATGAATGGATTGAAAAGGCCAGTTTTGAGAGTACATGTTCCACACAAATAACATACCATATCCAAACAAGTAACATGGTAGGGATCAAATAAGATTCAGATAATTAAACCGAATAAAGAAGCAAACAAGAGTAAGATCATAGGGAACATTTACGTGGATCACGACTTAGGGTAGGCTTGCAACCAATTATCATGTTATCTTATAACGAGGGTTAAAAAATCAAATTGGTTGCGTAGGCTGAAATAAAATGCAATCATGCAATGCTAAGTTATTAAAGATCTATAGAATACATTGCCAATATCCATGTTATCAAATAATACAAAGCACATAGCGAATCGTCACAAATCAAGATATATCAAATAATGAGCAACTAAAGTGTAGTTCCCTACTTAATTAAGATCAATGTAGCTAAGCATTGAGGGAGTAGTGGACAGGGAATTCCTTAGTTTAGAGAGATCATGCCAAGGAGCATCCTTAGATGTCTGTATGGCTTTCTATCCAGTGCTTTGGATAAAATATCTGCAACTTAATCCTCTGCCCTACCATGATCCATTTTAATGGTACCTTTCGCAACGTTATCACAAAGGAAATGATGACAAATGTCAATATGCTTAGTATGAGAATGATGAACTTGATTTTTCAAAATGTTAATAGCACTAGTATTATCAAACATGATGAGAACAATGCTAAGAGACATACCAAAGTTCTCTGGTTGCTATTTAGCCACAATACATGGGAACAACATGATGCAGCGACCACGTACTCATCTTCAGTGGTTGAGAAGGCCATTAAGTTTTGTTTCTTGGAGCCCCAAGATACCAAACAAGGACCAAGGAATAGTGCCATCCCATATGTGTTTTTCCTATCCACTAGGTGTCCAGCAAAATCAGTGGCTTCGAAGCCTACCACTTCGAAGTCATTGTTCCCTGGGTACCAAAGAACACAACTGATTTTTTCCCTTCAAGTACCTAAAGATCCTCTTTACTTCTTTGAAATGTGATTCCTTGGGATTTTCTTGAAATCTAGCACATAAGCACACACCAAACATGATATTTGGCCTACTTATTTGAGATAGAGGAGTGAGCCAATCATTTCTCTAAACATTGTTTAGTCTACATCTTTTCCATCCAAACGAGAGTTAGGAGAAATAGGGATATCAATGAGTTTAGAGTTATCCATACCATACTTCTTCAGCAACTCCTTGATGTACTTTTAAAGATGTATCATTGTTCCCTTAGCATTTTGTGATACTTACAATCCCATGAAAAGTTAAAGTCCCTCATCATACTCATCTTGAATTCACTACTCATAAGATTCCTGAAGCTTTCTACAAGAGTAGGGTTAGTGGAACAAAAATATCATCAACAAAGACTTGAACAACAAGATTCTCACCCTTCTGTTCCAAGAGGAACAATGTCTTGTCGATAGCACCACGTCTATATCCATTCTACAAAAGGATTTGTGCAAATCTATCATAACAAGCACGAGTTGCTTTCTTAAGGCCATACAATGCCTTGTCTAGTACGTACATATGGTCAGGACGACCGACATCTTCAAAACCCGAGGGTTGTTGGACATACACTTCTTCTTAAAGATACCCATTCATAAGGTAGTTTTCACGTTCATTTCATAGAGCATAAATCCCTTGTGAGCGGCGTAGGCTATGACAAGACGAATAACTTCAATCCTTGCAACTGGAGCATAAGTCTCATCATATTTTATTCCCTCTTATTGGTTATAACCCTTTGCAATCAGCCTGGCATTGTTCGTTGTTACAACTTCATAATCATGCAACTTGTTCCTAAACACCCAACGAGTACCAATCGTTTTCTTGTACTTGGGATGATGAACCCATATCCACACCTTGTTCCTTTTAAATTGGTGTATCTCATCTTGCATAGCCACTATCTAATATGGATCCATGATTTCTCCCTTTATCGTATTAGGGTCTACAAGAGAGATAAACACATTGAACGCACAATAGAAGTTAAGTTTAGAACATAGACCTCTTTGATCGAATGGTGTGAGGATGTTGTCAACTAGGTGATTCTTCTGTACTCTTGCATTTTGAGATTCATTAATAGGTGGAGCAAGAGTCCAACAATGGGAACATTCAATGAAGAAAGAGAGTTCTTTCTTCAACACTCGTGGACTCTTCTACATTGGATGTTCCTTCCACATCATCAACTTTGGCTACTTCTTCCCCCTGAACGCGAGAGTCATCTCCACTAGAAGTTCCAAAGGGAATAGTGGCGGAAGAATCAAGCGCTTCCACATAAATGTTGGAAGTTAATGAAGTGAAAACTGCGTTATTCGTAGTATCATCAGTGGTATCAACATCATCATTGTTGTTTGGTGTCCCTAGGGAATGATTAGTGTCGCCAACAACATTGTAGACACAACTCTATGTACTTGGTGCACCAGGGGGGTTGCTATCATCCTCATCGGAGTCCTCACATTGTATACGTGGATAATCATCATCAGGGAACAACTAGTTGGACGCATCACCCATTCCTTTGGAGTACTCATCAAAGACAACATGGATGCTCTCTTCGATTTTCTTTGTCCTTTTGTTGTAAACCGGTGAGCCTTGCTTGTGATTTCTTGTAATATCCCGTATTTTATAAGGGTATTTTGAAATTTTATTTTTCTTATGCCCGGATTGCTAGACGGATTTAATTCAGAGAAGATCGGACATTCTGTAATATGTTCTGAGCTCTGTAAATTTTTCCGAGCATTATATAATACAGTTGAGGTGTTTTCGGGGTTAATTTATCGTTAGTGTACGAATATATTTAACCCGGGTTTAAGGAAATTAACCCAAGGTGACTTCGGATAAGAAGGGCGGTTTTTGGCCGTGACCGCACCCTCACCGCACCCTGCCGCACCCGCGGCAAGGGCTAGAAAACAAAGTTGTATCGTCTTCCCCGCGCAAGTGGCTCGGATGAGATCTTTTGGGCAGGCCAAGTGGGCACCCAAGTGGCTTTCGCCTTGTCCCCTTGTCCCCTCCCTTGTTCCCTCAGATGAAGCTCAGATTGGGCTATAAAAGGGGGTGAAACCCGGAGCTAAGAAGCTCTTCTTCTTCCTCCTTTGCTCCTCTGTTTTTCCTCCATTTTCGCACTGTTTTGAGCTCGATTCGAGAGGTCTCTTGAGTTGAGAAGAAGCTCTTGAGTGTTGTGTGAAGCTTTGAGGTGTTAGGAGAGCAAACCATAGACAAATCGAAGGCAAACAAATCGGTTTGGGTAAGCAAAATTCCATGGATGCTCTGTCGCGAGCTTGGCCACTGGCACTCCACCG
The DNA here is from genome assembly GCA_027886185.1 of Rheum nobile. Taxonomy (NCBI): domain Eukaryota; kingdom Viridiplantae; phylum Streptophyta; class Magnoliopsida; order Caryophyllales; family Polygonaceae; genus Rheum; species Rheum nobile. The sequence continues at coordinate 7,357,730 of WOAB01000736.1, read as the reverse complement.
CACCAAGCGGTATGGCTCCCACCGCACCCGCGGCGAGCTTGTCCGAGAAGTGTGTTTTTGGATTTTGGCTTTGGGCATGGCTCGATTCCTTTGATTTCTTTTTGTATTCTTTTAGATTCATATATAAGTGTATTGAATCTAACTTAGGGTCTTGTTATGGGCCATTTCTTAGGGATTTATTATCCAAGATCTGCCCCAGTTTCAGATCCAGGAACTAGACGTTGCTTAGCTGTGTTCGAACTTGTCGGATCTAAGGCAAGTGGCGGTTCGCTCTTGCTCATCATTCCATACTTTCATTAATTATCAATTGTTTTGTTGTTAATTAATTTGGGATGATTCTGAATTATGTTGGAAACTGTTTTGATAACGTTATGTGTTTAAAATCTGATATTATACTAGGTTGTATATTCTACTAGAATCGACGCTAGTATATTATAGATATATTGTGCAGGTGAAGGCCGTAAGGGACTTTGATGTGATTATATTTGTGTGTGTTTAGATTATTAAATCTAGGGTGTTTTCCAGGTGGGCATAGATACAGATAGTTTGTGCAGGTGGGGCCGTGATGGCTCTGTGTGGTGTGTTTGTGTGTTTAATTGTGTAGTTAGCACGAGTATCCGTAGGGACAATGGATGGAGGTCCTGTCGTCTCTTTATAATAAATTGGTGAGTCATGACTAACTTCTATACTCGAGTGGAGTAAGAAGTGGTGCACTCTGCAGGTGTCACAAACCCGGTTCGATATGTGTTCCGCGAGTGGCGGGACATGTATATTAAAAGCTTATAACGTGATGTGTGTGTATGTTGACATTTAATAAGATACGTGCCAATGAGTAATGCACATAATTAATATGTTGTGGCGAGTAGTGCAGCTAGGAAAAACTCGTCTTAGTTGTAAGTCGCTCGTGTGCGATATTGTGATGATGTGTTTGTGTGTTTGTTCGAGTTTCCCAACATTTGTCATGTTTCCTATAAGGCTCATTTCATTTTGGAGTCTTCTTTTGGGATTGATTGCTGTGAGACTCGATCTCCAGAATCTTCTCTTGTGCATACCTTTTGTTATTCTAGTAGGAGTATGGTGGTTGACTATCGCCATCGGTTTTGATTCGAGAAGCGATGAGTCTAACCTAATACGATTGATTCGAACCAATCTGCTTTGTACCCTTGCGTAGTCTTTCATTAGACTGACCAACCGTAATTATTTCCTTGCATGGTTGGCTGGTGTCATCCGTTCGATTCGGCACATCAGGTGTGGTGAAGATCCGAGAAGGCTAGAGCGACTATGAAGATGAACGGTGTTTTGAAGAGTTATTTTGTTTTAAAAGTCTTCCGCTGTAAAGATTCTGATGATGTATTTTGTTTTGTCTGGAATCATGTGTAATTCCGAGACTATGGTTTAATAAAAGTTACGATATTTGGTATTGTAACTGGGTTTGATAGTTATATCGTTTGGAAAAGTCTGGGGTGACTTCGGGGTTTTCGTCCGGAGTCATCGGCAGTAATACTTTCAAATGGGGTGAAATTTGGGGGTGTTATATTTCGTATCCTAAGAAAATGCTTTGTCCACTCCTTGGGTCAAACTTAACTAAGTTATACTTCCCATTGTTTTGAACAAAACACCTATAACCAAAACCACGCAAATGGGATACATTGATCTTGCATTCCCTGATTAGTTCATAATCAAATTTATTAAGTGAAGGATGAAGCATAACGCGATTAAGGATATAGTATGCAGTGTTGATTGCATCGGCCTATAATATCCGTGGAAGATTGCTAGCAATAAGCATAGTCCTAGCCATGTACTTCAAAGTTTGATTTTTCCTTTCAACAACTCCATTCTGTTGTGGTGTCCTAGGGGCAGAGAAATGGTGAGAGGCACCATGTTCCCTAAATTAATCAATAAATATAGAGTTCTCAAACTGTGTTCCATGGTCGGATCTGTTGTCGCTAAGCTTGAGTCCAAGACTTGAATCCATTGTATTGATGACTGATTCAAACTTAATGAAGACTTCATCCTTGGAAGAGAGAAAATTTGTCCAAGTGAATCTAGAAAAGTCATCGACAATAACAAACATATGCATGCTCCCAGCAAGGCTTCTCACACTCATGGGACCACATAGATCCATATTGATCAGTTCTAGAGGGCGAGAGGTGGTAACATCTGGCTTACTCTTGAAAAAGGTACGAGTTTGTTTTCCTCTTATACACGCATCACAAACTCCAATGATCCTAGGTTGCACATTTGGGAGACCCAGCACAAGCTCTTATATGTGAAGTTTGTGGATGAGTTGAAGGTTTGCATGTCGAAGCCTCCTATGCCACAATTGCATCTCATCAACAAGAGACGCAAAGCATAGTTCCTCATGGGCTTGAAGTTGGTGTCCACAATATAAACATCTTATCTGACACCTTTTAGCAAAATTTTCTTGGTTTTACGATCCTTCACATAGCATTCTCCAGAAGTGAAGCTAGTCTTGTTGTCTCCTTAATCGCAAAGTTGTGCTACACTTCAAAGTTAAAACCAAGTTCATGAACAAAATTAACATCTTTTACCTTGATATTTGAGTTCAAAATGGCTTCTCCAATGCCTATCTTTTATCTCCAAGGGCTACGCTCCCTCTTGAGAGTTTGTGAAGTGAGGCGAGGTATATCTTGTTCCCAGTCATGTGGCACTAGAAAGCACTATCAATGTACCATGGATTGTTCCCCCTCACTTCAACTAGCATTGTTCCTTTTCTTAGTGTGTTCCTTAGTGAACGTTTTATTCTTGTCACGGTTTCTCTGAGTGTGACCGTTGTTCCCAGAATTCCATCACAACTTATAGTAGTCCCCCATATGGTATTTGGGATTTGGTTTGGGGATGTTACGCTCGTGAGCTCTAACTAGATTGGAAACTCTAGGTTGTTCTCCTATGGATTGTCTAAGAAATATTTTGTGAGCAGGTTGACCAATGTAGAAGGGTTGTTTTTCGCTAAGGTAACTCTCAAATACTTTTACACTTTCTTCTAGGTGGATGTTCCTTTCTTTATCACTGTGGAGCTCCATATCCCTTATTTCCCTAAGGTCATCTACATTCAACTCCTTTTCATCTTTCTTTTCATTCCCATCTATCTATCATATGCCAAACTTAGGCACAACAAAGTCTATTTCCTCATCCTTAAGCTTTTGTTCCACTAAGATTGAGTGGATTTTGTGAATCTCAGCTTGCATTTGGGACAGATCCTTCTCAATCTTAGTATTTTTTATGAGACACAATTTGGTTAGCATTGTTGGACGCAACATCAAGACATAGAGAAATATTTTATTTCCTAAGTTTTTCAAGTTCACATTTAGTTGCATCACAAGAAGTACATGGAACAGTTGAGGAACTAACAATATTAGAGATAGATTATTTCAAGTCATTACATTCCTCCTCAAACAAGCTTAATTCTTCTTGAGTATTCAAATTTTCTTTATACATGCTTTTTACAAGAGAAATCAAGGCGGTTTTATCATAGCTCACAAGAGAATTGAGGAACGTTTCAGGATCTACCTCTTCGTCGTCATCTAACGACTTGATGGACATTGCGCACATCTTATAATTTGCACACCCTTTAGGTTCATCCTTGGATTCACCATCAAAGTCGTGAACGGATTCATCACCCCACACAACAACGAAAGCCTTTTGCTTGTCATTCCCAAAATCATCACCTTTGGGGCAAGTCTCTGGGTAGTGTCTCTTCTTACGACACTTGTAGCAAGTAACATCCTTAATTCACACTTTCTCCATTGTTCCCTTTGTCTCCCTTATATTTTCCTTTCTGGTAGAAGGAACACATAGCTTTTGTGAGGAGAGCGGTCACTTCATCCATATTGTCTTCCAAGTCCTCGTGTTTGTCATTCTGAATGAGACTCGCAACTTTGCTTGTCTTTAGAGCGATGCCCTTGTTGGGCTTTTCCTTCGCAACCTTATCATGATCTTCATACCTTGTGAGTTTTCCAAACATCTCATGATGAGTCAATGAGAGTGTTCCATGATTCTCAGTTGGAAGACCTTTGGTGAGTTTGTACTTGGGGGACAAAGTTCCAATGATAGCAAGGACCTTTTCCTTAGGAAGGACTTCTTCATCACAAATTCAATGTGTTGCGAGGCGAATGGTAATTGCCTCAAAGCGAGATTAGTAGGAGAAAACAATTTTTCCTTCAACCATAGCAAACTTGTAGAAATCCTTCTTAGCTTGGAAACGATGGACTTTACAAAGATTTGGGCTACCTATGTACATCTCTTCCAGTGCAGCTAGACCTGAGCAAATGCAAGCCGGCCCGCTCGCCCACCTAGCCCTCCAACATAAATGGGCGAATATGGTGTTTTGCCATCAGTAACATCTGTAGAGACTTTATATTCACCATTTTGAATGACTAGCCAAGCTGGGTAGTTGATAGGGTATTTTCAGTCGTTGTACACTATCAAAGAAATCCTAAAATGCAACTAGAGTATAGCATGCAAGTAAGGAGTCGTACCCAAGGGAGTAACACGTCAATTTCAATGCAATTGCTAATTTATCAACTTCAAAGGACAAATGGGGAGGGGTTTGGTTTTGTACTAAAACTACTCAATTTCAATAGCATAAAAATCAAGATTAAACAATGGGAGAAAGAGGTTTCACCTAGCAAGTTTCCACACATCAATTAATCAAGTTGTAATTTCGGTTCATCTCATGTTCATCATAATCCTATGGATTTGTCCCAATTCTGATTTTTTGTATATTAACAATCCAACCGGTCTTGCTAATACTTACTAATTGAAAACCTAGAAGACCTCCTAAGTTGATTCAATCAATAGCATAGGGCATAAGAAATAATGGATTGCAAGCAAAGACTCAACACCGCAAGTATGACATGCAAATCAATTTCCTTTTCACAATTGAATTCAATATACCAATTTCATGCAATTGTGGTTGCTACAAGTGATTGGGGATTCCACCGTCTATCCCTATTCTAGCAATTAGAAAACTATAGAATCGAACTAGGATGTCAATCTAGCCAACAATATAGAAATCCGAATTATGCTCAAGGAAATCAATACAAAAATCCAAAGGGACGAACAAGAGATAAAACCTTACAACTGAATTAATCGAGTGCTTCCACGCTAGGCAAAACAAGGGTCTTAGTTCCGGTTCATGTTCTTCACGAAATCCAAAACCATGGAGAAAACTAGAAAAACGTTCTTGAGAAAAACAAAGAAAGAAAAGAGATGGAAAAGATAGATGATGATAGGAGAGAGAGGGAATGGTGATGGATAGATGAATGTCTGCCAAAAACGTGCTAATCTAACCTAAACTGACAAACAAAACGTCTGAATTGATTAAGGGAAAACAAAACGTCAAGCCAAAAAGGAAATCGGGAAAGTTCAGAAACGCCAGAGACGCGACCGGACGCGATCGCTTCCGCTCGCCGTTTCGCCTCGCCAAAGATCAGAACTTCCTGGAGCAAAAACGCGACCACCGGCGATCGCGTCTGCTCGCGTCAGCTCGCCTCCACCAGCGTCAGCTCCAGCATCTTCTGTCTTCTGAACATCCGCTCTCCAATGTGTCTTCAAGCCTCGTCTTCAACTTGCAAGTGCATCCAAAATGTCCACAACGCAGCTCCGCACCTCAAGCATCAACATAGTACCAAAACCGAGCCAAAATCTCCTATAAATGTGCTAATAACCCCCAACTACGCCATACAGAATACGGCATATCAAACTCCCCCATACTTAGACCTTACTCGTCTCGAGTAACTAAAGAAAAGCTACCCTCATCAATACATGCAATCAGGCCTCAGGAAGTATGACGAACTTTGATTAGAGATTAGAACAACTCAACAATAACATCCCAATCAAATCAACAACCAACTCAAGCAATGCGAATTGACAACAAAAAGAACCCAACTACACCTTATCCCTCCAAGTGATGGCCTACCCGAATCCTCCTATACTCCGCTCCTTATGTCGCTACGCCAAGCAAGAAAATCCTAGATCACTCACGCTCATTTTGCTTAGGCGCCCTTCCGGGTTTTCACCTAACCACTCATTTTTTTCTTAGATGGGCTCACCAATCTCGCATCACTCCAAGACTCATTTTTGCCTCAACCTAGTGTTGAGCGAGTCACCTTCTTTTTACCTATGCGGCCCTTTCGGGTTTTCCGCATATCCAAGGATTTTCCAATGCCTTTTTTTTCAATTTTTTTTTTTTTTTTTTTTTTTTTTTTTTTTTTTTGCCAACAATATAAAAGCAATGCAATGAAATATATACAAAGTAAGCATAATCCTCTCCCCCATACTTGAATCACGCATTGTCCTCAATGTGAAGTAAAGGACCCAAAAAGATAAGGGGGAGAAAGACAAACTCACTGTGGCGGTGGAAAGTATGGTGGTGGATAGTGGGGGCCAGCACCCCGGTAGTACTCCTCCTGGGCCCTCCTCATGGCAGCAATGTCTCGCTGCGTCTCCTCCTGTGAAGCCTGGACGTCTCTCATGCTCCTCCCAAAGTCAGAGAACTGAGCATACAAGCCATCTTGCCTCACCGAAAGGCGGGCAAGCTGGTCAACAACATCGCCCCTCCAATCAGACTCATCATAAGAGCCTCCAGCATATCCAGAATATCCATCATAGCCACTAGAAGGCCCCGCCCCATCTCCCATGGGGGCATGAATGGGAGCAACATACTCCTCCTCCTCATCAGCCATCTCCTCATCATCCTCCTCTTGCGCACCGGCCCCAGGTGGGTCGGATGGCAACAAGAAGTCTCGGTCGCGTGGTCCAAACGGCATCGGTCGAGGTAGCCTCATCCTGTGAGACTTGTCTGATAGGGAAAGCCATGTAAAACCTTGTGTGGCATTCCCCTCCAAGAGTTGTGCACGCCTCAGAGTCTCAAAGTCATACACATGTGAACCAGTGAGAGGCACGGGAAACTCATCGGCCCCGATGCAAGCTCGAGCAATGAGGGTGATCATCCCCCCCATTGAGATCTTTCCAGTAGATCTCGACTGATGCTTCAGACAGCTGCTGATAAACAATTCGACCCAATCAGGAATGACACGACAAGTCGGGGTCAAACTCCAAAGTGTGGAGAAATCCAGGGCACTGATCTTGTTGACCTCGCCCTGACCAAGGAATGTCATTGCGAGGACCTTGTGAGCGAGCCTCAGCGGAGGATGGGTGAGCTTGTAGTTGTACTCACTATGAGCCGGCTCAAGCTGCTGTCCTGTTGCTGCGCGCCAAAGATTAAACGGACCCTGGAGTGGGTCACTCCAATTGGGAGTACTCTCAGCTGTAACACCAAAAATAGCTCTCAAGCTGGCAATACCCAGTTTATACTCCTTCCCCATCAGGATAAACCGGATAGACTCATCTTCTTTATTAGTAACAAGCGAGCACAGAAAATCCATTGTTAAATCCTTATGAGTAGGAGCATTCCTACTCATAAATTCTCCTAATCCTCCGTGAGCAAACATCTGCAAACAACATTCCTCCAAACCAAGTACGCGCAAAGCATGCAAATCAAAGAACTTTGTAACAAGAATTGCTTTGCTACGGCCACCTAGGGTCTCCCTAATAGACCGCTCTCGGGTGCTCAAATTCTTGCGCACTCCTCTAACCATGATCAATATGTATCAATGCGAGAGAAGGACGAAATCAACTCACAAGGAAACTGCTGGGGAAACCGCTAGGAGACGCGACCAACCGCGATCGCGGTTTGAGGACAGAAATTCCTGGAGTGAATCCGCGGGTGGACGCGATCGCGTCGAGTCGCGTGAGGTCGCGATCGGCCTGGTTTGCTCGCGTCAAGTCGCCGCCTCAGTGAAGTCGCTTGGAGCCCTCGCCGGAGGTCGCGTCGGGTACAAGCTTGGTGGAATGGAGTCTTCTTGGCTCTTTTGTGGGAGGAAGAGGGATTTTTGTGAGGGAGGTGTTTAGAAGCTTTTGAGGGGTGTGGAAATGGGGGTTTTGTGGTTGGTGAGGGTGAAATCTTGTGAAAGGGAGATGGAGATTTGAGTGGGAAATGTGGGAAAGTGAAGGAAATGGAGTGTTTTGATGGTGTTTTGAGTGAGGAGGGAGGTTGTGGTAATGGAGGATTTTTGTGAATAGAGGTAGGGTTTGTAGGTAGGAGAAAGGGTTGTGAGGAAGAAGAAATGGGGTTTTGTGGGAAAGGTGGGCCGAGTGGGCCCTTTTTTTTTTTCTGAAGAAAGAAAAGAAGACTTACAGCGGAGGAAAACCGCGATCGCCGTGGCTCGCGGTTTTGGCTACAGAATGTAACTGAACCTGTGCCTCGGGCATCCTTCCCTAACCACAAAAACACTAAAAATGACAATTAAAAAATAAACAAAAAGAAAAAATAAAATAAAGCATCTCAAACCTCGGGTTGCCTCCCGAGAAGCGCCTTAGTTATTGTCGTGGCTCGACATACTACTCACACAACCTCAATCTATATCATCGGGTCCTTTAGGAACCCTCTCATTGAGCACCTCCTTCTTGAACCATTCATGGAAAGGTTTAAACCTTAGACCATGCTTCTTGGTAGTTGACTCCTTCGGTGGCTCCTCCATCTTTACCTTCTTGGTTGCCTTCCCCCCATACTTCGATGGATCAGGGGGGTGTTGGAACTCAACTTCCGGGGCCTGCACAAAAGAAGAAGAAAAAAGCTTCTTGCTCGGAGTTAGCACAATGGGGCCAATGCCCAAAAGAGAGTTAGGGGACTCTCCCTTCTCATCCAATAAAGCTGTCATGTTAGAATCCTCAATCATAGGTTGTAACTCATCCAAAGGGTTAGGAGTCATTACATCAACAAAGTTCAAAGAGGAATCAACAACGGGCTTCATATCATAGATGTTAAATTCAACTTCATCCCCATCAAATTCCATAGTCAATTTCCCACTATTAACATCAATTTTAGTTTGTGCTGTTTTCATGAAAGGCCTACCTAACAGCATAGGGGCCGCATCTTTGTCATGCTCCATATCCAACACAAAAAAAATCAGCGGGAAATATCAAATCACCAACCATAACAAGTACATCTTCAACCACTCCCTTAGGATACACATTAGACCTATCAGCTAGTTGAATAACAATACCGGTCTCATGCAAAGGTCCTAATCCTAGGGATTCATACAAGGACAAAGGCAAAACATTGATAGATGCACCAAGATCAAGCATAGCATTTTCAATTTTAGTATCACCAATCACACATGGAATGCTAAACCTACCCGGGTCACCACACTTTTTAGGCATTTTCTTTTGAAAAATCGCGGAAACATGCTCACTAATTTTGACCTTTTGTTTTCCTTTCAATTTTTGATTCCTTTTGATAGTGCAAATTTCTTTTAAAAACTTAGCATATCTAGGAATACTTTTAACCAATTTTAGCAAAGGAATGTTTACCTGACACTTGCTAAAGGTCTCGAATATTTCCTTGTCATTTTCCGGTCTTCTAGTCTCCTTCAACGCCTCAGGGAAAGGCAGGATCGGCTTCTGAGAGCATAGAGGAGGAAAGTTTGGACGAACATAATCATCATGAAGGTCTGGGTCCAAACCGCGAGTGACCGCGATTGGTGGCGATCGCGTCTCTGAAGAGGAGGCTACTGGGTCCAAACCGTGAGTGACCGCGATTGGCGGCGATCGCGTCTCTGTAGCCGAATTTTCTTCAACAAAATCCAGTGAATCTTCATCATCGAAACCGCGATCGCGGTAGGTCGCGTGAGATCGCGTTTTCCTGTTTTCAGCATCCACAGAATCGCCTTGCAATTCACCCTTTTCAGCAATAGGGCTTACACTTAGCTGCTTCCCGCTCCTCAAAGTGACTGCACTCACATTCTCTCTCGGGTTGACTACCGTTTGTGATGGTAATTTTCCCGAATCACGAGCCTCTAGATTACTCACAGCTTGAGCAATTTGTGCCACATGCTTCTCAAGATTCTGAATAGATGCCTTAGTTTCAGCATCTTTCTGCATAATCGACTGAGCCAATGACTTGATCATGTCTTCAGCTGACATGGTTTGTCTAGGGTTGTACTGTGGCCTCGGTTGTTGTTGTGGTCGTTGCAAGAGGTGAGGATTCTGAACATTTTGCTGGTTACTCCATCTGAAATTTGGATGATCTCTATAACCCGGGTTGTAGGTATTAGAGAATGGATCGTACTTGGGTCTTGGTTGCCATCCTCCAACACCATTCACCTCAGCACTTGACTCTTGAAGAGTAGGGCATTGATCATTTGGATGCCCCACTTCATTGCAAACTCCACATGGTCGGGCTTGAGATGGAGTGCCTTTCAGCATAAAGCACTTCATCATTTCCTTCAGCTCATTCACATCAGACTCAATCTTTGAGGAGGAACCCACAGCCTTGAGACTCTCTCTCTTGCTAAATTGCCTGGAGCCTTCAGATAGCTCCTGAAACATCTCAAAAGCTTGGGGAGGAGTTTTGTTCAGAATATTACCTCCACAAGCGGCATTCACCATTCTTCGTTCCTCATCCGAGAGTCCGTTGAACAAGTATAGAATGAGATCTTGATCATTGTACCCATGATATGGGCAACTTGCACATAGCCGCTTGAATCTCTCATAATACTCGTACAAGCTCTCGCCTCCTTGTTGTTCAATGGTGGCAATGGCTCTCTTCAAGCTATTCAACTTCGTGGCCGGGAAGTATTTTTCGAGAAAAGCCTTCTTCATTTCAGCCCATGTCGTAATACTTCCCGGAGCAAGGTAATATAGCCAATCATTTGCAGCATCCTTCAAGGTGAATCCAAATGCTCTCAACATGATGGCATCGGCAGTGACACCTCTTGGCTTCATGCTAGAACACACCGCATGAAATTGCGCCAAGTGCTTGTTCGGGTCTTCTCCAGCAAGACCATGAAAATGAGGCAACTCATGAATCAATCCTGCCTTCAACTCAAAATTCACTCCTTCGGCTAACTCAGGAATGGTGATAGCCAAAGGTTGTTGCTCCAAGTTAGGAGCGGTAAGCTGTCTCAACGTCCGGTCACCCATCTCAGTTTGGTTCAACAAATCACGGGCTGCTCTTCGGTTCCTTAAAAATGTCCGCTCAATTTCTGGATCACAATCAACAATCAAAGAATCAGTAGCACGGGTGTGAACCATACAAATGGTTCACACCAAAGGGTTGACAAACAAACAATTACAAAGAAAATAACAAATAACTCCCCGGCAACGGCGCCAAATTTGATAACGTTATTTTCAGTCGTTGTACACTATCAAAGAAATCCTAAAATGCAACTAGAGTATAGCATGCAAGTAAGGAGTCGTACCCAAGGGAGTAACACGTCAATTTCAATGCAATTGCTAATTTATCAACTTCAAAGGACAAATGGGGAGGGGTTTGGTTTTGTACTAAAACTACTCAATTTCAATAGCATAAAAATCAAGATTAAACAATGGGAGAAAGAGGTTTCACCTAGCAAGTTTCCACACATCAATTAATCAAGTTGTAATTTCGGTTCATCTCATGTTCATCATAATCCTATGGATTTGTCCCAATTCTGATTTTTTGTATATTAACAATCCAACCGGTCTTGCTAATACTTACTAATTGAAAACCTAGAAGACCTCCTAAGTTGATTCAATCAATAGCATAGGGCATAAGAAATAATGGATTGCAAGCAAAGACTCAACACTGCAAGTATGACATGCAAATCAATTTCCTTTTCACAATTGAATTCAATATACCAATTTCATGCAATTGTGGTTGCTACAAGTGATTAGGGATTCCACCGTCTATCCCTATTCTAGCAATTAGAAAACTATAGAATCGAACTAGGATGTCAATCTAGCCAACAATATAGAAATCCGAATTATGCTCAAGGAAATCAATACAAAAATCCAAAGGGACGAACAAGAGATAAAACCTTACAACTGAATTAATTGAGTGCTTCCACGCTAGGCAAAACAAGGGTCTTAGTTCCGGTTCATGTTCTTCACGAAATCCAAAACCATGGAGAAAACTAGAAAAACGTTCTTGAGAAAAACAAAGAAAGAAAAGAGATGGAAAAGATAGATGATGATAGGAGAGAGAGGGAATGGTGATGGATAGATGAATGTCTGCCAAAAACGTGCTAATCTAACCTAAACTGACAAACAAAACGTCTGAATTGATTAAGGGAAAACAAAACGTCAAGCCAAAAAGGAAATCGGGAAAGTTCAGAAACGCCAGAGACGCGACCGGACGCGATCGCTTCCGCTCGCCGTTTCGCCTCGCCAAAGATCAGAACTTCCTGGAGCAAAAACGCGACCACCGGCGATCGCGTCTGCTCGCGTCAGCTCGCCTCCACCAGCGTCAGCTCCAGCATCTTCTGTCTTCTGAACATCCGCTCTCCAATGTGTCTTCAAGCCTCGTCTTCAACTTGCAAGTGCATCCAAAATGTCCACAACGCAGCTCCGCACCTCAAGCATCAACATAGTACCAAAACCGAGCCAAAATCTCCTATAAATGTGCTAATAACCCCCAACTATGCCATACAGAATACGGCATATCAGTAGTCATTGCTCTTCATCCAAATCTGGAAGAGATCCTGCAGTGTTGAAACTTGCCATGGATGAGGAATGGTTACTTGTTGTTCCCAAGCCCAACTTCATGGCTTTGAGTTGCGGAAGAATACATTGTTACTTGTTATCTAAGTAATACATAGTCTAGAGCAACTTGTTGTGATACCAATTGTTGAATCACAATGTGTTAGTCAAGGAACGACAATATTGTTCCCTGGGTAGCAAAATAATAATAAACAGACAAGTAACAGTGACACAGTTCCTTATAGAGGAAACCCAATCAACCAACTAGTGGATCAAGAAAAATATCTACCTCTAGCCTCTAGGTGGTTAACCTAGTAGGATTTCAAAATGTATACTTTTGTTATTATTGTATTACAAACAATCAAGCAATTTCGTCCTAAGATCTAGTCACACAAAGTTCCTAGGGCTAGATCACCTAACTTCTAAGCAAGTGAAAATAATCGTAATAACCAAAGAAAAGACTCAACCCTTGACAACGTACTCACACAAAGCTTGTACCTTTTCTTCTTCACTCTCTCTATCTCGTCGTTATATGCTCTAAGTTGTATAACCGTTGCTAGGTTACATCTCATGTACATATAGCCATATCTGAAGCCCATTAAACTAATCTAGTTTGGCCATCATGTGCCAACTAAGATAATTACGTAAAATTATATATTTCTGTAAATATATATCTTGTAGTCTTTTCTAAAGATAACATATCCTATAATCAACCAAATCTTCTATTTTTCTCATGCCTTGAGGCCCAAGAGTATTTGAAATATTCTTTCCAAATTTAGCTATTCTTTTTTGAAGTTCCCAACGCGCGTCTCTAGCGTAAAACACTTCGTTCACTGCATTGTTCTCTTCTTTCTTTCTTCTCACAATGCGTGTGTGTCGTTTCTTCACTTTACTCAGCGTCGTTATTCCCTTATTGACTCTGAGTTCCTTTACTTCTCTATTTTGCTTTCTCTCTTGATTTTCATCATTCCCTACTTCATTCAATCATCCTGAAATGTATAAAAACATGTAAACCACATTACCTAATTATATTTATCGTCATAATTTATAAAAGAAATCATAGCACTAGATATATAACATTGGAACTTGGCTTAAACTTAATGAATTGTGATCATTTGAATAAAAAAACAAACTTTGGGGTTGTTTTATCAATGATGGTACATGTTGGAACCTTGACGTTCCCTCTGGTTTTGATGATGATAAATACCATTTGATTTTATGGTTTATATTGTTTATATGAGTTTTAGGCTTAATGAAAGAGTTATGAAACAATGGAAACCATGTGAAGAAGAGAAACAGAGGAGTGAAAGGAACGTTGTGAACAACAAGGAACAGTTATGTTGAACAAACTGAAGATGTGAAATGCGTGCTATGAAGAAAATTATACAAGGGAGCAGCTGGATAAGGAACATTGTTGTATGACGCAGATAATGCTTAGCTGGAACCTTGGAAGACTGCTAATTATGGAAACAAGATTTGAAGATTTCCTTGAAGGAAGAAGACGCATTTAGCATGTCTTAGGAAACTTTATATATGGAAACAATAAGTTGTCAAGTTGATTTGTTTAGTTTAGGTAGATATCTTCCATTGTTACCTTATATAGCGGTTTGCTAACTATTTGGTTATTTGGTAAGAGGTCTTTCCTAACACTATATATAGATGAGCATACCTTAGGGTAAGGTATCTCAACACACACAACCGAAGTCTACGAAGAGCTTACTGTAAAGTTGAGATCGAGATCCAAAGGCAAGGTATGGGTTTAGTACTTGCTTAGGGTTTCTTGTGTTCTTGTTTATTTGTGAGTTGATAACACTCAAGGTCTAGAAGCCTAGAATATGTGTGAGAATATGTGGAGAGAAGACTTGTGAGATTGTACAACTTATTAGTAATACAAGTATACGTTTGAAATCCTGCTAGGGTAACACCTAGAGGTGGAGGTTTTTCTCAAGCCAACTACTTGGTTGATTGAGTTTCCTCTATAAACGAATTGTCTTGCTATTATTTACTGAATCTATATATTTTCGTTGCCCAGGGAACAAATTCACCGTTCCTTGTCTAACACACATTGATTCAACAATTGGTATCAGAGCAGGTTCGCTCTAGATTGTGTGTTTACTTTTTAGATTCACATGTAACAATGTCTTCAAGTCATGAAGTCAGGATTGAAGACGGCAAGCCACCATCTCCCGCCCAAGGGCAATACCAGCAATAGAAGGATCAATTCGCATCCTAGATGAAGGATGTCGATGAAGAATGCTGGAAAATCATTGGATTTGGTGATGAAAAGGTTGATGATGAAATCACCAAGGGAAAATATGGTGAGAAATGTGATATCAAGGATGTTACATAGTACAACTGCAAAGACAAGGGTCACTATGCTAACAAGTGTCCCAAGGGGAACAACTTAGACACACCAATGGTGACAATACTGGGAACGACAAGAAGAAAGCTTTTGTTGTTGTCTGGGGTGATGATTGTGTCGAATCTGATGATGAGCCAGAGGCATGGGGTAACAACAAAATGTGTGCAATGACTCTGAAGTCATCAAGCGAGGAACAAGAGGTAGATCCTGAAACCTTTTTTGAATCTCTTGTCAATTATGATAAAAAGGTTTGGATATCTCTTATTAAAAGCATGTATAACGAAAATCTTAAAACTCAAGAAGATTTGAATGTTGTTGAAGATAAATGTGCTGAATTGAATGAATCTATATCTAGAACTGCTAGTTCCTCTGCTATTCCTTGTGATAAACGTGATGTTACTCGCATTGAACTTGAAAAACTTAGACAAGAGGAACTAGCAATGAACTTGAAAAACTTAGACAAGAGGAACTAATATTGTCTTGTCTCATGAACCCACTAAGACTGAGAGGGAATTGTCTTAGATGAAAGCTCAGATTAACAAAATTCACTCTATTCTAGTTGAGCAGAAGCTTAAGGAGGATTGGCTTACCTTTGTTGAGTCCAAATTTGGTGTAGGGTACAAGGGTGAAAAGAAAGAGAGTGAAGAACATGAGTTAACCATGCTTGAGCTTAGAGAGTTGAAGGATAGGGACCTCTAGAGCACCAAAAATAGGAACTTTTACCTAGAGGAGCATGTAAAAACTCTGGAAAGTGGACTGAATGCAAACCAATCCTGGTACATTGGCCAACCTACCCATAAGATGTATCTCAAACAATCCCGGGGAAACCTACCGAGTACCCCTGATCTAGTTAGAGCCAAACAACGTAGGATCCATGTTCCCAACCGTATGTATACCTTGGGGGATTATTACAAGATATGTTGGCATTGTGGGAACAACGGTCATATTGTGAGAAACTGTGCTAAGAAAAAGAAGTTCACTGAAGAGCACACTCAACGCATGAACAATAGGAGTAACAATGTTGATTTGAATAATTATTATGATGAGTCTCCTGAAATGTTTTATGCAAGTCCTAGGGAATATCAATTTGTCTCTCAGCAACCAGGTAAAGATAAGCTTGCTTGGGTCGCTAAACGCTAACCTTTCCAAATGTGGGATGAAGTGAGAGGGAACAACAGGTGGTTCATTGATAGTACATGCTCATGCCATATGACGGGAAATAAAGATCACCTCACTTCAACGACACTCTAGGGGAAACGTTGCCCTTGGAGACAAGAGATGCAGAGAGATAGTAGGAATATGAGAAGTTGTGTTGAACTCAAACATCAAGATAAAAGAGGTCAGTTTGGTTCATCAACTTGGTGTTAACCTTCTAAGTGTAGCTCCATTATGCAATCAAGGAGACAATGAGACTGTCTTCACGTCCCTAGAGTGCTACATAAGGAATAGAAAAACCAAGAAACTTGTGTTGATAGGAGTCCGATTCAATGATGTGTACATTGTTGACACAACATTCGTGCCTACAAGGGAACTGTGTTTTGCGTCTCTAGCTGAAGAGACGGAATTATGGCATAGAAGGCTTGGACACGCTAACCTTCAACGCATCCACAAACTCCACAAGAAGGAACTTGTTCGTGGTCTACCAAACGTCCAATCTGAGACCCATGGAGTTTGTGATGCATGTGTTAGAGGGAAAAAATATGTTCCGCTTTCAAGAGCAAATCTGATGTTACTACTTCTCGCCCTCTGGAACTGATCCATATGGATCTCTGTGGTCCCTTGAGGATAAGGAGTCATGCAGGGAACAGGTATGTGTTTGTTATTGTCGATGATTACTCTAGACTTACATGAACAAATTTTCTATCTTCTAAGGAACAGGTATTCGAGACATTTGAGTCATTCATCAAGAATGTGGAGACAAATTTGGGACAAAAGCTAAGTGTCATTTAATCCGACCATGGAACGGAGTTTGGGAATGCAATGTTCCTTGACTTCTGCAGGGAACATGGCATTTCTCATAACTTCTCGGCTCCTAGGACACCACAACAAAACGGAGTGGTTGAAAGAAAGAACAAGACTTTGGAGGACATGGTTAGAACATTGCTTATCACTAGCAACCTTCCTCGAATCTTCTGGGCTGAAGCAATCAACACTTCTTGCTATATCCTTAACCGCGCCATGCTTAGACCCTTGCTCAATAAAGCTGCTTATGAACTAATCAGGGATCGCAAGCCCAATATCACTTGCGTGCCTTTGGTTGCAGGTGTTTCATCCACAATAATGGGAAAGACAACTTGGGGAAGTTTGATCCACGTAGTGATGAAGGAATTTTTCTGGTCTATGCTAAAGCAAGCAAGACTTACAGATTCTACAGCAAGAGAACCCAAAAGATTGAAGAGAGCATTCATGTTGTCTTTGATGAACATTCAAAAGATGTGAGTGGTGATTCCAACACACCATTCCCTGATAACGACCTTCCACGAATGCAACGTGAATACTCGGATGACGATGGTGATGATGGAAGTCACCGTGGTAATCCACGTACAAGGAAGAGTGCCCCCAACGCTGGTGGGAGCACTATTGGTTCTCTAGGATTCACCATAAATAGTGAACCTGCTAATACCACTACTACACCAGCACCTGACGTTCCCACAACATCCACTCAAGCAACATATGTTGATGTTACCACTGTTCCCGATGGAACTACTGGTGGTGACAACTCGGATGCACAACTTGTGCAAGATGGCCATGTGAGTGATGTTGTAGGAATAGTCACTGAGGAAGAGACTATGGATGATGTTGTCATTCCCTTTCCTCCATCCTCAACTATTGTTACTGATGTAGTTCCTCTGCCTGCTCCAATTCCGAAATCACAAAGTTCTAGAATCCAAAAGAATCATCCAGTTGACGTTGTCATCACACCTTTTGATCAAAGAGGTACATGTTCCCAACTGTATAACTTTTGTGCTTTCTATGCTTTTATCTCTTGTAGAGCCAAAGACTATCAAGCAAGCATTGAAGGAACCAGATCGTTGCTATGCAAGAAGAGTTGCACTAATTTGAGAAGAACAAGGTGTGGAGACTAGTTCCCATACCCAAGAACAAGCATGCTAATGGCACTTGCTGGGTATTTAGGAACAAGATCGATGACTCTGGAACTGTGACAAGGAACAAGGCAAGATTGGTTGCTCAAGGCTACAACCAACAAGAAGGAATAGACTATGATGAGACTTATGCTCCAGTAGCTCGCATTGAAGCCATTCGACTTTTGCCTATGTTGCCTTTAAAGGTTTCAGATTATACCAAATGGATGTCAAAACAACCTTTCTAAATGGCTACCTTCAAGAAGAAGTTTATGTGAAACAACCCCCTGGCTTTGAAGATGTAGATCGTCCTGACCATGGATATGCACTGGACAAGGCATTGTGGGCCTTAAGCAAGCACCTCGTGCTTGGTATGATAGGCTGGCACAGTTCCTTCTCTCCAATGGATATAGACGTGGTGCGATCGACAAGACATTGTTTCTCTTGGAACACAACGGTGAAATTCTTGTAGTTCAAGTCTATGTTGATGATATTATTTTTGGTTCCACTAACCCTATACTTGTAGAGAAATTCAAAAATCTCATGAGCAGTGAATTTGAGATGAGTATGATAGGGGAATTGTCATTTTTCCTTGGATTACAAGTCTCTTAATCTTTTGAGGGAACAAGAGTATATCAACAAAAATACATCAAGGAGTTGTTGAAGAAATATGGTATGGATAAATCTAAACCCATTGATATCCTTATTTCTCCTAACATTCGTCTTAATGCAGAATTGAATGGCAAAGATGTGGATGCTACAATGTATAGAGGAATGATTTGCTCATTACTCTATCTAGCAGAAAGTAGGCCAAATATCATGTTTAGTATGTGTCTTTGTGCTAGATTTCAGGCAAATTCTAAGGAGTCACACATAATTGAAGTCAAACGTATCATGCGATACTTGAAGATGAACTATCATATCTGTCTTATGTGCTTCAATTCAATATGATAACATCTTATTTCTTGCCAGTGCAACCAATTTGATTATTTAAACCCTCATTACAAGTCAAAATGATAATTGGTTGCTAAGCCTACCTAAGCCATGATCCAAGTAAACATTCCGTATGAACCTTCTTTGTTTACCACTTTTACTAGGTATAATTATCTGGATCATCTTTGTTCCAACCCTTATTTTTGTTTGGATATATCTTTGCTTTTAGTGTGAACCCAATTAAATATCCAAAATATCCTTTTATATCCACTCAAGAGCGTTAGAGTCGAATCAAAGGAGCTTTGTTTAAGGGGGAACAGAGAATGGAACACTGATATTGGGAACAGTTTGAGGAATGTTGAAATTTGCAGGTGAACGTTGCTTCAGTGAGAAGCTTGCATTGAATGTTGATTTGATGGCACTGTAGAGAGGAACGACTACTTTGCTGCAAAAAGAAGGAAAAAGAGTTGTTACCAGAGGAGAGAGAAAAGATTTGGTTGCAGGTTTGGATAAAGATCTCTGCGAGATTTTTGGTAAGCGTAGTTTCTGATTTTCCATAATTACCTTATGCCAATTATCTCACTCATCTATATATACTTATCATTTCCTTAAACCCAAATCACCTTGCTCTCTTTCTCACAATCTTTCTCGCTCTCAAAAGATCTCAAAGCTTTCCTTTGCTCTTTGTCGCCACCAAACTCTAATCACCTCCACCTCTCCCTCTCTCAAACTCAGCCCAATGGCCACCTCAAGCTGAACCTCCGTTCCCATTGTGGATGTCGCAAAGATGAACAAAGAGGAGTTGGATGCCCTTATGCTGACCATTCAGGCCCAACGGGCTGCTCTCACTCCGTCCTCCAAGCCGACCACCACAACTGAACCCAATGTTGTGGCAATTGCTCAAGATGTCGCCTCCTCCATTGCTGAGTTATAGAAGGAACAACCTCATGGAACAGTGGCATCAACGAAAAAAGAGAAATCTCTGGTGCCGTCTCGGGAACTGGTTGTCGCCGCCGACTAAGAGGTCAACTCTCCTCCAATAGATAAGGCAAGTGGCGGTTCGCTCTTGCTCATCATTCCATACTTCAATTAATTATCAATTGTTTTGTTGTTAATTAATTTGGGATGATTTCTTGTTTATGTTGGGAACAGTTTTGTCAAAAGGATAAAATGATTAAAAGATGATATTAATAGGTTGTATTTCGGCTAGAATCAACGCTATTATAAATATGTGATTAGTATATGATATTATACTAGGTTGTATATCTGCTAGAACGACGCTAGTATAGATATATGTTTATGATGTGGGCCATGTTGGCTTTGACGTGAATTTACCGTGTGCTTGAACTGTTATGTTAGCACTGGTAGTTAGGAACACTGGACTCGTTGTGGTCCAATCGTTTCCTGTTATGTTAATACTGGTAGTTAGGAACACTGGGCTCGTTGTGGTCCAGTCGTTTCTTGATAATTATGGTGGAGGGGGTGGCGGAAACCCTCAAGCCAAACCAAGGATCATGATCGTCCTCTATCCGAGTATAGAGGTGGTGCACTTAGCCAGTGTCACAACCGTTGGGAAAGATTCCCGTCAATATATGTCCCTCACGGTGAAACATATATTTAAAAGCTTATAACGTGATGTGGTTTGATTTTGGAATTAAATAAGATAAGTGTCGTTGTCGCACATAATTAATATACCTTGGGCGAGTAGTGCAGCTAGGCGCTAGTACAGCTAGGAAAGCTCGTCTTAACTTTTAGTCGCTCGAATGCGATACTGTGATTCTATGATTGTGTGTATATTATAAATTAATGTTCCCCAACATTTGTCATGTTTCCGATAAGGCTCATTTCATTTAGAGTCTTCTTTTTGGGATTGATTGATGTGAGCCTCGGTCTCCAGAATCTTCTCTTGTGCATACCTCTTGTTATTCCAGTAGGAGTATGATGGTTGACTATCGTCATCGGTTATTATTCGAGAAGCGATGAGTCTAACCTAATACGACTGCTTCGAACCACTCCGCTTTATTCCCTTGCTAGTCTATTCATTTAGACTAACCAACCGTAATTATTCCTTGCATGGTTGGCTGGTGTCATCCGTTCGATTCGGCACATCAGGTGTGTTGAAGATCCGAGAAGGCTAGAACGACTATGAAAATGAACGGTGTTTTGACAAGTTATTTTGTCGCCTTGTTTAAAAGTCTTCCGCTGTGCTAAAAAGGTGATTTTGTTGTAAGTCTTCCGCTGTATTAAATTCTGATGATGTATTTCGTTTTGTCTGGAATCATGTGTAATTCCGAGACTGTAGTTTAATAAAAGTTATGATATTTGGTATTGTAACTGTGGTTTGATGGTTATATCGTTTGGAAAAGCCTGGGGTGACTTCGGGATGTTATATCTGAAGTCACTGGCAGTAATACTTTCAAATAGTGTGAAATTTGGGGGTGTTACACACAAACACAACCCATTTTTTTGAACCCCGTTAATCTATCTTACAACCTTGGAAATTCTCGTTGATTGTTTACTTTCTTTGTCGTAGATTTTTTAAAGCTCCGTTGGATTTCCTACATTTTTCACGCAAGTCAATGGAAGCTTCGCTGCTTTTTTAGGTCAATGGAAGCTATTTTTCCTACTTCAATTTGTGTTTTTTCGCTCAACAACGCACAACAAAGGAAAATTGGATCTAATTTATTGCACAATTTTTAGGATTGTTCGGATTCAAAATATTCTAGGGCTCAAACGTAGGTTACCAAACTTTGTGAATGGTTGGTTTAAGAATTACGTCTGAATGTTCATAAAAAAGACTAGGGTTCATGTTGTGTATGTTCTTGTTCATATATAATCCTCTCCCTTTCATATATAGTCTTTTAAAAAACATTCATACTCATGTTCCCTAGTAGGGGTGTTCAAAACATGACCGGACCGGAAATGACCGGACCGGTGAAATTACGGTCCGGTCTCCGGTCCAGGTTTTTCCCTTAATCTGGTTTGGTCCAAACCCGGAAAAAACCGGTCCGGACCGGTCGGACCGGTTTTTAAAAATAATAATAATAAGTTGGGAGTTTAAATGTTATTTTTTTATAGATATTTCCTTAAGTTAATAAGTTAGGAGTATAAATATTTTTTAGATTTTTTTAGATATTAATAAAGAATTTGTTTTGTTTTTTTTTTAAATAATATCTTGTCTAAACCGATCTTAGACCGGAACTGGACCGGACCGAATAGGTCTGGTCCGGTCCGGTCTCCGGTCCACACTTTTGAAAAAATCCGGCCCGGTCTGGACCGGATGAACACCCCTATTCCTTGGTCTTGCACTATTGAAAAGACTAAGGGTTAATGTGTCACATGTTCAAATAATTGATTTTATCATAACCTATTAGATCAAATGGTAGAGCAATGTGTTGGTACACATGGATGTGGGTTCAAATCCCTCGTAGGCGACATATTGTGCTTTTGAAAAAGTCTCAGTTCAAGCTGGGTTCACATTTATCATGTTCAAGTTCATATGTTACATGGCAATATTCATACATAACCATCTAATGTTCATATTTACTCCTAACAATTCCTCATACTCAATTCTCACACCCCTCTAATGTTCATATGCTACATGTCAACGTTCATATATAATTATTTAAGGTTCATATTTATTATTTTGAAAATTTGATCATATTTTTCATACGCTATGAGCAATAAAGACTTATGAGTTCATATATAACATGTCAATGTTCATATATAGTAATCCAACGTTCATACTTAATTTTTCGAAAACCTCATATAATTTTCCATATTTCGTGCACAATATAAATAATTAGATATTCATATGTTATGTTCAAGGTTCATATATAGTCATATAAGGTTCATATATTATAATGTTAAGGTTCATATTAAGCCTATTGTAGTTCAAATCATTTTTTTGCCTTCGTCATGACTTTTTCCTATGTTTCATGTCAATTGTCTACATAATTGTAAAACTAATTGAGTTATTCATCATTAAGGGCATTTCATCCATGTTCAACTCACAATTCCTCTCTTAGATATTTCATCGAACAGTTTGTGGGCGTCTCTCAACTCATCCCCTATAATCAAAATCTAAGCTTCTCAATCTGAGAATTATTGATGTGTTACATGTCCAAATAGAGCAAAGATCAATCACAAAGCAAAATCCAATTCAATTGTGATGCTTGAAAGCAAATCAATACACACATCCATGGCGTTTTATGAATGAAGAAATTAAAAAATAACCTAAACACATGAACACGATCTATAGAATAATTCGATTTCGACTATGAATCTTTAATATCCACCATGGAGAGGAAAATGATTCACGAATCATAGAGAACATCCATGGAGATCGAGCGTTGGAGACAATTAGAGAACACATATCAAATTGGGGGAGAAAGACATAGATGTAAAATTACAAAAATATCTTTAAATAAGTTAAAAGCCTGAAAGAAACGGGCTTAATCTGAGTTGTGGATGAAGGTAAATTGAACGCCCCAAAATGCTTCATATACTATACGATAAGAGTGAATTGCTTGTGATCTCAAATCATAACTATAAACCATAAAGTTCTTATAACTTTCTTAGAATATCGTAACTTTGGTGTCAACAGACAATTACAACCCAAAATTATATATTATATGGTACATTTTACCTTATTTAAACTCCATGCATGCATGATAATATATAGTATGACCATTCTTTCCCGATTGTAGCGTCAAACTTATCAACTTCCGCCATCCTTGGAGTAGGAACAACAATCAGAGGATTTTTCTTGTGAGACATCAAGCCGGTGAACTCACTAATATATATCAATTCGCTTTCCGCTCCATCAGGTAACGGCCAATCAAACCGATACATAAGATTTGCAAGTGCGAGCTCAATCGCAACAATAGCAAATGATATCGCAGGGCAGCCCCTTCTGCCTGCGCCAAAGGGAATAAGCTCAAAGTGTTGCCCTTTGAAGTCTAATGGAGAATCCAATAACCTCTCCGGAGTGAACTTGTCCGGTTGTTCCCAATACACGGGGTCTCTTGCTATAGCCCACACGTTGACAATGACTTGCGTCCCCGCAGCAATGTCATATCCATTTAGCTTGACGTCTTCACTACATTCTCGCAGTATAGGCATTGGCGTTGTAGGATGGAACCTAAAGCTCTCCTTGATCACCGCCTTCCAGTAAGTCATTTTCTCCAAATCCTCCTCAGCTACACCCTCCTTGGATCCCGCGATTCCTCGTACTTTTTCTTGTAGTCGCTTCATGATTCTTGGGTGCCTCAAGAGCTCTGTGAACGTCCATTCTAGTGTTACGTGGTTTGTATGACTCCCCGCTACAAGCATGTCCTGGATGACGGATGCATATACAACATTCATACTGTAAGGCTATGATATATATAAATATATAGATATACGCTCTAGTGAAACAACTTACTAGGGTAAAACGAGTGGACAAATTTGGGGCATTGGATGAAGATGAAACGGATGGACTAGATTAAATAGAGGGAGGTGCACAATATTTTGGGTGGAATGCATACACCAAATTGTTTACCCATCCATTTTTTTTTGGGATATGATTTCCATCCTCTTCCAAATTGTACCCAAATCTGATTCAGTTCTCTTAATTAACGCCCCACTCTTCTCTCTCTCTCTCTCTCTCTCTCTCTCTCTCTCTCTCTCTCTCTCTCTCTCTCTCTCTCTCTCTCTCTCTCTCTCTCTCTCTCTCTCTCTCTCTCTCTCTCTCTCTCTCTCGCAGATCAAGTGCCTCCATTGAAGCGTCTCTTCAAGCTTCGTCTATGTCTCTCTCGCAAAGGTTCATTCATTGTCGATTGTCTTCTTCATCTCTCTCTCTCTCTCTCCATCGAAGATCAACTGTCCCCCATTGAAGACCCTATTCAAGCTTCATCTCTGTTTCTCTCGCGAAGCTCCATTCATCGATGGCCGTCGTCGGACTTCTCATGAGTTTTCCAGCCGGAAATCCCAATCGGAAAAGGTAAATTGATTTTTGTGTGATACTTGTTTGTTTTTAGGGTTTCCAAATTTCCCAAATTCTACATATAGGGTCATCGTCTTCAACCTTGCATACATAATTTGTATTGAAATTTATGGGTTTTTGATTTAGTGGTGTTGAAATTTGTTGAAAACCGATATTCATGTTTCATGCCCCGAGAAGTTTATATTCGAATTTTATGATGTGATATTCGCTATGATGCTCTTGTCATACATGTTGTCAATTTTGGTATTTTATTGGTGTTGTTTGTACTGTTTGTAATCGATATTCAAATTATTTGATGTGATATTCATACAAATGCTTTTGATATTAATGTTGGATGCATGTTACATGCTCTGAGTAGTTTATATTCAATTTTTATAATGCGATATTCACAATAATGGTGTTGATATTCACATTGTTCGTTTTGGTGTTTTACTGGTATTGTTTGTACTGTTTGCAATTGATATTCAAATTGTTTGATGTGATATTCATACAAGTGCTTTTGATATTCATGTTGAATGTACGTTTCATGCTCTGAGTAGTTGATATTCAAATTTTATGATGTGATATTCCTACCAATTGTGCAAATCATCATTGATGTCAACTCCAAAGATGTACAAGCCCTCGTTTGCAGGGTTTGCAGACGTGGATCTCAAGGACAGAAAACTCTCTCTTAGAAGCTTGTGTGGATGGGATATACATTTTTATACAGGGATATGCAGAATATACTTGTATGATATGCAATTTGTAATTATGGATTATTTCCTTGGCCGTGAATATGATATTAATTTGTGTGGATGGGATATGCATTTTCCATACATTGATATGCAGAATATATGCAGTGTATATATTGGCTTCCCCCTATTTCATCATTATCGTCTTCTTAATCGTTACATTCATCCTGTAATAGCAACACGAACTTTGCGTCTAATAGATATTCAGAAATACTTGAGCACGACTAATAGATATTCAGAAATACTTGAACGATATTCACGATATTTATTTTGATATGCAAAAAGTTTTAAATAGTTTGAATACAAATATTTTAAATTGGAATATCAACTACCACACAGTGCATATCTATTCAGAGTTTATGAATGTCAGTATGTATACGACTGAACATGATAACAAATAACATATATTCAAAATTACATAAACGATATTCATGACTAATACATAGTGTATGCATGAATATCAATACTAGAGACATACATATCAAATACAACGATGCGAATATCATTACAGAGACATGAATATCAATATGTAGCGTTTGGATCAGTTTTTCACATGCGGCTATGGAGGAGTTGAAGGATATGGACAAATCTTCTAAAGAGAGATTTAAGGAATGTGATTTGATTTGGTTTCTCTCTCTTCAATATTCAATCTTTTTTTAGCATTTAAAAACTATAAGCATAATTAAGTCTTACCCCATATCTATAACTGCTTGAGCATGATCTTGTGCATGTAACCACACCTTACCTATTATATATCATATTAATCCATCCGTCCATTACCTTTCATCCAACGTCCTATATTTGTCCACTCGTTTTACCACAAGACTCATTTTACCTGAGCGCCCCTCTCTATATATATATATATATAAAAACTCAATTCCATGGGTTCATATTTATTTAAGAAGTCAAACATTATATATAAGTCAACCATCATAAACCTTAATAAGCAAGAGAAGGGAAAGGATCTGATTTATTCTCCTGTCTGGCAACAGAAGCAAACGTACAATATATAAAGGGGAAGAGGAGAAGCAGGAAAGACCAAGAGAAAGGAAAGGGGAAGCGATAAACCGAACCCCCACAACCTTACAGCAGCTAGGCTAATAAAGTATATCTATTTCTAATACCACCCCTCAAGTTGGTGCATGAACATTCAAAATGCCCAACTTGCTCAAAAGAAATTGAAATTGCTTAACACTCAAAGCTTTTGTCATGACATCTGCGGGTTGCTCTGATGTCGGGATATACTCAAGATGAGCACACCCATCTTGAACTTCATTACGCACAAAGTGACAATCAACATCCATGTGCTCTGTTCTCTCGTGAAAAATAGGGTTTTTGGCCATATAGATTGCAGATTGGCTATCACAATAAAGCTTCATTGGACTGTCATGTTGAACCCCTAAAGAAAGAAGGAGACCACGCAACTACTTTAGTTCACAAGCAGTAGAGGCCATTGATCGGTACTCAGCTTCAGCTGAGGACCGGGCCATGGTCGTTTGCTTCTTCATCCTCCACAAGATAGGAGAAGTACCCAAAAAAATGTAGTATGCAGTCAAAGATCAACGAGAGATTGGGAAACTTGCCTAATCAGAATCACAATATGCATATAAATGCACATCTGAATCAGATCGAAGGAGAATTCCTTGACCAGGAGCGTTTTTCAGGTAGCGAACCACCCTTAAAGTTGCTGACCAGTGCTCTTATTTCGGTTCATTCATGAACTGGGACAAGACATGAACACAACATTACAGCTTGGGTCTAGTGATGGTCAAGTATATCAGCTTCCCAACAAGACGGTGATACGAGCTTGGTTCCTTCATTAAATCACCTTTAGCTTCACTCAGACGATGATTCAGTTCAAATGGAATGACAGCAGGCTTTGCCTTAAGTAACCCGGTCTCAGCAATGATATCAAGAGCATATTTCCTCTGATTCAACACAATTCCTGAGTCATTGCGAGCCACTTCAAGACCTAGAAAGTACTTCAATTTTCCTAAGTCCTTCATGTGAAAACAAGAGTTGAGGTAATCTTTAAACCTTTGTATCTCACCATTGTCATTCCCAGAAACAACAAGATCATCAACATATGCTAAAATACATTGTGGCACATTCCTTCTTCGGAGAGTAAATAACGAGTAATCAGACAAGGACTGAACGAAACCATACTTATTAAGAGCACCAGACAGCTTGGAAAACCAACATCTTGGGGCTTGTTTAAGACCGTACAACGATTTTTTGAGTCGACAAACTTTGTTCCCAGACCTGTTACGAAACCCTAGAGGAAGTTTCATGAAGACTTCTTTTTCAAGCTCTCCATGTAAGAACTCATTGTGGACATCCATTTGATGTAATTCCCACTTGCGTGCAGCAACAACAGAGAGGAACGTTCGCACAGTGACCATCTTTGTTGTTGGAGCGAATGTCTCATTGTAATCAATTCCCTTCCCTTGTCGATTTCCATGAATCACTAAACGAGCTTTGTACCTCTCTATGTTTCCATCAGCATTATACTTGATTTTGAATATCCATTTGCTCCCAATAGGAATTTTTCTAGGAGGCAAATCAGTTACATCCCAGGTTTTGTTATCCTCAAGAGCCTGAATTTCTCGCTGCATAGCTTCTCTCCAATTCTTATCTTTCACAACCTCTTAAAAACTCTCAGGTTCACGACCTACGGTGATTAAAGCAAGAAAACAATGATGTTATACTGAAAATTTATCACATTTAACATAATTAGTGATAGGGTAAGAAACACCTGATGCCGATTGTAGCTTTGATGTGAGAGAGGGGCTTAAGCGAGTAGTATTTGTAATGTAGTCATGCAGGAAGACCGGCGGCTTCTTGGCACGA
The DNA here is from genome assembly GCA_027886185.1 of Rheum nobile. Lineage (NCBI taxonomy): Eukaryota > Viridiplantae > Streptophyta > Magnoliopsida > Caryophyllales > Polygonaceae > Rheum > Rheum nobile. The sequence goes on along the minus strand of WOAB01000736.1, from coordinate 7,329,242 downwards.
TGACCACGACCCATCTGTGCAGGTTTAGATAAATTTGTTTCAGCTAAATCAGCCCCATCAATCTCAACTTCAGATTGATCAACTTCAGTGTGAGATAAGTCAGGCACATCATCAATGTTAGCTTGCTGACCACAAACAATCTCACCATCATCGCCTGACTCAACATCAGCAAAGGTTTTCGTGTCCTGGACAAAGTCACGCAAAGTAAATAGAAAGACTGATTCAATAAATTTTACATCACGTGAAACAAATACCACTTCACTTTCAAGATCACGCACAAGCCACCCTTTTTTTCCATAAGGGTAACCCATGAACACACACTTTCTGCTTCTAGTGGAAAACTTGTCTCCTCCTCGTTTCAGGTTGTGTGCATAACACAAGCAACCAAAAACATGAATCAAACCATACTCGGGTTGAGAGCCAAAGAGAACTTCATATGGTGTCTTTCCCCCAATTGCACATTCAGAGTTCGGTTGGTAAGATATTCTGCATCAAGGATACATTCTCCCCAAAATTCAATGGGAAGATGCGCCTGAAAACACTCTTGCCACATTCAAAATGTGTCTATGCTTTCTTTCAACTCTTTCATTTTGCTGCGGAGTCCCTACAATCGATGTTTGATGAATTATTCCCAGAGAAGCAAAATAAGACTTCAAGCATATGAACTTCGAACCGTTGTCGGTTCTAATCTTCTTCACTTTCTTGTCAAATTGTCTTTCAACCATCACGAGGAAATTCTTTAGAACACCAGGCACACTGCTTTTGTCATTGAATAGGTAAATCCATACTCCTTTTGAGCAATCATTAACAAGAGTAAGAAAATAATGAGAACCACATGTTGCTTGAACTCTGTAAGGTCCTCATAAATCGCAATGTATCAACTCAAAACAAATTCTACTTTTATTATCACTCAAAGGAAATGCATCTCTGGAGTGTTTAGCTTAGAAACAATCATCACAAGCATCCAAATTGCTTCTATTTTCAACTGTCTTATTTATCAAAGGAAGCATCTTCACAACACGAGATGAAGGATGACCGAGCCTCTTGTGCCAAATATTTGTTGTCTCTAATCTGTTAACCTTGTTTGCTTGAGCCTGTGTGACTTTTCTCATGTAGTAAAGCCTCTCTTTCTTCTCACATGCTCCAATCATCATCGAGATATGGTCATGTAAAACACAATATCCCTTATTAAACACAATCAACCCATTCCAATCTTCTACAAGTTGAGGAACAGACAACAAATTGCAGTCTAATTCTAGCACAAACAACACATTATGAAGAATGAGATCTTTGCCGAAACTCATCGTTCCCACTTTTACAGCTAGAGAAAAATCCCCATTTGGCATTCTAACAGAACACGTTTGGATATTCTTCACATCAGTCAAACACTCAAGACAACCTGTCATATGGTGAGTGGCATTTGAATCAATAATCCAAGGCAAATCAACAACCTTACCACACAATCTTTGGTTGTTATTTGTTCGTTGACCATTCAGCAGATTCACCAAGGCATTCCATTGTTCTGATGAGAACCCTTGAATAGTAACGTGCTCCTCCATACTCACAACGGAACCTGAACTCTCAATAGTAGCCTGAGCATTGTTAGCCTTAGGTTGTTGCCCATGCCCTCTACCCGCAGTAGGATGAGGAATTGTCTGATACGCGCCCTTTTGAGACGATGACTCGCTTCCATGCCCCACAGAATGTGGTCGTTCACCCCACCAATCTGGGTATCCTATCAAAAGAAAACAACCAGATTTTTCATGGCCTCTCTTCTTATAGTGTGTGCAAATGACATTGGAGTCTCTATTTTCTCGCATTGAGTTGCGTTGATTTCCTCCAGAACGAGCCACAAAAGACATAGGGTCAACCTTATCGTTTGTTCCTCTTGAGATTGGTTGCATTCTCTCCTCCTGAATCACCATGGAGTAGGCTTTGTTTATGTTCGGAAGGGGATCACAGTTGAGAATGCTAGAGCGTACCGTCCCAAACACGTCATGATCCAAACCCATCAAGAATTGATGTAGCCTTTCATCCTCTCGTTGCCTTTGAAATTTTGCACCAATGTCACAAGAGCAACCGTTACAAGAGCATGATGGAATATGTTCGAATACATTGAGTTCGTCCCATAACTTGCCCAATCTCCCAAAGTACTGAACAATTGGTTCTCTTTTTTGTTTACACGCATCAAGATTATATTTAATTTGGTGAGCCCTTGGCCCATTCCCAATAAAAAAACCTTTGTTTAATATCATCCTGAAGCTCTTTGGCGACTTGCTTGTGCGAGATGGTTGAGCGAAGGTTGCTTTCAATGGTGTTGAAGATCCATGAGATTAACATGGAGTTTATTGTCCACCAATCTTCAAGAATTGGTGAGTCATTTGTTGGGCGTTTGATGGTTCCATCAACAAAACCATATTTTTTTCTTAGCCCTAAGAGCAGTACGAATTGCTCGAGACCACTCCTCAAAGTTTTCTCCTTTCAATTGGATTTGGATGATAATATTTCCAGGGTTGTCGTGGGATGTCAGAAGGTAAAGAGAGACTAGGGGCCTCTCATCACCGACGACCCCTTCTGTTTTCTTGTTTGTATCTGACATGACCAACAAAGGCAATGGAGGATTAGGGTTGTGTTTGGATTGGGAATTTTAGGTTAGCACCACTTAGCTCTGATACCATAATAAGCAAGAGAAGGGAAAGGATCTAATTTATTTTCATGTCTGGAAGCAGAAGCAAACGTACAATATATTAAGGGGAAGAGGAGAAGCAGGAAAGACCAATAGAAAGGAAAGGGGAATCGATAAACAAAACCCCCACAACCTTACAGCTGCTAGGCTAATAAAGTATATCTTGTTGGATCGTTAGAGTTACGTCTGAGGGAACAAAAGCTTTGTTCCCACAGAAGGCACAGCGGATTAAAAACAGCAAGAAGGATAATGAACGAACTCACGATGTATAGTGGAAACCCTGATTAGCAAAACTAGCTTCTCAAGGAAAAACCACTACCTTCAAGCTTCCGCTTGAGAGGATTTTGAAGCGTGTACTTGTCTTATTGATTTCTTGTTCGATTACACTTGTATCGTGGACTTCGACCTCTAAACAACCAGCTAGACTCGAAGCCTCTTCTACAATGATGAATCCGAACTCAACCCTCAAAGACTCACACACACTTCACTCTCTTTCTTTTCTTTTCTCCTTCTTTTTCGTCGTTCGAAGTCTTCATTAGAAATTAATCCTCAACTTTCCTAAATACAACTTCGGCTAAACCCTAATCAAACAAGATAAGATATTCTAAAAACGGATTACTAGAAGATAGGATTTTATGTTAAGAATAATATCATAACCAATCATATTGATTAAGGAAGGAATTCCTTAATTAATCTAATCGGAAAGGATATCAAACTTCTCTCTCCAATTTCTTATCTAAGGAAAGATTCCTATGATAACATGGATTGGGCTTTTCTCTCTCCGTATCTTCTCGATCCGGTTTGATCCTTGGAGCCGAAGTCTTCAATCTTTTACCGCGTGTGCTTCTTGATTTGTTTCCATAATCAACACGCTGGATTTCTTCTTTCCATTCGGAGCTTCGATCTCGTTCGTCACTTCAGTTCCTTGTGAGGTAACAAAGCACATGAAAAGAGCTTTGTTCCCTCAGCGATCCTTCGCTGCAATGGTTCCCTGAGATAACTATCTTTGTTCCTGAAACACTTAGTATCCATATCAGTTGAATGTTTGTTACCATCAAAACCTAAGGAATTCAACAAATTCCCCCTTTTTGATGGTGAAAAACACCCTTGACAATAAAGCATATACATACAAGAAAAAGACAGTTATGAAGAGAAAGGTTTCCCACTAAGATACTGTTAGTTCCCCCTCAACTCAGTAGCATGTGAAACCTGTTCTGTTCCCCCTCAACCAAAGCTACCTGTCATTTTTCCCCTTTTGGCATCATCAAAAACATAAGTAGAGAGATAGAGAGAAATAGTCAAGGCAAGATAAGCAAAACACCCCTTGTTCATTAATTGAGAAAAAAAAACGTAAACAACATGCAAAGACAGCCAAAACATGCAAAACATCTAAACACAGTCATTAAGCCACACATGGCACACAAGTCAGAGAGAAATAAAAACGACTAAGGAGGATAGATAATTAGGGGAACAACAGAGGGGGTGGATGGCAGGTAAACGGTTAGGCATCACTATGACCAGCCGATGGAGCTGATGTGTGATGGGAGATGAGCGCGCGTACGTCTGCCAAGAGAAGCGTCTACTGAGCAGCCAAATCTTGCACTGTCTGGCAAAGACTTCTCAGATCCTTCCCCAGAGTTGATTTCTCATTCAGTTCCCCCTCAGAACTGTCCGCCTCAGAATCTTCCAGAGTCACAGAAACATCCGGAACACTTTCCATTTTCACCCAGCCTTCGTCACCTTGAAGAACAAACTTTATCTTGTGCAGATTACTAACATCGAAGGGGTGGGAGAAGACACTCGATTCCGCCGAGGAGTTGTAGACTTTGTGGTACTCAAGAATCTTTTTGACAACTCGAGGGAATGGAAGAGCGTGCTGATCTGTGTTCCTAGCATGGGACATGTGTTGCATCATAATCCTGGGGAGGCAAATGGGTTCCTTCTTCAATAGCGTAGATAGGAGGACAATATTCAAAATCAGCAGTCGGTTCCTTTTCTGTCCCCTGGGCGTTATGTTGCTGATCAAGAAGTGGTATAGTACTTTGTTGACGGCAGACATCTCAGATATGTCAAGATCACCACTTCCTAGGGCATTCTCAATGCCAGCCACTGCCCATATTGCTTCAGAATATGGAAAATCCTTAGGCCACCTTCCTTTTGGGTACTCGTCATACCCCTCATGTGGGACTCCCAAAGCTACTCCCAACTCAATACTCGAAAACAAATATACCTTCCCTCCAAGCTTGTAGCTCCCCAGAATGGCATGGGGTCTGACTTCCATCACATAAGACGAATAGAACTCCCTCAATAAATCCTCATCCACTCCTTCCTCTTCCACGAACAGCTGACTCCACTTCTGAGCGTCCAGTACTGCATACACCTCCTCCAGACAATTCTCCTTAAGGAACTCCGGGTCCACCAGCAATTCTTTTACCACGGACTTATGGCTCATGCTTTTAACTTCATCAGCCCCCACCTTCCTTTTGGCTTTGGCAGGCTGACGACGTAGACTTTTACGGAGAGGACCGGCAGAGACTTTTGCTTTCTTAGCTTTGTTCCCAGAGAGGGGTTCTGACTCCTCGTCAGAGCTTACAGTGATTGCCTTCACGGACTGTTTCTGAGAGCGAGTCTTTCTCTTGGAGGAGCATGCGGTCTTTACCCTTCCAGACGACTTTGGAACCTTAGGTGGCTCCTCCTCATCATCTTCCTCAACCAATTCATTGGCGAGACTCCTTACAACACCCTGAATCTTCTCCTTCACCGACACGTGCTCCTCTGTGGTGGTTGGGGTGGTCTCCCTAGGTAATTCCTCTAGCACCTCTTCGATGGGGTCAGGATGGGTTGGAGAGGAATAAACCTCCTCTCTTTCAGTAGAGGAGATGGCGGTGGGAACGGCTGGGGAGATTTTTGGGTTAGGGTTTTGTGGAGTGGGTTCTGTGTTTGGGGATTTTGGGGCTACGTAGGGGACCATGATGAGTTGGTCCTGGTTAGGTGATGGTGGAGGGATAACGGTGGTGGTTGTCGGAGAGGTGGAGGTGGAAGGTAGGGATTGGGTTATGGCGGCGAGGAGAGCGGGGTCGGTTCCCATTGATGAGAGTTTGGAAAGGAGGGTTTGGAGATCTTGGGCGATGGTGGTGGGAAGGTTGGAGTTTGAGGCCATTTTGAGGGATGAGAGGTTTTGGAAAGACGATGGATTGAGAGAGAGAATAATCGAAGAGAGCAAGGGAAGAGGAGAAGTACCTGAAGGCCCGAATTATATAGTCATCACAAAATCTTCCAGAAATTCCAAAGATAAATTCTGATCTTTTCAGATTCCAAAAGATAAAAATTGCAATCTTCCACTTTCCCAAAAATCTTTTCCTGAATCTCGTCCAGATCCAACTGAACCGGCCGAAAAACTCTTCTCAACTTCTTTCCATCAAATCAACCCTTAATGCACGACGCGTTTCAACACAAAGTTTCCATCATTACATTCTGCCATACACACGTCATCTCAGACCTGTAAGTCACAGAGGCCGAACCGTTTTCCCGCCAAAACAAAAAGTAGTAGGGTGTGATGTTGGGGGTTAGTTACCAGAGAGGGTAAAAAAGACCATCACACCAAAATATATGATATTTGCGATTGATTTTTATATCATGCCTGAGGGGTCTCCAGTTGTGGATGATTAGATGGGCTCATAGGAGACATCAAGCATGGCGGTTACGGGTGAGCTATAGAATCAACTATCACTTGGGCTTATGATGAGGGAACAAATCATCAAGTTGATTCTTTTGGGCCGAAAGAGAGCTGAATCATGTGTAACATGGTGATATAGATGATCATGCAAGACATTTAACATATCGAGGAAGTGAAAGCACATATTCAAGCCAAATGTTCAATTAATACCCAAATAAGAGAATGCATATCAAGACCTGAAAATTTAACTTTCACACTTTACCATGTAGTCTAGCCAATCATCGAGGGAACACAACATATAGACAATTAATTTGGAGAGACAAACCAGGCTTTGTATGGAACTGAATGTAGAGTTCCCCAACAAGTGTCCTGATGAGAATATTGGTAGTTTGACTCTTTGTTCCACGACTTTCTTTGTATGCCAATCTTTCTCCTCACAGTGATGTCTTCTTCTAGATGTACATGGTACCTAAGCACAAATACCAGGGAATAATTTAGTCATTGGGTTCTTATCACATACTTATTTCCCTTACCTTTGTCACCAGGCACTTGAGTCTCGAACATTCCTGCATAAGTGAGGTGAGACTCTCTTTGTTCCCTGTCAGGTAACTGAAGCTGGTACGTATGACTTACCGGGAACTTTCCTCACTTGATCCTGCACAGAAAGGGTTAGTTCTTGCGAACCCAGACAAGCTTATGCTTTCTGGGTGTAGGAGCAGCATATCTGATCTTTGGAGGTTTAACATTCATTTGCTCCCTTGTAGTACGAGCAATCTCCTCATTGTGTTGCTTCAGAAGGCACTCTTGTTTGTAGTGACCAGAATGCCCGCAATACCAACAGACTCTGTGGAACTTTAGATCGACATACTTGCTCTTTCCAGGCCAAATTGTTTTGTTAGCAATCCTTGAATGAAAATCAATATTTTTGGACTTACTGCTTTGAGATTGCTTCAACCAGATGGCATGTGCCTTCTGTCCATGGTACCAAGCCTTACCCTCCTCAGTCGAGTTTGAACAGTTCTTGCCTTTGTTCCCTCTGGAGGAACTTTCCCCCTTTTCTTTTACAGACTGTTTTCCTTCGACTTTAGAGCCTTTTTGCTTGGTGCCATCAACAAGAAGTTTTGGTTGATAGCCAATCCCAAAGTGAGGTATTTCCTTTGACTCAGTCTTCTTTTCATTCTTGGCTGCAACAAAGACAATACCTTTTGGCTTGTCCTTCTATTCCTCATTGAGTTTGGTTAGATCACTAGAAAGTTTTGCATTTCCTAGTTTCAGCATTAATAACTCAGCCTCAAGTGAGGAAACAGAGGACTCCAGAGACATAATCTTTTCAGTGAGTTTGGAACACTCAGAGCAAGAGTTTGAAGAGGAGGATGAACCTTTCTCAAGCTTGAGCACTTTGTCTGTCCAACCCTGATTTTCTTTGATCAAACCTGAGATCGATTCATCTTTCTCTTCCATTTTCTCACTGAAAAGACTATTCTCATGAACAAGTTTCTTAATGAGAGATATCAAGCTTTCTTTAGATTTGCTTTTTAAGCTTGATACGAGATCATATTCAGTTACCCATCGTTGAGTAGATCTCCCTTTGATTTATTTGGAACTTCAATGGCCATCAGGCAGACATCCCTGGAGTGTGATGATTCTTCATCTTCTGAGTCTGAGTCTCCCCAGACGGCAACTATTGCCTGCTTCCCTTCATTTGCTGGAGGTATTCCTGCCTTTTTCTTGAAGCAGTTTCTGGCCATATGTCCCTTGTTCAGACAGTGGTAGCACACGACATCTTTTAGGTCTTTGTTCCCTTCGGAGGAACTCAACGAATCCTTGTTTCGAGACCAAATCTTCCCCATGGCTCTTGTGATGAGCGCAACATCTTCATCACCATCTTCATCTTCATCTTCGACTTGGGATAAGTCAAATGCTCTTTCCACCTTTAAGGCAATGCTCTTCGCCTTCTCCTCTCCCTTCTTGTTCAGCTTGTGATTATAGACAGAGGCGTTGCTTTCCAGCTTAGCAACAACCTCTTCCATGGTAAGAGTCTTGACATCCGTCTGAGAGTAGAGAGCAAGAGCAATGGCATCACACTGAGAGTTTAGGCCTTGCATGAAGTGATGAGTCAGCTTCCAGTCTGGCATTGCTTCACCAAGGAACTGAAGCTGACCAATTAGCCCCTGGAATCTGGAGTAATACTCCTGAATGTGTTCATCTTTTCCCTGAGAGACTTGGTCGTACTCCTTTATCAGAGAGAGAATTTTGTTCTTCTTGGCATCTTTATTTCCTTGATGAAGGCATTTCAAAGCATCCCAGATTTCCTTGGCAGTCTTGTAACTCATGATTTTCTTGAGATCCGAGGGAAGAAGAGCCATGTGAAGGATCTTCTTAGCCTTGTTGTTCTTCTCCAACTTCTTCCAGTCATCATCGGTGTAGTCGACCTTTGGTTTTGGCTTAGTAGCATCTTCTCATTTTTAATAGCCAGAGGTCCAACTTCGATGACTCGCCAGATCTGTCCATCAAGGGAACAGATGTGGGACTCAATTTGTTCCACCCACCAGTCATATTCTCCTGCCTTCAGAATCGGTGGCTTCCAGAACAAATCTCCGATTGCATTGCTTGACGACGACATCTTTCCTGTAAATTCTATAACGAAAACAATCTAGAGCACCAGGCTCTGATACCAATTGTTGGATCGTTAGAGTTACGTCTGAGGGAACAAAGGCTTTGTTCCCACAGAAGGCACAGCGGATTAAAAACAGCAAGAAGGATAATGAACGAACTCACGATGTATAGTGGAAACCCTGATTAGCAAAACTAGCTTCTCAAGGAAAAACCACTACCTTCAAGCTTCCGCTTGAGAGGATTTTGAAGCGTGTACTTGTCTTATTGATTTCTTGTTCGATTACACTTGTATCCTGGACTTCGACCTCTAAACAACCAGCTAGACTCGAAGCCTCTTCTACAACGATGAATCCGAACTCAACCCTCAAAGACTCACACACACTTCACTCTCTTTCTTTTCTTTTCTCCTTCTTTTTCGTCGTTCGAAGTCTTCATTAGAAATGAATCCTCATTTTTCCTAAATACAACTTCGGCTAAACCCTAATCAAACAAGATAAGATATTCTAAAAACGGATTACTAGAAGATAGGATTTTATGTTAAGAATAATATCCTAACCGATCATATTGATTAAGGAAGGAATTCCTTAATTAATCTAATCGGAAAGGATATCAAACTTCTCTCTCCAATTTCTTATCTAAGAAAAGATTCCTAGGATAACATGGATCGGGCTTTTCTCTCTCCGTATCTTCTCGATCCGGTTTGATCCTTGGAGCCGAAGTCTTCAATCTTTTACCGCGTGTGCTTCTTGATTTGTTTCCATAATCAACACGCTGGATTTCTTCTTTCCATTCGCAGCTTCGATCTCGTTCATCACTTCAGTTCCTTGCGGGGTAACAAAGCACATGAAAAGAGCTTTGTTCCCTCAGCGATCCTTCGCTGCAATGGTTCCCTGAGATAACTGTCTTTGTTCCTGAAACACTTAGTATCCATATCAGTTGAATGTTTGTTACCATCAAAACCTAAGGAATTCAACATATCTATTTCTAATAAACCTATCGATACATATATGAATGAAGAAGCTTGAAGAACCATCTAGTTAAAAAGTTTTATCTCTTAACGTCTCTCATTTATTTATAAAATTTGAGATTTTTCGATTAGAAAATGATAATATTGTAGTGATTGACAAAGTTTTATCTCTATATTTTTCTTAATAAATAAATAGTATTTATATCGGATAGTTAGGTAATACTAAAAATATGTATATATAGGTTAGTATCACTTTGGGCCTATAACCCATATTATACAATTATAAAACCAAACAAAAGTGATCGAAATAATAAAAAATAAATAATATATATACAAAATATAATAAAGTCAATAAAATGAAATAGATTAGAATGTGTAGAGCGTAACTACGATGTGATAAAGAGTATTTCCTCCTCTGTTAGGAAAACTCTGTTTCCCTCCTCATCTATGACAGTTGTGAGGGTTTTCTAGCCTCTTGTGCTAGTCTTCCGTTCTTTCTCTAATCTTCTCGCCAATCCTTCATTCCTGCTCTCCTCCGTTCTCCAACTATGGTAATTCCAGAAATCAAAGAGTTGTATCTCACATAAAAAAGATGACAAAAAATTGATGGTGGCTTTAATTCTAATGATCATCAACCTTCAGCGTCGTCACTCAATCTTCTTGGCAAACTCCTTACTTCGAAACCTTTCAATTTTTATGCTCTCCGCAACATGCTCAAGTTAGCATGGAACCTCAAACATGGCTTTGTTATGCGAGAAATATACACAAATATGTTTGCTATCCAGTTCAAATGCATGCAAGACAAGACCAAGGTCTTAGAAGAAGGACCTTGGACTTTTGACCGTCAATTGCTCATCCTTAAAAGACTCTGGAACTCAACAACCTTGAAAAGTTGTTTTTGATTCGGTTTGGTTCTGGATTTGCGTTCATGACCTTCCTTTTACTGCTTTATACAAGAAGATAGAATCTGTAATTGGCTAGCTCATCTCTTGAACAGAGGTTGAATCTCGATCTATTTCTGGATACCTCCGATTTAAAGTTGAAGTTTACATTTCTATCCCATTACGAATAGGGGTTCTGTTAAATCTGGGCAATCTCGGTAAGATTTGGGTCTTCTTTCAGTATGAAAACTCCCAAATTTCTGTTATGTTTGTGGAAAGTTGGGTCATATTCACGATGATTGTGATGGTGATGAAGCCAGATCTTTTGAAAATCAATATGGCCCTTGGTTACGTGCTCCTCCTCTACCTTTATTTGTGTCTTTAGCGACTACTTCAAAGGACATTGACTGATCTGCTCAGAGAGAGTCTTAAAGGTGGTAGACATCTTCTTGAATCTATTCTTAAAGGTGACTCTATTGATGACCCTGAAGATGACTCTACAATGCCAATCTTTACACCTGCTCAGGAGGTTGAATTTATTGCAAACCAGGTTGGCCATAGGGAGATGCAAATTCCTATTGCTTCAATTATTGATCAGGTGGAATATAACTTGGTGGAGACTGCACCTGCTTCCATCTATTCTGTTCCAGCTGAGAATACTATTGTCAGGATTGACTCTTGTCGGAATAACATTAACTCTACCTCAGATGCTCCTGTCAATGCTCCAACACACATGCCCAACAAATGTAAAGATGTTATTGTGGATGGGTCTTTTCCTTCTGCAAAAGTTCCTTCCAAGAAAAATTCATGGTCTAGGAAGTCAACGAAAGTAGACTCCTATGCAGACAGTTGATTCTCGCGGGGGTAAAAGGAGTTGTCCTTTTCCCTCTCAATCTGACCCAAATTCCAAGAAATCAAAACTTTTTGAGATTTTAATTACTGATGATCCTTCATCAACTCCAAAATTGATATCGGTGGAAGAGGAGAAATCCTCTTTCTGCCAGAATCAATGAAAATCATCAGCTATAATTGCAGAGGGATGGGATGACCTGGTGCAATTAATTGGGCCAAAAAGTTGGTTAGGCAAGAACTTCCCAATGTTCTTTTTCTGATGGAAACTAAGTCTTCTAAAAACTATATGTATGATATTGCTCAGAAATTGGGGTTTGTAAATTATTTTGCTATTAATAGTCACGGCAGAGGTGGGGGTATTGCTCTTTTTTGGGATAACTATGTTCAATTATCTATATTATCCTATACTAGCCACCATATCGATGTCAGCTTTGGAAATGATCCTCTCAATCCTCTCTGGAGAACCACCTTCTTTTATGGGTGGCCTGAGGCCCACAACAAACATCTGTCTTGGAGTTTATTGAATCATCTTGCTCTTGATGGATGCAACAAGTGGCTTTGTCTTGGGGACTTCAATCAGATTCTATTTTCTTCTGACAAAGTTGGTGGGTCTCCTACTAATGTTCTTGCAATGTCATCTTTTCAATCTGCTCTTGATTTCTGTGGTTTGAGTCATCTTTGTTGGTTTGGTGGCTGTTTTACTTGGTCTAACGGCAAGTCTGGTTCTGCTTCAATTCAGGAAAAGTTGGATCAGGCTTTTGCTTCATCTTCTTGGCATCTTCAATTCCCTAATGCTCTTGTTTCAATTCTGGGTTATTGGGGCTATGATCACTCTGCTATTTTGGTTGTACTTGATAGTTTGGCTGGTTCTTCTCTCAATCCCAGGAAGAAAATTTTATTTCGATTTGAATCCATGAGGACTGATGATCTAGACTTCAATAATCTCCTTCACAATACCTGGAATTCTGCTAAACATCATTCATTCCTCCCAAAGGTATTACATACTCATAACACTCTTGAAACCTAGAATCGGGAGACGTTTGGAAATATTAACCATAAGCCGAAACATCTGCAATAACAAATTTCAGCTTGCATTTCTCATCCTCTTTCAACTTCCAAAAACTTCAATCTGTGTAAGTTGAAGAAGGATGAAGAGATTTTGCTTGCTCAACAAGAAAAGATGTGGCATCAGAGAGCCTATGTCAATAAATTGTCTTGCGGTGATTAAAATAGTAAGTTTTTTCATACAAAGGCCAGTAACAGAAAGAAGAGGAATTTTGTTAGACAACTTTAGTGTGAGGATGGATCTATTGCTTCTTCTTGGGATCAGTTAGAAGAGGTTTCTACTTCTTATTTCAAGAAACTCTTTACCTTTGATGCTCATCCCATGCATGCAGCTCTTTTGAATGGTATTTCTAGAAGAATTTCTGATGATGAAAATGTTTTGTTGCTTGCTCCTTTCTCTGAATCGGATGTTCTTTTAGCTCTTAAGCATATGCATCCTACTAAGTCTCCAGGCCCATATGGCTTACCTGCCTTATTCTTCAAGAATTATTGGAGCTTTGTTTGCAAAGGTGTACTTTCCTTTGTATTAAGTATTTGCCATTGGCAAGGATATCAAATTATGGACTGACTGTTGGTTGCCTCGCCCTCACTCTTTAAAGTTCATCACTCCTCCAGTTCAGTCTGAACTGGATCTTCTTGTTTCTCATTTTTATGACTGGACTTTAGATGATTGGAAATGGAGTGATCTCAATTCAAGGCTCTTGGATATTGATCTTCAAACTCTTCCTACACTTCATTTGATCTCACCTAATTCTGCAGATTCTAAAAGATGGTTTTACTCTCATAATGGCAATTTTACTTTGAAGTCTGCTTATAGGGTCATTCTGAAGTTCTGGGATCAAGTTGAATCTTCTAACTCTGATTCTAGGATTCTTGCTGGGACAATTTGGAAGAATGTGTGGAATCTGAAAGTGATTCCTAAGGTGAATTTTTTTATTTGGAGAGCTCTTAAAGGTTTCATCCCTTACTTACAGACTCTCAAATTCAGAAAACTTGTATGCACCGACCTTTGCTCTCTTTGTTGTAGGAAATCTGAATCTGTGATTCATGTTCTTCATGGATGTCCCATTGCCAAAGATTTGTGGTGCCACTTCCCTCAATTTCATGATCTTTCTGCAGTTTCTCCTTCCTCCTTTCGGGACTGGTGGTCCTCTGCTGTCAATTGTCTTAATTCTGCAGATCTTGCTCTTTGGACCACCTGCGTTTGGTCTCTCTACAAGAATAGAAACCAGAGAATTTTTGAAAACTTCAATGCAAGTCCTTCATTGTTGTCCCAAATGTTCTCTTTTTGATTCAGTCCTCTCATGTTATGGTTTCTTCTTCAGCTCAGCCTCAGATCAACTCTTCTGTCTGGAATACTGCTTTGTATCCTGCTTGTTGCTTTCTGGACTGTGATGCTAGCCGTTCCTCTTATGGTAAGTCATCTTTGGGTTTTGCTTTGGCTTGTTCTAATGGTTCAATTTTATTACTTGGGAGTAAATCTTCAAAACCATGTAATACTATTGAATCATTAGAAGCTCAGGCTGTCATTTGGGGTTTGAAGAATACTGCTAGTGGATTACTTTCATTCTCCTGTTATTCATAGTACTAATTTTGGTCTTCTTATCTTGTATATTAAACAGCTTGTTGCTTCTTTTAATTTTGGTTCTATTGCTTTTGTTCCTAGGTCTTGTAATAGGTTTGCCCATGCATTAGCACAACATGGTTTAGCCTTTCCTTATAAGGCAATGGTATATATCTCTCATGTTACCGGCCTTTTTGGCTTGTAAGATGCCTTTACAGTCTATAATATAATCTTTCTCTTCCATAAAAAAAACTACGATGTGATATTTAAACCAAATCTGTAATATGTCATTTACTTACGAATATGACGGCTTTGATGTCTTCTTTGTCAATATGGATTGTGTTGCTAGTGTTGTTTCTTTGAACTTCAAGCAAAATGTCCACAAAGTCCTTATCCTTCTTGGAATCTTCTCTAAATTCCTTCATGCGGTCTACGTGCTCTTGAATTATTCTCTCGATAACCTCATCGAAACCCTTGCTAATCTCATTAATCTTAGCATTAATCCCATTAAATCGGTTAATCCAACCCATCCAAGGAATAACATCTTCAATATTACTTCTACCCGTAGCGGTCACAACTTCACCCATCAACTTTGCAAAATCGTGACTCCCTTCTTCACTATACTTCCTTCCAAACGCAGTCTTGCATATGAGGTTATTGGTTAGGGTAAAGAACATATCGTTGAGATTCACAACCGGAGATTTCATGATCTTTGTGATCATGTGTGCCACCTCGTCTTCCCTCACCCTTCGAAAGGACTTGACCCATTTTCTCGTCAAGAGTTGAAGCATGCATATACTTCTCAAGTGCCTCCAACGCTCCCCATATGGAGAAAATATTAAATCCTTGCAATTGTGAAAAAGCGGGGACTTTGCTGCTGTAAGCCTAGGCCTTTCACTAAAGGCTTGGCCATGAGTTTTAAGAGCTTGTAACGCCATTTTCTTAGAAGATATCACAAGGGTTGGCGTGCTACCCAAATGGAGAAGCATGAGTTCGCCATATTTTTGTGATAAGGCTCTAAGGGAGCGATGAGGAATCGCGCCTAATTGGTGGAGGTTTCCGATGCTCACTCTTTCTTCCAAGTATTTCACCATACTTGAAATCATCATTGTGAGTGGTTTGATTTTATTTCAAAAGATATTTTTATAAATGTTGTAAGATTTTATGTTGTATGATTTGTAACATACAAAGGAGTTATTGTGTGTATATATAGTATCTAGTAGCTTAACTTGTGTGTTGGATCGAAACCAAGTGTTAGTAACAAAGTACAGTATTGTTCCTATATAGGGAACGGTATCTTTGCACAACGGAATATCACAAATAGCAACACAATCACGTGGAGAGTGAAACCCAATCAACCAACTTGTTGACAAGGAAAAACATCTACCTCTAGGTGTTACCCTAGTAGGATTTCAAAGTCTACTTCTTTTATTGATAAACACGAGCTATACAAGTCAAGCAAAGATCCAATGTAAACTAGAATTCTCTACTAAAATACTCTCTAAGCTTAACAACCCTTAGCACGTAGGAACGGTTCTGTCGTTCCCTTGAGCCAACAGCCTTGAAACTCGTCTCTTGAACTCCAAGTTGTGTTCTTACTCTCCAATGGCTACTTAGAAACCTCCAAAACTCCTAATGTCGTCTCTCTCTTGGATGCTCTTCTTTCTCTCTTGGAGGCATGTCAAACTAGGTTGATAATGCCTTGTATTTATAGGCCTCCAAAGGATGACAAAAATATAATTTATTTATGGTCTAATCTGATATAATATCCCATAAATAACATTATATCTTTCCATCAAACAATCTCCTAAAATACCACAAACAATATCTTCCAACTTGACATTATCTTGTTTCCATATATAGATCTTATCTCTCCATGATAATTCTGACCCATTATCTGCAAGATATAATATTCACTTTCCTTGTTTGAATGTATTCTTGTGCCTCAAGCAAACATTTGAAACCCTAGATGCAATATCTCGCGATTTGCCTCTTTGCTGGGAACGTTGACAACTTTCGTTGCTCTATTTTCCTTGTTCCCTGGAATCTCCATTTCTTCTCTTCTTCTTGAGCTCTTATGCTCTTGTTCCCACTGTTACCTAGTATGACTAATCCATTGGTCACAACCATTGTTCCCTAGAACTTCTCCAAATAGTTCTCATGCTTTTTTTTGTTCCCTGAAACAATACTCAAGAACAAACCATCAAATGCATGGTGTTTATTATAATCAAAACACCTAAGGTCCTTGAGGGGACCTTCTTCCAACAATTTCCCCATTTTTAATGATGATAAACTCTTCTTCAAAATGCACAATAAAGCAATATCAAAACAAGAGATATGCACATGCACAAACATCAAACATGGATAAGTTCCCCCTTAGAAATATATCCACTAACGAACTCTTCAACCTCCTAATCTGAATTCCTTCCACATTTTTCCCCTTTTGACATCATCAAAAAGACCTTGAAAACCTTAAAGGAAATGAACATCAGATTATCACATGAAACATAAATTTCATCAAGAGTTCTCAACTTAAAGTTACTATGCATGCAATGAGCGATAAAACATATGATCACAATCATCAAGAAGCAACTTCATCACAAATATCAGAAAACGTTACAAAAGAATCAAGAGAATAGGAATTAACTGCTCGGTTCTTTTGAGAGGGGATGTGTTAGACATGCCACAAAGTTCCCTAGTTGAAGACCTTTACCTTCCACACTTGGACTGTTCCATCTTCAAGCAAAACTTCCTTTCATGGCTTCTTTTGTCGCATTGTTCTCTTTGGGAACATCTTCTTACACATCTTCGCACTATTCCTTTTGGAACTTTTCTTCATTCTAATATTTTCTTTTCTTTCTCTTTTTTTTTTTTGAGGAAATTTTTTCCTCTTTTTTTCTTCTTTTCATCTGGTAATATTCTGATTATTTTTTCTTTTTGTCGAGGGAACGATCCCTCTTCTGCAACTTCAGTCAATCTTCAATGTTTACTATAAATCTTCAATGTTCAATGCCAATGGATAGTATTGCCTTTGAATTGAACTTTCACCCAAGCTCTTGGAATCTTCAAGATCCTCAACCGAAACAACCTCATGGCATATCCAACAGACATAAAGGTACATTTGGACTATATGTTTTCAGGGTTAAGAAAATTTAACAAAGAATTCCAAATCAAAATTTGGTAGGCCTTTTGTACCATCCAATGTTTTACCTCAATTGTGGACTCAACAAAGAAAGGCTCATAGAGGCAAACATCATTGGACTCAGCTAGGGTGGGTCTTTGAAATCAACTATCATGTCGGCTTATGATGAGGGTTCAAAGATCAAGTTGATTTCTTTGGGCCGAAAGAAGAACGTTTTCTAACACCCATATTAACGTTAAATCATGAATCATGTTATCATACATTCACACACGCAAGAATGAATAATAACTCAAGAGGATAAAATATCAAAACGAAATCACATAACACATGAAAACATGAGGTAACAGTTCTTTCTTAGTTAACTCATCTTCTCTAGCCAATCATTGGGGTACTTATGAAAGTAGTCCAAACTAGTCAATCTAAGAACTTCATTCTTAGATAAATTACAAGGGATCAACATAAACATGAAGTAAACCTGCATGCTTGTGACAAAGATACTTATCTTATTCCTTGGTTCCATGGGACAGTTCTCAATCGCTTTGACCTCATCGTTCATGGGCATCGTTTGTCCTGAACCGGTTGTCTCATGTCCTCTGAATTGGGAATCGTTCCCCCTAAGCTTCAACACTTCCTACCAAACCACAAGTGAGTTTCCAACTCACTGTTCCTATAGGTTGTGAGGGATTAATCTCCATGAAACGCCTCTTCCTAGGATGTTCCCTCACACATACCTGCAAAACAAGCTAAGTCTTGTTCTTAGGCACCTAAATAAAGTTTGGTTCCCAGGGGTTAGTCCTAGTACCAAAAGACTCAACAGTTACATAATCCATATAGCGAGAATGCACATAAGGATTAGAAAACTTACCTCTCCTGGGTTGTTGTACTCATTGGGCATTGTTCCTTGATGTAGGAAATCTGTGATCGTTTCTAAAAGCATAGTGCCCACGTTGTTCCATCTCCCATAGCTTTGCCTAGGCTTCTACTATGGTGGAGTCTTTCTTCCTTGAGATCATGTTTCCTTGTGTGGTGTCTTCTTCTCGGTAGAGCTGGCCAATCCTGAACCGGAATCGGTGAACCGGACCGGGTCAAACCCTGAACCGGACCGGAACCGAACCGGCGGTTCAAGGTCCCGACCGGTTCAAGGCATAGTTGAACTGCCGAACCGCCGGTTCATGAACCGAAGGTTCAAACCGCCGGTTCACGAACCTAAGGTTCAACTAGCGGTTCGAACCGCCAGTTCATGAATTTAAGGTTCAATCGGCGATTTGAACCGTCGATTCATGAACCGGCGGTTAACCGAAGGTTCAACCGGCGGTTCAGGCGAAATATAAATATTTTAAAAAAAACATATCTATTACAATTACCCTAAAATCCAAAACACCCCTAAAACCCTAAAGTCCTACATCCTACTATTCCTACTAATACCTTTAAATCTTAAAAAAACTACAAAAATGATAAACACATTAAAAAACGTTCAAAAATTACATATTAAAAAAAACATAAACCATACTTTACAAAGTAACAAAACCTTAAAATACAAACTCTTAACCCTAAAACTATGTCTAATGTCTATAAACTCTAACCTAAATCATATAATGTTATATAATTACATTATCCTTTAAATCTAAAAAAAGCTACGAAAATCATAAACACATTAAAAAACGTTTAAATAATTAAATATATAAAATCGTAACCATATAGTTATACAAAACCTTAAAATACAAACCCTTAACCCTAAAACTATATATAAACCCTAACATAAATCATATAATGTTACATTATCCTTTAAATATTAAACGGAAATTTCGCCTGGTGCC
Organism: Rheum nobile; assembly: GCA_027886185.1. NCBI lineage: Eukaryota > Viridiplantae > Streptophyta > Magnoliopsida > Caryophyllales > Polygonaceae > Rheum > Rheum nobile. The sequence continues at coordinate 7,309,976 of WOAB01000736.1, read as the reverse complement.
CTTCAATTTTGGACTTTTTCGCGAAATACCCACAGGTTTTGACATTTTCGCTTGGTGTCCTTCAATTTTTGGGCTTTTTCGCGAAATACCCCTGAGTTTTTGACCCATTTCGCCATATGCCCTTACATTTAATGGAAAATTTATTTCTATTTTTTTTGATGGAAATTTTATTTCGAATTAGAAGTAAAGCAATTGGATAGAGATGTTTATTTTAGAAAAGAATCATTTAATGGGTCTTATGCTTCTTCTCTAATACAAGTCACGAAGAAATCTCCTGTTTCTTTTTCCTTCCTCCATATCCAAAGTTGTATACTTGTATCTGCCCAGATTAATTTTGAGAATTTATTAATTAGTAATCTCAATCACTCAATCCCCCAACCCTTATCCAGATTACTCTTATGTAATAAATCTCAGATTGACATATTAAAATCCAAACAAATAAACCCCAATTGCTGGAAAATCTCAAATCCCTAAACTCAGAATTTCTGATATGGCTGAAAAAGGAGGACGGATTAACATAAATCTCCATCATCAACAACAGCCGATTCCGTGCATTCCAGATGAAATCGCGATAGAATTCTAGTGAGAATCCCACATCGATTCCACTCAACTCTGAAGCTCGTCTCCCATGGTGGCACTCTCTCCTCTCCTTCTACTCAAACCGCCACCGATTAGCTCGTCTCCCATGGTGGTGCTCTCTCCTCTCTGATTCTTCCTTCTACTCAAACCGCCACCGATTAGGCTTCGCCGACCACTTAATCTTCCTTGTCCAGCCTCTTCCCGTCACGGATTCCGCAAATTCGGCGATGCAGCCGACGGCGGCGGCGACGGATAAGACGGAGAAGATAGAGCGGTGGCTGAACGGCCTCTCGGCATGCGCTTTCAGCGTGTTTAACCTAACCGGGGGCGAGTGGCACCGATTGGCCATGTCGACTTGTTTTCTGGTGAGAACGTCGATTTTGATGTTTTGCCAGGTGAAGAAGGGAATCGGGTCTCCGGTTTTACAATATGATTTCCTTTTATTTTATTTTTTTTAAATTTAAGGACATATGGCGAAATGGGTCAAAAACTTAGGGATATTTCACGAAAAAGCCCAAAAATTGAAGGGCGCCAGGTGAAAATGTCAAAATTTGTGGGTATTTCGCGAAAAAGCCCAAAACTGAAGGACACCAGGCGAAATTTCCGAATATTAAAAAAACTATAAAAACCATAAACACATTAAAAATGTTCAAATAATTAAATATAAAAAAACTAACCATAACCCATAAACTATACAAAACCTTAAAACACAAACCATTAACCTTAAACTATGCACCCTAACCTAGAGTCTTAAATCCTTCATTACCCTTTAAATCTTAAACAAGCTACAAAAAACATAAACACAATAAAAACGTTCAAATAATTAAATTTAAAATAAAACCTAACCATAAACCATAAACGATACAAAACCTTAAAATACAAACCCATAACCCTAAACTATAAACCTTAACCTAGAGTCCCAAATCCTACATTACCCTTTAAATCTTAAAAAAGTTACAAAAAACATAAACACATTAAAAACGTTCAAATAATTAAATTTAAAATAAAACATAACCATAAACCATAAACAATACAAAACCTTAAAATACAAACCCTTAACCCTAAACTATAAACCCTAACCAAGAGTCCTAAATCTTACATTACCCTTTAAATCTTAAAAAGGCTACAAAAAACATAAACACATTAAAAACGTTCAAATAATTAAATTTAAAATAAAACCTAACCATAAACAATACAAAATCTTAAAATACAAACCCTTAACCCTAAACTATAAACCCTAACTTAGAGTCTTAAATCCTACATTACCCTTTAAATCTTAAAAAAGCTAAAAAAACATAAACACATTAAAAACGTTCAAATAATTAAATTTAAAATAAAACCTAACCATAAACAATACAAAACCTTAAAATACAAACCTTAACCCTAAACTATAAACCCTAACCTAGAGTCCTAAATCCTACATTACCCTTTAAATGATTAAATCTTAAAAAAACTACAAATATCATAAATACATTAAAAAACATCAAAATAATTAAATATAAAAAAACCTAACCATAAACTATACAAAACCTTAACATACAAACCCTTAACCCTAAACTATAAACCCTAACCTAAATCATATAATGTTACAATATCCTTTAAATTTAAATCTTAAAAAGCTACAAAACCTAGCCCTTTATTATTTATTTTTAAAATTTTTTAAAAATTTTTTAAATTTTATTTTATTTTTGAACCAGGTTCCGAATCGGCGGGAACCCGGTTTCCTTTTTTTTAAATGTTTTAATTTTTTTTTGAACCAGGTTCTGAATCGATAGGAAACCGGCCAAACCTGAACCGGACCGCCGGTTCCGGTTCAGGGTTCCCTTGAACAGGCGGTTCATGAATCGTGGCCACCTCTACTTCTCGGGCCTTGGTTGGTGACGACTTCCCATCTCCATCTTTTCTTCCACCAACCGAATTTCTCTCTTTCGAAGATAGGAGGACGCGCCATTGAATAACCTTGACTGTTCCCGTCATAAATACTCATCTTTTTTCTGAAAACTATCACAAATCTAGAGCAACCTTGCTCTGATACCGATTGTTGGATCGAAACCAAGTGTTAGTAACAAAGTAAAGTATTGTTCCTATATAGGAAACGGAAAATTTCTAGGCAAAAATTATTTCTAAAAAATACTTAAAAACACAGCACATTCTTAATTATTTGAAAAAAGGTAATTGCTCGTGGCAGTGGACTAAAATGCTTGAAATTAGGGATGATTTTAAGAAAATACTCATTTGGCAAGTTGGATATGGAAACACGATTAAATTCCGGACTGGTAAATGGATGTCAAACAAACCTCTATATGATATGATTAATAGAATAACTTTCACCACCTGATATAGTATAAAAAATTACATCAATAACAATTCCACTAAATAACATCCAAGATAGGATGTATTGGAAACTAAGTTAAAACGGATGGTTTCGACAATATCAAAAAAAAAATTGATAATAACAGGCAAACAATATACGGCATATGACACATCCTAGATATGAAAACTAGATACTTGTCCAAAAGTTAAAAACTTTTTATGGAGATTTATAAAAAAAAAATATGGTCTTCCCACAAAGGCCAAGCTAATGGAATAAGGGGTTGTAATACCTCCAGGATGTATTCTTTGCAACCAACAAACAGAAGACACCATTAACCTATTATTCCAGTGTAGCAACACTTTGAAAACAATAAAAAAATTGAACATTAGCACATTAAGATATATGGAATCTTTGAATTTTTGAAATAGGAAGACCGGAGAACTTATATGAAATAAGAAGTAAATTAACAAAAATATAATTTAATGAACTAGCTATTATCTGGTTGGTGGTGTAATTTGTTCTGTATAAATCAACAAGCTTCTCAAGAAACGACAATAATGACGAGATTATTAATAACCTACCCCTCCATATTAATAACTTAATTCTAAATTGGAAAAAGACCAAAAGCTGGTACCCTGATTACTTAGATGATCATTGTAAGAAAAACAAAGAATAATAATAATACTAATATGAGAAAATGAAAGAACTAAAGATGGAAAAAACTGCCGGATAAATTTTTAAAATAAATGTTGATGGATCGACTAAATCAAACGGAGAATCTAGCTATAGATTTAGCTTCAGAAATGACAAAGGGGAATCTAATTTCTTATTTGGGAAAAATATGGTTTTTCAACTATACTGAAAACTAAAACTTTGGCACTCTAAATGCTCTGGCTAAGGCCAAAGAATTGGTCTCGAAAACATTTAAATCAAAAGTGATAACCTCACAATTGTAAATGTTTTAAACAAAATCTGGAAATGTCCATGGGATATGGAGATCTTAATCTCTGATATCCTATGTCTTTTACAACTTTTTGCGACAATGCGGATTTACACGTATTTCGAGAAACTAATGTTGTGGCATATTTTATTGCAAAATAAGGTCATCGACTTTCTTCAGAAGAAATCAGAACCAGAACTTTTAGTTCTTAGGCTGACTGTCAAACACGTTTTGACTTCAGTCTAACTAGCGTAATTCCCGTGCCAAGCACGGGTTTTTACGTCATATATGTTGAAAAAAATTATTAATAATTATTAAAATTAATCTATGGATTAAAAACAAACAGATCTAGATAATATTGATATCAAAATCAGATTCAGATCATAAATTTGTATCTCAATCATCCATATAATTCGAAAATTTTGGATTTGTATATAATTAGGAAATTTTGGATTTGTAATCTTTGTGATTAGCTTGTAATCTTTGTGCTTGATTTGTATTTAAATTAGGAAGAGATTAGTGATAAGTTTAGGACAGTCCGGATTTGGTACGAACAACTCTTAATGTGTAAAATGCGGATGAACAGGAGCCGTCAGATGAGGGGAGTGGAGGGCTGAGATTAGAAGGAGAAAAATAGGCCGGTTCAGCGAAAAAATGAATCCGGTTCAGCGAAAAAATGAATTCGGTTCATTTGAAGTCGCAATTTCGTAAATAACGTGAACAGTGCACACGAAGAGATATATTTATTTTTTATTTTTTTAACCCAATTTTTTTTTAACGCAATGCACTAACAATACCTAGGTTCATAACATTTTGTACCATAGGTTCATAACATTTATACTAGAGGTTCACAAACTTTGTACCAGAGGTTCATAAACTAATTTTATACTAACGTTCACAAACCTTATGCTAGTGGTTAACAAACTTATACGTATGTTGACAATACGTTATTAAAATGCACTAATGTACCTAGGTTCATACATATTATGCGAGAGGTTCATAAATTTTAAAATTCACGAATGTATCTAGGTTCATACATATTGTAGAATCGAGTGTGTTAGTAAAAAGAACGGTAGAACTGTTCCTTGGGCAACGGAATATTGTAATAGAAAACAGAGTAACAGTAGCGACGTTCCTTAGAAAAGAAAACTCAATCAACCAACTAGTTGACTGAGAAAAACCACTACCCCTAGGTTTCCCTAGTAGGATTTCAAATGTCTACTTATGTTATTGATCCTGGAATTACAATCAAGCAAGTCGTATCTCAATCTAGTTCACTCCTAGATATCTAGACTTCTTATTGTAACGTTCCCAACAACACCTAAGATACCCAAAACCCTATCAAGTACTCGACTTACCAAAGCTTCGTACTTGCAAGTGTTTCTTCTCTTCTTCTTTCTCTTCACCGAATGCTCAAGCTCTGTGGAAATGTTGTAGTCGTTTTTTAAATGAAGTTGACGACTTCCTTTCTTATAGTTTAGAATATCCTAATGATTTACCCAAGTTTTACTTAAGGAAAATCAAATAAGATAATCCTATACAATCTTTTCTTATCTTTTCTAACAGCAAGATTTTCAACAACTCTCATCCTTGTGGCCCGAGTTGTTTTACCAAGATCTCTTTCTAAATATAGAAGATTCGACAAATCGCAAGGGCAACAGCGCACGCCGCACGTGTCACATCGTTCCTTAGCGTTGTTCCCTTCCTTTTCCTCTTCACAACCGCGCGTCTCAATTCCTTGTTTGTTCCAGCGCTTTGTTCCATTATTGACTTCCTTGTTCCTTACATTCTCTGTTTTGAATCGCCACATGGTTTTCATCGTTCTTTTCATTCACATAGTTCATGAAACTCATAGTCACACTAAAAACCATCAAATGCATTTAAGTTTATCATCATCAAAACTAGAAGGAACATCATCGTTCCAACAATTTCCCCATTTTTGATGATGACAAACTCCTTCAAAATGTGCACTTTCAAAACAGTTAAGTTCAGAACAATCAAGTAAAAAGTCAATCACATATGGTCAATCATATTCAATGTTCCAAGTATTGACAAAGTTCCCCCTCAGAAGGTTCATAGAAAGATTTACCTCAAGTAACGTCAAACTTCTTCATTAGCACTAGCATATGTCATCAACCCGTTATTGGGTTTTCACATTTTCCACACTTCTCCCTTTTGGCATCATCAAAAGATCACATTAAGAGCACAAAGTATCAACCAGTTTGCGAGTCATGATCAAAATATATCATTCATTAAGCAGAGAGAAGTACATAGCTAAGGAACTTAGACACACAAAGTCAAAAGATAAGGAGAAACTACGCAAAAACATTAAAACATTAAAAAGCAAGAATAGAGGGTCAGACGGGCTAGATAGTAGCGGGGAACACTCAAGTCTCAGGGTCTTCCTCAGCTTCTTCATCTTTGCTCAAGAAATGATCCAAGAGCAACTTCATCGTGATGTTCATCTGTTTAAGCTCAACCAGAATTTGATGTTGAACTGAATTACCTCTTGACGTTCCTTAGCAACAGCTTTCTTGACAGTCATAGTGCATGTTCCCATCGAATCACCCTTAAATTTCATATTCTCCACATCAGAGGAATCCAACTCGCTACCCAGGGAAACTTCATTTTCTTCGCGGTAAGACTCATCACAAAGAAGTAGCATCTTCACCAACCCCGGATATGCCAAAGAGTGGGACTTCGCCTTGCACCGTTCCATGTGGCACAGAATCACATGAGGAAGATCAATCTTCTCCTTCCTCAGAAAGCGATCAAGCAGAAACAAGTCAAAGAGAGTGATGGTGTTGCACTTTTCTTGTCGTGGTGCTACAGCTCTGGAGATAATGTGGAACGCCACCCGTTGAGCCAAAGTCAGCCTCTTAGTGTGCAGTTCCCCAGTGGTTGAAGCAAACAACCGTTCCATGCACGTCAGCTTCTCCTCATTCACTTCACTAGCCGGAACCTCAAAGAATCCACCCAAAGGAACAGAGAGTAGAGCAGAGATCACCTTGGGCGTAACAGATATGTCTTCCCCACTGATCTTGGAGGATCCAAACATAGCATCAGCCTTGGAGAGATGGTAGTAGTGGTAGAACTCTCACATCTGAACATCATTCATAGTTGCCATGTTGGCACAGAGTCGTTCCCAGCCTTGGAACTTCAGAAGTTCAAGAACCTCATCCACCTTATGCTCAGCAAAGAAGCTTTTACGAATGAGAAGAGGTGGGAGGATTTTCTTACCATCAGTAAAGTCAGGAGCAGAGGTTGAGACGGAGATTTCCAATTTTTCCTTCGCTTCCGTTTTGGCCTTTTTCTTCTCAGACTTTGCAGCGGAATGAAGCTGTTCCTTGAGAGATTTGGGAGCAGTTTCGTCGCCACCCGACTTTGATGGAGTCGACTGAGCAGTTGGAGCTTTGCGATACTCCAAGAACTGAACTTCCTCCTCTTGAGCGGTCGCAGCAAGATCAACCAGTTTTCGCTTGCGAGTTGGAGGCGGTGCCAAAGATGCAACCTTTACCCCCAGTTCCTCCTCAATGGACTTCATGGACTATTCCTCCTCCTAAATTTTGTCCTTGGAGGGGGAAGAAACTCCTTCTTCTTCGCGAGGTTGAGGATGTGTTTGTTCCTCCATAGAAACCATTGCAAGCACAGGATTGAGGTCATGGGCTTTCAACGATGACGTAGCAGGGGGAGTTGGAGTCGATGTCAAAGCAGGGGGGTCGACGACCTGTTGAACGGAGGCCTGGGCAATCTCAAGAACAGACGCCGGCACACCAGGTTGGGAAGAAGTAGCACGGGCAACCTTGGCCTATTGGAGTCGAAGGATTTAGGCATCCATCTCAGCGTCGGACATGTTGTCGGTGGAGAAAACTTTTCTTGGGTAATCCATTGAAGTTTGGTATGGAATTAGGGAAACTACAAGAAGTAGAGAGATTTTTTAGAGTATATGAGCGAGAGAGAGATAGGCGGTGAAGGGTTTCGGATGGAGAGGCAAGTATATATAAAAGATGTAAGATCTTGTGAAGGTAAAATCTTTCCAAAGAAATCCAAACTGACTTACCAAAAATCCATCATGACGATACTTTCTCTCTTCTCTGATAACGGCCACTTTTTCCTTCGTTTACCGCATCGCCGTTCCTGCAACAGAGTTGTCAAATCTCCCAAGTAGTCGCTCCAACGTTCACTTGCACCTTAATAAATGTCAGCCACTGATTCAAATTCAATGTTCCATTCACACTGTTCCCCCTTAATCTGAGCAACGGTCTTCGTTCCCCTTGAGACCAAGAGTGTTTGCGAGGCTTGTCTGAATATTTCAAAGTTGGGTTCACACAAAATAACGTATATCCAAACATATGGTAGGAACAAATACAACTCAGATAATTATTTCCCATAAAGAAATTTAACAAAGAGGGATCATAGGGAACGTTTACTTGAATCAAGGCTAAGGATGGTTGTACAACCAATTATCATGTGGGCTTATAATGAGGGTTCAAATCATCAAATCGGTCATTTTGGGTTTCAAGTAAGATGTTAGCATGCAATAAAGTAATTCAACACAAATCAAGAGACATAGATGCAAGACCCTAAAACTAAGCATTTCAAACATACAAAAATCATGAAATAGCAAGATCAAGAAATGCAACCAAGTAAGATACTTCATGAGGTATGTGATCAAGTTAGCCAAGAATTGAAGGAATAATGGATATGGAATTCCTCAATTCAGAGATATCATGCCAAGGAGCAACCAAAGATGCTCGAATGGGCCTTTGTCTAGTGCTTTGGTGAAGATGTCAGCTACTTGATTTCCAATCCTGCAATGTTCCATTCTAATGAAGCCCATGTCAACATTATCACAAAGAAAATGATGACGAATGTCAATGTGCTTAGTACGTGAATCATGAACTGGATTTTTTGAAATGTTAATAACACTAGTATTATCACACATGATAGGAACATTGCCAAGATACATACCAAAATTCTCCAGTTGTTGCTTTAGCCACAATACCTGAGCACAACAACTTGTTGCGGCAATGTACTCGGCTTTTGCAGTGGAAAGGGCCACAGAGTTTTGCTTCTTGGAACCCCATGAGACAAGACAAGGACCAAGAAACTGTGCCGTTCCTGAGGTGCTTTTGCGATCCATTATGTGCCCAGCAAAGTCAGCGTCAGTAAATCCAACAAGGTTGAAATCACAGTTCTTGGGATACCATAGACACAGATGGTCCATTCCTTTGAGGTATCGAAATATTCATTTTACTTCCTTCAAGTGTAAGTCCTTAGGATTGGCCTGAAATCTAGCACAGAGACACACACTAAACAAAATATCTGGCCGACTGGCCGTGAGATAGAGGAGAGAACCAATCATTCCTCTATACATGGTGGGATCAACATCTGTTCCATTCGAATCTGCATCCAAACGAGTGTTAGGAGAAATAGGAGTTATAATGGGTTTTGTAGAATCCATACCATATTTCTTTAACAGTTCCTTGATGTATTTTTGTTGATGAATCTTCGTTCCTTCACATGTTTGTGTAACTTGTAATTCGAGGAAAAGGGACAGTTCCCCAATCATACTCATCGCAAACTCACTACTCATAAGATTTTTGAACTTCTCTACAAGAGTAGGGTTAGTGGAACTAAAATTAATATCATCAACATAAACTTGAACCACCAGAATCTTACCTTCTTATTCCAAAAGGAACAAAGTCTTGTCAATTGTTCCTCGACGATATCCATTGGAGAGAAGGAACTTTGCAATATGCTTCCTCTTGAAGATATCCGTTCAAGAATGCGGTCTTGACGTCCATTTGATATAGTGTGAAACCGTTGTGTGTAGCATAGGCGATGAGAAGACGAATAGCTTCAATGCGAGCCACTGGAGCATAAGTCTCATCATAGTCTATCCTTTCTTGTTAATTGTATCCTTGAGCAACCAACCTTGCCTTGTTCCTTGTGACCACACCCGAGTCATCCAGCTTGTTCCTAAACACCCAGCGAGTGCCAATGGCATGCTTGTTGTGAGGCAAAGGAACGAGACGTCAAACTTTGTTCCTCTCAAACTGATGTAACTCTTCTTGCATAGCTACTATCCAGTCAGGTTTCTTTAGTGCTTCCTTGATTGTCTTGGGTTCTACAAGAGAAATAAATGCATGGAAAGCACATAACATATTAAGTTTGGAACGCAAACCTCTTTCACCAAAGGGAGTGATGAGATTATCAGTGGGGTGAGCCTTTTGGATTCGAACACTTTTTGACACGGGAAGGGATGGATCGTCATGCTGTGTCTCAGAGTCGTTCATCGAAGATGAAGGCAATGTGGCATCTTCAATTTGGGTTATTCCTTCAGCACTACTCAGGGAATCATCAATGTTATCATCATCGGATGTTCCGGAGGGAACAGTGGTCACATCATTGAAGTTGTTAGTAGATGTGGAAGGAACATATATAGCTGGTGAAGAACTAGTTGATACATCTTCATTGTGGGAATCATCAGGACTGGAGGGGTCTTGAGAAAATGGAGGATCACTCCCAGCATTAGGACCATTGTTCCCACGACTTGGACTGAATCGAGATGAAGGGTCGTTTCCTTCATCATCAGACTCCTCTCTCTGCATTCGTGGGTAACTATTCTCAGGGAATGTTGTCTCTAACTTATCACTAGCACCTTTGGAGTTCTCATCAAAGACAGTGTGGATGCTTTCCTCGATTTTGTGTGAGTTCTTGTTGTAGACTCTGTAAGCCTTGCTTGCCTTTGCATATCCCAAAAAGATACCTTCATCACTTTGTGGGTCAAACTTCCCTAAGTTATCCTTCCCATTGTTGTGAATGTAACACCTGTAACCAAAGGCACGCAAGTGGGAAATATTAGGCTTGCGATCCCTTATCAGTTCATAAGCAGTTTTATTCAATAAGGGACGTAGCATGGCATGATTGAGGATATAGCATGCGGTGTTGATAGCTTATGCCCAGAAGATCCTTGGAAGATTGCTTGCAATGAGAAGAGTTCTAGCCATGTCTTACAAAGTCCTGTTCTTTCGTTCCACAACGCCATTCTGCTGTGGTGTCCTAGGCGCGGAGAAATCATGCGAAACTCCACGTTCTTCACAGAAATTGAGAAACATAGAGTTCTCAAACTCCATTTCATGGTCAGATCTAATGGCTTTCAGCTTCTTATCCAAACTTGTTTCCACCCTCTTGATGAACGTCTCAAATGCGGAGAAGACTTCATCCTTTGAAGAAAGAAAAATTGTCCAAGTGAATCTAGAATAATCATCGACAATTACGAAAACATACATGTTCCCTACATGACTTCTTATCCTCATGGGACCACAGAAATCCATATGGATCAGTTCCAGAGGTTGAGAAGTTGTAACATCCGGCTTCAGTTTAAACGAGGAACGAGTCTGTTTCCCTTTCACACATGCATCACATACGCCATGGAACTCAGATTTGACATTTGGGAGTCCACGTACATGTGCCTTTTGCATGCAGTTTGTGAATCAGTCGAAGATTTGCATGTCCAAGCCTTCTATGCCACAGTTCCGTCTCATCAGCTATAGACGCAAAGCATAGAACCTCCTTTGGCTTGAAGTCTTTGTCAACAATATACACATCTTTGAATCTGACTCCTCTAAGAATGATGTTCTTGGTTTCACGATCCTTGATATAGCCGTCTTGAGAAGTGAATATTGTCTTGTTGTTCCCTTGGTCGTAAATTTGTGCAACACTCAACAAACTAAAACCAAGTTCATGAACTAAACTTACCTCTCTTACCGTGATGCTGGAGTTTAGTTTTGTTTCGCCTGTTCCTATGATTTCTCTGCATCTTTTGTCTCCAAGGGCTACGTTCCCTCTAGAGTGTTTGTGAAGTGAGGTGAGTTGATCTTCTTTTCCAGTCATGTGGCACGAACAAGCACTATCAATGTACCACTTCTCGTTCCCCTTCACTTCAACATGCACAGAAAAAGTTAAGGTTTGGCGACCCAGGCAAGCTTAGCCTTACCTGGTTGAGACACATAATGCAATTGTTCCCTAAGAATAGCACAATTAATGACAACAATTTTCTTCCTAGATCTAGCATGATTATGATTATGCATATGTGAATCATCATAGAAGTCATTCAAGTTCACATTATTACTCCTATTGTTCCTTTTCTTTGTGTGCTCTTCGGAGAACTTCTTTTTCTTTTCACAATCTCTCTGTAAATGTTTGTTGTCCCCACAATACCAACACAGCTTGAATTGATCCATCTGAGCATACTTCTTGTTAGGCACAACACTCTTGCGTTGTTTAGCTCTTTCTGGGCAAGGAACGTTGGATTGCTTTCTTTGAGACTGCTTGAGGAAGATTTTGTGAGCCGGTTGTCCAGTATACCACGTCTAGTTCTTATTTAGCCCACTCTCAAGGACTTTCACACGTTCCTCAAGATTCCGATTATTCTCTCTAGCATCTTGTAGTTCCATGTCTCTAGCTTCACGTAGTTCGAGAATGGATGGATCTTCCTTTTCCTTGGATCCTGTGTATCCAATACCATATCTGGTGTTGAGGGGTTTGTCGTAGACTCCTATCAAATAACCTCAAAGACCTAACTAACGTAATAGGGTAAATAAGGATCGATCCCATAGGGAGGTAAGCAATCTTCCTAATTGCAAAGGTTGTATGCCAATAGTAACAAAAGGGGGGATTTAGGTTTGTATCAAGTAACAATGTAAATCAATGCAAAAGATGTAATCAATGGGTGAGAAGTAACTTAGCCAGACAAATATCCACACTTCAGTTTGATTAGTTGCCTAGATTATCTCCAATTCCTACCAATAAATATTTCTATTCCGATCTTATGTATATAGACAGGTCAACCAGCATTGAAAATACTTACCATTAAACAATCAAGAAACCATCAAGATTCAATCTAACGGCAGCAGTAACCATAGGAATTAAGCAGGATACATACAATACTTAACAACTAGTCAGTACTCGACATGTAATCAATTCTCTTCACAATAAACATTCACACCAGTTCCTGTAAATTGTGGTTGCTACACAAGATAAGGGATTTCAACCAGAAATATCCAAACCCTAGCAATAGACAATCACTAATATCAACTAGATGATCAGACTAGTCAAATCAGCAAGAATCAATGGGATGGAGGCGGAGCACAAAGAGAATCAATATAATCAAAGGAAAAGAAATAGAGTTATAATCTCACAACCAAATACAAACGAAGGCTTTAATCATCGGACTAAGCAATGGTTGCTTAGTTCTTCATAGTCTTCAAAACATAAAACTCTAAGGGAAAATAATGAACGATGATAAAAGTGATTATGTAATAATGAAAAGGCTGCTAACAAAGAGAGGTAAATAACATAGCAAAACCTAATTCCTAAGATAAGAAATAATATCTTCCTAAAATATAATAACCGAAATAAAAGAAAATAAAGATAAAAGAAATAAAATAAAACAGAACTCGGACGAAATAAAATCTCGGCGCCGCGGATGAACAGTACCCGCGACCGCGTTTTGGAAACCGCGACCGCGGTTTGGTCTCTAGTCTTCATCTGATTCCATCGTCAATCTGCGCCCGCGGCCCTTCCTTCCGCGGCCAAGCTTTTACAGTGACTTCTACTTCTCGCTTGCGGTCTTCTCTTGTGGCTTCGCCTTCATCTTCAATGTCTTCACAATATGCACTAAAATCTTCCTTTTCGCCACTTCTTCTCTACAACTCCATGCTTCTTAAATATCTTCTAAACCCACACAAAATGGTACCTAATATCCAGTAACAACTCTTAGTTATGCACTATAAAGTAGAGCGTATCAAACTCCCCCATGCTTAAACCTTGCTCGTCCTCGAGTAAGCTAATAGAAACTTACTCCTCTAATGAAATACCCAAGGTCTCAGGAAGCATAGCAAAACTCTCCACTAAGAACCATACCTACTCATGAATCTCCAGGGAACCAACACAACACCACAACACACAAGCTTCAAGGAAAGCATAGTACTTTCCCCAAGCTTAACCTGAACACCATAAAGTGAAGATGACCATCTAATCCTAGCTCCAGTCTATCTTCTTATAACTCCCAAAGTGACCTACCCGAATCCTCCTTATATCTCCAACACTTATGTCACCACACCAGGAAAAATGAGGAATCCTAATAATCATTCTTCTTCTTTTCACTCATTTTGCCCAGGCACCTTTTCGGGTTTTCACCTAGCCACTCATTTCATTTTTCTATAGATGGGCTCACAAAACTCACATCACTCTTGAACTCTTATTACCCCAGCCTAATGCTGGTCCGGGCCACCTGCTTATTGCCTAAGCCGCCCTTTCGGGTTTTCAGCTTAGCCTAGGATTTTCTTTTCTTTTCTTTTTTTTCCTTTTTTTTCTTTTATATATTTTTTTCTTTCTCAGACGACTAGCAAATATAGATCACTCCCCCATGCTTAAATATTGCATTGTCCTCAATGTAATGAAAGACTAAACGATGAAGCACTAGGGAAGGCAGAAAAGTACTCACACCGTCGCCGAGGTGACCTGGACTTGGATGTTGGTGCTGGCGATAAAAGATTGAAAACACAAGTCTCTGGTGTTGTTGCGGTCCTACTCAAGCAAACTCCTCGTGCAACCAAAGAGATCCATTGTAAAGTGAAGTGGTACATCAAAGAAACGGGGTTGCACGGGCCTTCTATGAACACAGATTTGGAGCCCTAGTGTAATCGTGTAGCGGGCTCTATCGCTCCATATCAATCATTGTATCTGCAGTTGGCTCTGGAGCTCCTCCTCATCAGCTGTCTAATGTCGGGCCATCATCGGTGCCAAATAAAAATGTCGGGCTAATGTCACCTCCTTGGCAGCATGATGCGCGCCGTCTCTCGTAGTAAAAGTCGGATAGCTGGGCCGCGATCGCGGTTTTAAGGCCGCGGTCGCGGTGTCTTCAGAAGAAGAAAAAAATATTTTATATATATTTTTTTTTTCGGAGGAGTGGACTTACAGTGGTAAAACCGCGGCCGCGGAAATATTTACGCGGTCGCGGTTTCGTGTCTGATGTGTGGCAAACCTCGTCTTTGAACTTTTGTCTTCGAGTCTCCTACCTGCAGGTTAGTCTAAACACGAAAGAACACGAATAAAAACTTGAAAAGACATGAAAATAATTACATACCTCGGGTTGCCTCCCGAGCAGTGCCTTGGTTACTGTCGTGGCTCGACATAGTGCCCTTCAAATCAGCTTGGGTTGTCCACACCAATCGAACACTTGGGATCACAATCAGGGGGTGTCTCTTTGCATCATCAATGTTATATTCGACCCTCACCCCATCAAACTCCATGGTGAGTGAACCACTACTCACATCAATCTTTGTATTCGCCGTTTTCATAAACGGCCTACCCAACATCACATGGGCTGCATGTTTGTCTTGTCCCGTATCCATCACAAAGAAATCAGCAGGGAAAATCAGCTTATCGACCTCTACCAGAACATCCTGCACGACTCCTTTGGGATACATAGTAGACATATCCGCCAATTGAATCACCGTCCATGTCTTATGCAATGGTCCAAGCCCCAAGGATTCATACAGCGAGAGAGGCAACACATTTATAGATGCACCCAAATACAGCATGGCTTTATCGAACGTGGTGTCACCTATTTTGCAAGGAATGCTAAACATGCTAGGGTCGCTGTATTTCTTGGGCATCCGCTTTTGCAGCATAGCGGAGACATTCTCATTCACCTGAACCTTCTTCTTAGTTTTCTCCCACTTGATCTTACATAATTCCTTCAAAAAATTTGCATAGCGAGGAATGCTCTTAATCAGTGTGATGAACGGAATGTTTACCTCGCAATTACTGAAGGTCTCGAAGATCTCTTTATCGTTCTCCGGCCTTCTAGTATCCTTCAGTGCCTCAAGGAATGGCGCGGGTGGCTTCAGCGAGCCGAGTGGTGGAAAATATGGACGAATGTAGTCGTCGTGGGCGTCAACAGGTAATCCGCGGTCGTAGTTTGGGACCCGCAGTCGCGGTTCCGCTTCTATAAGTTCTAAGATGCCAGTGGAGAATCCGCGGTCGCGGATTAGCTTCTGAAGTTTCTGGCATTTCTGGGGGAAATCCGCGGTCGCGGAAAAGTTACCGCGGTCGCGGATCTTGACGTTGTTCCTCTGAATTTTTGTCTGTTTGCAAAGAGTGGTCTAGCACCAAACCGCGGTCGCGGTTTTCAATCCGTGATAAGCGCTACTTTGTAGGGCTTAAGTAAGAGTCATTAGAGGTTTTATTGGTGCCTTTCGGGTAGATTTAGACACATTCATGTGCATGGCATTTGGAGGTGAAGTTGGTGTATTTGGAGGTGTTTGAGCTATTTTGGAGATCATAGGAGACACTGAGGAGAAGTCACCAGTAGTAGACGCCAAGGAGTTATGAAGTATTGGCGAGGAGGTGCTGAAGACACACTTTCGGGAGCTAAAGAGACAAAGGAGGAATAAACGAGTGCACGGCGACCGCCGTGCAACTTACGGCGACCGTCGCCAATTCCTGCCCAGAGAAGCTAGCTACGACTTAATTACGGCGCCCGCCGTGGAAATGCGGCGCCCGCCGCGATTACGACGCCCGCCGTGGAGGTTGCAGCGACCGCCGTGTGTGTCTGAAGTCTGCCGAGCCGATTTTCCTTATATGTTATTTCGCATTATTTTATTACGTTTTTATTATTTCGTTTTAGGTTAACTTAGCTTTATTTCCTTTAGTATTTAAGGGTTGAGAGAGAGGCTTGATCATCATATCATCTATAATCTCTCTCTGGAACCCTAATTCCCATTCTACGTATTTGCTATGAAGAACTAAGCCTCCCTGACTTAGTCAGACGCTGAAGCTTTCGTTTTGATTCAGTTGTGAGATTATTGTTCTTAATCTATTGCATGGTTTTTATCTTTCTCTTGCTTAAGTTGCTTATGATTGATATTGATAATCTCTATTTGGACGCAACTAGGGTTTGTCGTTATTGATCTATTGCTAGATCTAGATTGTTACTGGTTGAGCATATCTATTTCAGAGTAGCAACTGCATCGTACTAGTATCTGGTTGTGCTAGTCTTATGCAGAAGAGAACTGATTAATATTCTAGGATAAAAGCTGGTTGTTTTATGCTAGAATTGTATCCAACTATATTCCTATTCTTAACGCTGCTGTTAAACTGAATCTTGATAGTTTCAGGGTTGTTTAATTAGTTAGTGCTAATAGTATATGGTTGTGCTATTAGTTATATCTGAAAAGGAATTGGAATTTCCATTGCATGAGATTTTGAATGAGTATCTAGGATCAACTTGTCATACGAATAGTGGATGTTGTTTGACTAAGTGCTTTTCCCATCACTGATTTCACAACTCTTTCGCTTGTTTACTTTTGCATCCTTATATTACTTAAACTCACAAAACCCCCCTTTGGTTACTTTGGATTGACATACAAATTGCATATTAAGATAGAATTCGCCTCCCTGTGGATTTGACCTGTACTTACCTAGGACTACGGTTTAAGGTTTGTTTGGATATTTTGCATAGTAGGAATTAGAACGACAAATTCCTGTTATCAAATTGGCGCCGTTGCCGGGGAGGCAATAGTCTATTTTGTGTGTGTGATTTGTGTGCCAATCTTGGTGTAAACCTATCTTATGGTTCACACCCGTGTTACTAATAATCTATCTCTAGTTTTTTATCCAGAAATCGAGAGAACTTTTCTTCAAGCTCGCAGGGTTGTGAATATACTACTTTAGGAAGCTGAAACAATGGCAGCCCGTGTTACTCTGGAATCTTTGACAGCTCCTAACTTGGAGCAACCAACTCGTGTTGTGCAATTCCCTGCTCTGGGTGAAGGGGTTAAATTTGAGCTCAAGACAGGAGTAGTCCATTTACTCCCGAAATTCAGTGGAACCCCGCTTGAGGATCCTATTCAGCATTTGGATGAGTTCCTTGAGGTCTGCACCAGTATGAGGCCATCTGACATTACTGAAGATCAGATGAGGTTGAGAGTCTTTTCCTTTTCTCTGAAGGACTCAGCTAAGGACTGGTATCATTCTTTACCGCTAGGAAGCATCACTACTTGGGTAAATTTGAAGAAGGTGTTTCTTGACAAATACTTTCCAGCAATCAAGTCTAATCAGCTCAAGAAGAAGATCTGCAATGTGGAGCAGCTGTCTAATGAGTCTCTCTATGACTATTATGAACGCTTCAAGAAACTGGTGAAGAGTTGTCCCTACCATGGTTACGAAAAACATGATCTAATTCTCTATTTACATGGAGGACTCCGTGAAGATGATCGTCGAATGGTGAACTCTTCATGTGGTGGAAATATTCTGAAGAGGACTTATGAAGAGGCTCTAGAGATATTTGCTACTCTGGTTGATGACTCGAGGCAGTACAGTGGGAGAGGTTCCCAAAGCTTGACAGTGGCTAGCTCTCAATCAAAAATTGATCAGGCTGATTTTGATGTGCTGAGAGAGGAGGTGATGCGTCTGAAGCTGAAAGGTACGCCCCAGCAGGCTAAGGCCTGTGAGATTTGTCATGACGACTTGCATCCTACTGATTCGTGTCATACTCTACAAGAGGAGGTGAATCATGTAGGAGGATATCAGCAGAGGCCCAGGCATGACCCTTATTCTAATACATACAATCCTGGTTGGAGGGATCATCCCAACTTCAAATGGAGAGACCCAGAACAGAATCAAGGCCAAGTGCAACAACAGGGTCATCCTCAACAACCTAGGCCACCATTTGTGCCACAACCTCAAGGGCAGAGTTTGAATCCATCCTCGTCTATGGAGGATATGATGAAGATGCTGATGCAGAGCCACGTAAACCTCAATGAGAATGTTGCTAAGTTGTCTAAGAACCAGTTGCAGTTCCAAGAGACTACACAATCCAGCATTCAGAACTTGGAAAGGCAATTTGGCCAGATCTCTCAGGTGGTGAGCAAGCTTGACGCGAAGATTTCTGGTAAACTTCCATCTCAAACGGAAGTGAACCCGAACATCAGGAATGTCAGTGCTATGACTCTGAGGAGCGGGAAGAGCCTCGAAGAGGATGATTCTGAGGTCGACAAGGAAGCAGATCAGGAGCTGGAACAGAACGGCGACGGCGACCGCCGTGACATCGACGGCGACCGCCGTGAAGACCACGGCGCCCGCCGTGAAAATGATCTTGCCCTCGACTTGTCTGATAAAAATTGCGGCGACCGCCGCACTTATCATGGCGCCCGCCGTGACGGTGAGCCAAACTTTGAACTTTCTGGTGATGTTCACGGCGCCCGCCGCACTTCCTACGGCGCCCGCCGCCCCTCTGAAGCCGATGCTGAGGCTGAGAAGGAGTATGTACCTCCAATTTTTCCTGAGTGGAAGCCCGTTGCACCATTCCCATCTGCATTGAAGCGTACCAAGCCACTTGCACAGGACAAGGACATGTTTGAGATGTTCAGAAACGTTGAGGTCAACATGCCTCTCCTAAATTTGATCAAGTTTGTCCCTCGTTATGCGAAGTTCTTGAAGCAGATGTGCACCACAAAGAGGAATCAGGATAGGAACAGCAAGAAGAAGGTGAAGGTAAGCGAACATGTCTCTGCTATTTTTCAGAAGCGCTTACCCAAGAAGTGTGGCGACCCAGGTATGTTCACCATCCCCATCACCATTGGAGGTACCAAGTTCAATAAAGCTATGTTAGATTTGGGTGCTTTCATAAATGTTTTACCTTCATTTCTTTGTGAATCCTTAGGATTAGGACTCATGCATGCGACCAAAATTTCCATTCAGCTAGCTGATAGATCTAGTGTGCGTCCTATAGGGATAGTGGAGGATGTTTTGGTTAGGGTTGGTGATCTTACTTTTCCTGCTGACTTCTATGTGCTTGATATGGAACATGATATGCATGCAGCCCCTATTCTGTTAGGGAGATCCTTCTTGAAAACTGCCAACACTAAGATTAATGTGAGTACTAGTTCTTTAACCATGGAATTTGATGGCCAAACTATTAACTACAATATCTATGAAGCCATGAAATCTCCTTTTGATGATCATTCTTTGTGTGCAATTGATGTACTTTAGCTTGTGGTGCAAGATGTTTTTGATGAGGACCACCTAGATGACACACCACCTATTGTTGATTCTAGCTTGGATATTGCTATATCTGCTGACTTGTAGGAAGGTGTTGCTGAGTGGGACGCTTGCTATAAGCTCCATCCGGAGCTTCCAGGTAAACCACATTTGCTGCTAACTCCGAGCGAGAGGCTCATTCCATCTTTGGTGCAGGTCCCTGAAGTTAAGGATAAACACCCCCCTGATCGATCTAAGCATGGGGTAGACGCAACTAAGAAGGTCAAGATGGAGAAGCCGCTGAAGAGGAAGCATGGTCTAAGGTTCAAACCTTTCCATAATTGGTTCAGGAAGGAGGTATGGATTGAGAAGGTTCCTAAGGAGCCTGATGATATGGATTGAGGTTGTTCGAGTAGTATGTCGAGCCAACGACATTAACCAAGGCGCTGCTCGGGAGGCAACCCGAGATTTGGTAGTTTATTTTCTTTCCCTTAGTCAATTTCTATTGTTTTTCTTTTAGTTTTTGTGTTGAACTAACCTGCAGGAAGCGCATCAAAGCGAAGAAGGAGTTCACGGCGCCCGTCGCCCTCCTTACGGCGCCCGCTGTTTTCCCCTCCCTCGCTCACTCTGCTTGCGGCAAATGACAGCGACCGCCGCCATTTTCAGGTTCGACTTCTTATTATCAAAAAAAAAAAACAGGGGAGTAAAAGTCAATAAAACCCCCCAAAAAAAAAGTTTTACCGAACTGTCCAGATTCCCCACGGAGAGGTGCGCATCATGTTGCTAACGGAGGAAATACATTCACCCTACATTTATTTGGCAACGATGATGGCCCTGCAGTCGACAACTGGAGAGGAGGTACACCAGGGCCCGACCACGATGACATATGGGCCCATTTTTGAAGGTCATGCAACCCCGCCATACTCGTATACCACTTTTCACCAGAGTGGTTCATATTGGTTGCACGGTAGAAGTAGATTATGGAGTGATGAAGACGCACGCTCAACACCTAGATCTGAGCCTTTATGACTACACCGCCAGCAACAAGGAAGTGTCCAAGCCAACTCGGCAACGTTGTGAGTTATTTTTTGCTTTCCCCTGTGCTTTATTCTTTTGTGTTTCATTACATTGAGGACAATGCAATGTTTAAGCATGTGGTGGGGTTTTATACTTGCTACGTTGCTGAGGAGAAAAATGAATATAAAGAAAAAGCCGAAAATCTGGAAAAAAAAGGCGTACATTAAAAATCCTGGGATAGGTCGAAAACCCGAAAGGGCGGCCTAGGTAAGCAGGTGGCTTGGACCAGCATTAGGCTGGGGTAATATGAGGTCAAGAGTGACGTGAGCTTATGTGAGCACATCTATTGGAAAATGAAATGAGTGGCTTGGTGAAAACCCGAAAGGGCGCCTTGGCAAAATGAGCGAAAAAGAAGAAGAGTAATTTTAGGATTTCTCACTATTCTTGGCGAGGCATCATAAGAAGAGGAGTCAAAGAAGGATTGTCGGGTAGGTCACTCTGGGAGACATAAGGAGCAATAGATGGAGGCTAGGATTAGAGGTTACTCACACTTTTGGATGTCCGGGTTTAGCTTGGGGGAAGTACTCTGCTTGCCCTTAAGCTTGTTGAGTTGTGGATGTGTTGTGAATGAGATTGGTGCCAGGAGCTTGGCATGGGTTAGGTGACTCTTAGTTGGAGGATATGCTTCCTGAGACCTTGGATGCTACATTGTAGGAGTAGACTCTTTATTAGTTTACTCGAAGACGAGCAAAGGTCTAAGCATGGGGTGGTTTGATAAGCGCTACTTTGTAGGGCTTAAGTAAGAGTCATTAGAGGTTTTATTGGTGCCTTTCGGGTAGATTTAGACACATTCATGTGCATGGCGTTTGGAGGCGAAGTTGGTGTATTTGGAGGTGTTTGAGCTATTTTGGAGATCATAGGAGACACTGAGGAGAAGTCACCAGTAGTAGACGCCAAGGAGTTATGAAGTATTGGTGAGGAGGTGCTGAAGACACGCTTTCGGGAGCTGAAGAGACAAAGGAGGAAGAAACGAGTGCACGGCGACCGCCGTGCAACTTACGGCGACCGCCGCCAATTCCTGCCCAGAGAAGCTAGCTACGACTTAATTACGGCGCCCGCCGTGGAGGTTGCAGCGACCGCCGTGCGTGTCTAAAGTCTGCCGAGCCGATTTTCCTTATATGTTATTTCGCATTATTTTATTACGTTTTTATTATTTCGTTTTAGGTTAACTTAGCTTTATTTCCTTTAGTATTTAAGGGTTGAGAGAGAGGCTTGATCATCATATCATCTATAATCTCTCTCTGGAACCCTAATTCCCATTCTACGTATTTGCTATGAAGAACTAAGCCTCCCTGGCTTAGTCAGACGCTGAAGCTTTCGTTTTGATTCAGTTGTGAGATTCTTGTTCTTAATCTATTGCATGGTTTTTATCTTTCTCTTGCTTAAGTTGCTTATGATTGATATTGATAATCTCTATTTGGACGCAACTAGGGTTTGTCCTTATTGATCTATTGCTAGATCTAGATTGTTACTGGTTGAGCATATCTATTTCAGAGTAGCAACTGCATCGTACTAGTATCTGGTTGTGCTAGTCTTATGCAGAAGAGAACTGATTTATATTCTAGGATAAAAGCTGGTTGTTTTATGCTAGAATTGTATCCAACTATATTCCTATTCTTAACGCTGCTGTTAAACTGAATCTTGATAGTTTCAGGGTTGTTTAATTAGTTAGTGCTAATAGTATCTGGTTGTGCTATTAGTTATATCTGAAAAGGAATTGGAATTTCCATTGCATGAGATTTTGAATGAGTATCTAGGATCAACTTGTCATACGAATAGTGGATGTTGTTTGACTAAGTGTTTTTCCCATCACTGATTTCACAACTCTTTCGCTTGTTTACTTTTGCATGCTTAGATTACTTAAACTTACAAAACCCCCCTTTGGTTACTTTGGATTGACATACAAATTGCATATTAAGATAGAATTCGCCTCCCTGTGGATTCGACCTGTACTTACCTAGGACTACGGTTTAAGGTTTGTTTGGATATTTTGCATAGTAGGAATTAGAACAACAAATTCCTGTTATCAATCCGCGGTCGCAGTTTCTCCTCTGTAGTCTTTGTCATATCCTTCCATTGTGCTCCACTCCTTAGCGTCATCGCGCTGACGTTCTGCACTGGATTCAATTCCGTCTGTGACGGGAGTTTACGCGCATCCTTAGCCTCCAGTCTGTCCACTGCTAGAGAGATCTGTCCAACCTGCTTCTGCAAGTTCTGAATACTTGACTTGGTCTCATGCTGAAATTGTATCATCTTGTTCTGCATGGTGAACACCGTCTGAGTAATATCGGTCATGCACTGCGCAAGAGACTTGATCTGGTCGTCAACATACATAGATGAACTGGAACTTTGGCCTTGAGGTCTAGGCTCGTATTGTGGTCTGAACTGTTATTGTTGACCTCCAGGCTGTTGAAATTGATGTTGGCGTTGTAGGAACTATGGCAGCCTCTGGTGAAACTCCTGATCATCCCGGCCCTGTGGAGGGTTCTGTTGGTTCTCGTATCTCAAATTGGGGTGATCTCTCCACCCTGGATTATAGGTGTTGGAGTACGGGTCATATCTTGGCCTTGCAGGGCCGAAACCTCCTATAGCGTTCACTTCAGCAGTGGGTTCTTGCAGTGTTGGACATGCATCTGTGGGGTGCATCGTGTCTAAGCATATTCCGCAGGACTTGACTTGTTGTTGGTTGCCTTTCATCATAAACCTCCTCGTCATCTCCTTCATCTCAGTCATATCAGAAAGTAGTGAGGATGATAGATGAGAGTCTGCGGCCTTAACTGCTTGAATGCTCGCTCTCTTGCTAAACTGTCTTGAGCCCTCAGATAGCTCAAAGAATATCTCAAATGTTGCAGCCGGTGTCTTGTTGAGAATGTTACCACCACAGGCTGCGTTCACCATCTTGCGCTCATCATCAAGAAGTCTACCATACAGATATAAAATGAGGTCTTGGTCTGAATAACCATGGTATGGACAGCTTGATATCAACCTCTTGAACCTCTCATAATACTCATACAACGTCTCAATAGCATGTTGTTCGATGTTGCTAATGTTCCTTTTCAAGCTATTGAGCTTCGTTGCATGGAAATATTTCTCCAGGAAGGCTTTCTTCATCTTCGCCCATGTATCTATGCTTCCTGGGGCCAAATAATAGAACCAATCATTGGCCGCATCCTTTAGAGAGAAAGGAAAGGCCCTCAGCTTGATTTGGTCCTCAGTAATGTTCCTTGGCTTCATGCTGCTGCAAACAGCGTGGAATTCAGAGAGATGCTTGTTGGGGTCTTCTCCACTCATCCCATGGAAGTGGGGTAATAAGTGAATCAATCCAGATTTTAGCTCAAAGTTCACGCCATCCGCCAACTCTGGAAACTGCACAGCAAGCGGCTGCTGCTCTAGATTTGGTGCAGTCAACTGCCTCAAAGTCTGTTCCTCAGCCATCTCGAGTTGCTCACGAACTTCTCTGCGGTTCCTGGAAATTATTCGCTCAATCACTGTATCAAGATCTAAAATTGGAGAGTCAGTAACACGGGTGTGGACCATAAGATAGGTCCACACAATAGTTGGCACACAAACAAACAAACAAACAGGAAAATTGAAACTTTGCCTCCCCGGCAACGGCGCCAAATTTGATGAGGGGTTTGTCGTAGACTCCTATCAAATAACCTCAAAAACCTAACTAACGTAGTAGGGTAAATAAGGATCGATCCCATAGGGAGGTAAGCAATCTTCCTAATTGCAAAGGTTGTATGCCAATAGTAACAAAAGGGGGGATTTAGGTTTGTATCAAGTAACAATGTAAATCAATGCAAAAGATGTAATCAATGGGTGAGAAGTAACTTAGCCAGACAAATATCCACACTTCAGTTTGATTGGTTGATCCTAGATTATCTCCAATTCCTACCAATGAATATTCATATTCCGATCTTATGTATATAGACAGGTCAACCAACCCTGAAAATACTTACCATTAAACAATCAAGAAACCATCAAGATTCAATCTAACGGCAGCAGTAAGCATAGGAATTAAGCAGGATACATGCAATACTTAACAACTAGTCAGTACTCGACATGTAATCAATTCTCTTCACAATAAACATTCACAACCAGTTCCTGTAAATTGTGGTTGCTACACAAGATAAGAGATTTCAACCAGAAATATTCAAACCCTAGCAATAGACAATCACTAATATCAACTAGATGATCAGACTAGTCAAATCAGTAAGAATCAATGAGATGAAGAACAAAAAGAATCAATATAATCAAAGGAAAGGAAATAGAGTTATAATCTCACAACCAAATACAAACGAAGGCTTCAATCGTCGAACTAAGCAATGATTGCTTAGTTCTTCATAGTCTTCAAAACATAAAACTCTAAGGGAAAATAATGAACGATGATAAAAGTGATTATGTAATAATGAAAAGGCTGCTAACAAAGAGAGGTAAATAACCTAGCAAAACCTAATTCCTAAGATAAGAAATAATATCTTCATAAAATATAATAACCGAAATAAAAGAAAATAAAGATAAAATAAAACAGAACTCGGACGAAATAAAATCTCGACGCCGCGGATGGACAGTACCCGCGACCGCGGTTTGGTCTCTGGTCTTCATCTGATTCTGTCGTCAATCCGCGCCCGTGGCCCTTCCTTCCGCGCCCGCAACCAAGCTTCCGCAATGACTTCTACTTCTCGCTTGCGGTCTTCTCTTGTGGCTTCGCCTTCATCTTCAATGTCTTCACAATATGCACTAAAATCTTCCTTTCCGCCACTTCTTCTCTACAACTCCATGCTTCTCAAATATCTTCTAAACCCACACAAAATGGTACATAATATCCAGTAACAACTCCTAGTTACGCACTACAAAGTAGAGCGTATCATCTGGCCTCAACAAACTATATGTCTTCCGTTTCAGCTTTCTGTTCCACCATCATGGAATGGATCTTGTGAACATAGGCCTTCATCTCGTTCCTTAACCTCTGAAGTTCCTCACGATTAGCATCACATGAAGAACAAGGAACAGTTGAGCTGCTAGCGGTTTTAGATATTTCTTCTTTTAAACTACTACACTCATCTTCAGAGTTGGCAAGTTCCTCTTGTGTTTTCAAATTTTCAGAATACGTTTCCCTTATAAGAGCAATCAATGATTTTTTTGTCATAGTTCACGAGAGATTTCAAAAAGGTTTCAGGATTTACCTCAAGGTCCTCAGGCGGAGTAGTTGAGTCACTGAGAGTCATTGCACACATCTCACCACCCCAAGCTTCAGGGTCTTCACCATCCGAGTCATCTTCATTGCCCTAGACAGCAATGAAAGCCTTCTTCTCATCGTTCCCAAAAGTTTTGCTTGGTTTCTTGGACTTTGGGCATGAGCTAGAATAGTGACCCTTTTCGTTACAGTTGTAACAGGTGATGTCTTTGATGTCACGTGTGTCACCACGGTTCCCACCTTTGTTGTTCCTACCTTTGTAGTAAAGGGAACGGATGACTCTAGTTAGTAACACAACCTCAGGATCATCGGAGGCTTCATCGTCATCACGATCATTTTCAATCATGTCTACAGCTTGTTCGACCATCAAAGTAATTCATTTGTTTTTATGGTCTTTGTTTCTTCTAGCCTTTTCTTCATTGTCATACTTCTGAATCTTACTGAAGACCTCATGGAACGTCAGTTTGATAGTGTTGGGATTCTCTTTCAGAATAGCCTTAGTCATAGCATGACGATGAGGAAGACCATCAATGATGATGAGGATCTTCTCATCAGGTAGGAACTCCTTGTCAGAGATGGAGTGAGTTGTCTTGTTGGCCGTGATTACTTCAAATCTAGCCTGGTAAGCACTCACTTCTTCATTATCTTCCATTTTAAAATTGTAGAAGTCCTTTTTGGCTGTGAAACGATCAATTTCACGAAGATCCTTGCTTCCCATGTATATTTGTTCCAGGGCAAGCCACTTAGCATTGGCAGATTCACAAGATTGAAGTTTTTGCACATCTTGTTGATTGAGAGCATTGTTGATGAGCATGGCCGCCTTGCAGTTCTTCTTCATGATATGGAGATCTTCTTGATCCCATTTCCTTTGCTTTCTTTTTTTCTCGAGATCGGCAATCTTAAGATCTCCAAGGGAGATGATCAACCAGCATTGAAAATCATGATTTTGGACCCACTTGATGAAGAGAGTCTTCCAGTGTTGATATTGACCAGCGAGCAACAAGGGAGGCCTTGAAGATTTCGAACCAACTTCGACAGTGGTAGCAGTCATATTTACCTGAAAATCTGTAAGTAACACACAATCTAGAACAAACCTGCTCTGATACTAATTGTAGAATCGAGTGTGTTAGTACAAGGAACAGTAGAACTGTTCCTTGGGCAGCGGAATATTGTAACAGAAAGCATAGTAACAGTAGCGACGTTCTTTAGAGAGGAAAACTCAATCAACCAACTAGTTGACTGAGAAAAACCTCTACCCCTAGGTTTCCCTAGTAGGATTTCAAATGTCTACTTATGTTATTGATCCTGGAATTACAATCAAGCAAGTCGTATCTCAATCTAGTTCACTCCTAGATATCTAGATTTCTTATTGTAACGTTCCCAACAACACCTAAGACACCCAAAACCCTATCAAGTACTCAACTTACCAAAGCTTCGTACTTGCAAGTGTTTATTCTCTTCTTCTTTCTCTTCACCGAATGCTCAAGCTCTATGGAAATGTTGTAGTCGCTTTTTAAATGAAGTTGACGACTTTCTTTCTTATAGTCTAGAATATCCTAATGATTTACCCAAGTTTTACTTAAGGAAAATCAAATAAGATAATCCTATACAATCTTTTCTTATATTTTCTAACAGCAAGATTTTCAACAACTCTCATCCTTGCGGCCCAAGTTGCTTTACCAAGATCTCTTTCCAAATATAGAAGATTCGGCAAATCACAAGGGAAACAGTGCATCACATCGTTCCTTAGCGTTGTTCTCTTCCTTTTCCTCTTCACAACCGCGCATCTCAATTCCTTGTTTGTTCCAGCGCGTTGTTCTATTGTTGACTTCTCTGTTCCTTACATTCTCTGTTTTGAATCGCCACATGGTTTTCATCGTTCCTTTCATTCACATAGTTCCTGAAACTCATAGTCACACTAAAAACCATCAAATGCATTTGAGTTTATCATCATCAAAACTAAAGGGAACATCATCGTTTCAACACATATTATACAAGAGCTTAACAAACTTATACATAGGTTGACAATACGTTATTAAAATGCACTAATATACCTAAGTTCATATATACTATACTAGAGATTCATAAATTTTATACTAGAAGCTCACAAACGTAATACTAAAAGGTTTATAAACGAACTTTATACTTAGGTTCACAAAACCTTATGCTAGAGAGTAACAAACTTATGAACCCAAATTTGAATGTATGAATTTCTAGTGTATTGCGTATAAACTCCAGTGAACCTCAAACATAGCGAGCTAAAAAAAAGATGAACTCATGATCATGTATTTTTTTAATGTGAACCTTTCGTATATTATGTATGAACCTTTAGTGTATAACGTATGAATCTCACACATAGATACCAAAAAAATAAACGCATGATCCTGGATTTATTTAGTGAGAACCTTTCTTATATTTTGTATGAACCTTTTGTTTATTTCGTATGAACATTTCTTATAATATGTATGAACATTTAGTGTATAACGTATGAACCTCACACATAGATACCAAAAAAATGAACTCGTGATCCTGGATTTATTTAATGTGAACCTTTTTTATATTATGTATGAACCTTTTGTGTATTTCGTATGAAACTTTCTTATATTATGTATGAACCTATATATTACTTATGAACCTCACACATAGATACTTAAAAAATAAACTCATGATCCTGAACTTTTTTAGTGTGAACCTTTCATATATTATGTATGAACTTTTAGTGTATTACATATGAACCTTTAGTAACATAGCCGGCTAAAACATGAACTCATGATCTTGGAATTTTCATTTTAATGTGAACCTTTTTTATATCATGTATGAATATTTAGTGTATTACATATGAACCTTTAGTGTATTACGTATGAACCTTTAACGACATAACTAGCTAAAAGATGAACTCATGGTCTTTGAATTTTTATTTCAATACGAACTTTTCTTCTATTATGTATGAACCCTTCGTATACTACCTATGACCTCTTCTGAGGACATGGAAGAGGATCAAATTCAGTTTTGTGGGCATGAATCTATAATAGAGTACATAGAGACGTTAATTTAAATGTCCCCTATATTTGTGTATCTTGTATCCAGTGTAAAATTTGTATAAAAAAACATAAAATTTCTAAAACTTATTTACAATGTAATTTTCATATAAATGAATTAAATTGGTATTTATTTTAATTTAAACCACCAATAATAATAATAAAATAATTTATTTTCACTTAATGATACCTATAAGGCTATAATACAAAAAAAAAATTAAAATCTACCAAATATATACAAAATGGATGTTAATGGATAGAGAAAAATATAATTAGAATTATGATTTTTTTTTAACAAGCCAATATTTTAATAAATGATTTTTTTTTTTAAATAACGGACATCACGCGCCAATCAGATAGCGCCGCGTGGCACTGTCCATGCCAGGAAAAGCACGAAGGCGCGTTTGGCTGCCGCGGAAAACGACGTTGTTTTTGGCTGCTGCGGAAGCAAAAAAAAATGTTGGCCAAACAAGCCTCTATGTAAATTTGTATGGGATGGTCCCGTTTTTTGCCCAAAATTCGGGACTTTTTATGGATCTTTTAGCCCAATTCCAATATTTTAATATAAAAGACCTAAAAGTCCCGTGTAAAAGAACCCCCATAACATTGCTCTTAGAGAAGAATCCTGCATCATTCTGGAGAGCATGTTCAAGGCCTCAGCATCAAATCCATGTTGATTGTATCCAGTGATCATTGAATTCCATGAAACTATATCACGTTCATCCATTTGTTCAAAAACACCAAGAGCAAGATCAACATGACCCGATCCGTTTGACACCTCTAGATATAAATCTTTGCTTTATTATTAAATTTATTTTCAAAAAGTAAAAAAAAGAAGAGAAAATGACATGTGATAGTTTTAATGATGGAGTACCATATGGCGTAATTAGATTCTAGCTTAGTAGATATATAATAGATTTTTACCTTTAAAAAAAATAGTTTTTCTAATGTATGTTCATGGACACATGTTAAGAGTTTAAATTTGGAAATCATTTCTAATCTATTCCCTAAAATAGAAGGGATAAATCCCTAAAAAAATTAAAATAGTGGCTAAAAAATATTATTGCTAAATATGGAGTTCTTATTGTGTGTCATGGACACACATTAGAAAATTTTGTAAGCAAAATCAAGCAAGTGCATCTGTCAAATGACTGGTTAAGATCATTACAGTAGATTTTTACTATGTGGCGTAATTAGATTCTAGTTTAATAGATATATAGTAGATTTTAACCTTTAAAAAAACAATTTTTCTAATGTGTCCTAATGGATACATGTTAAGAGTTTAAATTTGAAAATCATTTCTAATCTATTCCCTAAAATAGAAGGGATAAATCCCTAAAAAAATAAAAATAGTGGCTAAAAAATATTATTACTAAATATAGAGTTGTTATTGTGTGTCATGGACACATATTAGAAAATTTTGTAAGCAAAATTAGACATGATCAAACACTGATCCGGGTCAGGCCGAACCCTTTTTTTCAACCCATTTTTTGCGGTCTGGGCCGGCCAACGGCCCATTCAACGGGCCAGAACCCTTAACCGTACCCGCTCGGAAGTCCGGGCCAGGCCGCGGGCAGCCCGGCCAATCTGTTGTTAATTGCTAATTTGCTACTTTTGCTAGATAAGACTACCAAACTGTTGTTAATTTCTAATTTGCTATGCTTATTATGCTTTGAATATTATATAAATGAAAATCCATTATACACATTAGAATCATATCAGTAGACAGTAATTCACTAATTCCACTAGATCTAGTCTTGTAGATACCCACCTACACTAATTCCACTAGATCTAGTCTTGTAGATACCCACCTATTTGTTGGTTTCACATCAGTAATTTGCTACCAATATGTTGGTTTCACATTAAAATCCATTATAGATATCCATTCCTTCACGGCTTCACATCAATATTCAGATTCAACCAAATCATTTATATAATATTTAGCAACAGATCGGTGGATTTCGATTTCATTTAAAAAAAATTGTTAAAAATTTCGAGAGAAACAAATTAATATATAGACCTCTCGTATCAGCATTCAGCAGGATGAAAAAATAGTAACCAAACAAAGGTTTGAACGCCGGAGATGAGGGCGACTCCGAGCTACGACTGGCGAGAGAGATGGAGTTTGGAGGGGGAGAAGTGGAGAACGACTCTGAACGAGAGAGATGGAGTTTCGAGAGGAGGAGCGGCGCAATAAGGAAAGCTGAAAAGGTAAGTTCTAGTTTAGGTTTTCTTTTCTTTTTTATGTATTTTAATATATAATTTTTATTTTTTAAATATGATACGGCCCGGGCGCCCGTCCGGGCCGGGCCAAACAAATTTGTTTATATTTTATATTTTATATTTTAAATATTATATTATATTTTATTAGAAAAATATTATATAATAACAACTTATTGATTTATTATTTTTTGTTTTAATTAAAATATTATTTTAATATTCATTTTATAAAATTTTGACAAGGCGCTCTCGATCCGCTGGATAGATCTGAACCCGTACTTGACCCTCAACGACCCGACCCGCAATCGACCCGCAAATTTTGACATGCAATCGATCTGACCTCTAAATGACCCGACCCAGTATGCTTACATCCGAACTCGACCCGTTTGACACCTCCATGTATTATGGACACACAGTAAAAAGGAGAAAATGACATGTGGTAGTTTTAATGATGTAGTGTCATGTGGCGTAATTAGATTCTAGTTTAGTAGAAATATAGTAGATTTTTACCTTTAAAAAAACAGTTTTTCTAATGTGTACTCATGGACACGTGTTAAGAGTTTAAATTTGGAAATCATTTCTAATCTATTCCCTAAAATAGAAGGGATAAATCCCTAAAAAAGTTAAAATAGTGGCTAAAAAATATTTTTACTAAATATGGAGTTCTTATTGTGTGTCATGGACACACATTAGAAAAATTTGTAAGCAAAATCAAGCAAGCACATCCGTCAAATGACTGGTTAAGATCATTACAGTAGATTTTTACCATGTGGCGTAATTAAACTCTAGTTTACTAGATATATAGTAGATTTTTACCTTTAAAAAAATAATTTTTCTAATGTGTGCTCATGGACACATGTTAAGAGTTTAAATTTGAAAACCATTTCTAATCTATTCCCTAAAATAGAAGGGATAAATCCCTAAAAAAAGTTAAAATAGTGGCTAAAAATATTATTATTAAATATAGAGTTGTTATTGTGTGTCATGGACACACATTAGAAAAATTTGTAAGCAAAATCAAGCAAGCGCATCCGTCAAATGACTGGTTAAGATCATTACAGTAGATTTTTAGCATGTGGCGTAATTAGATTCTAGTTTAGTAGATATATAGTAGATTTTTACTTAAAAAAAACAGTTTGTCTAATGTGTGCTCATGGACACATGTTAAGAGTTTAAATTTGGAAATCATTTCTAATCTATTCCCTAAAATAGAAGGGATAAATCCATACAAAAAGTTAAAATAATGGCTAAAAAATATTATTACTAAATATGGAGTTGTTATTATGTGTTATTAGAGCTGTCAAAGTTTGACCTGACATGCAAACCCGACTCGCATTTTCTGGGTTGAGACCCGACCCGAAATGTATTGGGTCAAAAGTGATCCGACCCGTTCGACCCAAAAATTTCTAGGTTTGGTCATTGACCCGTTGGGTCAATACAAATGTGTTTATATTTTATATCTTAAATATTATATTATATTTTATTATTAAGATATTATATAATAACAATTTATTGATTTATTATTTTTTGTTTTAATTGAAATATTATTTTAACATTCATTTTATAAAATTTTGACAAGGCGCTAGCGGGTCGACCCGAACCCGTACCCGTACCTGACCCGCAACGACCCGACCCGCAATCGGCCCGCAAATTTTGACCCACAATCGACCTGACCCGTAAATGACCCGACCCGATATGCTTAAACCTGAACCCGACCCTGATGCGAACAACCCTTGGGCGATGTCGCGATGTAGGATCTTGACTCCTCAAGCTAGGTTGAATCTTCTCCTCCGTAGCCAAAGTGATGGCTTTCCTAGGGTTAAAGAGATACCCTTTCTAACGCGTCAAAGAGATGACGAAGAGGTCAAAGAGATGACCTTGAGTACCGAAGAGACGGTGAATGATTTGCTCGAAGCGACGAGCTACGGGATAGGTTGATCCGGAGATCGAAGGGTTGACGTTAGGATTCAAGGAAGGAGCGTACTCAACTTCTAAGGAGCGAACTCAACTTATAAACTAAAATCCAACGTAAAGAATACAAACTAGGGTTTCAAGTGTTTAAATAGGTCAAATAAAAATAACATAAAATAATATTAAAATTGTTCAGCAAACGAAGAGACGACGAAGTGGCTTCGCTGACGCGGCCGCGACTCGGTCCAGAACTCGGCCGAGTTCTGGGCCGAGTTCCTGACTGTTGAACCAACTCGGCCCAGAACTCGGCCGAGTTCTGGGTCGAGTTCTTGACTGTTGCAAGGACTCGGCCGGGGTTGATAACTCGGCCCAGAACTCGGCCGAGTTCTGGGTCGAGTTCTTGGCACAACTCTTAGTAAACCTCGGTTTTGACCATCTTCTTGTTGGAATCTTGATCCGACGTAAACTATGAAGTTGTAGACCTTTGAATCAGCCTTCCAACGCATCTTGAATCATCACGAGATCAATTTTCTAGCCATAGTTATGGCCGTTTTACCGAAGACTGTCCAGAACCAAATCGACAGTTCAATTCCGAACTTGCACAAGACTTCACCCTTTGCTTGAGCCTTTTCCTTGGAGGTCTTTGATTAAGTCTCACATGCATGTTGCTATCAATCTCCCCTTCTTGGCTATGAAGCGTCCCCGCTTCGTCCTCGTCGTCAGAAGCAGGAGGCGTATAAGGAGAAAGATCAGCGACGTTGAACGTAGAATGTGCACCATAGTCATCGAGTATAGGGGTCAATCCCTCGGGTAGCACATCCCCAAAGTCCTGCAAAAGAGAAGTCATGGTAGGGGGTAAATCAACATGATCTTTAACAGTTAAAAGACACGCGAAAGGAAAAGGTAAAAAGCAAGGAAGACGTCCCTGAATTATTGGAGAGACATCCCGGGACCGAGCTAAGAGAAGTCGGTTCTCGCATTTGCCTGGAATGTCGGGTAGTGGAGGCGTCTCAAACGTAAAGTACGGGATCACCTTTGGAGGGATGATGTTGTGGTAACTCTCACCATCTATGATCACGCTAAAAGAAGCACCCTGGACCGCACACTTAGTATGAAACAAATTGTCACGTTGGTCAAGGAAGGTACCTTCCTTGGCATTAAGAACGCGGCATGAGACCAAGCTAAGGGGCATGTTGCTTTGCTCATCCATAGAGTTGCATATGTAGTTGTCCAACTCCTCCTCTTCCTCCTCCTCCTCATCGTCGTAGGTGTCAAAAACCGGGCTGACTTCGTAGGTGTCCTCGTCAAAAGACTCGTAGCCGGAGGTGTTCGAGAAGAGGACATTGAGAAGAGGAACCTTGCGGTCCATTGGCCGGCTGGTTGTGGCCGGGGGGTTCAACATTGGGTCAGCCGTGGGCAACCCGGAGTCACTCAAGGCCCGACGAAGGAGGGCAAGCTTGGCATCCTGCACGGCGAGTCGGCGGTTTAGTTCGTCACTCCGTGCACGAAGTGCGACATTTCGCTCAAAGACGGAGTCCATGTGTCCGGGGCTGTGGTGGCCCGTAGAAGGAGAGACGCTCGAGGTAGGGACATCCATAGTACCTATACGAAGCATACACCACAAGAAGTAAGTTGCACCAATCAAAAGAAACAAGTCCAAGCCAAGTCCTTGTCTCAAAAGTGACCCAAGAAATTTTCCGCAGGGCGTACTAATTTGGGTTGCTCGTGAGGAGGGAGAGGCTTGAACGTAAGGCAAGAAAACAAGAGCTAGCAATTCAAATCCCAAACAACACACAAGTTTCCAAGTGCAAGCAAATCAAATCAAGTTTCTCAGGGTTAATCACAAGAGAGCTGAAAATTTCTAATTGCCCTTTTTTTTTTTACTCCGAGTTGCATAGAGACATGGAAGATGAGAAGATGGGGTATGACCGTATGGTGCGTTCTCTGCCTAATTTTTGAAGGCTTCCGTCTTCCCAACCCTTTTGTTGATTGATGGAAGGTGAGAATAGTATGTTTGTTTTCGATTTTTGTACGGTCAAACCTTTTTTTTTTTTTTTACTTGATAAGATTGCGAATCAAGCAAGAAAGAACCACACAAAGCGAGTGCAGGCAAAGAAAGAAGAGACAAGCAACTAGCAGGGAAGAAATCAACAACTAACCTAGCAATTAAACCAAAGATGAAGCAAGACGAGATCAACAAGAACAAGGAAACAAATATGCAATCAAAGGAAACAAGAATTGCTAGAGGGTATATTGTAGGAGTGGGGAACAAGTAAACAAAACCTAGATGAAATTAGGGTTTGGTCGTGAAGGTGAAGTAGGCGGCGGCGGATGGTGGTGGTGGTGGTGGTGTTTGACGTTGGTGGTGGGGATCGGCGGTGGTGGCGAACGGTGGTGGTGGGGATCGGCGGTGGTTGCGAACGGTGGTGGTGGTAGAAAAAAAAATTCTGGGGTTTGCTAGCGGAAGAATTTCAAGAATCACAAAAGAGAGAAGAATAAACTTAGCTTGGAAAAGGCTCTGATGCCAGTTGATGCGAACAACCCCTGGGCGATGTCGCGATGTAGGATCTTGACTCCTCAAGCTAGGTTGAATCTTCTCCTCCGTAGCCAAAGTGATGGCTTTCCTAGGGTTAAAGAGATACCCTTTCTAACGCGTCAAAGAGATGACGAAGAGGTCAAAGAGATGACCTTGAGTACCGAAGAGACGGTGAATGATTTGCTCGAAGTGACGAGCTACGGGATAGGTTGATCCGGAGATCGAAGGGTTGACGTTAGGATTCAAGGAAGGAGCGTACTCAACTTCTAAGGAGCGAACTCAACTTGTAAACTAAAATCCAACGTAAAGAATACAAACTAGGGTTTCAAGTGTTTAAATAGGTCAAATAAAAATAACATAAAATAATATTAAAATTGTTCAGCAAACGAAGAGACGACGAAGTGGCTTCGCTGACGCGGCCGCGACTCGGTCCAGAACTCGGCCGAGTTCTGGGCCGAGTTCCTGACTGTTGAACCAACTCGGCCCAGAACTCGGCCGAGTTCTGGGTCGAGTTCTTGACTGTTGTAAGGACTCGGCCGGGGTTGATAACTCGGCCCAGAACTCGGCCGAGTTCTGGGTCGAGTTCTTGGCACAGCTCTCAGTAAACCTCGGTTTTGACCATCTTTTTGTTGGAATCTTGATCCGACGTAAACTATGAAGTTGTAGATCTTTGAATCAGCCTTCCAACGCATCTTGAATCATCACGAGATCAATTTTCTAGCCATAGTTATGGCCGTTTTATCGAAGACTGTCCAGAACCAAATCGACAGTTCAATTCCGAACTTGCACAAGACTTCACCCTTTGCTTGAGCCTTTTCCTTGGAGGTCTTTGATTAAGTCTCACATGCATGTTGCTATCAGACCCGTTTGACACCTCTATGTGTTATGGACACACACAGTACTGTACAAGTTCGGGCTGGCCCGTCCGGTATAAAAACCGGGCTTGGACAATAATAGTGGCCCGCTGGGCTAGGCCCTTCCCGGCCTGACACATAAACGGGTCGGGCACAGACACTCCTCTAGGCCCGTTCGGCCCGGTCCGGTACCCGATTAAAAATTTAAAAATATAAATCTATTTATAAATATATTATATGATATTTTAAATATGTATAGTTATTAAATTTTTAGCCCTTATTATATAATATTTTAAATTTCAAGCTCTTAATATAGTATATAATACATATAATTACATATACTGTATAATACTCCTTCTGTCCCCTTTTGTTTGTCCCATGGGAGAGGGGTACAAATGTCGAGGCGGATTTTGTATCGTTAATATCTCTATTTACATAACCCTAAAAATTATAATTTTTTGATATTATCAAAGTACTCGTTGAGACGAATCAAACAAGACCCCATATGACTATGTTTTTTCTTATATATTGGAAGAAATCTTAAAGATTATCTTCAACTGTGAACAGTGTCAATATTTGGGATGAGACAAACTTTCAGGGACGAAAGGAGTATAAAATATAATTACATATTATATAATACAAAATCGGACCGATTCGCCGGACTACTTGACCTGGTCTTCCGGACGGGCTTGAAAGCCCGACCCAGACAACCGGACTGAAATTGTCCCCAAAGCTCCACACGAACCCGGACTTGAAGAGGTCTATATACAAACATTAGAAAAGTTTGTAAGCAAAATCAAGCAAGCGCATCAGTCAAATGACTGGTTAAGATCATTACACGTGTACGTTGCGGATTGCGCGTAACCTCCTCCAGAGGGTTAGGTCGGGGCTCTCAAGATTATCGCCTATCTATTATTGCAGAAAATCTCCAAATCTTTTATTTTTTCTCTCTCTCACCTGTTTTTCCGTGCAAGGGTTTGCGTTGTCGCTTGGACTTTGTTTGTTTTGATTGAAGAATCTATGGAGACGGAGCGGATCACCGATTTTCCACACGATCACATGGATCAAAGGCCGAAGAAGAGGACGCGTTTGCGCTGGGATGTTGCTCCTCCGTTTCCTCAGGTATGCATAGATCTGGTCCCAAGATCCCAACTTTTTGGATGATTGGTTTTGTTTTTCAGATCTGGTTTCTTCTTCCCTTAGGTTTGTGTTTATAATTTTATTTATAGCAGGTGTTTGCTTTATCAAATTACTTTTATTGATGAAAATTTGGTGATCGGTATCGATTTTGTTAACAAAGAGTTGCTCTTTTTTTCTCTGTACAGGTCTATTTGCTGGTAACTAATTTGGTATCTGTAGTTTTGCTACTGAAGCATCGATTGAATCTGTTATTCCAAAAAAATTGCCATTCATGTTGCGTCAATGTGGTTTCGCCTTTGATAGGTTATTTTTGCTGACCGTAGCGTGTTTTTGGCTCTTTTTATTTGTTCATGACAATTTCTAAATGTCCTAAGATTTTGTACTAGTTACAATTGAATTTTGATTCCTTTTAGTTCTATCTTCTGTACTAAAAAAATCATTCCCCGTTAGTTCTATAGAGTAAAACACTCCAAAATTTCCAAATTGCTTCAGTTGAACAAGATTGTGTTACTTTGAGCTGTGCTGTTTTTTTTATATATAATTCTGATATTGTTAATGATATGGAATGACTGTAAATCCGGCATGATTAATATGAGTTATTGTATCTTCTTAACACGAGCCTATGTTCAATGGATGACTATCTGTAGGCTCAGTTAGATTTATTATATGGACAAGAGATTGGGAATGTTGCAGCATTTACACACTCGAGTGTTCCTTCAGATCATACTTCTTTAATTCTGTCTGCCAAGGGTGTGGCACGCAATGATTCTCCCCCATGGAGAGAAGATGACAGAGATGGTCATTACAAGTTTGAGATTGGAGATAATTTAACTTCTCGCTGTAATTACACCTTACTATTATACAATTTACATTTTCTTATCTGGGTTGATTGCCACTCTGTTTATTTTTTATGTTATGTTAGCTTTTGTATATCTTATAGTAGATATTGGACTTTCCCCAATTGAGGTTTATGTCCTGCTTATGCTGAGTTGATATGGATATATATATATAAAAGGGACTTGTCAATAATTAGATTTGTTATTCCTGGGAATTATTTCTTGTGCTATCTGATGACACCTTGTTCTAATGGTTTTTATTTCCTTATGATGTTTCTGATTTATTGGTTGCCTCTTGATTCTTGCAGATAAGGTGCACAGCAAAATGGGAGAAGGTTGGCAGCTGTTGATTTCTGTCTTCCATGTGTACCTGTTCTCTGTGCCATTGCAAATCCTAATATTTCTTCTGGACTCCCTCAGGGACTTTTGGCCGGGTTCTGGAATGCTGGGACCAGGAAAGGAAAGAAATGGTAGCCATAAAAATTGTAAGAGGTGTAAAAAAATATCGTGAAGCAGCTATGATTGAAATTGATGTCCTTCAACAGCTTGGTAAACATGATAAAGGAGGCAATCGGTGAGTCCTACTTTTCATTTCATTGTATTTGCCGGTTCCAGTTCAGGTATTGTTTAGCAGGTTATCTGAATTTTATGTCAATGGTCATGGGTTTATTCCTTGCAGTTGTGTGCAAATACGGAACTGGTTTGACTATCGTAATCATATCTGTATTGTAAGTATATAGTTGATATGAAATGGGTTTTCCCCACTTTAGACCTAGTAATGGGGTTAAGAGTTATGGATGGGTTTAAATGATCTTAACAGGTGTTTGAGAAGCTTGGACCAAGCTTATATGATTTCCTACGCAAAAACAATTATCGCTCATTTCCCATTGATCTTGTCCGTGAGATTGGCAGACAACTGTTGGAATGTATAGCATGTGTGTAGTAAACATACTTCTTATAGCTCCTTTAGCCTTAAGTACTTATACAAATCACATTGGTTGCAATTCGCAATCTAGTCAATTTCTTATTCTCAAATCATTTATCCCTCGGCGGAAATCAGATTTTTTTCTGCAGCTCAGGTGGTCTCTTCCCATGTAGTCTGATCATTAACTTAAGATTGTCTTACAATAATTTTGCAGTTATGCATGAATTGCATCTTATCCACACGGATTTGAAGCCTGAGAATATTCTTTTAGTTACACAAGACTCTGTAAAAGTCCCAGATTACAAGGTGTGCCTTGAAGCTGGAATATTAGTCTTTATCCTGAATTGAGTGTTTTGTTTGTATATTATACCGTTTGGATCTGTTAGTCTTGTGTCATTTCATGATCATGAGTTGTCAAGGGATTCATGTTAACTATTTTTAATATCTAGGGTTCCTCTCGATCTCCCAAGGACAGCTCCTATTTTAAAAGGGTGCCAAAGTCAAGTGCTATTAAAGTGATTGATTTTGGTAGTACCACGTATGAACGATCGGACCAGACTTACATTGTATCAACTCGTCACTACCGTGCCCCAGAAGTGATTCTTGGTATTTTGTTTATGTTGCACACAGTAATAAGTGAAAAGTTGTAAGGAAATGTGGTCACTAATGTTCCTGTTTCATATATATTTAGGGCTTGGATGGAGCTATCCATGTGATATCTGGAGTGTTGGTTGTATCCTGGTGGAGCTCTGCTCTGTAAGTTTGACAAACTTGATCTCTTAACATGGAGCTACTGCCTACTAATGTCTGTGACTTTGCTGCTGACATTTTTTTTTCGTTATGCAAATGCTAGGGTGGAGCTTTGTTCCAGACCCATGATAATTTGGAGCACCTTGCCATGATGGAAAGGGTGCTCGGTCCACTACCTCAGCACATGCTGAAGAGAGTAGAGTAAGAATCCTCAATCCTGACACTTTACAATCATGGTGTGTTTTGTTTTATACTCTGGGATTTATAATCGTGTGTTTCCCTTTGTTCAGTCGACATGCTGAGAAGTATCTGAGAAGGGGGCGATTGGACTGGCCACAGAAATCTTCCTCCCGGGAAAGCATTAGAGCCGTAATGAAGCTTCCTCGTCTTCAGGTGAGACCCGTTTGCACCAAAGCCAGGCAGATGTCAAATGGCTTTTGGAACGCTGTAGTGACGTACTTATGTCTTTGTTACTTTGTATTGTTGATGCAGAATCTTGTAATGCAACACGTTGACCGCTCAGCCGGTGATCTGATTGACTTGTTGCAAGGCGTTTTAAGATATGATCCCTGCGATAGGCTAAGTGCTCGTGAGGCTCTCAAGCACTCGTTTTTCACTCCTGATCACTTGAGGCATAATTCATGGAACATTGGAAGCTGACAAATATCGAATCCTGGCAACTTCCTGTGCTCAGGAAATAGGTATATCTAACTGCCAGAGTGCTTGAAGCTGAAGGAGGATTGCGTTGCACGTTGTCTATACAGTGTACATAATGTGTTACTTGTCTTGTTGAATGTTGCAAAAGTTTGCTCTTCATTCACCAATTTACTGAACCGTGTTGTACAGCGCAGCTATGTTACTTGCTCGTTGTCTATATCGTTGCATCTTTCTGGAAGGTATAACTACAAAAATAAAAGCCTTAAAAATAGGGAAATTTTTGTTAGTGCTCCTCAGTTTAAGGTTATTTTTGTTGGTGTTTTACGATTAAGTTTTTTTCATTTGGTACCCTAAGGTTTTGGTTTGTTCGGTTTGTAATCGAAAATTTTCATATTCATATCATTTCGGTTCGAATTGATCAAATCGAAGTTTAGCACTATGTTTATTGACCTCAACTTAGTAAGATTCGGTTTCTAAAACAATCAAATTCATATTCAAATTATTCCGATTTGAATTCCTAAGGTTGAAAATGGGTTGTTATTTCGGAATTTAAATCGACATGGTTCAGACATGAATTTGAGTATTTTAGGAGTCATCTTTTACTAATTTGAGGGTGAGGAATACAATGGTGGACTTAGATTTAATCAATTTGAAATAGAATGGTATAAACACGAAAAAGATTGGTTACGAAGCAAACAAACTCAAACCTTAGGGAGACTAGGCAGAAAAAACTTAATCGTAAAACACCAATAAAAATAATTCTAAATTCATGAACACTAACAAGAATTTTCCTTAAAAATATAAAGTAAAATTGAAAATGCCACAATATCCCCAAGCACGCTCGTTTAGCACATTGCAGCAGTTGTTGTTAAGAATCTAGTCAATCTACTGTCTATATATATATAGAATCCAGTTCGGATGCATAGTAGTTGTAGGGTGTAAAATGCGAAATTTTCCCAGCCACTAGATTGCTCACATGGGCGGTCAGGATTAAAAGTTCTAAAAATCATAAAACCCAAATCATGTGGCTGGATTTTCATTAAACGGTGGCAATAATTGTAATATTAACAACTTTTCTATATCCCTACACTTGAAACAAAACCAGGAAAACAAAGAGCGTTTCCTCATTCTCAAATGCGTAAGACAGAAAAACCCTAGAAATTCCCTAGCAAAGTTGATCGCGAATCATACTTCTCCACCAACACAACCTCTCAATTTCTCAAGCATTCCATCTGTATCGACGAGATTGTCACTCATTTT
This sequence comes from Rheum nobile, assembly GCA_027886185.1. NCBI lineage: Eukaryota > Viridiplantae > Streptophyta > Magnoliopsida > Caryophyllales > Polygonaceae > Rheum > Rheum nobile. Next base: position 7,267,686 of record WOAB01000736.1, on the reverse strand, counting down.
CTGTATTTGAAAGCTTTGTGTTAATAGTGAAGGATACCAACACTTCAAAAGGAAAATCAACTCAAATGTGAGGTAAACACCTTCTTCTAATGATTAATTTCAGTTTCTAATAGATAAATGGAGATGTTCATAATTCGTTGTGCTCGAACAAGTGGAAAATGTTGAAAACGTTCATAGATGGTTTTACAAATTTTCTATTGAAAAATGTTGCGATTACGAGTTTTATGCAAATGTTTGTTGAGTTTTGCAATTTTGTGACCAAGTTTGATGAATTACTTATTGTCTTTCTGATGTCAATTTGGTGTAAATTGTTGTTGTCTTTAGTTGTTACTGTCTTGGTGTACTGATGTTGGTGTGCTGAATTTTTCTGAGGATCTTTGCCTTCTTTTGGTCGTGGATAACTTGTATTGTTGATACATGTTGTTTGGAAGCCCTTGGGATTTTACTTGATCATGGTTTTCATGCATTAAAGTTCTCTTGAGTTGCTTGCTATCGCCGATTGTGAGATTGTGAAGATGATGAGTGCGTCCAGTTATTTGGCATGCTGATCTTTTTTGGTTTTTTCTTGCTAGCAATTTCTTGTTAGTAAAAGTGCACAACTAAGTATATTTAGTGCATATATTTGTTCATGAATCATGATGCTTCAGTTTCTTTGTATATAGATTTCTAGGGTTCATGTGTTGAAACACGTTCGATAAAAGAGTAGACTCTGTAATTTTGTGTTTGTCTCTTGGAAATAAGGTACACTAAGTAGTGTGAACTTAAAGTGCATGGTTTGATTTTCACAATGCATATATAAATATAACATGTGCATATTTTTCAATACATGAATTATGTATAAGAGTAATTTAATAAGAGTTGTTTGTGCATAATTAAGATTTATTGGTGCATAAGTAAATCTTCTACAAAGACTTTATTTGAATTGATTTCTAGAGTGCATGAATTATATATAGGTGTGCTTCAATAAGAGTTATATGTACATGATTAAGATTTATTTGCGCATAAGCAAAATCTTCTAAAAAAGATTTTATTGAATTAATTTCTAAAGTGCATGAATTATGTATATGAGTGCTTTAATAAGAATTGTTTGTGCATAATTAAGATTTATTTGTTCATAAAGCTAATATTCTACAAAAAGACTTTATTGAATTGATGCTTAGAGTGCATGAATTATGTATAGGAGTGATTTCATAAGTGTTGTCTATGCATAATTAAAATTAATTTGTGCATAAGAAAAATCTTCTACAAAAAGATTTTATTGAAATAATTTCTAAAGTGCATGAATTATGTATAAGAGTGCTTTAATAAGAGTTGTATGTGCATATTATGATAACTGTCTTTTTATCTTTATATCTTCCTAAACAATTTCTTACTATTATGGTTGTGATATTAATTCCTGTTTCCACAGCGCAAAGGAAACTAGAAAAATCATTGCCTTGTTATTTTATACAATTATACCGAGTATTTTTTATAACAGACTTTAGCTTGGTTTTTGGTCCATGATCTAATCTACACTTTTGGCATATTAGGAATTTTCGTGGATCAAGGGATTGCATACCTGCTGATGTTGGTGGCTCTGGTGCTTACATACCTCATTCACCCACTTGATGCTTCCATCTTCTGAAGACAAATTAGTAACCATTAGTTGCAGTTTCTCTCATTTGCCTTGTGCTTGTATTTCAAACAGAGAGTAGCTGCAATGGGCTTCTTTAGGATTTGGTTTAGAGGTGTTCCATGACTTAGTATCTCTTCATTTCTTATTTTGTAATGGTGTTTACACATCCTTTTCGTCTAATGGATATCAGTATTGCCTAGTGTTATTATGTTTTTAATCAAGTTCTCATTTTCCATACCAATTTTCTCCACTCATGTAACTTTTGGCGGCAAAAGACCAGGAAAAACCCCAAAATTGAAACAAGTATTATAAAGATTCCGAGTACACTGTGGATAAAATGAAACATGTTCTATACAAACAACTTGTAGCTTTTGCAGTCTTTTCTTTCTTATTTTCTTTGTGCAACATAATAAAACATGCATTTTGGGTTCCTTCGAGATGGAGAAAAATCAAATCAATAGAACTCTTTGGAACAACGTCATTATGCCATTGTTAGTGTTGAGAAATTTGATCAACTTATTTGCAACTCCTGCTTCTTTGAGTTGAAACACTAAGAGGAGCTAGACCGTTGTTTTTAATATAGCTCACATGGCGTTCACTAGATTCTATAGGAGAATTCTCATCACTGAGCTATCCTTTCATAGACGTCGAAACACTAAGAAGAGCTAGACCGTTGTTTTTATAGCAATTTGGGGTCACGTCATCCACAACTTTTCCCTCAGAAACTACTGGTTCCTGGCCATGACCACTCAAGGCCATTTTACTGTCAATATCAAGGAAATATCTTTCTAACTTCCTTCAGTATGAAACCTAAAACCTCTCAAATCTTACTATGTAAGCATATTCCTATGAAGTTCAAGACCATGATAATGAACTACAATCTTCAGTTGTCAATCACAAACAATGTTCCATTGATGTAGCCAAAGCAACACCTATAATCCCTTGCAAAATCAAATATAATTGCTAATCAGCTTCAGTGCATCAACTGATTAAGTAATGTTCTCACTACTAATGTAATGCAATGGTGAATAAACTAAACAAGAGAAGAATTCAACTAATACCACAATATAGCCACAAATCTAGAAGGGAAAGTGTGATATCAGACCAAGAAGACCTCAATCTAACATAACAGTGATGAATCATTCAAGAAACATGTCAGAAGAAGGAACTTCCTGGTTGTATAACATCAAACACTACTGAATTAGAAATCAGAGATCGGATATCAATAACAGAGGAAGAAGAAAACTCAATTGGAAATATATATAATACATGAAAGTGCACAAATAAGGTACAATTGGTGCAAGAATAACAACTTTTCCAAGGAATGAACAAAAATACAACAGAGGAAGAGAAGTTCCAGCAAACAATATTTACAACGCGTGGAAATGCACAAATAAGGTACAATTGGTGCAAATCATAAACAAAACAAAAGCAAAAAATAAAATCCGAAGTGCATACCACCATAAACAACAGACAGAAGCAAAAGCGAAGGAATCTGACATTGAGAACTTCGTGCAAGGGATCCAAATTGAATTGACGAATTAGGGAGAGACAATAAGTGCAATAATTACACTGGAACGAAAGACAAATCACAGATTGAACGAAGAAATTCCTAATTCACGAACAAAACCTAATTTACGAACATGATAAAGCGATTCAACAATGAATGAAAAGAACGAAGTTTGTATACAAATCAAAATCAACGAAATTAAAAGAACGATCAATACCTTGAATCATGACGCTGAGAGTGAAGCAACGATGTAAACACAACAGATTGACAATGGCGATTTCGTGTTTCATGTTCAGAGGGAGACGCGGATAGAGGGCTGGAGAAGGAGGGGCAAAAGCGGAAAACAAAATAAAAAGTGAGAGAATTTACAAGTTTGCCACCGTCCCATATTAAAAGGGGGAGTAATATCAGTCATTTGATCAAATTAATCCAACGACTGTGAAAGCTCCCCATTTTACACCTAAAACCCCCTCCCCATATGATCTAAACTATATATATATATATATGGATACTAAGGAGGAATTAGGTTCTAGTAAAATGGTGAGTTACGATAAAACGGAGGTACTAATCATATCCCTTGGATGAGAAAAGAATGAGTGGTCCGAATTTAATCTAGATGGGTGCAAAATAAAAAAATGGAATATACCTACTGGATCATATCTCAACCGGATTTTAGGGGATTTGCTTTTATCATTCTCTTTCTAAAATTTACATAAATGGTTATCTCTACTCTTAATCGGTAGACCTGGTCTCTCCTCTAGTTCGACTCCTCATCAAGCCCCAAATCTCGAAGACGCCTCCAGATCGCGAGTAGCAGCAGGGGCGGAAGTCGGGTAGATTCTTTGGACATTCACAGGTTCGGCTCGAAACTGGGCGTTGGCAGGGTTGGTGAAGTGGGTTGCGGGACATGGTTTGGCGCGGGGCTGGTGGTAGCCGGTAAGGATGCAGCAGCTGCGTTGTGGTGTATTTGTCTATTCTTATCATTCTAATTTTGCTTTCGGTATCAAACTATAATTGGGTTATGAAGAGATTGACCCTAACCCAAGGAGAGGCATGAGTATGGAATGGGGATTTGAGTAATGGGATTGGGATCTTGCGTTGGAAGTTTGCTATATGATTGTGTTTTCTGTTTGTTAAGACATTTGCAATTTTTTGAATGGGTGGATTACTTGTAGTGATTGCTTGCTGAATAAAGACGATGTCTTGCAGATCAAAGAGTTGGTATAGTGGGCCACTTGGGTGGAACTCCGACCTATATGTTGGCACCTCTTAAAGAGAACTTGGTAGAAAAGGTAAGGATTCAATAAAATTCCTTCATCCTTTTTTTTGCTTACTTTTCTTTCCAATGTCTACATAATTATGTCTTCCAAATTGCTCTTTCCATGTGGTTTTGCCCTCAAATTGCTATTTCCATGAGGATGCAGCGGCTGCGTGGTGGTGGTCGAGCTTGGTTGGTTCGGTGGATCTGGTGTGGGCTCGGTGTGGTGGTTCGATGTGGGTTGGAGCCGGTGGGGTGTGGGTTTGGTTGTGTGTGTAGGAGGTTTCCGACGGAGAACGAGGCAGTGGCGGCGAGGAGAGTGACTCTGGTGGCCGCCATTAGAGGATCCCTAATTCAAAAAAACCCTAAATCCTTTTGGTTTTTTACTCTAATGTTGATGTTCATATTTCACGTTATGATATTCATGTTAACAGTATAGTTATTCACAATGTTATAATTTGTGTGTTTTGATATTTATGTTTCGGATATTGTATATTTGATATTCAGTTTCTCTGTGGTGTTATTCATTATAATAATATTGATATTCATATGGATTCAGATTCTGTTTGATGATGGTGTTGTATGAGTTGTTGGTCATTGATATTCACGTTAATTACGTACGGTCCATTGGGTAGTGATCAATATTCATAATTTGATTGGTGATATTCATGTAATATTCACGATATTGGAGGTGATATTCGTGTAATATTCACGATATTACAATCAACCAGGTTATTCAAAATTGGATATGCGATATTCACCAAATACAAAGAAAAAGTTTCAAAGATCATGAATCTATTCCAAAAGATTGAAATTAACACACGAATATCAATACAGTTTGTATGAATATCGCCTAATTCCTATAACCGATAATCATCATGTGCGAATTAAACTCTGAATATCGATATTGTTTTAATGAATATTGACTACTGTTTTTATGAATATCGATTTAAAATATACGTGAATATCATAACATTTTGAATGAATATCGACTATTGTTTTTACTATCAATCGGGTTGCTGCATTTTAGGAAAGAGAAAATATTGTGTTTTCTCTCTCATCTAACAACTTCATTTATTATCTTTTCCTAATTAAAATTTTAATAATTGTCTTATTAGAATAGATTTGATGGTTACACCCCTATCATATCCATTATAAGGCACAATCATTCAACCATCCATCACCATCAATCCAACGCTCCAGATTAATACTTTCGTTTTATCATAACTCTCATTTTACCGGAGCGTTCCTCAAGCTACTAAGGAGAGCCTAAATCCCATGTCTATGTGTCGGTGTATAAGCTTTTAAATAAAGTTAGAACAATGTGGTTCGGCCTTAATTATCTTTTCTGAGTTTCTTACCCGCATAAGTAATTAAAATTTATATGTTTAAAAATTTTGAAACATCATCAAGACTTTAACCGTATGTCTAAAATTTATATTTTCGAGATACTTATATAAAAGTCAATTCTAATTTTGATAGGATTTATAAATTGATACTTGTCTTCATATTAAACATCTACTTAGTCGTATGTTGGTGTTAAACAGCCACAATTTTTTTTCTAGTCAGGAAAATAAAAAATAAAAACATAATTTTCTTTTATACAATACATGAAATCAGCCAAAGAAATTTCATTTTTCAATGCAAGTAATTATTAATAAATTGAGCTATTTAGTTTAATAATACACTGAAACACGTGTAAATTTCATAATGTTAACTAAATAAGCTATATATTACCTGAATACCTAAATTTGTATTAACCAATCAAATCAAAATCTTGGAAATAAATTTAACATAATGAATCAAATATTATGTTGATACAACTTTATGTTGTAGGGATGATTTCATATACGAAAAAAAATCTTCTTTTTGAAATTAATTTAAAATAGAATCTAATATTGAGAAATAGTTAGACACATAAAACTTTTCACTTTACATATCAAATTGTTTTTTATATAAAGAAGCATTTTTCGAAGTTTTCCATGGAAAAAATTTAGTTATTCAATTTTACTCTTATGTTAAATAAATATGATTTATATTTAACATCTAACTTTTGTTTGAACAATTATGGTGATTCACCCACTCTAATTGTTGTTTAGTATGATGTTTTTTTATGAACACTAAAGCATAAAAATTAATCATATTTAGTATTACGAAATGTATTTGACTTCCTGAATTTTATTGTCATGTTATTAAAAATATTTAATAGAAAAAATTTTGTACTTGACACGGGCACTATACTAGTATATATACTAAACTAGAATCCAAACTTAGCCACATTGCATTCCATAATTAAGCCACATTATCAAATGTCACATGTTAGTCTCTCCTTTTTTCACTTTATTTTAATATATTTAATTAAAAATAAAAGGTTTATATCCTAAATCTTGCACTAATATTTTTCTAATTTAATTACAAATCAATCACAAAGATTTCTTAATGGGAATATATATGATATATCATATCTCTCAAAATCTTTGTGATTGACATTATTTTAAGACATTGTCAAAAAACAACAAATATGTCCAGTGTATGATATCTGACTAATGGTTCCCGCGTTTATAGAGTCATTGAAATATAAATCTATTCGACATTGGCTATCAAAAGGGCGTGGACCACCTTCTTCTTTATTGCATATTGAGAGATTCAACTATAGATTACAAATCAACGACTTAATTACATGAGAACCAACCACGAATCTTCGATCCGACGCCCATGTTTATAGAGTCAATGAAATATAACTGACATGTAAAAAAAAAAATTATGTATATGTAAAAGAAATTATAACACCTTATTATAATTTGAAATTGCTTATTATTTATGTTTATATTTGTATGTTCTTATTCATGAATTCTAATATCATTTTTTAGCACTTATTAATTAAACACTAAATTTACATTAGCACAATCTTAAAAACTAAATTATGAACAAAATCCTATAGCTTATATTATGAAAGAATTCTAAATTTTAAATTATTCTAATTTTTTTCATTTATTTATCTTTAGATAATTTTTTAAAAGATATTATATCTGAATATAACAAATAACAATTTATTGAATTTATATTTGTTTAATCTTTTCATTTTTAAATTAATGGGATTTTAACAAGAAAAGAAAAGACATTTAGTAGATAGCATTTATTGCAAAAAAATTTATCTTTTTTAAAATAAAATAGAGGAAATTGTGTAAAAAAAAGATATTTAGTAGATAGCATTTATTGGAGAATATGTCAACTTTTCTTATTAGATAAAAGATTGTTAATAATTAGATATAATTTTCTTCATTATTAGACTATTGAATTTTATATAAATAATCTTCTAATTATTAAATTAATACATTTTCTACAACAATAGAATATCTATAAATATATAAAGTAGACTAAGGGTGCAATTAATGCCTAATAAATATGAGAAGTCATCTTTTTTTTATTATTAATCTTTCATTACAAACTACATCTTCTAATATAGCTCAATAGTTAAAGACACTCACATAATATAAGAAATCTAGGGTTCAATCTCCATTCTTAACAACTTTGTTTTACTATTTTATCTTTCATTATGTTTTTGTTTATATTAATTAGTTACTCAAATCTTTATATCTATCTATTTATAAATATATAAAATAGACTTTTGTCCATTAACGCCCTACAACTAATTAATATATTTCCCCCCAATTTTTTACTTTCATCTTATCTTAATCTATATACTCCGTATAAGATAAATTATAGTATAGACAATAAATGACAATCCCCTAAAACTCACATTCAAAACATACAAAAAAAATTTACACATACTCAAACGACAACTTAAAAATAAATACTCTTCCATTTCCTAACTATAGGATACAACCATGACACTTAATGCTCATATGCGTAATTCTGGATAAATTTACATTTATGACAATCAAAAGTCAAAAAAAAATAAAACATGAGCAACCGACTGTTTCAAAATACAGACTTGGCAATAAGTGCACACCTCCATAATCCATCCCGAAACTCACATTCATCAAAACAAAAAAGAAGAGAAAAGAAAACATACAATTGTTTTAATTGTGAGATTGAACAGATTTAAATGACCATGCCTAGAGAATATGCATAACATTTAAAAAGTTGTCTCTCTAAACTCAAAAGATACTCCATATATAATTTGCACTCAAACGACTATTGAAAATAAGGCAATCAATTAAGTTAAAAAAATGCACAAACGGTTTTCTCTCTTAACTCAAATATATCAATAACAACATAATTGGATTCTAAAATTATCGTATGTAATATTTCTATCTATATCTATAAAGATAGACTTAATTTGGCATGACCATAAATAATCATTGACAAAATCTTATAGAATATCTGGTGTTTGGTGTTTTTAGGGTTTAGTTGACTTTTTAGGCTATGCGCTTCAGACTTTCACAAAAAAAATATAAGTACAAAAAAAATGAAAAAAATTACATTATAGTCCAAGAATTTTGTATACTAAATTATATAGTATTCTAACATTATTTTGAAGTATAAAGAGTGCATTGTTAATTAATAGTGAAGATCTCCATGAGGTATTTAAGTTTGATATTATATCCACATTCAATTTCATACAAACAAAATTATAAATTCATAATGTAGGAATATTTCAACCAGTATCTCTTCAATAATATGGTTAATTTGCATATTATAAGTCAATATTAATAGCCAAATGCAAGTCCAGTTTCCACTATAACCAAGACAGGATAATTGGCAATCAACTCTAACAGTTAACAAAAAACCATTGTGAATCCAAACTACATCTTCTAATATAGCACAATGGTTAAAGACACTCTCATAATGGTCTAGGGTTCAGTCCTTCTTCTTAACAACTTTGTTTTACTATTTTATCTTTTATTGTATTTTTTTATATTAATTAGTTACTCAAATCTTTATATCTATCTATTTATCCATCTATAAATATATAAAGTAGACTAAGGGTGAAATTAATGTCCAATAAATTAATATGAGAAATTATCTTTTTTTTTATTATCTTTCATTACAAACTAAATCTTTCAATATAGCTCAATGGTTAAAGACACTCTCATAATACAAGAGGTCTAGGGTTCAATCCTCATTCTTAACAACTTTGTTTACTATTTTATCTATCATTAACAATATTAATCTCTAATCTATCCTACATAAAAAGTTCACATATTGTGTCAATAAATGACCAACATTTCTCTTTTTTATAATTACATATTGACTCAATAAATAAATAATATTTCTTTTTCTTTAAAAAAAAACCTATTCCAAGAGAAATGTTGCTCAATAAATATTTCACAAAATTACAAATACATATTACATATATGTCCATTGAGGAGGTATATAAATAATTAATACGAACATATCAAAAGTACATATATTGATTCATTAAAATAACGCTTCCATAATACTTTAAATAATATCAAAATATGGATTTTATTACTAACTTATAAATTACATTATTTGTGAGGTGATAATATATTGACTAATACATATTTTATAGAATTATACTAATATATCAAAAAGATCAACAAATCTAATCATACACAAAAATAAGAATTTGAATAAAATATCCTAAGAAGATGGTAAAAGTACATTGATTTTTTTTTAAATACTTGAAATAACACCTAAATAGTGGGTGTTTTAACAATTTGTATATAATTATTTGATGTGAGATAGAATTATACAACTTTTGTTACAAAGTTGACAAAGTAATTTTGTTTCATTTCATTTAACAGTAATAACTTAGTAATAATTAGTAAAGTATAGAATATCTCACATATATCGTTTCGCTATTTAGAAATCGATCGTAAATTATGATAAATTTGATTATGTAAATTTTATAAAATACACTAATATATTAAAAATATCAAATAATCTAATTATAAATAATAATAAATATGGAATTAAATGCTAAAGGACTAAAAACTAAATTGAACTCTAACAAAGCGAGAGTTAAAATTTGGTATCCCTTCATCTTCTGCGATTTTATAGTTACAAACATTCATACGCTAGAATTTAATAGCAAAAAGACTTAAAATGAAATTAATGAAAGTGTTAAGTCATATATCCAAATCGTGAATTTCATATTTATTCATACACTCCATGTCAGTTTTTAACGTTTGATATCCTATGACCAAGAGTTAAAAAGACCTACTGCACGTTAATTTCATGAATTTAATATTATAGTAATATAGCCGTTTGTATTCTAATTGCAAATGAAAAGACAAATAACTACCATACATAAACTCTATGACTGCCCTAGCCTTGCTTCTATATAAATCAATATGGTGCCAATCTCTTTCTTTCATATATACCATATGTTATATCTACAAACAATGTATGAGTACTTTATTTGTTGCATTTCTTTCCAGTTTCTTTATACATACTTTGCTTATATATTTTACTATTTTAGTTGACGATGATGATCAATATTTTGATTTATTTTGCAGATGAAGATAAACATTAAGAATTTCGATTGTATATGTCTAGAATAGTTCGTGACTGTTAATTATGGGTTTGGTGTTGAGGATCAATCAACTTCTAAAAGAAATCATAATTCATCTTCTGGGAATATGTTATAAGTTTTTTTTTTATCATGTTATTCAATCTCTTTAAAATATGTTCCATAGAAGATAACTAGAACTCCAAGATTTATATGGATTAGGGTTTTAAACATTGCTTTTATTAACATGAGAACCATTTTATAATCTATTTGATAGAAAGTTTTATAATTCTTTTTTGAACTACTGAAAGCAAATATTGTTACTCCATTGCTTGATGAATTTTGTATCCCTCTAAGCAAGCAATCATTTAAGCCCACAATATATTCCGTCATTCTTATTAACTAAAATTGACTAAAACATGGGATTACAAAATATAGACATGGGAAGTAGAATTAAAGCATCGTGTAATTGTAGAACAAAAAAAATGGATGTAATTTCATTACACTTGAAAATCTATATATATTGGTGTTTTTGTTATTGAACCACATTGAATATAGTAAGTCATCTCTATACAATTTCATTAATCCGTAATGGTGTATTGGTGCGAAATTCAAACATAAAAAGCATGTGATTAATGTGTAGTCATCGGATATATATTTCATTAATTTCCTAACCTCTAATTAGATTTTTAAATTAAATTATAAAGTAATATCTAAGCAAACTATGTCAACAACATTAAATTTCATAATATATAGTACTTATATGAAATAATTTTAAAAAAATGATGTGACTGAGACTGAATATCTATGTTTATGAATTTTAAAATTTAAATTAAATATATAATTTTCAAAGTACGTACCATAATGATATAAATTTATACTTAGAAACCCGTTATATAGTATGAAGATATTTAAAAAGAATTCATAAAAGAAATAGTTAGTTTAGATAAGCTATTTCTTTTTATATATGTTGGGCAGTGATTAATTACTATGAAGTGCCCTTAAACGTTTCTTTAAATTGGTTGCTCAATGTGACTTAGACAGAAAGTTAAACCAAATAAAAACTTTCAAGATGTTCGACCAAAAAACAACTTTCAAGATTTATTGACATCATCGTATGTCATTTAAAATTCTTAATTTTTCTAATTGTCATTTAAATACCAAATGTGAGTGGGAGAACATAAACCAAAATAATCCAACACTTTGGTTTTCTATTACTTTAGTGTATCTAATTGAAATAACACCTATGATAGTGAATGCTTATACTACTTCTAGATATAAATATACAACTTTTGTTATAAAGTTCACAAAGTGATTTTGTTTGATCTCATTTTACTTTAATAAAAAAAACAATTAATAAAGTATGATGAAATATCTTATATATATCGTTTTTCTATTTAAAACTCGATCGTAAACTACAATAACTTTGATTGTACAAATTTTATAAAATACACTAATATATATTAAAAAAAAATCTCAAATTATAAATAAAACATAAAAAATATATGAAATTAAACATGTCACGGACCCGTGCGTAGCACGGGCACATATATAACTAGTAAACATATAAAGTAGAGTTTTTGCCCAATGAATGCCTCATTTATTAAGTGATAATTTTTCAACTCCAATTAGTATTAAGTGATAATTTTATATATTAAGAAGGGCATTAAGAATGTATAAAAAAAAAAATCGATAACCATATATTTATTTTCCAACTTTTTTCGATAACCAAATAATTACTTTTTAACTTTTTAGTTCCATTTCAAATTGAGGTTAAAGGTTTAATGTTTACAGATTTATTATATATAATTGCTTAATTCATATACAATTTTCATATTTACTAATTACAGCCTCATTTATTTATCCTACAAAATTAAACAATTTGTCAATTCCATTAATTAGTATTTAATTGATAATTTTCATTTAAAAGCAATGATGTCTCTTTTGCTTAATGTTTATGGTGTTTATATATAAATCAAAAGGTTCAAGTATGAATTTAATTGGTATCGTTCTATTTATATATTTTCCTTTGTAGCCCTAATTTTAAGAGATTCTAATTGATTAATATTTTAATAGATTTTATTTCTATATCTATAAAATAGTACAGATGTTCATCTCTATAATTTAGCAAAAAGTTTAATTCAAAAAAGACAAAAAAAATCATACTCTTTCAGTGGTATTTCATCTTTTAAGATAATCTATTAAGGAGACGTTTCATTTTCGTTAGTCAAGCATTTTGTTTGATCAGTTTGAAATAATAGTACAAGAATTAATGATTATACGTTTCCTTTGTTATTGCTAAGTCCATTTAACGAGTCTAATGGTTACGGAAGCCTAAAGACCGACCATCACGAATTCACGATAAATACATAATAAATCAATAGTTTATTCGCTATAAATCTAGAAATGTAATAGTTAGGGTAACTACTATAAATAAGAATTTTTTTCCCACTCAATTCATTAAGCACTATTATTTATTAACGTGTAGTGCTCCAAAATGGATCAAACCAAGAACCTCAATTGTACCACAACCATTCTGATTTGGCTTTGATCACACATACCTTTTTTTTGGATTTTAGTTTTGTCATGGATCTATAGATACCATAATTTATTGGTTCAATCATGCATGCACTCATACTTTCTCCTATTCATCTTCTTTTATGATATCAAATGGTATGTTTATTACCTTTTTTCTTCTGCAACAGAAAGGACAATTACAATTTTCAAAGTTTACATAATACAGATGAAACTCATATTGTCCACATCGTCAGGTAAACCTTATGTTTATCATATCTTTGTCTTTTCATATATTTTGTCTATTTTTCTTGGTGCATATATAGAATCAGACCAGACAAAAAACCTAGATCGTACCACTAAAGTAAGATACAAACTGACCCATATTTCTTAGAGAAGATCAGGAGATTAATCAAAACTAAGCCCATATAATTTGATTTTGGTAGTGCATGTGCACCCCTTCATTTTCTCCCATCTCTCCTATAGTAATTACTGATATTTCTTTGTGTTGCTTTTTTTGCTACAAAAGATGATGGTTAAAAGATATAATATGAACATGTATTCTCTATTCACGTACGCCTTTAATCTTCATTTTGTTTTGAATAATACAGGTTACATACCATTACCATAGAAGGAGGGTTTGCAACCTCATGTTCATACTAACTGGCCCACTATATATGAATATTTTGTAGACCTTTTGTTACTTGGTTTTTTCAAGTTGTCTGGTAATAAGACCAATTGGAATAACATGTGCATGCATGTACATGAAATTTGCTTCTAATAATCACTTACCTTTTTAACTATGTGGTTAATAACTTACCTTTTTAGCAATGTTAACGTTTACTAACTTATTGATTGTGAAAACAAAACTAATATTCGTCTCTACTGAATGAAATTTGCTTCTAATAATCACTTTCGTCTTATGTGGCTTGAAAATGTTGCCCACTCATGTGTATAGAATTCTCTACTTAAAATATTTCAGAATAAATATGAAACAATAATTATATAATTTGCTCTATCTATTAGAATTTTGCAAACAACTGTAATTATATATGTGAGTATGCTATGTAAAATTTTAGAGCGAGTTAACAAAATATTGTACATAATAATTTTCATAAGTTGATGATGTTTGACACGATGATAACTTTCTAGGAGGTAGTCTACATGAACTTAGGGTATATTATAGGATTTGTCCCCAACCTTTTCATCTTGTTCAATGTTGGTTCTGAACTTTGAAATTGTTCAAATTGGTCACGGACGTTTGTATTTTGTTTAATGATAGTTCTTAACCTTTCAAATATTCTAAATTAGTTCCCAATGTTTTCTTCCAGTTTTACTATAGTCCCTAAACTCCTGTTACATTTTATTTTTATAATAGAATAACATCTAGTTTTTTATAAGTATATTTTTTTTAAAGTAAATAAAACATTTACTTTTAAGACCAAATAAAAGTTTTCACAATATTAGTTTATTTATTGCAATTTATCTAATGATATAATATCAAAAGTAATAATCTAGAATTTCAAAACCTTATAAACATATTAAAAACTTGTTTTAAAGATTTTATTTTTTTTTAAAAATGATATTTTCCTTAGCAATAGTTTGAACAAAATTCAAATTGATTAATTTAATTATCATAAATTAAAAAAAATTGGTAAGAAAAATATCATGTATTAAAAAAGAATACTAAATTTTATTTTATTATAAAAATAAACTGTAACACAAGGTTATGAACTATTGTAGAACGACAAGCAAACATTAGGGACTAATTTAAAACTTTTAAAAGGTTAAGGAGTATCATCGAACGAAATACAAATGTTGGAGACCAATTTATAACAATTTAAAAGTCAGGGACTAATACAAAACAAGATTAAAAAGTTAGGGCGAGTTTATTAAAGACTCTTTCAAGAATCCCTTAAAACTTAGAACCACTTTTCACTTTCTCTATGCCCAACGATCTTATACTCATTTATACCATTTTATCAATGAATTCTTAAGAATCTCTAAAAACATATTTTTCTCCACATCAAATTAAAAATATACCATTTATATTAAATTATAAATATACTCTTTATATTAAATTACTAATATGCACTCTCCCAAATATATTTTAGTACAAATGTTTTTTCATATTATTAATCAG
Organism: Rheum nobile; assembly: GCA_027886185.1. Classification (NCBI taxonomy): domain Eukaryota; kingdom Viridiplantae; phylum Streptophyta; class Magnoliopsida; order Caryophyllales; family Polygonaceae; genus Rheum; species Rheum nobile. The sequence continues at coordinate 7,252,204 of WOAB01000736.1, read as the reverse complement.
CAATACAAAATAATTAAATAATAAATTTCATTACATTAAATTGAAGAAAAATGCACGACACTAAAATAGAATAATATATATCTAATATCTGGAAAAATAACGACAAACATATACGTTCCCTAATAAATATCCGAAAATAAAAATAATACATCAAATTCCAACTAATACACAAATGAATAATTAAAAACTATCATAAATAACAACAACATGATAATTTTGGATTTAGTAATGATACAAAATACATAATTTTTAAAAAAATATATCAAAATATAGTCAATAATATGAATGTTTGTGGGTAGAGAAAAATGAATAAAAAATTATAGTAATTTTTTATTTTTAGATTTAACTCCCAAATTTAATTTTTTAAACTTGTTCTAAGAACAATCAGGAATAAATCATGGCCGTCAAGACGCGCCATGAGACGCGCCATGATTGTCAGCGCGTTCTTCCTTCTCATTTAATCCCAAATATTTTGAACATCTTCATACCTACAACTTCAATACCAGATAAACTAATTTGGTACCTATCAACGGATGGTATCTTTTCTGTCAAAAGTGCTCGATCGTTAGCTATTTATCCTGCAGCCTCTCCATGCTTCCCGACTTGGTTCTGGAAATTGAAGATTCCTCCAAAAATTAAAATTTTTCTATGGAAATGCTTCAACGACTCCTTACCAACTACGAAACGGCTTAACAAGTTCTTCAATAGAGTCCCTTCTAGCTGTATCCTATGTAATTCTCCCATCGATGACTCTAACCACTTGTTTTTTAAATGTCCATTTAGTTTACGATCTCTATATTTTCTTCAAGACCTTTTGGGGATCACTTTTAGCATTGATTTTGACAATGATTTCTACACCAATTTGGAATGCTTTCATTCGAGAAACAACAACATCATTCCGATTCTTTTTCTTTGGTGGACAATTTGGAAAGACCGTAATGCTTTAATCTTTAGAAATATCCCGATCAATATTCATACAACAATCAACAGTACACTCATTTCTTACAAGGATTGGATGCAGTCTTTCTTGAAAGAAGCTTCCTTTTCTAGTAAAAATAAGAGACCAAGGCAATTTTCAAAATGGAGAAAACCCCCTCCAAATTGTATTAAATTAAAATTTGATGCTTCAGTCAAACAAAATGGTTCAACTCATATTGGATATGTATTTCGTAACCATTCTGGTGAGGTGGTCTTCTTAGACCACAAGTAGATCCTCTGCTCTTCACCTTTAAAGGCGGAGGCTTTAGCCGCTCTTGAAAGCCTTCGTAGGACTATTTTGCATCGTTTTCCGTGAATAGTTCTTGAAGGAGATAATATTTATGTCATTAATTCGATCCGTGGAATTTGGAAAATTCCTTGGGAAATCTCTCCCATAATTATGGAAATTAGATCTCTGTTATACGGTTTGGATTATTTTCAGGTTCATCATTGCTACCGAGAGTCAAACAAAACAGCCGACTTTCTGGATTCTACTACTATCCCTTCTACTGTTCTCCGCAGTGCAATCTCTGAGTTCCTTTCAAAGAATCAAGACCATACACAACAACTTCGTTATCGAAGAAAGTACCTAGATTCGAGATTTAGCGTCCCGTTAGCTTGTAATCATTTGTAAAAATCATTCATTGTGATAATTTAGGTATGCCTTCTGATTTGTAAGGATAACTTCTGTTTGCCCGTATAAAAAAAAACTTTAATATTGTTTTTTTTTTCTTTTTTTTTGCTGCATAACTTTATCAAGTTATCAACATAGTTAACTTAAGAGATTATTTTTCTAACTTATATATTCGTATAGGTTAATTATCTTATTTTAAAAAAAAATATATCAAAACTTTACGGCGTAAAACCGCACAGTCGCTTTTTTTTAGCCGCGCACTTCCCCATGGGCGGCTCGACATGCCGCCGAGAAAACCCGAGTTCCATGGGCGGCTCTACGAGCCGCCCATGATGAGTTCAGTTTAGGGATTTTTTTTTGAAATAAATAAAAATGTGTTTTTAAAAACCGGTTCATTGAAACCGGGGTTGTGGGCGGCACGAAATGCCGCCCAAGAAATTGGGTCAGTGAACCAGGTTTTTTGGGGGGACAGGGTTCATAGGCGGCACTTCCTGCCGCCCAGGGTTCATGGACGGCACGTGGTGCCGCCCAGTGAGTATACGTTTCACTCCCAACGGTCGATGTGGGCTGCACGTAGGGCCGCCCAGTACAGGTGTAGCCGGCTATATAAATTAGGGATGGTGGTATTGTATTGTATCCAAATCTAGAAACTCATTTTCATAATAAATGTCGTCGTCAAGCGGTTCTGGTTGGAGGGGATTGTCGGAGTCCTCTTCGAGCGCTAACACATTTGTAGATGATGAGGGTGATTTACAGGCGCCAATTTCTCCCGAGTACTTCAAGGTATGTAATATTGTAATTTTTACTGTATAAAATAATTAGATCTTAAATGTACTTAGTCTTTGAAATGTTAAACTGTTTTGAAATAATATTTAATTTGTTGATATTAGTTTTTAGAAATTTAATTATTAATTAGTCTCTAATGTGGTAATTTTTGTATATAAATAGGGTGATTCTAGTGATGATGGATTTATAGCTATCGACTTCTCATCCCATTTTACTACTATTGAGATATTTCCTAGTAAGGAAGGATTGAGAGATTGGGTGCAAAGGGTAGGTTTTAGTCTTTTTATGGTGATCACTACTAAATCATCAAATCCTAAAAAGATTATACTTCACTGTGAGAGATCCCGGTTACCTAGGTCCGGCAAGAAGAAGGTGTTAGTCGATGGTATAAAGGTCAGCCCGATACGAGTGAATAAAACTAGGTCAAAAAAGAAGGGTTGTCCCTTTTTGCTGCATGGTACTTTTAGGGAAGGAAATGTTATTAGAGATCCTGGGTGGACCTTATCGGTTGTTAGTGGATCCCATAACCATATGCTTTCTACCACCTTGACCGGCCATGCATTTGCTACCCGACTTACGAAGGAGCAGCGTAGGAAAGTGATGATTGATACTGCGGCGGGTGCAAGACCCAAGGTTATTTCTACACATCTTAGGAATGAATATTCGAGTGCAACGAGTTCGAGGAATCAGGTGTACACTGTTAGGGCTAAGGAGAGGTTGAAATCCCTGGGCAATCTGAATGTGACACAATGGTCATTGGGATTTTTGAATGAGAAAGGCTATTTGTTGGACACTGCTACTAAGACGAGGGAAGATGGGAAGGAGGTTTTGGCATGCTTGTTTATTTCTCATCCAGACGCTCGACATTTGTTGTGCATGTTTCCTAATGTCGTCATTATGGATTCGACCTACAAAACCAACAGGTAAACCTTAGTCTTTTTTGTATTATGTGTAGATAATGGTATTTTCTGCGGGTTTTAATTTTTGTGTGTGTTGCATTTATAGGTACGGTATGCCTCTGTTCCAGATTGTTGGGTTTACTTGCACCAATTACACATATTGCATTGCTCTTGTGTTCATGGAAAGGGAGACGATAAACCACTATGCATGGGCGCTGAGACGATTGAAGTGGTTGTACGGGGAGAAAAATCTCGTATGCATCATGTCTGATCGAGAGCTAGGACTGATCAAGGCTTCCAAACTGGTGTTTCCGAAGGTTCGTCATCACTTGTGTCAGGTCCATGTAGACCGTAATGTGAAGGCATATGCTAAGACGATGAAGATTGACGAGAAGAAATTCTCGGGAAGTGTTCGTCGGGTGATGAGGTCTCACACAAAGGAGGAGTACAGAGAGCGGCTTGCTCACTTTAAGGGGATATGGAGTGAAGGCTTGGTGCGATATGTGGAGCAAACTTGGTTTAATGAGCATAAGAAGAAGCTGGTTGCGGCATGGTGTGATGATGTTCTCCATTTTGCCACAAGAACATCAAACAGGTAACTTTCGTACAAACATTTGCAATCAAATTGGGTTATAAAATTTATTTAGTTAATTGTATACGAATATATTATTTTCAGGGTTGAGGGTCAGCACTCTATGCTTAAGGACATGATTGAGACATCCGTCGGAGGGTTCGACACACTTGTGCAGCACATCGACAACATGTTTGTTGATCAGCATCGGAAGATCCGATATGAGATGACCAAGAACTACACTGCCTTTCCCATGGAGATAGTGAAAGGCCCTGAGTGGGTTAAGGTGTTCTTCAAGCGCATCCTTGAAAAGTGCTCTGAAAAATGCATGAGGATGTTGTATGCCCAAGATGTGTTAGCAAAGGAGGGAAAAATTGGGAACAAATGTGCTGATTTTTGGTGGAGGTCCACACTGGGGCTGCCTTGCCCACACACAATTAAGGTCTACGTGGAGACGGGTTATCCGTTAGTGCCTGAAGAGGTTGATATTTTCTGGAAGCAGATCCGATGGGAAGGGGTGGATGCTAAGGATCTTGATGTCGATGATGGTGTTTCACTGACAGCGGACAATGTCACGGTGGATGACTTCGTTGAAGAGTACTTATGTGGGACAGTTGAGGGATTTGATTTGAAGAAGATGGCGGAAAAGTGGCGTGAGTCAAAGGACCCTACATCGTGCGATATTCAAGACCCGCCACGTGGTGAGACCAAGAAGGGGAGGCCTAGGATGAATGCGAGAAAGACCGGTACGAAGAGGAAAATGTGTTGGGACGAGCATGTGGATGCAAACATGAAGAAGGAGAAGCAAAAGATGAAGATGGAGGATGAGGAGCTGGGAGTGGATGAGGAGGATGAGCCTGCAGAGAAAGAGACGACCAATGTGAAATCGTCCGTTGGATCCCCGGGATCGAAAGGATGCCCTTCTAGCGAACGACCTCACAGTGGAGTTTCAACAGCAAAGGGGAGTGCCACTAAACCTGCAAAGCCGAAATCTGCTTCAACCAAGTCCAAGTCGGGTTCAAACAAGCCGGTCAAGTATCTCGGCTTCAACTGGGGGCACGAGAATATTGATCATTTCATGCTCGCCTACATTTCTGGAGTTCAAAATGTCAAAGGTGATGGTCATTGTGGGTTCCGTTCTCTTGCCGTTTTGCTGTGTCGCCAAGAAGACGAGTACATTGATGTCCGGTTAGGGCTTTCGAAGCACGTCCAGGCACATGGAGCGAACTACGTAGCGATGCTTGCGGAGGAAGCGTTGACGTTGGAAGAATTTGTTAGGAAATTGAATTATATTCCTTCACCGTGCACGGCAAACTTCTGGTGTATAATGCCTATTACTGGGTTGGCGTTTGCAACGGAACACCAAGTGGTTGTTGTTGTCTTATCATGGTTCGGACCGCACACATGTCTTCCATTGTGGACCCCCCCGGGTGCCGAGCCTCCGACAAAGGTTTATGCGATAGCATATGTAGGCAGGAGAGACCATTACGTACCGGTACGTGGAGTCCTACTCTCTCGTATTTACTTATTGTTTCATAATTTTTTTAGTAACTGTATTGTTTACGTGTACAGATTTGGCTTGTTAATGACCATTGTCCCATTCCACCGCCTCCAAGACAGTGGCGCATTTACAAGGATCTAAGTGTTGATGGATGGGATAGTCATGAGCGCTTCAAGGATAGGTTCAAGAATTATGTAGAGGAGCGAGCATATCATGGGCGACCTGACATACTTACCTAGGTTTTTTGGATTGTAATCGACTTTATATATGATATTGTATTTCCTTTTGTGTGAAAGTTTGATTGAGATTGATCGTATATTGTGTTTTTAATCATTTGTTTTTGAGAATTGAAAAAAATCGGGAAAATGCTATACGAGACAACAATATTACTAATCATTAACAAAAACACGTTCACGAAAACATTAAAGCGTACACTAGTTTAACATGAAACATAAAAAAGCTATCTAATCCTCGTCTGAATCGGCCTCCCCGCCATCATCATAGCTGCCGTTGTCCACCACAGATTCCGGATCTTCTAAAAGACCGAGGATATGGCGTCTTGGGTGTGCAGACTCTGTGTAAATGGGAACTGGAACACCAGGTCTGTAAAGAGCCATAATTTTAGCTATCTGATCCTCGTGTACCACCTCACAGAGTCGTGGAGGATCCACGCCTGCTGGAAAGTAAAAAATCCGACCAGGGGGAACCCCGTCTCCAGGCTCGAGATGGTAAAATAACGCCAAGTACAAGAAACCTAATGACAACCCCCCCTCTCCAGGCTCGAGATCCCCCATCCGCAACGTGCGGACCTCGCCACCTTCGTAGCCATGGAAAAACATGTCCATCCCACTTCGTTGGCGTATCATTCGATTGTAGGTGATTCTCCCATTTTCGTAAACTTCGAGAACCAAAGGCGCCATTACCTTAAATAGAACCGAAGAAAAGTTTGTGAGGAGTGGAAGTTGTGTGTATTTCGAGGGGTTTTGGGGCCGTATTTATAGGCTAAAATAGGACCGTTGTGGGCGGCCCACAGAGCAGCCCATGAGGGTTCACTGGGCGGCACACAGAGCAGCCCATGAGGGTACTGGGCGGCACTGTGTGCCGCCCAGTAGGGTACTTGTGAAATTCTGGACCCTTTGGGCGGCACTATGAGCCGCCTAGACAACTTTTTTACTATATAAGGAGAACTTTTGTTGATAGATTCATTACATTCGTAGGAAACCAAACACTACAACAAATAATGGCATCTTCTTCTGAATCATCAACAAACCCCCCACATCAACTATGCGAGTGTAATTTGAAACCCGTTGTCTGTACTTAGGATTTGCAGTGGAACTACGGAAGGAGGTATTGGGGATGCCCGAGGAAGCAGTGTTTATACAGGAAGTATATTGATCCTATGTACGAGGATAGGGCACACGCGGTTATTCGACAACAGTGGCGGGAAAAACAAGATCTTGTTAAGGAGAAACAAGATCTTGTTAAGCAAAATCAAAAACTTTTACAAGATCTGGATAAGATGCGTAGGTATAACCGCAAACTATATAATGATGTACATCGTATACTGCCTTGATGTCGTATCTTTTGTATAATGTTCTTTACGTACTATCAAACTTTGTAGGGAGCAAACCATTTTATCAAAGCAGAGATACGATATGCCGCGAACTTTTACCAGAGACTATCCTAATTTCTTCAAACGCAACTAGCCGATAAAATGGCTAGTTGCGAAAGCAAGAACTCTGATGGTATTCATCCAGCGAAGAATATGAATGTACGGTTATATAACGTTCTGTATTGTTTTGGGTCATTAATTAATACTAAAAACAACCAATAATTTTGTCATATGTTGAATATCACTATTATAACACAAAAAATATTATATTAGCATGGGCGGCGTGTTGAGCCGCCCATATCATTTCATCACCACAACTCTGGGCGGTATGCTGTACAGCCCATGGGCGGCACAGTGTGCAGCCCATGGGCTGTACAGCGTGCCGCCCAAGATGCCTATAAATAGGCCATACGGGGTCCCCTTTCTACCAAGCTTGTCTCACCCAAAGAGGCAAGCTTCCACATCCAAGAGGAAGGGATGTGTTTGATCGCGGTAAGAAAAATAAATATATGTATTTTATTGATTATTTACGCTATTAGGTTGTAGTATTCGTTGGAATCTAATTAAATAATATTTTATTTCAGATACAAGAATTCAATATCGTGGGTTTCGTCGTCTAGCATTTTCAGAACTTCGGTCCCGGAGGAACACAGTCAACCGCCTTTTCCACCTTCACTTGTGAGCTTAAACCGAACTGTCTTGTATTCATTGTAGACTCACGTCATGTTGTGGTCATTTCCAACAGTGCGTTAAGATGGATGCGATTGCCTTGTGGTCATTATCCTCTTGACCGAGTCAAGAGTCCTAGGACGAACCTCCTTCGGCCATGTCGTGCATGCTGATCTGCTCTTTTTTCCTCGCTGCAACACAGAAAAACATGGGATCTTCAAATTTCGGTATTTGTAGGATTTCAAGTTTTTCTGTGATGCAGCAAGAAAAAAAGAGCAGATCAGCATGAACGACATGGCCCAAGGAGGTTCGTCCTAGGACTCTTGACTCGGTCAAGAGGGTAATGTCCACAAGGCAATCGCATCCATCTTAACGCACTGTTGAAAATGACCACAACACGACGTGAGTCTACAATGAATACAAGACAGTTCGGTTTAAGCTCACTAGTGAAGGTGGAAAAGGCGGTTGTTTGTGTTCCTCTTGACCAAGTCAAGAGTCCTAGGACGAACCTCCTTGGGCCATGGCGTACATGCTGATCTGCTCTTTTTTCCTGGCTGCAGCACAGAAAAACATGGGATCTCCATATTTCAGTATTTGTAGGATTTCAAGTTTTTCTGTGATGCAGCTAGGAGAAGGAGCATATCAGCATGAACGCCGTGGTCCTAGGAGGTTCATCCTGGACTCTTGAATGAATGTATATGTATAGTGCAAGAGTTGTGTATGTCATTTGTTCCATTGTGTATGTATTTTTTTTTAAGTGTGTAAGCCATCAGTGAATGTATATGTGTTTTTAGAATTTGTACGTGTTTTTAGTATGTGTATGTAATTTAAGCCATCGGTGAATGTATATGTGTTTTTAGAATTTGTACGTGTTTTTAGTATGTGTATGTAATTTAAGAATATACATGTGTTTTTTAGAAATAACGCACGAAAATCCAACAAACCAATAAGCAAAGAACTAAAACTAGAAACGACGGAACAAATTAGAAACGACGGAACAAATATCTAAATACGAAACTAATAAAGCCAAAAGTCATACTTAATTTACTGGAATTTCAATCCCCAAAAACGTACAAACACAAAAGTCAAAAGTCATACTACGAACTCTCCGTCTCACTATCAGATGAGTCATCTAGATGTGGAGTGGAAGCACTAGCTAAGGACACACCTACACCCGAACCCACGCCCGGTGCCCATACTGGAGGAACAGAAGAGGTCGGCTGAGACGATGCCTGCTGAGCTATTGCACGCTCTTCTGCCATCCTAGATGATTCGACTCTCTCAAATATAGTAGCGTCTGCACTATATGCATGGGAAGGCATCTGTGAAGCCCGTACAAGCGGTGGAGCTACAGGAATGACGTCACTGAAAAGGATGTCATGCAAATGCTGAAAGTGCTCCCTACACCCTAAACAACCTCCTCCAGACATAAGCTCCTGAAGATAGGCCTGGCTCATCGCATGACGCTGCAAATGAAAACAAACATTTTAAAAACATAGACTTTCATAAAATAATTTAAAAGAATAAAATGGGAAAAAAACATACCCTTTGCAAGTTGATAGCCGGAGGTGGTCCTCTACTGATACGAGGCTGGACTGGCGCATGCGGACTCACGTAAGGATGCGACACCTGTAGATACCAGTCCAGGTACGCGTCGTGGATATCCCAAGCCATCGTCGCAGGAGGACTCGCCAAGATGTGGGGGCAAAGATGATGCTCACGCTGGTCCCACCTGTGCCAACGCGGGTCAAAGTGCAACTGGTATCGCCTCGTCCCCCTGAAATTAAGAGGACGCACTGCAACCAGAGGCTCTATGATATCCATCGGTCTGCTCTGTCGATAACCGAACTGGCGTGTAAGCCGATCTGGCATGTAGGCCTCCTCTACACCGAGAAAACGAATAGTCCCTCGATAAGTGGAGGACCTGTGATGACCTCGAAAATCAAGACCCTCGTACGGCATCCACCGTATCTGCAATTAATAAAACACGATGGACCATAAATTAATTCATTATGCTTTCTTACTGTAAATTAAAATTGAAAAAGAATACGTACATCCTCTGGCCTATACTCGTCCAGAATTCGTCTGTAGCGTGACTGGTCACGGAGCGACCGGAGAGGTGTCCGGCCAATGCAGTATCGTCCAGCGCGTCGTATGTCGTCGTCCGCACCTTCCTTGAGGTTAGGGTTGCCCGGGAAGTATACAAAGTACGTCCAAATCCAAACCTGCGTACAGAGAAAGACAACCACTAGTTATAAACAATTCAATAATATATATTAATAATCTAAATTATAAGTTAACTATATTAAAGGCCTACCTCCAAAAGACGTGCGCAGCCGGCAAACTGTGTAGCTCCGGCCCGAGAACCCTCTCCGAGGTTCCTATAAAGGAGAGTCAGAACCCCGTTACCCCAAGCAGTATGAACGACACGCTCCCAGTCCACAAAAAGAGGTAGCAGTGTGGTCTTCAGCTCGTTCGTTGACTTGTCAACGAAGATGCTAGCCGACATGGCGTGCCATAAGAAACCGGCTGCTATATCCTCTGGGTGGGCACCCTCCTCAATCATCCTCATCACATGCCTCCCAAGCTGGAATTGCTTGACCCAACCCTTCCTAAGGTCGCGGACCATGTCAGCATCATTCTCATCAAAGCTGTAGTCCGAATCTATCCCAAACAAATAGCCGAACAAAGCCTCACACTCCGCCAGCTCGATATCCTGACCGGTCCATGGCGACGTCACCTCAAATCCCTCGATCGGCAGCCCTAGAATCATCAGCACGTCATGTAGCGCCCCAGGGAAAGTGGAAGGTGTTCGTCTCTGGATGCCATCTCTCAACGAACGCTGAAATGAGGTTGTGATCAACATGGCCGAACTGGAAATCAAGTAAACCGGTCAACCCCGTCTGCTGCGCAATCCAAAACCAGGACCCCTCCGCAGGGACCCCTCTGGGAATACGATCCCTCCAAAATGCAAACTGCGAAGGGCGTGTCTGGACCCTCAAATTCCTAACAACGTCCTCGGGTGGGTCCAACGACGCCTTCGTCCATATCAGCTCTGCAATGTGCGTGTCAAAGTTCCTCAACAAAGAAGGAAACTGCTCAGCTGGCTCAGGAGGAGGTGGGTCCTACGTGGCTGGCTCAGGCTGAGACGGGGCCTGTTGAGATGGAGTCTCCTGATGTGGCTCAGTGGGAGATGGGGCCTGTGTGGCTGACTCAGGCTGAGACGGGGCCTGCTGAGATGGCTCAGGTGACTCCTCCATGTGTAGCTGCTGCTGAGGCGAGTCCTCAAGAGGTGGGTCCTCCTGATGTGACTGCTGAGGTGGGTCCTCCATAACCACGTCCTCATCTGAGCGGACGGGACCAACATCGTCCTCACTAGCACCCTCACTATCGGCCTCACTATGGCACTGCGATACACCGTCAACCCTCCTCTTGCGAGCAGATGCAGTAGTAGGGCGACTATCTCGATCGGACCGTGCGATCTTACACAACACTTCCTATTTTTGCATTAAAAATATAGAAAATTGTTTTCTTACAAACAAAATCAATATATTAAAATTTTCATTACAATAACATATTTAATATTACAGTATAATTGTCGCAATTTACCTATACTATTTTTTATAATGATTAAATACAATAAAAACCAAATTTACAAATATAACTATATTCATTTTACCCACTATAACCTATTTACATATGTCCAAATATTATTTTCATACAAACAAAATAATATATTACAATTTTCATTACAATGATATATTAAATATTATTTAACAGTATAATTGAACATATTACCTATACTATTTTTAACAGTATAATTGAGCATATTACCTATACTATTTTTTATAAGATAATGATTTAATAATCTAAAATCCAAGTATATAAATCTACAAGTGCAGAAACAATTTAATTAAATAAATTAGATTTAACGATTACAAATTTAAAAAACACCATACATTTGCAGTTGCCCTCCGTTCATATTTTCGCTTTTCGCGAACTGGAATTTCACCCAAGTCTGAAATGGCCTCCTGACCAACCGCGCACGCGACGTCGAAGGCATTCTCCGCCGCGATATCGCCCTCCTCGCCCTCGGTCCTGGGCGGCTCCGCAGGCGACCCAGATTCCACCATAGTGGGCGACTCCGCAGGCAGCCCAGATTCCCCCATAGTGGGCGGCTCCGCAAGCGGCCCAGAATCGTCGATGCTTCCCCCCGTCACACAGAGATTGGCCGCCGCCGCCAACGTCGAATCGGCCGTCGAATCGCCGCCGTCTCCGCCTAGCACTCCCGCCGCCGCCTCCAACGCCTCTTGCTCGTCCAATATCGCAAATAGGTCGTCCACTGAATATTCGTCGCCCGACTCCATTTTTGTGTATTTCGAACGCTGGAAATCGCATCGGAGAAGACGACCCTGGGCGGCCTTATATAACGGCGACGTTTCGAATTTTTTGGCGGTTTAGGGTCTGGGCGGCCTACTAAGCCGCCCACATTTTAATTTCAAATTCCACTTTCGGCGGCCTGTTGAGCCGCCCACAATTTAGGGTTTACACTCGGCGGCTTACAGTCCCGCCGAGGTTTAACCCGGTTTCCAGAAAACCATATTTTTTTTAATAAATAAATAAATTAAATTATAAAACCGGGTTCTACAAAAACCAATAAAACTGGACGGCCCATAATGCCGCCCAGGTCCAAATCGGGTTCATAAAAAACCGGTTTGCATGGGCGGCATTAGATGTCGCCTATGTGCAAACCGGGTTTTTAGAAGGGTATTCTAGACGGCATGTAGAGCCGCCCATGAAAAAGTGCGCGGCTAAAAAAAATCGACTGCGCGATTTATCGGCCAAATTTTATTAACAACTTGAAAGCTTTTTTTAAAACAAAAGTTTTAGGGACATACGGAGTAGTTACAAAAAAGTATAATCTCTCAATCTCACTACAATCTTGTAGATAATTTAATTATATATCACTAATTGAATATTACTTTTTCAAGTCAGAAGACTCAGAAGTCAGAACCAAAAGAATATCAGCCTAATTGGTTTAGGAGCGGTATCTTTATAAAGATTTTTTTAAAAAAAAAAATACTTTTTTGAATTTTTTATAAAAAGTAATTTTTAATATTTGAATTTAAGCTATTTTTGAAATTGTGATAAAAGAATAAAAAATATTTTTTCATCAAAAAAGTCTTTGTCTTTATAAATATTGACAATATCCCAGTTTAGAGGTAGAGCGACTCTGTCTAATCGAATCAGGTAAATGAAGACCCAAAAAAAAAAATCATAACCAAAATCTTTATTTTAACGTGACTTTACGCTAAAGTCTAGTCTGACGTACAGGCAAAAATAATTCAAACCTGTACACCAAATTTTGACGTACAGACAAAAAATTTATAGACGTATAAGTTTATCGTGTATATAGTCTCGGCCTTTAGTTGACTAGAGATTAAATTTTGTAAATAATGTTGACCATAGATAGAGATCTTGTAAATAATTCTTCTGTTTTACCATAGATTGAATCTGATCTTCCGTTACGTTACCAAAGAAAATTATATAAAGAAAAGCAGCTACTTAAATGTTCACCGACGCAGAAGCGCAATACAAAACTCCGCGTCGTTAACGTATCTCTCCGTGGCGAAAACGCAATCAATCTACCCGCCTCGCCTCACGAATCACCATTGATAACGATTTCTCTCTCTGTTCCAATCACATATTCGCATCTCTGCTCCTGTCTAAGTGGGAGATCTGATCACTCTTCCCTTCAAAAACGAACGAGCCGATTGATGCGATCAGTTTATGGTGGAGATTCGAGCAATTTGATTACCTTTCCCACTGTTGCATAGCTTAACAGGTTTGTATTTTATCTTCATTCTACCATAATTTTCTTCATCAGGTCGAATTTGCTTGACAGACATCCGGCTTGCAATTGGTATCTGTTAAGAGAGGAGATAAAGGGAACGGGTAATTAACAGCACCAAATAAAACTGGAGCAATTATCTAAGTATTTATTTCGATTTTGTTTATGCAATTATCTGTATAAATGATCTTGATAAGGAAAAGCATGGCTTTGTGTGATTTTAGGGTTGTTGTATTTCGCAGTAGATGTTCCTTTTGGCTTCGGATTACCAAAGGTCTGATTTTTTTGTTCAATAACGATCTGTTTCAAGATGAAACTTTTTCGATCATGTTTACTGTTTTGCTAGTTGGTTTCAAAATTGTTAATGAGGCATTGAGGCTTAGTGAAGGTGAGTAAAATGTCGATAGATTCACTTGGTAGATAGTAGATTTGTGTTGTTATATAGTCTGATTTGAAGGAGGTACCAGAGGTAGAGTTTTTATAGTGATATTCACAGCAGCCAATTGGGTGCTCAGTTCCTTATTAATAGTTTCAACTTCTAACGTTTGAAGAGTTTATTGGTTGATGTATTTACATAATATAAGTGTAAACTAACATTCGGAGAACTTCTATTGTCTGTTGGCGTAGTTTTTCACAATATTGTTCTAGGCTTCTTCCCAATTAAATTCATGGGATTATGTTTTTATGGCTATCTGAGGAGAATGTACTCGATATGCGAAATGCTTTCTGAACAAACAATATCTTAGGCTCGAATGTAGTATGAGAGATGGAGTTGTACAAAGCAAGGTAATAGTCCTCTTTGACGTAAGATTGTGCAGACGGAACATCGTGAGGATTTGGCGAGAATTATAATTTGAAATGCTCCAGATCAGTCTAATGTTTGTGATAGTCTGGTGTTGTTGCCGCAGATTTCCGAAAAAACAGTTACATTTGAAACCAACCTTATACCCATCTAATATAATTTTCATACATTCTTATGATTCTGTGAGGCATCACCCCAGTGGTTTATAGTTTATAGGAAGGTTTCCATTTTCTATTTGCTTGGAGCTTGAGTTAAATATGATAGTTATCTTCTTCATTACCAATGTTGTTTATTTACACTTTGTAGGGAAGTCGTCTTGTTTACACAATGGTCCTGGAGAACGGGTTTATTACTGCTCAGGGGCGCAAACCCCTTTTCTCTTTTGGAGTTATTTCTGATGTTCAGTATGCTGATATTCCCAATGGTCGTTCTTTCCTGGGAGTTCCCAGGTATTATAGACACAGCATACTTGTGTTGCAAAGAGCCGTCCAGAAATGGAACAGTGTTGAAAATCTTAGCTTTGCCATTAATTTTGGGGACATAGTAGATGGATTTTGCCCCAAGGACCAATCTCTAAATACTGTAAAGAAGGTTGTTTGTGAGTTTGAGAAATTCAATGGCCCTGTTTATCATATGATTGGTAATCATTGCCTCTATAATCTTCCTCGTAAGGATCTACTTCCCTTATTGAAGATATCAGCTCGTAATAACAGCTGCGCTTACTATGATTTTTCACCAGCTCCTGGTTATAGATTTGTGGTCCTTGATGGGTATGATGTTAGTGCTATCGGCTGGCCTCAAGATCATCCCAGCACAGTCGAGGCCTTGAAGTTCCTTAATGAAAAGAATCCGAACTCTGATAAGAACAGTCCTGATGGACTCGTTGGTCCAGAGAGAAGGTTTCTCAAGTTCAATGGAGGCGTCGGGAGGAAACAATTAGAATGGTTTGATGGTGTCCTTGGAGATGCAACCCGCTTGAAGCAGAAAGTAGTCATCTGCTGTCATCTTGCTTTGGATCCAAATGCCGGCTCATTTTCAGCACTCCTGTGGAACTACGATGAAGTTACCGATGTAATACACAGGTACAAGTGTGTAAAGGCTTGCCTGACTGGTCATGATCACAAAGGGGGCTATACCGTTGATTCGTATGGCATCCATCACCGAGTCTTTGAAGCAGCACTGGAGTGCCCTCCAAGCTCGAATTCATTTGGCTACATTGAAGCTTACGAGGACAGGTTATCACTCATTGGCACTGATCGCATGCGCAGCACTGAGATGGTGTTTGGTTCCTGAGAAACAACAGCGTAACCAAGTTAGTCATCACTTCATACTACTACTCTACCTAGCATTCAACTCATGTAGATACTACTGTCTATAGATGACAATAAGAGTCCAACTTATTGTAAATGGAGTTTGCCTGCTAAACAGCTAACCAAGTTTTATACAATGTGTGTTACATGCTTATATAAGAAATTGAACATGGATTTGAAAAATATTCTGATGTTCACTTGTTTTCTGCAAGGCTTAAAATTTAAAAGCATTTTACTTCTTAGAGTTGCGCAAGTTTGAAGATTGAGTAGAAGCTGGCTAGAAATTCACGGTGTCTCGATCTTAGGTTTCGTACTTCAGCTATATGATACTCCACCAAAGCTGATTCCCCTTGGTTAGAACTTAGAACACATCCTTTATTTCAACTCTGCTTCTCATTTGAGTCATTGTACCAGAGAGAGAATCTTGATCCATTTTCGGTGTACAAAAGACCAACTGAATCATCATTTGGTTGTGGTTACTGGTTAGAGAGTTGAACCAGACCTCCCAACATGTTCATTCTTGATATGCATTCTTTTGATGGGTTTGATTCATTCAAACCGTCCTTTTCAGTTTTCATCATCCCTTTGTTTTGTTGGCAACAGATTTGAAATGTCTAGCACTGCTGGCTTCATGCAAAAAAATTGATTCTTCCAATAAGAAGACTTTTCTTATACGCCAGCAATCCAAATGTTTTCTACATTCTTGCATATATCTAGTAAGAATACCCAATGCCAAAAATTCCCAAAAAATTAAATCATAAAACGGAATTAGTTGGAAGCACTTTGTCTATAATTGAAAAGATTTTAAGAAAAAATTGAATTTAGATATCATGTTGGTATGTTGCATTCAATAGATGTCTCTCAAATAAGAGCCTACTTAGGTGGCGTTTGGTTGTTTACAAGGGAATGTAAACGGAAAGGTAATGGTTAAATATAAATGGTTAACCCTAATTATGTTTGGTAGATTTTAAAAGAAGAAAGCAAATCAAACAGATAGCACATGCCTTCCAATAAGCCCCGAAAGAGTTGAAAAAAGACCATAAAACCCCCCTTTAATTTCCATCTCTTTCTCTCTCTGCATAATTGAAGTTGGAGAAGTAGAAACTCTATGCTTTAACCCGAAGCACGGAGAGGGAATGGATGAATCGACGACGGTCTTCACGGCGGAGTAGCATCGACGAAACCCTAGGCCAGTCATTCACGGCGGATCAGGCTCGATTGACCACAGCGAATTCTTCCTTTCAAATCCAATTGAGCGCGACGCCCTCTCAACACTTTCTCCGCTGCCGACCGTTCTCGGCGCCGCTCGATCCCGGAGGTGCTACTGCTTTGCATCCGAAGACGTAGAACAAGAGCTTTTCAACCATCGACATGAACGAGACTGAGAAAAAGAACGGGTCAGTCGAGAGAGACAAGAAAAAGAAAGAGATGTTGCTTAATTTTCCCTGGAAACGAAATGGCCCAACCGTTAGAGGCCCATAATGGTAATAATCCACTATGCCACTTAAACAAACATGTGTGTCGGTTCTCTTTTCTAGAAAACAAACGGGCCCTAAGATGGTCACGTTTTTTTTTTTTTGGTTGAATAGATGGTCACGTTTTTATGTATTTGCTAACATATTTTGAACAATTATTTGTGTAAATCACCACAAAAATAATGAAATAAATGATATTGTCCCCATTTCACTTTATTAAACTGGCCGTTTCTTAGCAAGAGAGGGGTTTGCTGATAATTTTGTTAATTCAACGATTTCAAATTTAACATCTGAACATAAGTTTGATGGTATAGGATATAATGTTTATATTAATAGAATTAGAATACATTAGAAAGAAATAGCACTTGCTTTCTTGTAACTACTATTTTTTTGGTGAAAACCCAACAAAAACCACAAAATCACCCCTTTGTCTCATCCCCAACAAGAAGCCTTGCTTATTCTTAGGCAAAACCTTATATAAGACAGTATCGGAACTCAACTTCCGATCAATCAATCCAAGAACTTGCAAAGAAATGTTAAATAAAAAACATTAATGACTTGTAAACTCTTTTGGAGAGAAACTTCTCACAGCAAGTAGTAGTAGTACAAACAAACAGGGTATTATTAACTATATATAACAACACCTTGCACCTGAAGAAGATGCAGAAGAAATAATAGGATTGTGAGTTGAAGCTCAATGTTAAACCACAATCTTCTTAGCCTTTTTCTTCTCCATGTAGAAGAAGTAGACGAGCGAGAGAATGGAGAATGCAGAGAAGACGCCGGAGGCCACATCAATGGACATGGTACGGCCGCTGATCCCCACAACCGTGAAGAGGTTGGTCTTCTTTTTTTCATCGGTGGTCTGCCCATAAGCCACCTCTTTGTCACCGGAGTCGTAGACATAAGCCCGGATGAAGTAGGTGGCGCCAGGAATGTCCTTCTTAATGGTGTAGGTTTCATTGGTCTCTGCAGCTGTGTATGGCTTGGTTACCATGGTGAACTGGCAAGTCTTGTCCTTGGCTATGTTCTGGAGATTCGTCTTCCTCCATCGGCGGTCCACTTGGCTGATGGGTGCATAGCAGAGCTTCACCTTAACAGTCTTGTACGAGTCTGTCACGGATTTGGCCCCCGAGCTTAGCCCCCATGTCACGGTTATTGTGTCCACCCCTGCTTTCAAAACTGCACCATATATTCACACACAATTTAAATGACTTTGACATGCCTAGCTTAGAGAGAAAGAGAATGCTATGCTGTACTGCATGAATAACCAAAGCATTGAATCAAAGTTGCAACTATAGAAATATGCTTCCTTCCAAAACTGTTACTCGATCTCTAGGATTACCTTTTCCCTCTACAGTGTCTGTAACCGCCAGAGTGTTGTTGAGATCAGAGAACGGGCGATCCTTTCCCGCTCCATAGCAACCGGAAGCCATGGCAGAGATCAGAAATGCAACCACAACAAGTGCCTTAATACCCGCCATTGATTTTTTCTTGTTTCTTCCTCTTCTTCTTCTTTGAAAAGAGGAGGGTATATTTGAAGCTATAAATGATCCCTTGATGGGAAAGAGAAAGGATATACTACTCTATTTATATTAAAAAATTCTCCTTTCAAAACTTACTATTGAAGGGATTTCTCTCTCTCTCTTGTTAAACTATGAGTTTGAAAGGGTATTATTAATTCATGACGTCGATAACTATGAGAATATATATAGTAATGCTGGCAAAAAATGGTCATATGGCACCTATTGAGGAGGCAGAAAAGATGAAAAAATTTAATTAGAAATCTGCAGAAATTCATGTAACGTGGGGGTGAAGGATTTGGGTTTGCGTGAAGATACTCAGATTGGCTCTAGATTCAGCTGAAAGGGTGGGAATATTCTTACAATACTTTATTCAATATATATTTGCAAGCTCATCATCTACTGATGTGAGTCCTAAATTGTGAGCTGGTTCCCCTAGCTTATTGACTTTTTCATGGTGCTTGGCTGCTTGCTTATGGAAAATCATGGATCAAGGGTCCTTTGGTAATTTTGAGGAGGAAAGAGAAACAAAAACTGTGCATTTTTATGAGAAAATTAGTTGAATATTGTTGAGTTGTACGATGGATTGGGACTGAGCACCTGATATATAAGTAAGTGGTCTACTTCCTTTAGGAAAAAGATATATACACACGAAAAATTTTCTAAATGCAAATCAAAATATGCGTTAAGCCTTAACGTACGGGTGGGGTGCGATATGTCTTAACGCACAAAGGACAGAATAGGCATTTTCGGAAAATTCGGGGGTACCACCTGTGCGTTAAGGCATAACGCACAGGTTGAAATGGGCCAAGGGAGACAGGCCCAAAATGACATTGTATCTGTGCGTTAAGCGTTAACGTATGGCACTATAGCTGTGCGTTAAGGCTTAACGCACATACAAAAAAAATCATGTAGAGAATTTCAATACGAGTCCGTACATATAAAATTCGTCCAAAACGGACATCGTTTGCCCCTCCAAAAGCCCAAAAAACGGACATATAAAATTCTGGCTAATACGGCGACCGGAGGTGGGTAATCGGCGGTGAGAGCTTGGGGCTTTGGAAGCTAACTTCCAGACGCAACTTTTGGTGGTAGCGGCGACTCCAACGGTGGACGGTGGTCGACGAATTTCTTCGATGAACAGACACGGCCGCGGAGCTAGGGTTCTTGAGCTTTTGGGATTAAATTGGATACCGAAAACTCATTGAAAGGTGCCCTATTTATAGGGGTTGGAAATGTCTCGGGGATAGCTTCGAAATCGTATAAAGTTTGACCTAAAACGATATCGAATTGGCCCAGATATCGGTCAATTTCCATAAAGCTAAAAACCGAATTTTTCTTTCCATAAATACCCAAGTTTTGAAGTTGTGGAGAAATTGAATGAAAATAAAAAGTTCGGCTTAAATCTGTAATTACGTTAACGATCTAATGGACGGAGAGTGGGGTAGGGTGGTACGTGTTGGACGGAGATGGATATCGAATTGGCCCAGATCTAATGGACGGAGAGTGGGGTAAGTATACTAAATTTAATGAAACACTATAATATATAAGTCTAGGTATACTAGATTTAATTACATACTATAGTACATAAGCGTAACTATATGAAATATAATGAAATACTAGTACATAAGTGTGACTATATGAAATATAATGAAATACTATAATACATAAGTCTAAGTATACTAGATTTCATGAAATACTATAGTACATAAGTGTGACTATATGAAGGATAATGAAATACTATAGTATAAAAGTGTAACTATATGAAATATAATAAAATACTATAGTTTATAAGTCTAAGTATACTAGATTTCATGAAATACTATAATACATAAGTGTAACTATATGAAATATAATGAAATACTATAGTACATAAGCGTAACTATATGAAATACAATGAAATACTATAGTACATAAGTGTGACTATATGAAATATAATGAAATACTATAGTATATAAGTGTAACTATATGAAATATAATGAAATACTATAGTTTATAAGTCTAAGTATACTAGATTTCATGAAATACTATAGTACATAAGTGTAACTATATGAAATATAATGAAATACTATAGTATATAAGTGTAACTATATGAAATTTAATGAAACACTATAATATATAAGTCTAGGTATACTAGATTTAATGGAATACTATAGTACATAAGCGTAACTGTATGAAAAATAATGAAATACTATAGTACATAAGTGTAACTATATGAAATATAATGAAATACTATAGTACATAAGTGTGACTATATGAAATATAATGAAATACTATAGTACATAAGTCTAAGTATACTAGATTTCATGAAATACTATAGTACATAAGTGTGACTATATGAAGGATAATGAAATACTATAGTATAAAAGTGTAACTATATGAAATATAATAAAATACTATAGTTTATAAGTCTAAGTATACTAGATTTCATGAAATACTATAATACATAAGTATAACTATATGAAATATAATGAAAAATACTATAGTACATAAGCGTAACTATATGAAATACAATGAAATACTATAGTACATAAGTGTGACTATATGAAATATAATGAAATACTATAGTATATAAGTGTAACTATATGAAATATAATGAAATACTATAGTTTATAAGTCTAAGTATACTAGATTTCATGAAATACTATAGTACATAAGTGTAACTATATGAAATTTAATGAAATACTATAGTATATAAGTCTAAGTATACTAGATTTAATGAAACACTATAATATATAAGTCTAAGTATACTAGATTTAATGAAATACTATAGTACATAAGTGTAACTATATCAAATATAATGAAATACTATAGTACATAAGTGTAATTTTATGAAATTTAATGAAATATTATAGTACATAAGTGTAATTATATGAAATTTAATGAAATACTATAGTTTATAAGTCTAAGTATACTAGATTTCATGAAATACTATAGTACATAAGTGTAACTATATGAAATATAATGAAATACTATAGTACATAAGCGTAACTATACTAGATTTAATGAAATACTATAGTACATAAGCGTAACTATATGAAAAATAATGAAATACTATAGTACATAAGTGTAACTATATGAAATTTAATGAAATACTACAGTACATAAGTGTAACTATATGAAATATAATAAAATATTATAATATATAATGTAACTATATGAAATATAAAGAAATACTATAGTATATAAGTCTAAGTATACTAGACTTAATGAAATACTATAGTACATAAGTGTAACTATATGAAATATAATGAAATACTATAGTACATAAGTATAACTATATGAAATTTAATGAAATATTATAGTACATAAGTGTAATTATATGAAATTTAATGAAATACTATAGTTTATATGTCTAAGTATACTAGATTTTATGAAATACTATAGTACATAAGTATAACTATATGAAATATAATGAAATACTATAGTACATAAGCGTAACTATATGAAATACTATAGTACATAAGTGTGACTATATGAAATATAATGAAATACTATAGTATATAAGTCTAAGTATACTAGATTTAATGAAACACTATAATATATAAGTCTAAGTATACTAGATTTAATGAAATACTATAGTACATAAGTGTAACTATATCAAATATAATGAAATACTATAGTACATAAGTGTAACTTTATGAAATTTAATGAAATATTATAGTACATAAGTGTAATTATATGAAATTTAATGAAATACTATAGTATATAAGTGTAACTATATGAAATATAATGAAATACTATAGTATATAAGTCTAAGTATACTAAATTTAATGAAACACTATAATATATAAGTCTAGGTATACTAGATTTAATGGAATACTATAGTACATAAGCGTAACTGTATGAAAAATAATGAAATATTATAGTACATAAGTGTAACTATATGAAATTTAATGAAATACTATAGTACATAAGTGTAACTATGAAATTTAATGAAATACAATAGTATATAAGTCTAAGTATATACTAGATTTAATGAAATACAATAGTTTGACCTAAAATTTATACAAAATTATAGTAGAAAAATGCAAAAAAAACCCAAAAAATTCACTATAATGCGTTATATGCCGGGCATCAAATTGTAAAAAAAATGGGTAGAAAGGCTTTGTTTTTTGGGCTTTTGGAGGGGCAAACGATGTCCGTTTTAGACGAATTTTATATGTACGGACTCGTATTGAAATTCTCTACATGATTATGGGGCAAAACAATTTTTTTTTTTTTTTTGTATGTGGGTTAAGCCTTAACGCACAGCTACAGTGCCATACGTTAAGGCTTAACGCACAGCTACAGTGTCATTCTGGATATTTTTTCCATTTTTATTCCAATTTTGTCCCTTGTACGTTAAGCCTAAACGCACCAGCCTGTACGTTTAGCCTTAACGCACAAAACAGTTTGCATATAGACGGCATTTCGTTTGCATATAGACTGATCCTTCCTTTATTGTCAATTGATTTTAGGGTGGAACTTCACTTGGGCTTCTTACTAGGCCTCCTATCTTGGTCCATTGTGATATTTCACATGGTATTAGAGCCCGGTTTGTGGACCAAGGGTGACGATTGGGCCTTAAGTGCTCGTCACCCTTGCCGGGGGTGTGTTGAGTTGTCCCACATTGATGGATTGGGACTCAGCACTCTGGTATATAAGCAAGTGGTCTACTATCCCTATTGCCAATTGATTTTAGGATGAAATCCTATTTGAGTTTCTTGCTAGACCTCCCGGCTTGGCCCATTGTGATATTTCACAAATATAGTTCAATTTGTGTTAAATTTGAGTGTCAGATCAGGATTCAGTCCTTTCTCTTTAATTACCCATGTGAATGCAATGGAATGAATTCTATTCAAGAACAACTAAATAAAGCAAGTGCAGGTAAACAGTTTCCAAACAACCCCTTAGTTTACTCGCTCTCATATTTCAAGGTTCATAGTTTTCCTGCTGTACCTGATCTGTTCAAGAGCTTAGTTTATATTATTTGGTTTTTATGAAGCAAATTAGGATTTAGGAGTACATGGTCTAATTTGGTGGCTTGCAAAGAAGCAAATTAGGAGTACATGGTCTAATTTGTGTTAAATTTCTCAAAAAAAACGTGTTTTGTTGTGTGGTGCTTATAAAGTTAGAAGAGCCAATCACTCAACATTCCTCTGTTGAGATGTGGAGAATGGGTTTAGGGTTTTCACTATTAATTAAATTAATAAAGTTAATTACTTGATTTTTTTGTTTAATCCTTTTCTCTTGTCTTATTCTTCCCAAAAGTTGGGCAAAAGGGCTCAACAGGCCACCACAACTAATTTATGCTTGGTTTCCAAATCTTTTGCAGCAATCCAAATATTTTATATGAATCAGCTGAAGATACAAAAGAAATACACATTTTAAGAACAAACTGTTATAACTTATAAATAGAGCATACCATTTTTTGTACTTTCTTGCACATTGGGGCACTACTTTTTATCACAGTAATTGACAAGAACCGTGATCAAATATATGTATTAGATAAGATATTATCTTCTAGATTCTATTTTATTTTTATTACAAGATATTATTCTTCCTAAAAGATAACTCTATGTAATTACCTTAAATACTTCACAAGATCAATGAATAAGCAAGGCAATTATTTTTCCAAATTATCTCTTCCTAAAATTTACATGGTACCAGAGCCAAACCCTAAACACAACCCGACAAACTGCCGCCGCCACAACAACTCTTGCTAGCGCCGCCGCCGTCTTCTTCACGCTTCCGCCATTATTTTTTTCCAGCCCAGCCGTATCTATGGCCAACGACGCTACCAAATGCGCCGCCCACGACATCACCTCCCCGTTCTACCTTCACCCCTCGGATAACCCGGGTCTCTCAATATGCCCGGTGATTCTAAAGGGTGACAACTACCGTGAATGGACCACTGCTCTTCGCAACGCGTTTCGCGCCAAACGCAAACTTGGTTTCTTGGATGGCAAGATTGCCAAACCCGAGGCTACCTCTGATACCATTGACGACTGCATAGCGTCAACTCTATGATGGTGGATTGGATCATCCAAACCATCGATCCCACTATTCGTTCGTCGATCACCTACTACAACACCGCTAAAGAACTCTGGGATGATCTCGCCCAGCGCTTCTCCATGGGCAACGGACCACGGATTCTGCAACTCCGTTCCGATATGGCCCAATGTCGTCAGCAAGGACATGCGGTCGCCGTCTACTACAGCCGTTTGAAGAAAATCTGGGACGAACTTATTACCTACCTGCCTCCTCGCATTTGCTCTTGCGGCAAGTGTTCTTGTCAGGCTCTATCCGGGGCTGCGCATGAAAGCGAAGACGAGAGAGTTCTTCAATTCTTGATGGGCCTTGACGACAGCTTTAGCACTGTCCGATCAAACGTCATGACTCAGGAACCCTTGCCTTCTCTTAGCAAGGTCTATGCTCTTGTCATCCAAGAAGAACGACACAAGACCGTCATCAACGACCGAGGCAACCCGCCTGAAACCATGGCGCTTGCGGCTCATCGTCCTGGCGCGTCCTCCAAGTCTTCTTCTCCGACTTCTTCTTTCTCATCTGGTGCCAACACTCCAGTGGATCACAAACTGATACGGGGTTAGCCGTGTAGAAGATGGATCTAGGCAACGGATCTCAAAACAAAAGAAAACACAAGATTAGAACAATGGCGGAAGTGAAACTAATGGAAAGGATAATAGATAGAACCAATAGAAACGACGAGAAAACCCGCTTGCTTGATAGCAAGGAACCTTGTCGAACGATCTACCAACCCGATCTCTACAACGCCACACAACCAAGAATCGCTGACGAACTTGGAGCACGAAGAGGATTGCTTATGAAGTACGAAATCACCAACTCCAGAGGGACTTGACAAAGACGAAAACAACTAAGCAGGAAAGAACAATCGATTGAGACTCTCACGGGGAGCCGAGTTTTCAAAGCAAAAACCAAGCTCTGTTTTTGTGTTTTAACAATATGAGAAATCTGCCTAATGAAGAAGACAAAGGCGCCTTAAATACCTAAGAGGTGGCCGGCCCTAGCTTCCTAAAACGGGCTACAATTGTTCCAAAAATACCCGAAAATAGAAAGCTGAAAATAAATAAATAATAATCCTAAAAATATCCAATGTAGAAATTAATAAGATTAAACATATGTAACGTTGACCAATAAAGTCAACGCCTTGACTTTGGACTTGTCCTCTTCGTCATGTGATACATCATGTGCCATAAACGTCTCCAGCTCTTGACGTAGTTCCTTCAATCTTGACCTAGTAATCGGTCCATCAAAGGTTGGCACTAATGGCGGGGATGATTCCTCATCATTCTCCCCTTCTTGAAAAGGACTCGTCCTCGAGTCATCAACATCAGCGGCTGCATAAGGGGTAAGATCACTGACATTGAATATCGGGCTCACGCCATAGTCATCGGGCAGCTCCAACACATAGGCATTGTCGCCTACTCTCTTCAGCACCTTGAACGGTCCATCACCTCTGGGAGCCAGCTTCGACTTCCTCTGCTCCGGGAACCGCTCCTTGCGCAGGTGTAGCCACACCAAGTCGTCGGGCTCGAACAATACTTGACGCCGACCGTGATTAGCTCGGGCTGCGTTCTTCGCTGCAGTAGCTTCCAAACGAGCCTTAGTCCGCTCGTGCAGCTCCTTCATGAACTCAACCTGTCTATCAGCATAAAAGTCTGCTCGTCCCGGTAAAGGCAACGGCTTAAGATCCAAAGGGGTTAGGGGATTCAAACCATACACACATTCAAAAGGGGACATATTAGTAGAAGAATGAATAGTCCTATTATAAGCAAACTCAACATGTGGTAAGGCTTCTTCCCAACTTTTCAGATTAGATTTAATAACAGCCCTAAGGATAGTACCCAATGTACGGTTAGTGACCTTAGTTTGTCCATCTGTCTGGGGGTGACTAGCAGTAGAGAACAACAACTTAGTACCAAGTTTACCCCACAAAGTCTTCCAAAAGTAACTCATAAATTTGACATCCCTATCACTCACAATAGTACGAGGTATACCATGCAACCGAACAATCTCTCTAAAGAACAAATCAGCAACATTCCTAGCATCATCAGTTTTATGGCATGCAATAAAGTGAGCCATCTTAGAGAACCTATCAACAACCACAAATATAGAATATCTCCCCTTCTTAGTCCTAGGCAATCC
Organism: Rheum nobile; assembly: GCA_027886185.1. NCBI lineage: Eukaryota > Viridiplantae > Streptophyta > Magnoliopsida > Caryophyllales > Polygonaceae > Rheum > Rheum nobile. Next base: position 7,225,424 of record WOAB01000736.1, on the reverse strand, counting down.
AACAATAAAATCCATACTAATATCAACCCAAGGAAAGCAAGGAATAGGCAAGGGAGTATAAAGACCATGTGGTTTTGCCTTAGATTTAGCCTGTAAGCACTCAACACAGCGTTTGATAAAATTCTCTACATCCCTAAGCATGTGTGGCCAATAGAAATGAGTATGCAACATGTTATAAGTCTTATCTCTACCAAAATGACCCATCAATCCACCTCTATGGGACTCATCAACAAGTAACAACCGTAGAGAACAAACAGGAATGCACACCTTATCAACTCGAAACAAGAATCCATCAAACAAGAAAAACTTATCAAATGAACCCTTTTCCACACAATGCTTATAAATCACTCCAAAATCAGCATCCATATCATACAACTCCTTAATATAAACGAATCCAAGGACCCGAGCATCCAAAGTAGTCAAGAGTGTATGTCTCCTAGAAAGGGCATCAGCTACAACATTATCTTTTCCTTTCTTATACTTAATCACATAGGGAAATGTTTCTATGAATTCCATCCACCTACCATGCCTCCTATCCAACTTATCTTGACTCCTAAAATGCTTTAAGGACTCATGATCAGTTTTAAACACAAATTCTCTAGGCCAAAGGTAGTGTTGCCAAGTTTTCAGCACTCTAAACAAGGCATATAATTCCCTACCATAAGTAGAATAATTCAAGCATGTACCTTTCAACTTCTCAGAAAAGAAGGCAATGGGCTTACCTTCCTGCATGAGGACTCCTCCAATACCAATGCCAGAGGCGTCACACTCTACTTCAAAGGGGCGAGTGAAGTCAGGCAGAACCAGCGATGGCGCGTGTGTCAAACGATCCTTGAGAGTCTGGAACGCCTTTTCTTGAGCTTCACCCCAACGGAATGGAGTATTTTTTTTTGTGATCTCTGTCAGCGGGGCAGCAATGGTGCTAAAATCTCGAACGGACCTCCTGTAGAAGCCAGCCAGGCCGTGGAAACTGCGCACGTCACCTAGGTTCTTCGGGGTCGGCCAGTCACGGATGGCTTGCACCTTCTCTTGATCCACTTGCAGTCCATGAGCACTCACTACAAAACCAAGAAACACAACTCTGTCAGTGCAAAAATCACACTTCTTCAGATTTCCATACAACTGTACAGCTCTGAGAGTGGATACAACTTCCCTGAGGTGCTCTGCATGTGCTTCCAAAGATTTGCTGTAGATCAGAATATCATCAAAGTAAACTACAACAAATCTACCAATAAAAGATCTCAAGACATGATTCATAAGACGCATAAAAGTAGAGGGGGCATTAGTCAAACTGAAAGGCATAACAAGCCACTCATACAAACCAAACTTCGTCTTGAATGCTGTCTTCCATTCGTCTCCTTCCTTCATCCGGATTTGATGGTATCCACTGCGAAGATCGATCTTGGAGAAGGTGGAGGCGCCATGGAGCTCATCCAACATGTCATCGAGCCTGGGGATCGGGTGCCTGTACTTGATCGTGATGTTATTAATAGCCCTGCAATCAACACACATACGCCAAGTATTGTCCTTTTTGGGGACGAGTAAGACAGGCACAACACACTGGGATCGGCTCTCTCTAACATACCCTTTATCTAGAAGGTCCTGGACTTGGTTCTGGATTTCCTGGGTCTCAGTAGGGTTCATCCTATAGGCAGGCCGGTTGGGTAGGGTAGCACCGGGAATCAGGTCTATCTGGTGCTCAATGCCTCTAATAGGGGGTAGGCCAGAGGGTATCTCATCCGGGAAAACATCAAGGAACTCAGCTAAAAGGGTCCGGACAGCAGCTGGGAGTGTAGCTCGGTCGTCGTCACCTAACAGGGTATAGGCCTGACAAAGGGACATGAGGGCGACGTCCGAGGGAAGGTAATCTACCAGGTGGTCTCTGCTGGATGCTAAGAGCACTCGGCTAGGGGTAGAGGCGAGGGTGAGGTCGGTCCGTGTGGAGACAGTGGATGGTTCGGCTGGGGACTTACCCTTACGCTCGGCCTCTCTTTTCTTATCATAAGCCTCAGCCACTTGAAGCGGCGTCATCGGTTTCAACACCACTTTCCTACCACGAAACTCAAAGGCATGTTGGTTAGTACGTCCATCATGAATAACATGTCTATCAAATTGCCAAGGACGACCTAACAAAATATGACAAGCTTGCATAGGAACAATATCACATAAAATTTCATCCTCATAAGTTCCTAGCTTAAGTGTAATCTTAGCTTGCCTATTCACCTTGAGTTCACCACAATCATTCATCCAATGAAGTCTATAAGGTCTAGGATGCAAAAAAGTAGGGAGTTGCAGTTTATTAACTAATTCAACACTAGCAATATTACAACAACTACCACCATCAATAATCATGTTGCAAACTTTCCCTTTAACAAGACATCTTGTATGAAACAAATTCTCACGCTGATTATCATCACAAGGAGCCTGATTAACATGCAAAGTCCTCCTAACAATCAATGAATCACCATGCTCATATTCAATAAAATCCAAATCATCATCATTGGCATGCTCATTCATATCATGGCTAGCAACTAAATTTTCATGCTCAGTGTCAGACTCAGACTCTAACTCACCCAAATGATTAATCATCAAAACACGAGTATTAGGACAATCCTTCATGTAATGACCCTTTCCTTGACATTTAAAGCAAGTGATATCTCTAGCTCTAGGAGGAGGGTCAGCATGGTTACCTCGTGTAACTGCAGGGGCGGGCCGTGTGGGCTGCTGTGGTGCGGTGGAGGTAGAGGGGTGCGCACCACTTGAATTCTGCTCATTGCCGCGAGGCAGACCGGGTGTTGGGCGGGATCTCTGGTGTCCGGTGCGGCCCTGCTGCTGGTCGGGACGCCAGCTTTGGCGTTGTGGCACCGTGCGGTGTTGTTGGGTATAGCTGGACTTGAATTGTCTCTCCACTTTAATTGCTTGGTGTAGCAAATCTGTCATGGTAGAATAGGGATACAATTCTATAGTGTCAGCTAAATGAGGATGCAAGATACGTAGATACCTGGACATAGTGGCCTCTTCATCTTCGACGACGTTGTCGTGTGCCATGGCTATCTGCATATTGTTGTAGACCTCTTCAACACCTAAAGAGCCTTGCCTCATAGTCTCCAAACGGTTGCGGAGAACTCTATTGTGGTGGTGGGGAACGAAACGGGCCCTCATCATAGCTCTCATCTGGTTCCATGTGTTGACCGGAGGGTCCATGGCTTGTCTTCGAGCCTTCACAACAGAATCCCACCAAACCAAAGCATAACCAGTAAATTCAAGAGCAGCGAGTTGTACCTTTTTATGTTCAGGGAAATTGTGGCAACCCCAAATCTGCTCAATCTTCGTCTCCCATTCAAGGTAGACGTCTGGATCACACTTTCCATCAAAAGCCGGGATCTTCACTTTGATCCGTCCAATGCCGTCTTGTTCGGCTTCACGGCGGCGGGGCTGTCCGCGGTCATTCCGGGGGCGGTAAGGACGCCACTCATTACGCTCCTCGCGCTCATAGTCCTGCATATCATCATCACCCCATAAACTAGAACATATCGACATAGGAGGGGACTCAGACCTATCACGAGGTGTGGGATGCCGAATTGGGCGTATGCGGTCGGTGCCAGTGGCTCTCGGTTGGCGACGCTCGTCCATCGCCGCTTGGTAGGCCGTGGCTTGGTCGACCAAGGGCTCGGTGGCGGGAAGCGGTGCGCTATGTGATGGACCAATGTGTTCCTGCGCAGCCGGGAGTGGGTTGGAGCGGGTCTCCAACGAGTCAAACTTCGCAGACAACTGCGCGACTGTAGAAGCCAACTGTTGTAGCATCGCCTGCATATCGACATGGGAACCATTTGCAGTAACCTGTTCATCACCGGAACCTGTCATGATCACCACTTAGACGAACACAGAAAGACGTTAAGGTTAGGAAAACCAAAAAAAAACTCTCAAGTGTTTGCACTCGGTGATTGTACAACCTGCGAAGTTAGGCTCGTAAATGACAAGTTCTCTATGTGCTCAAGATACGCAGCAAATCAAGGTCAAGCGGAGATGTAGTAGACAAGACAAGTAGATGTACGACGAAAAATGACTCAAACAAAAGCGAGACTAGAGAACGACTCAACAAGGAAAGCGACACAACTATAGTCATAAGAATGAAATGCAACTAAAGATGGGGCTATATATGTGTTTCGAACTCAAGAAATGCGAATTGCAAGTCAGAAAGACGTACCTTTGTCGACTCGGAACGAAGCCAATTGGAGCCGAGAGTGACCCGAGGGAACGGAAGGGAGAAGGGGTTCGGGCAAGAGGGGGGTAGTGCTCGACTGAGGGCAACCCAGGGTGGGACTCGGTCGGGTTGGGGTCGGATAGGGTGGACTGAGAACAACCCGGGGTGGGACCCGGTCGGGTTGGGGTCGGGTGGGGCTGACTGAGCGCAACCCGGTGGGGACCCGGTCGGGTTGTGGCCGGGTCGGGGGGGCTGTGCGCGAAAGCGTGGACGCGGGGCTGGGCTGTGGACGCGGGGCGGAGGGAGGTGGACGCGGGGCGAGGTGCTGGACGCGGGGCTTCCGCAGGACCGGTCGGAGAAGATGAATGTGGTGGTGGGTCGCCGTCGAGATGAGCGACGGGGTTTGCGAGGAGATGGAGACCGGCGAGGTGGCGATGAAAGGAAACTTGGGCGTCGGCCTGCGATGAGAGACCGGCGGGAACAAGGGCGAGGGCGAGGCGTGCGAGCCGGCGGTGCCGAGAGGGAGGGGAGGGCGGCCGTGTACTGTTGCGGCGGCAAAGAGGTCCGAAAAAAAAAATCTGAAACGGAACCCTAATTTTTTTTTTGTTTTGCTGAAAGAGAGGTCCGTGAACAGTTGCGGGAACAATTTCCCTTTCTTTTTTTGGTTGTTTTTTTGTGTGTGTGTGTGTGTGGTAACCTAACAAAAAATCGCGTAGAGACAAAATTAAATCAAAAATCCCAGATGCCTTTTCCTCTTCTTTTTTTTGAATTTCGATAATGCTTTTTTTTTTTGATATAATTTTCATTTAGGCAACTTGTTTTTCCTGGAATATTACACCATAAAGATAAAATAAAATCTCTAGAAAATCAAGCAAGTATCTTGAAGATTACCAAAATTGAACAACCGGATCTCTGGCGCGCACGAACCTGGACGCCGTCGTGTCTTGCTCGCCAAGCTAGGGTTCGAACAACAATGGTGGAAGGGGGGGGGGGCGGAATTTTTTTTGGTGATTTTTGGACGGTTTTGGTATGTTTTTGTGGATCCTCGTAGTCACAATCAACCGCAACGAACTCCTTTCCAAGTCAAACAAGAGCAAACAATCAGTCAGACTAACAATTCACTAATGTGACTCAAACAAAGAAATTCAATTGAAGATTGAAAACAGGAAGATCCAATTTTTGATGATGAATCTGGAACCGTCAAAGGCGATCCGAAGCCGCAAAGCTCTGATACCAATTGATACGGGGTTAGCCGTGTAGAAGATGAATCTAGGCAACGGATCTCAAAACAAAAGAAAACACAAGATTAGAACAATGGCGGAAGTGAAACTAATGGAAAGGATAATAGATAGAACCAATAGAAACGACGAGAAAACCCGCTTGCTTGATAGCAAGGAACCTTGTCGAACGATCTACCAACCCGATCTCTACAACGCCACACAACCAAGAATCGCTGACGAACTTGGAGCACGGAGAGGATTGCTTATGAAGTACGAAATCACCAACTCCAGAGGGACTTGACAAAGACGAAAACCACTAAGCAGGAAAGAACAATCGATTGAGACTCTCACGGGGAGCCGAGTTTTCAAAGCAAAAACCAAGCTCTGTTTTTGTGTTTTAACAATATGAGAAATCTGCCTAATGAAGAAGACAAGGGCGCCTTAAATACCTAAGAGGTGGCCGGCCCTAGCTTCCTAAAACGGGCTACAATTGTTCCAAAAATACCCGAAAATAGAAAGCTGAAAATAAATAAATAATAATCCTAAAAATATCCAATGCAGAAATTAATAAGATTAAACATATGTAACGTTGACCAATAAAGTCAACGCCTTGACTTTGGACTTGTCCTCTTCGTCATGTGATACATCATGTGCCATAAACGTCTCCAGCTCTTGACGTAGTTCCTTCAATCTTGACCTAGTAATCGGTCCATCAAAGGTTGGCACTAATGGCGGGGATGATTCCTCATCAAAAACGACTTGTCTGCACTCACTGTGGTCGTACCGGACATGATCAAGCCACGTGCTTTCGCCTCCATGGCTACCCGGAATGGTTCACTGAACTCCGGAATACTGGCAAAGTCGGTCAGACACCAGGAACCACCACCGACCCTCCTGCTGGTCGTGGTCGGGGTCGTGACACCCCCCTAGCGGCGGCGTCAATGCGGTTCGACCAGCCACCTTCGCTGCAAGCGCATCGACCACCCTTACTGATGCGGATCGTCGCGCATTCGGACCCGCCCTGTCCAACGAGCAATGGTCCATCGTTGTTCATCTCCTCAGTAAGATGCAGACCTCTCCTCTGTCTGACCAGGTAAAGGTTAAGACTTCTCTTCCTTGGATTCTTGACACAGGAGCCTCTTTTCACATGACAGGAGTCCATGAGCTTCTTCAGGACATTACAGATATACAGTCTGTCTCCGTTATCTTGCTTGACGACGACATCTCCACAGCCACACAACAAGGATATATGCGGTTTGGGACTTTGTTGGTCCCCGATGTGCTTTATATACCGGCCTTGCAATGCAATTTACTATCGTTTGCCCAATTAACTCGACAACTAAAGTGCCTTGTTTTATTGACTGATAGGTTGTGTGTCTTACAGGACATCAATACGAAGACAATGATTGGCTTGGGTGAGCAGCAGGGTGGTGTGTATTGGCTTCGGACGCTGGGCACTGGGGCGCGCGCATCATCTGCATCTTCGTCGGACCAGTCGTTTGACCTATGGCATCGCCAACTCGGACCCCCGTCTACGTCTGTAATGTCATCTATTTCTGCTATTTCTTTTCCTAGTTCAGTAGCTCAATCTTTGCCCTACGAGGTTTGTCATAAAGCAAAGCAAACCCGAAGTGTTTTTCCCATTAGTTCAAATAAAGCAGAATCCTTGTTTAATCTTGTCCATTGTGATGTGTGGGGACCATATAGTACCCCTTCTTCTTCAGGCGCCTCTTATTTTTTAACAATCTTAGATGACTACTCTAGAGCGGTTTAGGTCTACCTTTTAGCTGACAAAACACAAGTCGTAACCACATTCCAGCATTTTTGTGCTCTCGTCTCCACGCAGTTTCGTCGTCAAGTGCAGCGAGTGTGCACCGACAACGACACAGAATTTCTACCCCTACGATGCTTCTTCGCCGACACTGGCATCCTTCTCGAGACGTCTTGTGTCAGCACGCCATAGCAGAATGGCCGAGTGGAGCGCAAACACCGGCATCTCCTCAATGTTGCTCGGTCGCTTCGCTTCCAGGCCAACCTTCCCATTGATTTTTGGGGAGAATGTGTGGTTACCGCGGCATACTTGATCAACCGCACTCCCACGCCTCTACTGTAGCATCGGACCACGTTCGAATTACTACACGGCCGCGCCCCGACATATGCCTATCTGAGGGTTTTCGGCTGCATGTGCTTTGCGTCTCGGATCCCTAAACCCCGTGACAAGTTTGCTTCTCGCAGTCGGAAATGCATCTTTCTCGGCTACCCGCAAGGAAAACGAGGTTGGTTTGTTTACGACCTTGATTCCAGGGAAGTCTTCGTCAGTCGGGACGTTGCCTTTTATGAGGATATATTTCCTTATACTCCTTTGAGTAGTGACACGGCTACTCCCTCTTCGCCACCTTCTCCGGCTGTCTATGATGACCCACTACCTCCTTCGCCGTCTACTCACGACCAGGACCGCGCTTTGCCGCCTCTGCAAGATAGGGGGAGTCCTCCCGGCTCGCCTCCTGTCTCGCCACCGCTCGATCCTGCGCCTCCTACTGCTTCTAATCCACCAACTGCAGTCTGACAAAGCACTCGCCCTCGCCAGTCCTCAGTGCGCCTCCAGGACTACGTCTGTCAAACCGTCCTGTCGTCTAACACACACACCGCTCTGCCTACACCAACCCTCGCCAACTCACTGTCTTCAGGTACGCAATTCCATATAGTTGTGTATGTCTCGTGTTCTAAATTTTCGGAAAATCATACTCGTTTCTTAGCTGCAGTCATGGCGGGGTCGGAGCCCACTAGCTTCACCGAAGTTGTCCGTCATGAGTCCTGGCGGACAGCCATGCAGGCCGAGCTCGATGCACTAGACCGTAACAATACTTGGGTGATCTCTCCGCTGCCTCCAGGCAAAACTGCCATAGGGTGCAAATGGGTGTTTCGCATCAAATACAACTCGGATGGCTCCATTGAACGACACAAAGCTCGCCTGGTGGTCCTTGTAAACAAGCAAGTAGAGGGGATCGACTTTACAGAAACTTTTGCACCTGTTGCCAAGATGGTCTCCGTACGAGTCTTTCTTTCTGTTGCAGCAATAAAGGGTTGGGAACTACATCAAATGGATGTTCATAACGCCTTCCTGCATGGTGATCTTGATGAAAAAGTTTATATGCGACCACCGCCAGGCTATTCCAGGGCATCTCCAGGCCAAGTCTGCAAGCTCCAGAAGTCCCTATACTGCCTGCGACAAGGCCCACGAAATTGGTTTGCTAAACTTGTTGCGGCTCTGCATCTGTTTGGCTTCGCTAGAAGCTACATAGACTACTCTTTCTTCTCGTTCCAACGAGATGCTATCACTCTCCATGTTCTTGTCTACGTTGATGATTTTATTATTGCAGGCAATGATCCAGAGGCTATCTGCAGGCTGAAGGCACACTTGAGCTCCTGCTTCCATATGAAGGACTTAGGTCCTCTAAAGTATTTTTTGGGCATAGAAATTGCCAGAAACCCCACATGTATTTTTCTGAGTCAACAGAAATATACTCTAGATATATTGTCTGAGGCAGGCTTACTGGTTGGAAAGCCCTGTGATTTCCACATAGAGCATCAACATCAATTGGCTTCCTGTGAGAATCAGCCGTTCGACGCGCCAGATCGTTACAGACGACTCGTGGGTCGTCTCATCTATCTTACTATCACTAGACCGGAGATCTGCTACTATGTGCACACTCTTGCACAATTTCTGCAATCTCCAATGGTCGCTCATTGGCAAGTTGTTCAACGCGTTCTTCACTATTTGAAGGGTCATCCAGGCCAAGGATTATTTCTTGCTGCTGATAGCCCCTTATAGTTGACCGCATACTGTGATTCAGATTGGGCTGCATGCCCTCTTACGCGTCGTTCGATCGGTTACATGATATTTTGTCACCCTGGGTCGCTCTCCGGTGTCCTGGAAAATGAAGAAACAACCCACTGTCTCTCGTTCATCCGCTGAAGCCGAGTACCGATCCATGGCCGCTATTTGTTGTGAGCTCGTGTGGCTCAAGTCATTGCTCGTATCTCTGTGCGTGGACCATTCCTCTCCCATGCGTCTTCATTGTGACAGTCAGGGTGCTCTGCATATCACTGCTAATCCGGTCTTTCACGAGTGTACTAAGCATATTGAGATTGACTGTCATTTCGTTCGGGATCTCTTACAGGGTGGGCAGATCTCTACTCATTATATTTCTACAGCTCAGCAACCTGCAGATATCTTCACTAAGGCACTCGACAGACAACAGTTTCAGTTCCTACTTGGCAAGTTGGGCATTCTGGACTTACATGCTCCAACTTGAGGGGGAGTATTAGATAAAATATTATCTTGTAGATTCTATTTTATCTTTATTTAGAAGATATTAGTCTTCCTAAAAGATAACTCTATGTAATTACCTTAAATACTTCACAAGATCAATGAATAAGCAAGGCAATTATTTTCCCAAATTATCTCTTCCTAAAATTTACAATATGTCAACTCTTTAGAGTGAAGGCATATTAACTAAAAAAAATGTTAATAGAGACGCTGATGTTGAGAGGAGTTTGGCGTTGATCCAGTAATTTAACATTAAACTATCTTAAATGTTCTATTTAGAGGTTTCAGGATTGATTTCTGTTGGAGGCGTTTATAGAGACGTTGATGTTGAGAGGAGTTTATCCCTTCGTGGACCAACAGTATCCCAGTTTGACGTAGAACGGTTCTGGCCAATTGAACCAGACACCAAACAAAACCTAGAAAAATAACTAAAAAAATGTTAATCAATACCTTGTAGGTTGACACAAATATGTAAACTCTACTACGTTCACGCAGGGAAAAAATCTACATAGTGAAAAACATGTGTTAGGCTCTGTTCGATAAATCTAGCTGAAATGGAAGATGAAGTTGAATAAGTAGCTGAAACTTGAGCTGAAACTTAATGACTAGCTGGAGTTGGAGCTGAATTTATTAGCTTAATTATTTAAAAATTGTAGTTGGTGTTCGTTATTATAAGTTGAAATGAGATAAATGTAAAATTCAGCTTGTTAATCTTCAACAATTTAGGAGGGTCACATTAAAAAAATTGGAAAAATTAAGCTACGTTAATCTACTATAAGCTCTCTAAGTTAGATTGATATTTTTTTATCGAACACTCATTAACTAGATTGAAAAAAAAATCAAGTTTCTTTAATCTCAAAAAAACTTTGTCTAACGGAGCTCTTTTATTATTCTACGTGCAAAATTTTCTTAGGTTAGCGGCACCTCGAACATAGATTAGTATGTGATCCAATTGGATCCGGAGAACTTTATCAAAAAACAGACTTGCTCAAAGCGTGAAAACTAGACCTTACTGTGGGATGACATTAATTGGCAGACTTTACTGACTGAACTTTTGACCGTTTCTTATGTGATGTTTACATACAATACAATAATTTCATGTGATGTTAATATTGATATGAATGTTTCAGAAATTAGTGGGACCGAGTTAACAAGGAATCACATAACCAACCCACCATTAATATTCTCTTAATATACCGGCATATATAAGATTCTTAATTCGTTCCTCTTAACATAAATCTTAATTTCTTTTTGTACTGGCACGTTAGATTCATACCAATATAATAAGAGATTGAAGAATGTCTACTGATCTCATTTAAGGGATGGCTTGTTCATTTTTCCGGTGATTTTTTTTCTTCCAAAGTTCCCTGGATTCTGGATTTCTGGTTTATATATGATTGCTAGCTTCGACTGATTTTTCTTTCTAGGAGGAGAAGTGGATCCAATAATCGCATATCGTATGATTTATGATAAATCGGTATAAATCGCTCTATCACGAAAAAATGCAATATTGCTATAAGATAAAGTTTTGTCGAATCCTACGTATACATCGAAGAGCCATTATCAAAAGTCTACTAGCCTCTTATCACACAAAATTGCAACCTTTTTTCAGACCAAAAAAATTGCAACCTTTTTGACAAAAAAAAAAACAAAAAACAAAATTGCAGCCTCAATAACTCTGAAATATTCAAACATAGATGTACGAAGCATCGCGCTGTTGACAGTTTGGAACAAGTGGTTGGCAAAGTCGTCGATGGTGGAGATAAAGATAATCAATATTAAGATTAGGCAAAACAATCAAGTTTGTATTAAATATTAGAACGGAATTCCGTGAGGTAACCCTGAGGTTTTGCAAATTTCGCGAGGTGTTCACAAGTTTAGGCTATTTCGCGAGGTAATCCTGAATTTTTTTAAAAGTCTGCCAAATAACCCTCCGTTATCTTTCCTGTTAAAGTACCGTTAATTCATATTTTTTTAACGGAAATTCCGCGAGGTAACCCTCAGGTTTTGCAAATTCCGCCAAATAACCCTCTGTTACTTAATCCGTTAAAAAAATATTAAATTTTATTTTTTTAATGTGAAAAACTGTTAATTATTAACTTTTAATAATTAACTTTTAATACTTTTTAAAAAGTTGTTAATTGATTTTTTTTAAAGGAGAAATAATAACAAATGCTAATATTTAGTATCATCCATAAAATAAGAAAAAAATTAATAATTAACTACATAAATGAATTTACTTAATTACTTTGTTCATTCATGTAGTTTATTATTAAAAATTGCAATTTTCATTTATGTAGTTAATTATTAATTTTTTTCTTATTTTATGGATGATACTAAATATTAGCATTTGTTATTATTTATCCTTTTAAAAAAATCAATTAATAACTTTTTAAAAAGTATTAAAAGTTAATAATTAACTACATGAATGAATGTACTTAATTACATTGTTCATTCATGTAGTTTATTATTAAAAATTGTAATTTTTTTTTATGGTTGGTACTAAATAGAATTTAAATTAATTTTTCTTTTTCAAAAAAAATCAATTAACAGTTTTTCACATTAAAAAAAAATTAACAATTTTTTAACGGATTAAGTAACATAGGGTTATTTGGAGGAATTTGCAAAACCTGAGGGTTAGCTCGCGGAATTTCCGTTAAAAAAATATGAATTAACGGTACTTTAACAGGAAAGATAACGGATGGTTATTTTGCGGACTTTTTAAAAAATTTAGAATTACCTTGCAGAATAGCCTAAACCTGTGGACACCTCACAAAATTTACAAAATCTCAGGGTTACCTCGCGAAATTCCCGATATTAGAAATACAAGTATACAACTAACAGTTAGTCCAACGTCAAGCTAACACGCACCCCTTTGTACTTGGAGAGAATCCAATTAATATAAGGCCAAGGACGATTCCACATACTATTAATTTAAGGATTAGTATATGGTTCATTCCCACCATTGCAACTTGTCGATTGCAGTAGACCGGTCATATATGTACGTAGTTATGTATATTCCATGTGTTGGAGTTGTAGGTTAATGAAAAGGATAAGAATTATACATGTACTAGCTTAGTACGTGTCCGTGGGTCGCACGCGTTATATAAGTATACAATATAAATTGAATATTTTTTATAATTATAAAATATTGTCAATTTACATTTAGAAAAGAATGTATAGGAAAATTGTATAGTTGAATAATGTAATTAAATTACTAAAAATTAAAATTAGCGACAATTTAAATCATATACATAAAATATGATAAAATAATAAAGTATCTAACAAAAATAATGATTATTAAGATACGAATTTTAAAATAATAATTTATTATTTATATTACTCATTGTGCTCAGTAATAGATTGTGCTCAGTAATAGATGTCATTTTAATTAATGACACAAGTTTATAAGAGTTTCATTTTTAGGACTAAACTATATCTTATTTTTAGTTACTTTATTTGTCTTTATTATCACTTTTTAATTACACATATTTTTTCAACAATAGTTAGAAGACATATGGGAAGAAAATAACTAGTTTGTAGAATCTTCAAGAGCAATAATTACAACCCATAATAAAAGATTACATTATATATCCAAATAACGACTATTGGTTTACAAAATATGAAGGCTAGATTGACACTTATTAGTGAACGAATGAATTAAGTATAATATAATACCTTAATAAAAAATTACGGAGGTCACATAAAAATTATAACTTATTTTTTGATATAATAATTATAACCTTAATATTTATATAGTGATTTTTGTATAAAAATAACTTTTTTTTATATAATAATTAAAACTTAATATTTTATGATGAAAAAGATTATATAAAAAAAGAACCTTATTTTTATATATAATGATTACAATTTTAATATTTATATTATTAAAGAATTTCATAAAAAAAAACTTGATTTTAATTGGAACGATATGTGACAAAAGGTGATGTGATTTATTATGGAGATATATAAATTAGAAGTAAATACATTTAATCTTATATATATACAACTTTCATATCTATTGATTAATTCGGTAGGCAGGGCTCCAAAACTAAATGTTTTTACTTCCTACACAAGTGAAATTGGAAAATGAAATTAAACCAAATTAAATCATGTCTATATTTTCATATACATGTTAACATAATATTTTTAAAGAAAAATAAATCAATATAATATTGATAATAAAAATAAAATCCATATATATATATATATTAAATCAAGATAAAAATATCTATATAATAATCTATATATCTAAAAAAGAAAATTGAGATCTCTAAGATATTATATAAAATAATATAAAAAATATTTAAGAAACACAAAAACATATGTAGAATGGTATTTGCAGATAAAAAACTGTTCTAACTCCGCATTCGACAGCAAAAACTAGGATTTCTTGTTTACATATATATTATGAACCTTTTAAAACAAAACATCTTCTTAACATACATAGAAGAACTAGTTTCATAGATTGAGGGCACCTAGCTTGTACTATACAAGCTTGGAAAAAAATGGTATATAAATATCGAAATGTTGTTCAACATCAAGGTAAGTTAGTCGTCCAATTTTAATATCATATTTCATATTTGTAACGTACATTAAGTATTTGACTTGAAAAGGTTACTTGAGCTACTACTTAGATGATCATGCATGTCATCAAAATTAACCTGGCTACGCTGCTGAAGATTTTTGTATGTATGGCACCCGTTGAAATTACATCGTGACGTATACACTTAATTCATATATTAAGCTCCGGTGTTATTATATTATATATACATACAGAAGTGAGATCATGTAAGTGGTCTTAAGGTGCGAAATACGAAGTGATCTCGATCGTTGAATTTTTTTTTTCGATCAAAAAATTTTATTTTCGTTTTCGTCCCCTAATCATTCTGGAATAGCCTATATAGCTAGAAAGTTTACAAATAAGCATTAAATGTTCATTTATTTATACATTCACGTTCACAAATAAACACTAAATGTTCAAAGACATGTGTTTAAATATGAGCATGTTATATGTGAACTTTACGGCACATAAAATAAACATCTAGTACTTATATGTGAACGCCAATAATTGTTTATTACAGAACGATCACTGACGGAAAAAAAAATGTTGACAGAAAAAAAAAAAATCGCCGTATTTACGGTTATATCACCGCGTAACTATTTACTATTTTCTCCCTTTTAATCTCAATCTTCTATTCACTTAATCCTAAGGCTCATAATACTTCTTACATCTTACTTTAAGAGACAAATATATGAAAACTCACTCAATATATACATATAAACTTTCCCAAAAATTTACTCTCAAAGATAGCAAATAATATTGTCGAAAGTCTTCTCAGCTCTTTGGTTCTTCCAAAGGTAACTTGCATCAATGAGGTCAAAAACGAAGCCGACAATGCAACGTCAATATTTTCAAATCATCTATTTTCCTTTTGTTTTGTTTTATTTATGATTCTTAGTTGAAGCAGTTTTATTTTGAATTGAAGGCAAGGATAGTTTTTTCGTTGACTTTGCTATTATTAGTATATAAAATAAGATTTTATTATAATCATCGATCAAATTGTAAGATCAACTACAAAAGAAAAGATTGTTAGTGTGAATAGATTATACTAATCCAGTAATCCATATCGTGACATAATATTGAGAAAATGACATTCTTTTTGTCATCATGTTAGTGAAGTCTATTCTACAATTAATTGTCATAAACATGTGTATCATAACTTAAATGTCATCTCTTCACGGGCCTAATAAACTTGGTGTGAAGGTTCATTTTTCATGCAAAAATAATCAAAAAAAATTAAAAAAAAATTAAAAGTGTTCCTTTTTTTCGTCTAATTGGAGGTACCTAGGTCATCACCCATTAGCTAAGCTAGTAAGGTTTGTGTTAAAGTCTAATAGATTAATAAATATGGAGACGTGTCAGTCCAAGCATAACACACGTATAAAGACCAACATACAAATTCTGTGAAGTTTTAATTCAAAATCAATAAAAAATAAGTGAATTGAGTAACTCATAGACTTATATTGATCTTGGTTATAATCATTTTTCAATGTAAAATTCTTTTTTTCTTTTATCTCCACATTTTGATAACACATATATTTAAAACCTCAAACATATGTGACTTATAACTACTTAGTTTGATCAGGAAATTTTGTATTTACTGTCATACACCAATATCTTGTTGCTAAGAAAAATGTAATTGTAGATGATTTTAGTGTCATCAGACCATTTGGTGTAATTGGGATTTACTAAGATCTATGGGATTCCATTAGCTTAATGCATGCTTGGAGGTGTGGGGTGCATGCTCGTATAACTAAACTCAAATCCAAAGCTATTAATGTCACACTTTACGAATTATGACGACAGTCCCGCAGCTGGTAGTGGGCGAGGCAATGGGTAGAGCCCCTTGACGGGGCTGAGGACGGAGCTATAGCGGTATAAAACTATTATAGAATAAAAAGCATGGACCGTGCAGTTCTTAGCGCATAAAGATGCGTGGACCTGGCAAAACGCACATACTGTGCGTTTGGTTCTGTAACGCGATGTGGTTCGTGCATTTTGGTGCACGGGCCGTGCAATGGTCTCTGTAATACATTGTGCATTGTGCGCTTTGAGTGCACATACCGTGCGTTTTGAGTGCACATACCGTGCGTTTTGAGTGCACGAACCATGCATTTAGAGTGCACGGACCACGCACTTGGTTCTATTAAGTGTGAAACTGTTGGCGGTAGGGATGACAACGAGGCGGGTTCGGGGTGGGGAGTACTCTTCCTGTCCTCATCCCACTTTTTTGGCCCCAGTCCCCGTCCCCCATTGGGGATTGAAACTTCCCTCGTCCTCGTCGGGGCCTTGCTCCCTGTCGGGGATCCCCGTCCTTGTTTCACTACACATAATGTTTATTTAATTTTGTTTAATTTATATATTATTAAGATTTAAGAGTATAAAGGGTTTGAGATTTATGGTTTAATGTCTAAAGGGTACAAGGTTTAGGGACTAAACGGTATAAAAATTAGGATTTAAGGTTAAGAAAATCAAAGAAAAAGTTTATTCGACGGGGATCCCCGTATAAGGCCCAAGGCCATAGAAGCTCTAGCTCATGCCAACTCGGGGACTTCCCAAGATGTCACCCATCCTAATACTACTCCCGTCCTAGCACACTTAACTTCAGAGTTCTTTGTCTTCACTTGAACCTTGAAAAGGAAGAACTCTTGTTGACATGGGTAACACTCTAATCCTTATAAAGTATTATAAATGTAGTGTGTTATACCCCATGGATTTCCCCGTTGGGGACGGGGCGAGAACAGGGTGGAAATCTCTATCCCCGTCCCCGCGTGGGGTTTAAGCTTTTCCCCCGCCCCCATCCCCATTTAAACGCCCTATCCCCGTAGCGGGGATTCCCAACAAGGAATGGAGAACCCTCGCCCGGTTGCCATCCCTAGTTGGTGGAAAGGAAAGTAGGGTCCATAAGTTTGAATGTACGGTCCGTGTGGTCCCACGATTGTTAATTTAAGCCTATTTTAATTGTGTTTTAACCGCCCTAACCGACATGATAACTGATTTTCCGACCAATACCCTATATATGGGTAAGTGGATAATTAACCGGTCAAACCGGTCACCAGCCGGTCAACGCCAGAGCTCCGATGGTCAACGCCGGAGCTCCGACGTTGACCGGTCAATTTTTTTTATTTTTTATTTTTTTAGTTTTTTTTTTCGGGGTCACTTTTTTTACTTAAGATGTCATGTGCATACATTTTGGCTTGTGTGTGCATCTATATTATCCTATAGGGGTGGGCACGGACGGTTAACCGAATACCGGTTAACCGAAATTTCGGTTTATTTTTTTTACTAAACGTAACCGCACCGAAACATTTGGTTAACCAAAATATTTCGGTTAACCAAATGGAAAACTATGTCTATGTCTGTCTACCCTTCCAATTCTGAATCATATACAAAGCCAATGTGGCTTTAAAATGCTCTTCTACTGAAACATAGGCTCTGCCCATCTTCTTATTCATTGTGTTAACACACTTTGAAGATGTTCTTGATGAGTAGGTTTGCAGTTTGCCCCCAGAAAACTCCAATTTTTCCATTTTGTTGGCGCCTAGATGTGCAGCATACAAACAAGATTAGAAGCAAATTGAAGAGAAATTGTAATGTTACTTAGGAGGAATAACTTGGTGAAAGGAATTGATATTACTAAATGCAATCACATTATAAGTTTCAAGATTCCAAGAAATGACACAAGGTTAGAGATTTCAACTGCATACCACACAGTTTGTCAACAAGAGGCAAATAGCAAATCTTCACAATTAAGAATAGCATGATTTCCCTCTCATCAACATAACTGAGGAGATTGTATGTTAGCAATTAAATCCATATAGTTTTCAGTTCTAAGAGAAACAAATTTGTTGAGAATTACCTCAGCAGCTTCTTTGCCAGCACCCATGGAGAGCACACCTTGCACTTCACAGATCTGCTGACTGACAAGAGTTTAAGCCGTCCACGCAACAACAATTGCTTTGTAGATTGTTGTTGGAATCATCACTACTTCACATTGGCCACATACAGCTGCCAAAGCTAAGACTTGCAAAAGAAACAACTGAAAATCACACTTCAAAGTTCAACATTGCAGCATTAACATCTTGAGTAACTACATTTGGCATACATTGGTTCATAAAGGAAACAAGTTAAACTTAAGATAGAATCTTTTGCTCCTTCAGAAACTCAGAGAACAATTTGCTTGCTCTTTAGAAACATGGTAGAATTAACTTTCATCAAACGATGCAATGACTTCCAAAATACAATGACAAGCATCTTAATCAAAATCCTGGTTTACCGATCTCAAATAATAAAAACAGTTCATCAATCAAGTAGTGAAATAGTCTCATCAATTTACACCAAAGGTTGCTACAAAATCAGATCTTTCATACCTGTCATACATACAAAATAAACTAAATTTAATAGAGTATAATAATACAAATTAGAACTACATAAAACAAAACATATGAAATATTAAACTAACCTTCTTCCATAGCCTCTAATTCAAGGAGATTCTCTTTTGTAGGAACATGAATATGAGAACTGCGCATCCAATATTGTCCACAAACTAAAGCTTCTGCCATTCGAGGGGTTAATGAACTACGGAATGAATCAAGCACACGTCCTTCAGTACTGAACGCTGATTCTGAAGCAACAGTTGAGGCCGGTATTGCAAGCAGATCTCGACAAATCACTGCCAGAACAGGGTATACCTTTTGATGATCTTTCCACCATAACAGAATATCAAACTGACCTTTTATCGATTCAGCTTCATCAGCCAAAGATTTGTCCAGCTCATTTTTCCTTTCACCAGTACCCACTGTTCCATGTTTCCTTTCGAATTGCAGTTTCAAACATTGTGAACTATTCAATGGTTGACTACTCTGACTACTCTAATTGCTATCACCCGGAGATAAGGGATGACCCATAACATTATAACTGTTTTGGGCAAAAAGATATCAAACCTAAATTGCCTTCGATGTGGTGCTATTAGTCGAACGAATCAAATTATAACTTCAAATAAATTAGAGAATCAAAATGATGAGACGAAATAGTAATAATAAAGCTTAGCTACAAAAGATTGCAGTGGGTCGAACGAGAGCGACTAATGTCGAATGGACGCTTAGAACGATCGAACTCTGCCTTGCTTAGAAAGATCGTATTTCAGATTACAATGAGAGCTCCGAATGCTAGTAAGTGGAGTAGTAATAGTTCCGTTACAATATGCTTATTTGGGATCTATTTATAATAAGAAACTTAAGCTAAGATCTTGGTGAGAAGTGGCCGTTAGAAGATCCGATCATCCCCTTGATTTTCGGAAGGCGGTACAACAAGCCTGAAGTGGACGTTGGACGGAGTCTTCGAGCAAGTCAGATCAGGTTCCTACTCCGCCATGGGCCTCCTTGCCTAATCGTTTGTGGGCCGGCCCAATCTGAATAAATCGAGGCCCAACAATTGCCCCAAAATTAAACTGGGCCAGAGCGTCAAGTCATGGGACGGTTTGATTTTATAACTTCTCTCGATTTTGCTACAGGCGTTCTGGCGACGGGGCCGACATGTGTATTGCTCAAGCTGAGAGTCAGCTTAGTACATCCAATAATCTTGTGAAGATGGCTGAGGGCGTATATTGTGATGACGAAGGGTCAGGAGACCGCTCCTTGTTTGTCATTTGCTCAGCATTGTAGTGTTTGTATAAGACGTGTACCTCAAGTGGGACAGGTCTTGTAAAAATGTGTCTTGTTTTTGTTCCTCTATTCCCTGTGTACCGATCGATCGTGTAATGTGTAAGCGCTATGTATGATTGCGTATGTTGATCAACTTGATTTTGTCTTGATGCCTCTTGTCGTGTTCCTGTCCAAGACACTTGAAAAGTATAGAAAAGATCAAAGGATTACTGTTGGGTGTGAGCCCAACGGCCCTCCGATGCTTAAGTTAGTAAACAGTTGGATAAGTATAATCGACTGAATCTAAATGAATTGCAACGTATAAGTTTTCAAAAGTGAGACGACTCCCAATGGGTCATGTTCCAGTTTGGTTGGTCGTCTTTTGTGGACTCTTCGTCTTCTTCTAGTCTGACATGGGCCATCGCCTTGGCTTGGACATCTTCGAAGCTTCGGCATGGATATTTTGTCAATTCCCGATACAACTCACTGCCCCGGTCCAGACCTCATCGGAAGGCTTCGATAGATGTAGGGATGTCGCAGTGGGGTATGACAACCTTTTCGTTATTGTACCTGTTAAGATAAGTACGTAGAGGTTCGTTATGCTTTTGGACAATACGATATAGGTCGCTAGATTGCTTCTCTAGTCTTCTACTACTAGCGAATTGAATTTTAAAAGCGTTGACTAATTCTGCAAAGGATGCGATCGATCCTTGTGGCAGATGCATAAACCAAGTAAGTGCCGACCCCGCGAGGGAGGTGCCGAAACTTTTACACATAACCGCCTCGCGACTGGTCCTGGATACGGAAATCGTCATGAGCTTTTGCTTGTAGAGGGAGATATGGTCGTCTGGATCGCTCGTCCCATCATAACTGGCCATGCTTGGGAGATGTAACTTCTTTGGGATCTCGACCTGTGCGATATCATCGACGAATAGGGATTCTTCGAAGTCGTCCAACGCCTCTTTCTCGATGGGTTGGGGAACGCCCGAGATCTTCGCGAGACATTCGTCGAGAGACTTCATATGCTCGTTGATAGCTTGTTGGATGAGCGTCTGTATGCTCGGCGTCGCCGTAACCTGCGGACTGGTTACTCGGATCCTTTCGGAACCGGTCGGTGTAACAAAAGAAACATTATTAGTCACAATATGGTTTATTCAACTCTACCTCTCTTATTTTTTTTCAATTCTATTCAAACTGAATCCTTTAACGACAAAAATTAACAAATACTATCAAGTTCTCTACATCGTGATAATGACAATCTAATAGGTTAGATTACAAGGATTTGTTTGATGTGACTATTTATAAAGACTTTTACAGAAATATGTATTTTCTTATTAAAAGTTGCTTGGATAAAATGTATTTATCAATAGAAAAATATATGTAGTATAATTAAGAGAAATGTGTAGAAAATTTTACTTTTACACAACTTTTAAAATGCTGAAAATATTTTTTCTTAAGAAATACTTTTGTGAACTCCTCAATTTTTCAAAATAAAAAGCAACAAAATTTTGAATTCCTTACTTTCTCAAAACAAAGAACAAAAAACTAGAACACAATTTAGATAATGTTATTATTTTTAATTTCATTTTAAAAATAATCCGGTATAGATTCTTTCTCCTTTTGGGAGTTCTTCTTTGATATCTATATCCCTTGTCTTTTCCGTCAACTGTTACCTTTTTAGGGTTCGTATCATTTCCTCCGTAGATTTTTTGTTCAATAGATCGTAGAAGATCAAAAAGCTCGATGGAGAAACATTCATGGTTGCTCCACCCGTTAGAGCCAGAGCCGATTTAATACTTTCAAAATTGTATGGTATTGAATGAACACACTTAATGCACAAAAATGCAAACTTTATATTAGATATAGAAGATTTCTAAAATATTCACAAAAACTTTCATCAAAATATAAACACATCCCTACAAAAACAAACTTCCACTTTAATTCAAAATTAAAATTATACTTCTAACCAAAATTATAAAAAATAAAATAACCCGCTTCTTATGTACAATCATAACATTTTATACCTAACATACTTACATTTAAATAAATATCAAATAATATATGTCTAACATAAAAAAACAGAACAACGATCCATGTATTACAAACTTATTTTGTATATTGTGACACTACATATACACAAATGACTCGTGCGATAGTTTCCTTTACATTTAGAGGTCTAACCCTCACAAAAACTTGAATTCTCTCCTCACAAATGGGAGGAGCTAAACCAAGACTCTTAAGGTTCCCACTCTGAAAGTTCATCCCCTCCAAAAGATCATGGTGAAAAGCTTATAGATTTCAAGAGACTTTGTGGCAGAGAGAGTTAAGGACAAATTAAACAACAAAATGGTAAGGAGTATTACTACCATACCTGATTGTCATGAAAGGAAAATTGAGAGTACAAGTTGAAGAAACTAGTAGAATATTTTATAAAAATGATGGATATTATCAATGAACTGAGTATTTTAGACATTCTATATGTCAAAGCTACAATGAGTTATCATTACACTCACTGATTTAGTAAGTAGGCTACACTTTTGAGTTTAAAGCCTTAACTCAACACATAGACTGGGAATGCAATAACCACTATTTTAAATCAATTAGTATCAAACAAAGAGAACATGATATGTCATCAACCAAAATTCACATATAAGAAACTAAAATGAAAATGAACTACCATAATTGAACAACCAATACAAGCATAGAAAATCTAGTTTGACTACAAAAGCTCATGACAGGAGGGAACCGTTCTTTCTAAGAAAAAGCCATGTTTCACCATCATAGAGAGTTCCTTTAGCTCGATTATATGCAAAGAAATCCTCACATAGATCGTCTTGGCCCTGTTTCATGTCGAAATAAAAATAATTACCAATAAACATGGTGTGAACAAATATTAATGATACACACTTATCAAAATTAAAACAAAAGTTACAACTACCACAAAGCGTATAAAAGCTCCAACAACGTGAGATTTTAAAGGATACCTAAAAGTCAAACAAAATAGGATCATAAGCTGTATCTCCTAAGAAGATGACAATATTTGAACATCAATTACTTGCAGATGCAGAGATATAGCATAACCATTTAATAACCTTTCTAACATTTCTTCAATCAATTAGTGGGTCATGTTCTACCACTTACCCAGTTATCTCATCGACTGGAAAAGG
Source organism: Rheum nobile (assembly GCA_027886185.1). Classification (NCBI taxonomy): domain Eukaryota; kingdom Viridiplantae; phylum Streptophyta; class Magnoliopsida; order Caryophyllales; family Polygonaceae; genus Rheum; species Rheum nobile. The sequence continues at coordinate 7,202,297 of WOAB01000736.1, read as the reverse complement.
ATTCTCGCAATCTTGCCCTTAATAACATGTAGATCAGAGTGACAAACACCACATGTTGATCAAGGGATTTTTTTAATCACAAAACATCATAAGTCTAAACTTTGAAACATATAACATACAGAAAGGAGTAGAAACTATACACAAGTTGCAAATCAAGAGTTTGACTGAACTCATAACTACAATGAAACCATACAATAGAAATGATTTCTCAGAATAATGGGTGATGAAGGAGGAGTAATTAGACTCAATCAACAATAGGATACAATTACCATACTATTAATAAGCATGGCACAAACAAATTACACATGAATTCGTCTAATACACCCATATGAACTGAATAGTGTAGAATTTGAGCTATACAACCATTTTAAAGAACTAAAAACTACAAATGCAAAATAGTAAAGTTGCTTACTTATTTCTCACATTTGTTTTCCACTGAATCGCTCCCGGTGTTGAATAAATAAATAAAAAACTTAAAGAACACTATACTCATAAGAACGAAAACGGAGAGCCGTTATATATTAATTAACATGATTATGTATGTAGATGGGGGAGATTCTCAATCTCAACCAGAAGGCATGAAGAAGGGAAACAACATAAAAACAAAAATAAAAGTTAGAAGAAGAAATCTACATGAGAGTGTAGAGTGAAGAGAGGAAGCTCGACGATGGGGTGATCGCGTGAGCAGCGACAAAGCACCAACAAATCTTCTTTGGAGTGTTGCTGGGGAGAGCAAAGGGGAAGAAGAGTTTAAGTTGAAGACAATCTTCTCCAAAAATACTCTCTTTCTTCAAGGCATAGATTTAAATTGAAATCAATTTCATCCATTAGCAAAATCAAAGAAAAGAGAAAATCAATCTGAAAAGGGAAGGCAAAGTATACCTGGAAAGAGAACATGCGAACTTGGAGGTTCCTGGATCAGAAAACCAATCTCCTAGTGGGGCATGAAATGGAACATATGCATGATTCAATCTTCGGTGTTAATCCCTTGATCTGGATCAACAAACTGTCCGGGCAGTTCCACTTCGAACCTCACTCCAAATACACCCGTAATCTGACATCCATCATTAAAATTAGGATTTTTTTATACAAAAACGAAGAAGATTGAATGAAAAGAAGATAGAGACCAAAGAGGAAACTCTGAAAAAATTGGAGTAGGATTTGAACTGAAAGGTAGTTGTGTAGCAATTGAGGGAAAATTATGGAAAGAAGAAGAAAGTTAAAGGGAAATTAGGGGAGATGAAGAAGCATGTTTGGGGGCGGCATGGGAGAAGTAGTTGTACAGTTTTAGAATTTTTTTTTCCAGTTTTTCTCTAAAATAAATGGACAGATGTTACGCATAGAAAACGCCAAGTGGCATAATTCTTAAAACAGACATGGTTTCTCCTTTATATTATATTAGGGTAAATTAAGATATTTTTATACAAAAATGAAGAAGATTGAATGAAAAGAAGATAGAGACCAAAGAGGAAACTTTGAAAAAATTGGAGTAGGATATGAACTGGAAGGTAGTTGTGTAGCAATTGAGGGAAAATTATGGAAAGAAGAAGAAAGTTAGGGGAGATGAAGAAGCACGTCTGGGGGCGGCATGGGAGAAGTAGTTGTACAATTTTAGAAATTTATTTTCAGTTTTTCTCTAAAATAAATGGACAGATGTTACGCATAGAAAACGCCAAGTGGCGCAATTCTTAAAACAGACACGGTTTCTCCTTTATATTATATTAGGGTGAATTAAGATATTTTTATATAAAAATGAAGAAGATTGAATAAAAAGAAGATAAAGACCAAAGAGGAAACTCTGAAAAAATTGGAGTAGGATATGAACTGGAAGGTAGTTGTGTAGCAATTGAGGGAAAATTATGGAAAGAAGAAGAAAGTTAAAGGGAAATTAGGGGAGATTAAGAAGCACGTCTGGGGGCGGCATGGGAGAAGTAGTTGTACAGTTTTAGAAATTTATTTTCAGTTTTTCTCTAAAATAAATGGACAGATGTTACGCATAGAAAACGCCAAGTGGCACAATTCTTAAAACAGACACGGTTTCTCCTTTATATTGTATTAGGGTAAATTAAGATATTTTTATACAAAAATGAAGAAGATTGAATGAAAAGAAGATAGAGACCAAAGAGGAAACTCTGAAAAAATTGGAGTAGGATATGAACTGGAAGGTAGTTGTGTAACAATTGAGGGAAAATTATGGAAAGAAGAAGAAAGTTAAAGGGAAATTAGGGGAGATTAAGAAGCACGTCTGGGGGCGGCATGGGAAAAGTAGTTGTACAGTTTTAGAAATTTATTTTCAG